>CM077644.1:235327461-236527461 GCA_039707465.1 Rhabdophis nuchalis | reverse complement strand
GAACCACCTTTGGTGGGAAGGTAACAGCGTTCTGTGTGCCTTTGGCATTTAGTCATGCCGGCCACATGACCACGGAGAAGTCTTCGGACAGCGCTGGCTCTTCGGCTTTGAAACAGAGATGAGCACCGTCCGCTAGAGTCGGGAAGAACTAGCCCATAGTGCGAGTGGAATCTTTACCTTTGTGCTTTGTGGCTGATATGCCAGTCAAAGCAGGATTAAGCAATGTTCCTGCTGCACTTGAGCCCTGGTATCCACCAGCCAGCCATCTCATTTTTCAGGTGGAATCAATTCATTAAAAGAAATTGAACTTTTATGACAATGGCACTTTATTTTTTCAAGATCATGTGGTGGAACTGGAAGAAGATGGAATGAGTGCTCTGGGTCAGAGGCAGAGAGGGGGCCAGAGCCGTCTTGATAGTTATCAGCTGCCTTCAGTGTCAGACATCAGTGAGGCAGACAAACAGCTAGAGCCTGTTCCCACTGTGCGTAAGCACAGAGTTTCCAGACAAAGGGAACAGCTAAAGAACAGGGGTCAACTTGGGAGTAAGGCCACAGGTAGACGATGGAAATAAAAGGTGGACAGAGGAAATAAGAGAGGAGCAAAAGGGGAGGGGAGTTTGCAGGAGACAATTAGTTCGCTTCATTGGTTCGTGACCCTCCAAGACCCCTTGCCAGGTTTTGCAGATATCGGCCTGGCAGCTCTCCAAGCCAGATAAGGTCTGTGACTGTAAATCCTCCCTTGAAAGACTTTGCTGGATGTGAATGAGCAGAATTCACATTAATTAATAAACGGGTTTTTTGTCTGGACCAGGAGTTTGCTTCATGCTCTTGGGAAGCCTCGGTCAGAATGGCCAGATTTGGGACAACCATGACCTGGATGACTGAGAACCTCCATAGACATACAGAGATGAAAAGAAACTGCGCATATAATTCTCCAAAAAGCTGAAACGGGAGAGGAAAATACAATAAAATATTCCATAACTTACAACCATTTGTTGTAAGAGTTTGTACCAGCAGTGGGTTTCACATTTTATTATCACTGGTTCGCCTTATGTGCGTCAGGTGTAGGTTCTGGCTGGTATGGGCTGGTACGGCCATATTGGTAGTAGCCGGCAGCAGCTGACAGCATACCAGTACGGTGGCTCATTTGGCCCACCTGCCTGCCCGCATTCTAGTCCAGTTTTTAAAGCAACTGGCCAATTGCGCACCAGTAGCGACGGGGAGAGGAACCCACCACTGATGTGTGTCCCTTCTGTGCATGCACCCGGCCTTCTGTGCATGTGCTTTGCTAGCGCATGCGCCTTCCGTGCCTGCGCCCAGACTCAAAAAAGTGCCTAAATAGGACAGCATAGAGCCGGAGCATGTGGGCAGGCAACAGGTTCGGGCGAACTGGTCCAAACCGGCTGAGCACCACCTGTGGTTTGTACTGAACCAGGAGCTAGGTCTTTGGACTCCAAAGCCCTTTTCTACAGTATTTCTTTTACCCCGGTCTCGTAATACAATTGATAATAATCTCTTAATAATCCGTTCCAAATCTGTTATGCAGCATTAGTCTTAATACAGTATTAATCTACATGGTTCTCTTTCTCTTGCCTGCTCATGCTTGCAAAAGTTTGTGTTTTCCTCCAGCAAAATAAGCATTAGGAGGTAATGGGAGGCAAGTACTTAGACCCAAGTGGAAAGAAAGAAAATAGGTATTGCAAATTATCCAGATGCATTGGAGTCTTGACATGCTTATTTAAGGAATTGGACTTAGGAGCCATGCAAGCCTGAGGAAGAACAAATCTGCCAGAAAGTCAGCTATTTTTAAGGCCTCTTTCATCAGATAATTAATGTCTACCTAAATTAGTAAGTCACGTATGAGATACACAGAGCTAGCTGGTGTCTTTCAACCTTGGTCACTTGAAGATGGGGGACTTCAACTCCCAGAATTCAACTAGGCTGGTGTCTTTCAACCTTGGTCGCTTGAAGATGGGGGACTTCAACTCCCAGAATTCAAATAGGCTGGTGTTTTTCAACCTTGGTCGCTTGAAGATGGGGGACTTCAACTCCCAGAATTCAACTAGGCTAGTGTCTTTCAACCTTGGTCACTTGAAGATGGGGGACTTCAACTCCCAGAATTCAACTAGGCTAGTGTCTTTCAACCTTGGTCACTTGAAGATGATGGACTTCAACTCCCAGAATTCAACTAGGTTGTTGTCTTTCACCCTTAGTCGCTTGAAGATGGGGGACTTCAACTCCCAGAATTCAACTAGGCCGTTGTCTTTCACCCTTAGTCTCTTGAAGATGGGGGACTTCAACTCCCAGAATTCAACTAGACTGGTGTCTTTCAACCTTGGTCACTTGAAGATGGTGGACTTCAACTCCCAGAATTCAACTAGGCTGTTGTCTTTCACCCTTAGTCGCTTGAAGATGGGGGACTTCAACTCCCAGAATTCAACTAGGCTGTTGTCTTTCACCCTTAGTCGCTTGAAGATGGGGGACTTCAACTCCCAGAATTCAACTAGGCTGGTGTTTTTCAACCTTGGTTGCTTGAAGATGGTGGACTTCAACTCCTAGAATTCAACTAGGCTGGTGTTTTTCAACCTTGGTCGCTTGAAGATGGTGGACTTCAACTCCCAGAATTCAACTAGGCTGGTGTCTTTCAACCTTGGTCACTTGAAGATGATGGACTTCAACTCGCAGAATTCAACTAGGCTGTTGTCTTTCACCCTTAGTCGCTTGAAGATGGTGGACTTCAACTCCCAGAATTCAACTAGGCTGTTGTCTTTCAACCTTGGTCACTTGAAGATGGTGGACTTCAACTCCCAGAATTCAACTAGGCTGTTGTCTTTCACCCTTAGTCGCTTGAAGATGGTGGACTTCAACTCCCAGAATTCAACTAGGTTGTTGTCTTTCACCCTTAGTCGCTTGAAGATGGGGGACTTCAACTCCCAGAATTCAACCAGGCTGGTGTTTTTCAACCTTGGTCGCTTGAAGATGGTGGACTTCAACTCCCAGAATTCAACTTGGCTGGTGTTTTTCAACCTTGGTCGCTTGAAGATGGTGGACTTCAACTCCCAGAATTCAACTAGGTTGGTGTTTTTCAACCTTGGTCGCTTGAAGATGGTGGACTTCAACTCCCGGAATTCAACTAGGCTGGTGTCTTTCAACGGTCGCTTGAAAATGGTGGACTTCAACTCCCAGAATTCAACTAGGCTGGTGTCTTTCAACCTTGGTCGCTTGAAGATGGTGGACTTCAACACCCAGAATTCTGGGAGTTGAAGTCCACCCATCTTTAAGGGACTAAGGCTGGAAACATTGAAGTGACTAGGCCAGAGGTGTCAAACTTGCGGCCCGTGGGCTGGATACATCACGTGCTGGCCACACTCATCCCCAGTTTAGCGAAGGGGGGAAAGTCGCGATATGTCATGTGACGATGACGTGACGACGCCAATTTGACACCCCTGGACTAGGCTATTCAGAAAACAGCAGCTATGCACACCACAATATACATGACTCTTATTAGAAACTGTTCACAGGCTCCCCAATTAAATTTGATTTTTAAAAATTAATGCCCCAAACCTCGGGAAGCTGTTGAATCTCTCACATTTTCAGAGTTTTTACTCTCCAGAAATTAGGATGAAAATACCAAAGGTTTTAAGAGCTCAAGGGACAAAGCCAAACTCTTGAAACATTCTGGACCCCTTCATCCCTTCTGGGATACCACTGTGGTATCACACAGTGCCATTCCCCAAACTGCGCTACCGTCAAATTAAACTATCAATTGAGAGACGTCTTAATAATTGCATTTCTGAGCCCAAGCACAAAGATAAGCGCCATAGTTTTCATCAGGGAGATAAAAAAAGAATTCTGCTCTTTCTCCCAGCCACTTCAACGGAGTCTGCCTCTCTCAACAGATCTCAGGAATGTAATGTTCCCAAGGAGGATAGATTATATTTCCTTCCAGAAAACAGAATTTCCCAGACTTATTCTCGTCCCTCCTTATGGCATCCCTACACCAGGGAGGGCTAACCTTTTTGTTGTCGTGTGCCCACACCCATAATGCAATGCGCGTACCCTACCCCCCCGCATGCCCTACCCCCTGTGTATGGTTGCGAGACCCCCCCTCCATGTCCCACAACACATGCACACACAACAACCCCTCCCCAGTACCCTGTTTTGGGCCTAGTAGGCCTCCCTGCAGCCTCCTGGGACCAAAACAGGTTGTGCTCCCCCTCCCCCGACACATGTGTGGCGGAGACCCGAAAACCAGCTGGTCAGTGGGAGGCGTGCGCACATGCGCAGTGCAGCTGAGCTTGGGCGGCAGTTTGCACTCCTGCAGAGAGGGCTCTGTGTGTCACCTGTGGCACGCGCGCCATAGGTTCGCCATCATGGTCCTAGACTGCAGTAGGAGGAGAGACACATTCCCTCCGTTCTGCTCACTTAACAACTGTGGCCGGAGAGGTCATAAAAAGGGCAAAACTTGCTTAACAACCGTTTCGCTTAGCCGCAGAAATTTGGGGCTCAATTGTGGTTGTACTACCTGATCAAAACACACACACACACACACACACACACACACACACACACACAAATGCAATAAGCCTCCGTTTTTTAGCCTGTATGAAGGTCAACTCCATTTCCCTAAAGCAGGGGTCTGCAAAGTTGGCTCTTTTAAGACGGGTGGACTTCAACTCCCAGAATCCCCCAGCCAGCATAGCTGGCTGGGAAATTCTGGGAGTTGAAGTCCACCCGTCTTAAAAGAGCCAACTTTGCAGACCCCTGCCCTAAAGGAATACTCTTGAGGTCATCTGCAGTTGTAAGTCAAGGAGTACCTGCAGATTGCAGGAGCTGATCTAAACAAACACACACACACACACACACACACACACACACACAGAGCAATAATCCTGCGCTTTTTAGCCTGTACGAAGGTCACTTCCCTTTCCCTAAAGGAATACCCCGGAGACTTCTTCCTGAGCCAAGAAAAGTTTTTTTGGTTTTTTTTGCTTTTCTACCGTATTTTTACATATTTCGTAGGAGAAAATACTCGGTTGTCATTCCGCCCTCCAACATTTATTCCTGATGTGCGCATAACTGTTGTCAGTTTCAGTTAACGTCATGCAAGGGAATGGGATAAGCCGCTATCTCTGCCAAGTCGACTGGATCATGCATCCTCTGGCACGGCCCCGTTTCCAGAGCGAAGAGCTGACAGGGTGAGTTAAGATAGGGAGGTCTTGTGACCGACCCCTGAACATCAGTGGCACCAGCGAGGCTAGACCAAGGCTCCGGCTTCTCGGCTTTGGCATGCTTGTTTCCTGACTGACTGGACATATTTGCTCACCGGCCAACTCTGTTCCTAGCTGCTTCCCCCCCACCGCCCCCCCTTCTCTCTTTCTCCCGCTCGCTCTCTTCCGTGAACCCAATCCCTTTTGCTCCTATAACTGCACCAAAGGAAGGGGTTTCGTCCTATCACTTTTAACACATAATTTCAGGCTTCGTAATGTAAACACCAGTTAAAGGTTGGAGGATAGAGGCAGCTTGCTAATTAGGCTGACATTTCAGTCTTTTTTTTTTTTTAAAGCATGCGGCTTTTTATAAGAAGCATTGCAGAGACAGAAATGACCTCAAGAGGAAGAAACTTTATTTTTTTTTTAAAAAAAGAAGAAGTCAGTCATATACATTTCGCTCTTAAATAAATTTGATATACCGTGTATGCACACACGTCCTTTCATGAGCAAATCAGTTCAGCTGTTATGCCAGGCAACAAGGGTGCACCATGAAAAGAAGGACATGAGAGCAGTCTTCCAATATCTCAGGGGCTGCCACAAAGAAGAGGGAGTCCAGCTATTCTCCAAGGCACCTGAAGGCAGGACAAGAAGCAATGGGTGGAAACTAATCAAGGAGAAGCAACTTAGAACTGAGGAGAAATTTCCCGACAGTGAGAACAGTCAATCAGTGGAACAGCTTGCCTCCAGAAGTTGTGAATGCCCCAACGCTGGAAGTCTTCAAGAAGATGTTGGATAGCCATTTGTCTGAAACGGTATAGGGCTTCCTGCCTAGGCAGAGGGTTGGACTAGAACAGGGGTCTCCAACCTTTGCAACTTTAAGTCTGAAGGACTTCAGCTCCTAGACTTCTCCAGCCAGTTTTGCTGGCTGGAGAAGTCTGGGAACTGAAGTCCTTCAGACTTAAAGTTGCAAAGGTTGGAGACCCCTGGACTAGAAGACCTCCAAGGTCCCTTCTAACTCTGCTATTGTATTATTGTATTATAAGAACAATTCCTTCTGCGACAATGGGCAGGGGTCTACTTTGTTTTAAAAAAGAACTTTTTCTATAAACGTTTTGCTTCCCTTTCTTTTATCCCAGTTTCATATTATCTTCATTCACACAGTCTTCACACAGACTTCAGAACTGCAGAAAAAAACCAATTATTGCCAACCTGCCTTCCATTGAGGAACTGTACACTGCACGAGTCAAAAAGAGGGCCATGAAAATAACTAGAGACCCCTCGCATCCCGGACATAAATTGTTTCAACTCCTAGCTATAGGGAACTGCACACCAAGACAACTAGACACAAAAACAGTTTTCCCCCAAATGCCATCCCTCTGCTAAACAAATAATTCCCTCATCACTGTCAAACTATTCACTAAGGCTGCATTGCTATGACTATTAGTCTTCTCATCGTTGCTATTACCCATCTCTTCCCACTTATGACTGCAGGACTGTAACTTTGTGGCTTGTATCTTTACGATTTATATTGATATTGTTTCCGGATTGCTTATTTGCAACCTACGACTCTCATTAAGTGTTGTACCTTATGATTTTTGACGAATGTATTTTGTCTTTTTATGTACACTGAGAGCATAGGCACCAGAGACAAATTCCTTGTGTGTCCAATCACACTTGGCCCATATAGAATTCTATTCTATTCATTGTTATTCGTCTTGATATGAATGACCTTGCAATTAAGTAATAGGACACTAATACAGGTAGTCCTTGACTTACATCAATTCTTACAAACCCTCAGTGTTTCACAACTTCTGGAGGCAAGTTGTTCCACTGATTAATTGTTCTAACTGTCAGGAAATTCCTCCTCAGTTCTAAGTTGCTTCTCTCCTTGATTAGTTTCCACCCATTGCTTCTTGTTCTGCCCTCAGGTGCCTTGGAGAATAGTTTGACTCCCTCTTCTTTGTGGCAACCCCTGAGATATTGGAAGACTGCTATCATGTCTCCCCTGGTCCTTCTTTTCATTAAACTAGACATACCCAATTTTTATAACCGTTCTTCATACTCTCACACCGAAATCTCATTTGTGAACAGAGATAGAATTGGGTTGCTGCCTAAAGACGTAGAAACATGTTACAGGGGAAGCGTGCAGTATAGTATAGCACTACTACGGACGAAGAAATGTAAATTACAACTTAGAAAGTTATCTTTTTTTTTTTCATTGTTCACTTAATTAGAATGAAGTAATAGGAAAATCATCATTGCAATCTTGCATGCCAAGGGTAAGTTTGCAAGCTGAATTTTGAAAGCTTCCATCTGCCGTAGTTGGCAAAGCCTTCCTTCTACAATCTATTCCATTTTCACTGAATTTCAAATCCATTAATTTATAGTTTAAGTTGTCCTCATAACAGAAGATCTTTCCAAAAATCACACATTCCATAAACGCAGCTCTTTAATTTTCAGCCATGCAAAGTTCTGGCAAATCAAAGCACTGCTGAAAATATTCCATCAGGTCACGTGACTTTCAGAAGGCAAAACTTAATGCTAATGGATCCTGGCAACGGGGATTAAGAATAAAACTAATAGTACAAGCCCAGCTATGCAAACAAACCTTCACATCAAACAGGAATATAAAAAAAAAAAGGACAGGGATATACCATTTTGGTCCAACGGTTGCAACCGGACTACACGGATTTTTTTTTGTAACAAATAAAAACCACTTTGCTTTACTAAATGCAATTATATAAATGCTTCAGTTGGCTACAAAACATAGGACAACCGACACAAATCTACTGCTATGCAAGGACAAGGTCCAGTAAAAACAACTTAAAATTATAAGTATGGAGAAAAATGAAGGCGTTCCTTCATCTTTTGCCATAGAAGATAGAAACCGTTGGTGGAAATCAACCAAGGAGTTGACTTAAGCGAGATGCTAGAAGATCGCATCATACAAGCGTACAGTAGAAGACGTCATTTTGACCGCAGAGTTGAATTTAACAGGGCAGGATTTATACCAGATGATTATCTACAATCCGCTTAAACACATTTAGTAAAGCAGAATTACTACAAGTACAAAAAGAATTCTGCAAAAAATATATACAGGACAAGTAAGGGATCACCAGATGGGCATTCCTCGGCGTACAACTACAATTGAGCCCCAAATTTCTGTTGCTATATCAGCCAGTTGTTAAGTGAGCTTTGCCCCATTTTACGACTTTTCTCACCACAGTGGTTAAGTGAGTCGCTGTTCGTTGTGATGTTAATCACACGTTTGTTAAGTGATTCTGGCTTCCCCACTGACTTTCCTTGTCAGGAGTTCACAAAAGGGCATCCCACGACCCCGAGACACTGCGACCATCATAAATATGGGTCAGTTCAGAGGTGGTATTCAGCAGGTTCTGACCAGTTCTGGAGAACCAGTAGCGGAAATTTTGAGTAGTTCGGAGAACCGGTAAATACCCCCTCTGACTGGCCCCGCCCCCATCTATTCTCTGCTTCCCGAGTCCCAGCTGATCGGGAGAGAATGGGGATTTTGCAGTATCCTTCCCCTGCCACACCCGCCAAGCCACGCCCACAGAACTGGTAGTAAAAAATTTTTGAATCCCACCCGAGTCAGTTGCCAAGCAACTGAATTTTGATCACATGACCACTGGGATGTTGCAATGGTTGTACGGTAGGAGTGAAAAAACAGCTCATACATCAATTTTTTCATTGTCGTTGCAACTTCTTGTAAGTTGAGGACTACCTATGTAAGGTGAAAAAGCAGCAACCCTAAATGGCCCCATGGGAGTCTGACAACAGACAATAGAATAAATGTTCTTGCACAGGAACAGGAAGCTCAAGGGCAAAACCCAAAAGAAGGTATAAAAGCCACCCACTCTTAACTCCATGTGGTCAGCTACCCAGAATCACACATGCTTGGTGGTTCTGCTTCATCAATAAATGGACCCTCTTTTCAATCAGCCTCCAGCCTCCATTTTGTCTCCATGGCCTTTCCTCCCAACTTGAAACTGAACTAGATGGATGTTTTTTCCAACAAGAGAATGCATGGAATAGAAGAAAAATCTTTAAATCTACCCTTTATTATTTTATGTACCTCTTGCTCTTTCATGAGATTCTTAGTGGGCTCCGTCTTAAGCCCATCGGCTCACCTTCTGAAATACTAAATCATTCAGTCCCTCCAAACTATCTCTGGGCCCTTCAACAAAACAAGTTTTCCAAAACCTTTTCACTCTAGAACGACGGCGCCTGAGAGGTGACCTGATTGAAGTCTATAAAATAATGCACGGTGTGGACCAAGTAGAAAAGGAAAAACTGTTCTCCCTATCGCACAACACTAGAACTAGGGGGCACTCCATGAAACTTTTGATAGCTAGACCTCAAACAAATAAGAGGAAGGACTTTTTCACCCAGAGGATCACTGGTGTATGGAACTCCCTGCCAGAAGAAGTGGTGACAGCTGTCAGTCTCGACACCTTTAAGAAAGGATTAGACGAGTTCATGGAGAACAAGGGTATCCATGGCTATCATGATGGATGCCTAAGGACACCCTCCGGGTTGGAGAGATAGGCAGGATATCTCTCAATGCCATTTGCAGGGAATCATAAGCAGGTGAAGAGATCTGCTTGGGAATCCCCTGAAGCAAATGGGGAGCCACTGTGTGAGACAGAATGCTGGACCGGATGGGCTGTGGCCTGTTCCAGCAAGGCTGTTCTTATGTTCTTAAAACCACAAACACGATCCAAAAGACGAAGCAAATAACGTTTCTCTGAAGCCCTTGATGACTACAGTTGGAACATTCCCCCCCCCCCCAAGTTAGCTGCCTTCCCTTGATATATTTTGTTTTCTTTAACATTTTTTTTCCTATCTGTAAGAAGCTCAGAGTGGCTATGGAGTTGGACAGCCTTAAAAGTTAAATAATGACAAAGTATGTTTGTAGGATAAAAACTCTCAAAACACAGCCAAGCAAAATGACCGTCGTATCAAGGATGCTTTTGTATATGCTTTCGTCAATACATTTTGAGCAATTAAAAGGAGTGGGGCTCTTTAAGTTTGAGCAAGAAGAGAATGGAAGCAAGTAAAAAAGGAGGAAGAGGAGGTAGAATGAAAATTGGGCTGCGGGGGCACCTGACACTGTTCTAAAATACTATCTTTATAAGCAAGGCTTCTAATTAGCATGGCTGCAATGTTTTTCTCATATGGAAACAGCATTTCTTTAAATTAATTTCAGAAACTAAATGGGGTGGGGAAATGAGAAGCTGGCAAAAAGCAGGGCTGGAGACTCTCAACAAAATCCCTTATATTTAGATCCATCAATCATTTTCCTTCTCTGTTTTCTGCTAAAATATAATACATGTCATCTTCTTCCTTCTTCACGCCATCAGGCCAACTCCTGAAAATAAGGAAAGTTAGTAAAATTGTTGTTAGTTGCAAAGTCGTGTCCGACCCATCGTGACCCCATGGACAATGTTCCTCCAGGCCTTCCTGTCTTTTACCATCCTCTGGAGTCCATTTAAGCTCACGCCGACTGCTTTGGTGACTCCATCAAGCCACCTCCTTCTCTGCCGTCCTCTTCTTCTTCTTTTGCCCTCAATCGTTCCCAGCATGAGACTCTTCTCCAAGGAGTCCCTCCTTCTCATTAGGTGGTCAAAGTCCTTGAGTTTCCTCTTTAGGATCTGGACTTCTAAAGAGCAGTCAGGGTTGATCTCCTCTAGGACTGACAGGTTGGATCGCCAAGGGTCTCGCAGGAGTCTTCTCCAGCACCAGAGTTCAAAGGCCTCCATTCTTTGGCGCTCAGCCTTTCTTATGGGTCCAACCTTCACAGCCATTCATTGTCAACTGGGAAAACCATAGCCTTGACTATACACACTTTTGTTGGCAGGGTGATGTTCCTGCTTTTTAGCATGCTGTCTATATTTGCCATGTTAGTAAAATAAGGCAAGTCAAATGGTGCACAACGTCACATTTGCAAGCTGCATCTCCCGAATCAAAACACGTGAATAAAATGCAGAATATGGGCTGCGTTTTAGAGACTGAATTATGGAACTTGGCTGGTACAACGGGGCCTTTTCCCTTTCTCATAAACATAATGCATGCACTTGCCAATTAAAAAAATATCTTAACAATACTGAATAAGGACAATCTGTGTACTAATAGAATGGTATGAGGCAAATCACAAGAACTGAATAAGTAGAAATGCTTATTCCCTTGTGAGAGACATTTCAAGATATCTTCTATTTTCAAAAAAAGTATGGAAAGGAATTCTCCTCCTCTTCATTCTTTGCCCTATATTCATATTACATCCAACTTTAAATGCCTGAGTGAGTAACGGAGAACTTTAAAACAGATGTTTACAGCTATATTTCGCAGTTGCTTATTTTTAAAAATAATTTTTACTGAAAGTTTTAATAGCAATAAGTAAGAGAAAACACAAACTAAATTCAGAGAGAATCAAGGAAAAAGAGAATAAAAGGTGTACAGAAAAAAGAGAAAGAATGCAAGAAATATTTGAAAGACTAGCTTCCGATCTTCCTCACAAGTACAAACTGAATAATTCATCACCTGTTACAACACTGCATGCAGCTCCCTTCTTCCCATAACCCATCCTTCATCCCTACATAAATCCATGAATCATTAATTTTCTTCCCATCTCAAAAGTCTCTTCAAGGCTTTGACTGACTTTTACCAGAAAAAACATCAGCCTGGAAACATCTCAGCTTTAAATTCTGTCATTAGCATCTATTAACTGTGAGTCTTATAATATTAAATCTCTAGACTTTATTTGGATTTTGTGGGCTATTACATGCTAGGTGCAAGAAGTCAGGAAACAGGACCCAGTTCAAAAGACGACAAGTTTATTTCATGCTACGTATAGTCTACACAAGAATCTGAACTACTAACAATCAAGAAATGCACAGGTACAGTATAGGTGGTACCTGGCTCAATAGCAGCAACTGTGAAAGGGATCTTGGAGTCCTAGTGGACAACCATTTAAATAGGAGCCAGCCGTGTGCATCAGCTGCCAAAAAAGCCAACACAGTTCTAGGCTGCATAAACAGAGGGAGAGAATCAAGATCACGTGAAGGGTTAATACCACTTTATAAGGCCTTGGTAAGGTCACACTTGGAATACTGCATTCAGTTTCGGTCGCCACGATGTAGAAAAGATGTGGAGATTCTAGAAAGAGTGCAGAAAAGAGCAACAAAGAGGATTAGGGGACTGGAGGCTAAAACATATGAAGAACGGTTGCAGGAACTGGGTATGTCTAGTTTAATGAAAAGAAGGACTAGGGGTGACATGATAGCAGTGTTCCAATATCTCAGAGGTTGCCACAAAGAAGAGGGAGTCAAACTATTCTCCAAAGCACCTGAGGGCAGAACAAGAAGCAATGGGTGGAAACTAATCAAGGAGAGAAGCAACTTAGAACTGAGGAGAAATTTCCTGACAGTTAGGACAATTAATCAGTGGGACAGCTTGCCTCCAGAAGTTGTGAATGCCCCAACACTGCAAGTCTTCAAGAAGATGATGGATAGCCATTTGTCTGAAACGGTATAGGGCTTCCTGCCTAGGCAGGGAGTTGGACTAGATGACCTCCAAGGTCCCTTCCAACTCTGCTATTGTATTGTATTAAGAGGAACTGCTACCAGATAAGAGCCCATGGACTTCAAGGCAGGGCTGCACTTAGGCTTCTTACAGGCCTGTAGAGACTCTACACTGATGATGCGTTTGACCCCACCCACAGTCTCAGCCTGGTCATCTCCTACAGCACAAATTAGAACGATATTGCAGTCCTCCTCAAAAAAAAACCCCATTAAAAAGCATTGTTGAACGTATGAAGGTGTCCTGTGTGAATGTGTTCATCATTGATCAAATGACTGTCAACTCCATCGACTTCAACACCATCCAGGAATGGGTTGCTACCGACATTACTGCCCGTTCGGTGCGCAAACAATTTTGCGCTCTGTGTGCGCATTTGCACCTAAAAAAATCTGTGCATGTGCACGATATTAGAAAAGGAAAAAATATAAAAGTTTTGCAATGGAGAATGTTCCGTGCATGCGCAGAAACAAAAATCAAGATGCTGCCGCCGCCAATAGAACCAGTTTGGGGGCATGGCAGGCCTTACTGGTCCAAACTGGTAAGAACCCACCTCTGACTCCATTGGATTGTTGAACACCAACAGTTCTCTATTTTTCTCTTCCCCTTTCTTCTCTGATTTTTCTAAATTTGGATTTAGGGTAAACTCGGTGGTTTTGTGGTGGGCTACTGGTGATGGAAATGAAACGAGACAAACAAAGAGCAGTTTCTTCTAAACAAGCAAAAAAAAAAATTATAAAAAAGGAAGAGTCCATTTTTAAAAAAATCTACAAACTGGACAGTCAAATTATACAGATGGGATGGCTAAAGTTTTAGGTTTTATTAGTTTTTTATACCACCCTACTCCCGAAGGACTCAGGGCGGTGTACAGCCAGAGTAAAACAAATATATAAAAGTTTTAAAAAGTTTTTAAAAAACATATTCAAGGCACCTGGGGGCAGACAAGAAGCAATGGGTGGAAACTAATCAAGGAGAGAAGCAACTTAGAACTAAGGAGAAATTTCCTGACAGGGAGAACAGTCAATCAGTGGAACAGCTTGCCTCCAGAAGTTGTGAATGCTCCAACCCTGGTAGTCTTTAAGAAGATGTTGGATAGCCATTTGTCTGAAATGGTGTAGGGTTCCTATCCACGCAGGGGGTTGGACTAGAAGACCTACAAGGTCCCTTCCAACTCTGCTATTGTATTGTATTGTATATATTAAACAATTTGGCCTCAAAATTAAAAAACCAAACAAACCCCGATTAAAATTAATAAAAATTCGAAATTTAAAATTCATTTTTATGCCAGCCCGACTTGTTGGAAGAAAAAGGTTTTGAGAGCATGGCTTAGCAACAAAAAGTTTGGGCTCAATTGTGGTCATAAGTTTGAGTTTGAGTTTTATTGGTTTTTTATACCCCCCTACTCCCGAAAGACTCAGGGCGGTGTACAGCCAAAATAAAAACAAATATACAAAAGTTAAAAAAGCTTTTAAAAAACATATTAAACCTTGGCCAAAACGTGGAAAAAACCCCAAACTAACCCTGATTAAAATTAATAAAAATTTGAATTTAAAAATCATGCTTTATGTCAGCCCGGCTTGTTGGAAGAAAAAGGTTTTGAGAGCACGGCGGAAGGTGCGTAAATCAGGGCTAGTTCTTCATTCCGGGGGCAATTCGTTCCAGAGGACAGGGGCCCCCACGGAGAAGAAGGCTCTCCCCCTGGGTTTCGCCAGTCGACATTGTCTAGCCGACGGCACCATGAGGAGACCCTCTCTACGGGAGCGTTCTGGCCGGTGGGAGGCTCTCGGTGGGAGAAGGCGATCTCGTAAGTACCCCGGTCCTAAGCCATGGAGCGCTTTAAAGATGGTAACCAACACCTTGAATCGCACCCGAATAGGGATTGGTCCCTAGCATCCCTATAGAACAGGGGTCCCCAACATGTGGGTTTCAGCCAACTTGTGGGCCAAGAGAGGTTAAAGCCAGGGGCCATGGAAAAGGCAAGCGAGCGTGTTGAGCAGTTGCATGGGCAGTGGACAAGCATGAGCATCCATGCTCCGTTTCAGTGATCAGCAAGAACCTGCGCATGCCGCTCACAGAAATGGAGCTGAGCGCACGAGCTTGCCAGCCACTCACGCGGAACTATGCCTTCTTCCCAGTCTGCAAAGCTGGAAACCATAGCAATAGAAAAGGCACTTAGACTGATATACCGCTTCATAGTGCTTTTACAGCACTCTCTAAGCCAGTGATGGTGAACTTTTTTTGGCTCGCATGCCAAAAGCAGGGGGAGCGTAGGGGGGTCGTGGACGGGCATGCCACACCCATAATACAATGCGCGACACACACACCCCAGTGTGCATGCTTACATGACAGGCACTCCCCCCATTTTTGGCATGCTTTTTTCGCCCTCCCCAGGCTCCAGAGGCTTTAGAGGAGCCTGGGGAGGGCAAAAACAGCCCCCCAGCCGCCCCGGAAGAGACTTCTGGTTTGCTCGTAGGGTCCTTTTTCATCCTCCAGAGCCTTCGGGGAAGCCTCCGGAAGGCCCCTGGAGGCTCTGGAGGGCTTAAACCGGCCCTACAAGCAAACTGAAAGTCGGTTCCCAAACTTCTGGTTGCCAATAGGGCCATTTTTTTTGTGCCCCGGAGGCTTCAGGGAAGCTCCTAAAGCCTCCGGAGGGCCTCTGGGGGGGCATGGAAGGCTGGTTTCACCCTCCCCAGGCTCCTATAAACCCTCTGGAGCCTGGGGACTGTGAAAAATAGCCTTCCATGTGCGTTGGCCAGCTGACAGGGCAACACCTCGCGTGCCCTGATAAATGGCTCCGCTTGCCACCTGTAGCATGCGTGCCATAGGTTCACCATCCTGACTCTAAGCAGTTTACAGCATATTTCCCCCTGCAATCTGAGTCCTCACTGGAGAACTCTGCTCTAGACTTTAACTGCTAAGCGTACATTCCTGAGGTCTAACTAGTGCATATTCTAAAGAATGCATTCCTGTCTATTTTTCACCAGAACAGAAGACCAGACATTAAAAAAATAATAATACTTGAATTCTCAGTAAACCGTATCAGCAATGCACAATTCTCAGTTTGGAAGTAAAGAGCAAAGTATGACTTCAACATTGCTCCAGGAGGATTCTAAGAAAAAGCAACCAGACCCAAAGCATCTTTTGACATTCGATCTGCACTGCCTCCACAAAGTTGAAGCAAAGAGCAGGGATGATGTAGCTGTTGTTGTTAGTTGCGAAGTCGTGTCCAGCCCATCACGATCCCATGGGCAATGTTCCTCCAGGCCTTCCTGTCTTCTACCATCCTCTGGTAGGTAGCTCACATTTAAGCGCACAACGACTCCATCCGTGAACTCCATCTAGCCACTCCATTCTCTGTCATCCCCTTCTTCTTTTGCCCTCAATTGTTCCCAGCACTAGGCTCTTCTCCAGGGAGTCCTTCCTTCTCATCAGGTGGCCAAAGTCCTTGAGTTTCCCCTCAAGGACTTTGAGCAGTCAGGGTTGATCTCCTCCACGACTGACCGGTTTGATTGTCTTGCAGTCCAAGGGACTCGCAGGAGTCTTCTCCAGCACCAGAGTTCAGAGGCCTCCATTCTTTGGTGCTCAGCCTTTCTTATGGTCCAACTTTCACGGCCATCCATGGCAACTGGGAAAACCAGCAGGGATGATGCAGCTGTAGGTTTGGTCTTTTTCTTCAGGGTTTCAACGGAAGGTACTATAGATGATGATGTGAAGGGACATTCTGGACAGACGCTCTTGCTCAAACATTCTCAGTCAAAGAGAAAAGCCAGAAAAAAAGAAAAATGATCCTAGATTGAGTCTTCCAGGAAACTCACAAGTTCTCCCTGAAGGCCTCTTCTGTAGCATCAGGAAGGTTAATGCTGCCATTTTCCTCTGGCTTACGAATTCAAATTCCTGGTGTAGCAACACCCAGAGTTGAGCTGCCCACTTGATTAATCTGAAAGGAATGTTGTGGTCTCCAATGGAACGGGTCGATACAGTTCGATCCAGCCTGCATCACAGGATCCTTTTTTTTTTTTTTTGCAAATGGATGTTTGTTTCTGAATCATAGGTGATGTGTTTTCCTACTGGGAGGAGTGCAATTCAGGGGCCAAGAAAGTTTGGAAAGTGGAAAGACAGGACTTGATGGGCTTGTCTAGAATGAGCCTCCCGAGACGTAACATCCAACATGAACGATACGATCCATCCCAAATTGATGGTTCAATTACAAGGATGAAATTTTCCACATTGTGCTGGGGGTGTTTTTCGGGCTGCTTGCAGTGCAAGAGTGCCCACAAACGTGTCAATAACAACAGAATGAACAAAGAACACAGATCAATTGTTCCACTGTCATTCCACTGATCAATTGTTCTCACTGTCAGGAAATCTCTCCTTCGTTCTAGGTTGCTTCCCTCCTTGATTAGTTTCCACCATTGCTTCTTGTTCTGCACTCAGGTGCTTTAGAGCAGGGGTCTCCAACCTTTGCAACTTTAAGTCTGAAGGACTTCAGCTCCCAGACTTCTCCAGCCAGCTTTGCTGGCTGGAGAAGTCTGGGAGCTGAAGTCCTTCAGACTTAAAGTTGCAAAGGTTGGAGACCCCTGCTTTAGAGAATAGTTTGACTCCTTCTTCTTTGTGGCAGCCCCTGAGATATCGGAAGACTGCTATCATGTCTCCCCTAGTCCTTCTTTTCACTAGACTAGACAAATCCGATTCCTGCAACTCCTGCAATTCCTTCGTATATTTTAGCCAGTCGATCTATTGGTTCATCTGGTGATGGACGTTATACTTGGAATTTCGTGTCTTGCATCGGGAGAGGAGTACCAGTAAATGATAAAAAAACAGATTAACAAATGGAAGAAGAGTACTATCTAATATCTATGTATATTTACCTATTTGCCTCCTCAGGGTGCCATCTGCCGGCCAATGCCGGCTGGCGACCCCCAGGGGAAGGGCCTTCTCTGTGGCGGGTCCGCCTCTCTGGAATGACCTACCCTCCAATATTCGCACCATCACGGACCTTCGCCTCTTCTGCCGGGAGCTTAAAACACACTTTTTTCATCTGGCTGGCCTGGCTTAGATTTTAATACAAATTGTAGGGATTTTAGTAAGGGTTTTTAGATGGGTTTTAAAGATGTTTTTAGCACGGGTTTAAATTTAATATATTTTTATTGTAGTTATATTGTATTTTTGTATTGTTCTTAATATTTACCTGTGCGCCGCCCTGAGTCCCTTCGGGGAGATAGGGCGGGATGCAAATCCAATAAACTTAAACTTAAACTATATAGTATAACTGCAGCATAATTATTATGTTGCATATTATATTACATATACACTGGGAGTTTCGGCACTGGAGACAAATTCCTTGTGTGTCTAATCATTAGGTGGCCTAGTGTAGTGTGGTGCAGTGCTATGTAGTATTTATTCCATTCCATTCCAGATATTTTGAGGGCAGGACAAGAAGCAATGGGTGGAGACTAATCAAGGACAGAAGCTGCTTAGAACTAAGGAGACATTTCCTGACAGTGAGAACAATTAACAGTTTGCCTCCAGAAGTTGTGAATGCCCCAACACTGGAGGTTTTTAAGAAGATATTGGATATTCATTTGTCTGAAGTGACCTCCCACCGTCCGATCCGCTCCCATAGGGAGGGCCTCCTCAGGGTACCATCCGCCGGTCAATGCCGGCTATCGGTGCGTAGGCCATCCCTCTGGAACGACCTACCCCCCGAACTTCGGACTATCACAGACCTTCCCCTCTTTCGCCGCTCACTTAAGACATATCTTTTCCATCAAGCCGGTCTAGCTTGAGAGCTTAGAGCTCTGATTTAATTCAATTTTAGCTAATGAGTAAATGTATTTTAGAATTTTAATGGGATGTTTTAGCACAGGTCCTTAGTTTAATTTATTTTAGACATTACTCTGTATTTATTGTTATTTATTGATTTTAACTCCCTGTGCACCGCCCTGGGTCCATTTCGATGGAGAAGGGCGGTTATATAAATCGAAATAAAATAAAATAAATGTAGGGTTTCCTGCCTAAGTAGGGGGTTGGACTAGAAGACCTCCAAGGTCCCTTCCAACTCTGTTATTCTATTCTATTCTATTCTATTCTATTCTATTCCTTCCTTTTTTTCCCCTTCTCTCTTCATTCTCTTTTCTTCTTCCTTCCCATCTTCCCATCTTTTTCTTTGTCTTTCCTCTTTCCCTTTCTTCTTTCCTGTCCCTTCTTGCATGCTCAAGGGCAGAAGGGGAAACATTTCTCCTTTTGTCTTGTTTTTAGTTTGTTTGCTACCCCTGCCATAGGGCCACATAAAAAAAAAGAGTGCAACAAAAGAGCCTATTTAAGACGTACGTGCGCAAGAGCAAGAAGAGATAGCATCAAGGTTGAACGGGCGAGACACGAAATGTGCACTGAATGACCGTTATTAAAATAATAATAATTTTAAAAAAAGAAGTGAATGACCGTTCAAAAAAAAGCATGCCAAGGCATTTTGATCCTACGGACAATATGAATGAAATCCAAATTGCAAAACAATATGTGAAGGAAGAGCAAAGGGGTCAAGAGGAAGGGCAAGACTGAGATACAGCCATAGTTGAAAAATGAGATCATCCAAGAGAGAGAGAGAAGTGAGACGCTTAAAGAACAAAAAGCATTGCGCAAGGCCGTGTACAGACATGGTGGAACCAAGGGTGGCTTGCCAAGATAGTAAGATAAAGAGAGCTGCAGCACGGAGCGAATGGGGTTGCTGCAAACCAGATTTAGCTTGTTTCCTTTCCTTTTTCTTATCGTGTAGCTTTAATGTCAGCGTTCCCAGTAATGCACCCACAGAAAGCAGAGCTCCAAGGCTGGTCGATTCCTCAAGGGACGGTTTATTGGATACATCGCATTGGCACAACTGGGGAAAAGCCAACTCTGAAAGTTCCTGTGGTTTCCACCAGATTAAAAAGTAAAAGTTCCCCCTTTCCCCAAGTCATCAGTCACATTGGCCAATCGAGGCGCTGGATGGTTGCTTGGTTACTTCACTCCTCCTCTCCCCAGCAACCTGTTGGAATGTCCTTGGTTCCCACAAGAAAAACTTTTGGATCCGAACCCCTTGTTGTGACCTGCCAGTGGCCAGCGGATCTGGCAGCAGATTCGAACAGTGAGGAGGTTGAGGAGGAACAGGGGCCAGTCCTGGAGTCTGGGGAAGGCTCTGATGAGGGGCAGAGAGGGGGCCAGGGCTGTATGCCAGTTATCAGCTGCCTTCAGAGTCAGACATCAGTGAGGCAGACGAACAGCTGGAGCCTGTTCCCAGTGTGTCCTTGCACAGTTTCCAGACAAAGGGAACAGCTAAAGAACAGGGGTCGACTTGGGAGTAAGGCCACAGGTGGATGACGAATGGCCCCTCCCAGAGGAAATAAAAGAGGAGCGAAAGGGGAGTGGAGTTTGCAGGAGACAATTAGTTTGCAGGAGACAATTGGAGAGAAGCAACTTAGAACTAAGGAGAAATTTCCTGACAGTTAGAACAATTAACCTCTGGAACAGCTTGCCTCCAGAAGTTGTGAATGCCCCAACCCTGGAAGTCTTTAAAAAGTTGTTAGATAGCCATTTGTCTGAAATGGTATAAGGTTCCTGCCCACGCAGGGGGTTGGACTAGAAGACCTACAAGGTCCTTTCCAACTCTGCTATTGTATTATTGTATAATTAGTTCGCTTAATTGGTTCGTGACTTTCCAAGACTCCTTGCCAAGTTTTGCAGATCTCAGCCTGGCAGCTCTCCAAGCCAGATAAGGTCTGTGACTGTAAATCCTCCCTTGAAAGACTTTGTTGAATGTGAATGAGCAGAAGTTAATAAAAGATTTTTTTGTTGGGACCAGGAGTTTGCTTCATGCTCTTGGGAAGCCTAGATCAGAACACATGCTCCAAGCGGTTTTACAGGGTCAGCCTATTGCCCCCAAAGCAATCTGGGTCCTCATTTTACCGACCTTAGAAAGATGGAAGGCTGAGTCAATTTTGAGACAGTCAGGATTGACTGCTGGCAGTTGGCAGTCAACCTGCAACATTGCATTCGAACCACTGTGCCACCAGGGTTCATCTTACACAGGTTGGTAGTGCTTAACAAGTAACTTACGAACACCATTGAGCCCAAAATTTCTGTTGCTAAGCAAGGCTGTTGTTAAGTAAATTTTGCCCCATTTGACAACCCTTTCCTGCCAGGGTTGTTAAGTGAATCACTGCAGCTGAGTGTGTAACACGGCTGTTAAGGGAATGTGGCTTTCCTCCATTGGCTTTGCTTGGCAAAAGGTTTGCAAAAGGAGATCACATGACTCGGGGATATTGCAACCGTCATAAACATGAGTCAATTGCCAAGCGGCTGAACTTTGATCACGTGATTGTGGGGATGCTCCGACAGTTTCAAGTGTGAAAAACGGTCATAAGTCACTTTTTTCAGCGCCGTCTTAACGTTGAACGGTCATTCAACAAATTGCCAAGCATCTGAATTTTGATCACATGACCATGGGGATGCTGCAACAGTAGATGATGTGGAAAACGGTCGTGCCCCATTTTTTGAGCCGCGGTGGTGCAGTGGTTAGGGTGCAGTACTGCAGGCGGCTTCTGCTGACTGCCGGCTGACTGCAATTTGGCAGTTCGAATCTCACCAGGCTCAAGGTTGACTCAGCTTTCTGTCCTTCCGAGGTCGATAAAATGAGGACCCAGATTGTTGGGGGCAGTAGGCTGACTCTGGAAACCGCTTAGAGAGGACTGTAAAAGCACTGTGAAGCATTAGGACAGTGGTTCTCAACCTCCCCAATGCCGCGACCCTTTAATACAGTTCCTCATGTTGTGGTGACCCCCAACCAGTGTCTCGGTTCCTAAGACCATTGAAAATATGTGTTTTCCGATGGTCTTAGGCAACCCCTATGAAACGGTCATTCGACACCCCCCCAAAGGGGTCACGACCCACAGGTTGAGAACCGTTGTATTAGAAGGCATGTTAAGAAGGAAATGAATAGGTTAATAATGTTTAACTGTTTAGTATACTATAATCGTAAGATCAGAGAATTAATATTAATGTGAAGGATGTTGTAAATGCTGAAAGCATAGTGATGCAGAGTGATATTTGTACCCAGATGACACACTGTTTAAGGAAGGATAAAATGTTTGTATGTTGAAAAATAAATAAAAAAACCGACTGTGAAGCAGTATGTACCGTATTTTTAGGACTATAAGATGCTCCCATTTTTGCCTTGACCCAGTCCTGCTGAATTCTGCAGAGTGCTGCTGGGGGCTGAGAGAAGGCAAAAAAGCATCTATTTTTATGAAAAACTGCCCATTTTTCGCAAAAATGGGGCGCAGGGGCGGGGATTCGGGAGGCCAAAAAATGGCTGTATTCGGTGTATAAGACGCACCAACATTTCCACGCACTTTTAGGTGTGTGTGTGCATCTTATACTCTGAAAAATACGGTACGTCTACGTGCTATTGCTATTTTTCAGTGGCTTTATAACTCTGGCCACTAAATGAATGGTTGTAAGTTGAGGCCTATCTGTATGTACCATTTCCTGAAAGACTGGAAATTAATAAGGAACTGGTTTGTGCAGGAGTGTCTCAGGATCAAAAGCAAATGGATGCCATCTTATACAATAGCAGAGTTGGAAGGGACCTTGTAGGTCTTCTAGTCCAACCCCCTGCGTGGGCAGGAGCCCTATACCATTTCAGACAAATGGCTATCTAACATCTTTTTAAAGACTTCCAGGGTTGGGGCATTCACAACTTCTGGAGGCAAGCTGTTCCAGAGGTTAATTGTTCTAACTGTCAGGAAATTTATCCTCAGTTCTAAGTTGCTTCTCTCCTTGATTAGTTTCCACCCATTGCTTCTTGTCCTGCCCCCAGGTGCCTTGGAGAATAGTTTGGCTCCCTCTTCTTTGTGGCAACCCCTGAGATATTGGAAGACTGCTATCATGTCTCCCCTGGTCCTTCTCTTCATCAAACTAGACATACCCAGCTCCTGCAACCGTTCTTCATATGTTTTAGTCTCCAGTCCCCTAATCATCTTCGTTGCTCTTCTCTGCACTCTTCTCTTCTCTGCACTCTTCTCTTCTCTGCACTCTGCACACTCAGCTTGTAAAAGATTCTTGACAACCGAAAGGTTTGCTATTTTCCCCTTTTCCCTGGGTGTTACCCAGAAGGGCTCTGCCACACTTTGACGATAGCCAAAAATCTTAATCCACATTTCTTCGTCTGAATTCTTTATATTCTTCACAATCACGGGGTCATTTCGCTTCCCGCCAGTCACCCTTAAAAAAAATATCGCTGTAGAAACCAACAGCTTACCTTCTCCAATTGATGTTGTTGCCCCATAAAACCTCAGCTCTATTTATCTATAACAGGGGTGTCCAAACTTGGGAACTTTAAGACTTGTGGACTTCAACTCCCAGAATTCCCCAGCCAGCTATGCTGGCTGGGGAATTCTGGGAGTTGAAGTCCACAAGTCTTAAAGTTCCCAAGTTTGGACATCCCTGATCTATAACAAATAGACCCAATCTGGAAATGAAGTACAATAATACAATAGCAGAGTTGGAAGGGACCTTGGAGGTCTTCTAGTCCAACCCCTGCGTGGGCAGGAGCCCTATACCATTTCAGACAAATGGCTATCTAACATCTTTTTAAAGACTTCCAGGGTTGGGGCATTCACAACTTCTGGAGGCAAGCTGTTCCAGAGGTTAATTGTTCTAACTGTCAGGAAATTTCTCCTTAGTTCTAAGTTGCTTCTCTCCTTGATTAGTTTCCACCCATTGCTTCTTGTCCTGCCCCCAGGTGCCTTGGAGAATAGTTTGACTCCCTCTTCTTTGTGGCAGCCCCTGAGATATCGGAAGTGATCAAATTTAATCTCTGACAACTAAACTATTAGCTTTATACACACACTGCTAGTTTGTTAAAGTGCCGAAACACTACTTTAGGCTTGCGATAATTTTATTGGGCAAATGTTCACAGAAGAAGGAGAAGAAAATGTTTTTGATGGCTTGTTCAAAAGGAAAACAGCCATTTATCAGAGGTTCTATTTTTTTTAAAAAAACAACCTTGTGTTGGAAACTGTAGTTTGGCAGAGTTGGTCTTTCAAAACTTTCAGGAGGGGAAAAAAAAATGTGGCTTGTTGTAATCTTGCTAACCGCTTGGCCTAAATTAAAAGAAATAAATGTCAAAGCCGGAGAAACTTCCTTCCATGCTTAAGCTAGCCTTTCAATGTGTCAATAAACAAAAATGAAAAGAGGAAAACTTCCCTCAAAGCTTCATATCCAAAGAGGCAAATCGGGATAAATTTCCCTCCTTCGACACGAAGGTTGCCCAAATTCTACCAGTAGACTTTTCTTAATACTGACAGTCACTGCTGTGTTGGTCTTAGGAAGTGTGTGTGTGTGTGTGTGTGCGTTGATCAGCTCCTACAATCTGCACATGACACGTCCAGCCCGCAAGTTTGACACCTCTGGCCTAGTCACTTCAGTGTTTCTCAGCTTTAGTCACTTGAAGATGGGTGGACTCCAACTGTTGAAGTCCATTATCTTCAAGCGACCAACAGCAGCCTAGTTGAATTCTGGGAGTTGAAGTCCACCATGTTCAAGCGACCAAGGTTGAAAAACACCCAGCCTAGTTGAATTCTGGGAGTTGAAGTCCACTATCTTTAAGTGACCACAGAGTAACTCTGCCCATGTGGAAGCTGCTGAAAAACACTTTCTTGGACAGAAACTCCATTTTGCCCGTTGAATATTTCCTGGAAAGTCGGATTCAGCTCAAATATTTATAACGTGTCTATGGCAAGGACATGGGATGTACAATGTTGGGAAGCCTATTACAGTGTTGGCGAACTTTTTCGGCACCGAGTGATGAAACGGGAGTGCGGGCGAGGGGGGAGCATCGGAAACCGGAAGAACAGCTCTCCAGCATGCACGTTAGAGTGCCGGAATCCAGAAGAACAGTCCCCCGGTGCGTGCCGGTTTCTGGCGTGCGCATGCACGCTGGTCACCTGGTCTTTCGGTTTCTGGCACGCATGCGTACTTGAAGACCATTTATGCTCCGGAAACCGCAAGCTCAGCTTCCCAGCATGCGCATGTAAGCCAGGGAGCTGCTCTTCCAGTCTCCAGTGCTCCTGCGTGCACAAAGACCAGCTGGTCGGCACACATGCCAGAACCCGGAAGAGCAACGGATGGCTCTGCGTGCTACGTCTGGCACGTGTGCCATATGTTCACCATCGCGGGCCTATTCACAAAATTTGGGCTGCAAACTGGGAGGAAACGGTTGAATTTAGTGGGGTACTGGGTGGACAAATTAACATAAAAAAGACATATGAACATTCTGGAGAAGCAATCATCCATATTCATATTATTGGGAAGATATATCTTATATGTTTTATATCACGTGCTGCTAACTTGTCCAAAAACAAATTCACTGAATCATTCTGAGGTTTAACACACACACAAACACCCCCCCCCCCCAAATATCACATGCAACATTAACAGCCTTCAGACCACAAGGAAAACACTTAGTCACATCCCTTGGTTAACATCCCAACATTGGGAGTTGGGTGTTCCGTTAAGATAAGAACAAGTATACAATCTGTAAAAGATCTGGCTTGAACTTTAGTGGATAAAGTAACTTATGGAAGGCCAAAAACGTTCTTGCCTTACTTTCTTCTTTTCATTTTCTGCTGGAGAGATTCCAGACCCTCAAATCCAGTTTGGTTCTTTCTGTTGGCAATAGGATGTAGCTAGTAGCTGCAAGTGGGATAACAAACCTACGTAGTGTGGAAAAATTAGAGCCTGTCACATGAGTCAACTTACAACTGCCATGACCTGGGACCATAGTTCTCGGCTCAATTAGGATCATAAGTACTATACTGTACTGCATCCATTTGACTTACATCAAACCACCTAAGTCTTTCTCAGGGGTTGCCACAAAGAAGAGGGAGTCAAACTATTCTCCAAGGCACCTGAAGGTAGAACAAGAAGCAATGGGTGGAGACTAATCAAGGAGAGAAGCCACTTAGAACTGAGGAGGAATTTCCTGACAGTTAGAACAATTAATCAATGGAACAGTTTGCCTCCAGAAGTTGTGAATGCCCCAACACTGGAAGTCTTTAAGAAGATGTTGGATAGCCATTTGTCTGAAATGGTAGGTCTTCCTGCCTAGGCAGGGGGTTGGACTAGAAGACCTCCAAGGTCCCTTCCAACTCTGCTATTGTATTGTATTGTATTGTATTGTACTTGAAATAGAGCTAAAAATGGCAACCAGCCTACTCCCGATCCTGTTGGTCAAAGAATCCCAACTATCAGGATCCAGAAGAAGAGCCTTCCCTGCTGTAACACCTATGGAACATCTTACTCTCTAAAGCAGGAGTGTCAAACTCAAAGCCCGGGTCCTGGATCCGGCCCACAGGGTGCTTAGATCTGACCCGCGGAGCCACCCTGGAAACAGCAAAGGACCGGCTTGCAGTGCCTCTGCCAGTGAAAATGGAGCTCAGGAGGACCGTGGGTGAAACTCCCAAGCTCCATTTTCACTGGCAGAGGGCTGCCGGAGGTCGTCCCAGCCGAAAACGGAGCTTGTCAGCCCGTTTTCGCTGTCAGAGCACTCGGGCCATCACAGGCGCCCTCAAGACAAGTGACATCAAGCTGGCCATGCCCATCTTGGCCACGCCCACCTCAGCCCCCAGAAGGTCAAACACAACCCTGAGGTGGCCCTCAATGAAATTGAGTTTGACACCCCTGCTCTAGGGCATTAGTGGGGAATGATGACCCTTTTATGGCTTGTGGACTTCCAACTCCCGAATCCCTGAGCCAGCTGGCTCAGGAATTCTGGGAGTTGAAGTCCACAAGTCATATGGGGGCCATTGTTTCCCACTTCTGCTCTAAGGTAACATCTGCCTCCACCCTCCTATCCTTTCACAAGACCCTGAAGACCTGGCCCTGCCAGTTGGCCAACTGGGTAGTTCCATAATGGAGGTGTCTCATGGATTGATGGCTAACTCCTCCCCCCCCCACACCGCTATTGCCTATCCCGCCCCTCCGTTTATTTATTTTTGTTATCATATTTGATATATTCTTCTTCTGTGTTTCTTTTCCACTGTTCATTTTATGGTTCTGCTCTTCGTTTCTTCCTTTTTTTTATTTCTGTAAGCCGAATACAGTAGCCCCACAGAGAGATGGGCAGCAAATAAATGTAACAAATAAAATAAATAAATGACATCACTACCATCCTGACGGATCTTTGTATCCCATCAAAGAAGACTGGAAGCCCCTAATTCAAGTGCACCTAATATTCCAATTGTCCTCATATGGATCCTGATTAGATGTTGGAAAAACTGCGGAAAGTTAAAAAAATTTTTTTAATGCTAGGATGCTTCAACTGTATTTTTGGAGTCCTAGTAGACAACCATTTAAATAGAAGCCAGCCGTGTGCAGCAGCTGCCAAAAAAGCCATCACACTTCTAGTGTGTTCTGTTTTCTGCATAAACAGAGGGATAGAATCAAGATCAAGTGAAGTGTTAATACCACTTTATAAGGCCTTGGTAAGGCCACACTTGGAATACGGCATTCAGTTTTGGTCACCACGATGTACAAAAGATGTGGAGACTCTAGAAAGAGTGCAGAGAAGAGCAACAAAGATGATTAGGGGACTGGAGACTAAAACATATGAGGAACAGTTGCAGGAACTGGGTATGTCTAGTTTAATGAAAAGAAGGACCAGGGGAGACATGATAGCAGTCTTCCAATATCTCAGGGGTTGCCACAAAGAAGAGGGAGTCAAACTATTCTCCAAAGCACCTGAGGGCAGAACAAGAAGCAATGGGTGGAAACTAATCAAGGAGAGAAGCAACTTAGAACTAAGGAGAAATTTCCTGACAGTTAGAATAATTAATCAGTGGAACAGCTTCTCTCCAGAAGTTGTGAATACCCCAACACTGGAAGTCTTTAAGAAGATGTTGGAGAGCCATTTGTCTGAAACGGTATAGGGCTTCCTGCCTAGGCAGGGAGTTGGACTAGATGACCTCCAAGATCCCTTCCAACTCTGCTACGGTATTGTATTGTATTTTGAGTTGTTCTACTCTACTAGATACACCATGGGTTCGGATTTTTGTGGGGAGAAGCAAAGACAGTCCTGCTTTTAGTTCACCCTTCCCCACCAGTTACCAAATTCATTTGATTTTATTTGACTGATACAAGCTGCTATCAAAGTAAAGTCGTACAGTATGTCCATAAGGTAAAGGTTCCCCTCACACATATGTGCTAGTCGTTCCCGACTCTAGGGGGGGGGGTCATCTCCGTTTCAAAGCCAGTGCTGTCCGAAGACGTCTCCGTGGTCATGTGGCTGCCATGTCTAAATGTTGAAGGTGCATGCAATGCTGTGACCTCCCCACCAAAGGTGGTTCCTATTTTTCTACTTGCATTTTTACATGCTTTCAAACTGCTAGATTGGCAGAAGCTGGGACAATAACGGGAGCTCACTCTGTTATGCTGCACTAGGGATTCGAACCGCCAAACTGCCGACCTTTCTGATCGACAAGCATCTTAGCCACTGAACCGCGGTGTCCGTACTACATCCATAAATATGCGCTAAAACACCCACAGTATACATTTTTAAAAAATGAAAAAATGCTAATTCCCAATTGCTTATAAACTCATCCCTAAGTGATGGTGCTAATTTCATGCTCCAAACTAACTTGGCTCTCGTTTCAAGGAGCAGATGCCACAACCCAAAAACGGCACCTGCTGACCCTCCACCCCTCACCTAGAAGAAATGGGAGAGCCGCGAGCAGGATTGACCCACAATTTCTCTGCTTGAAATGCAAGGAGACCTTTTGTGTGTCTCTGCTGTGAAGTTTTATGCCGAAGGTCAAAGCCATGTGCTTTTACTGCCTCCGTGAGGACAATCAAATGCACGGACAGGCTCAATTTCAAACTTCTCTTGGAAGTTCACCTGAAGTTCACTTTAAACACAGTTTAAAGCAGTGTTTCCCAACCTTGGCGAGTTTAAGACGAGTGGACTTCAACTCTCAGAATTCCCCAGCCAGCCATGCTGGCTGGGGAATTCTGGGAGATGAAGTCCACTCGTCTTAAACTTGCCAAGGTTGGGAAACACTGCTTTAAAGCAAAGCAAGCACTGAAAAGATTTCATGCAAGATAGAGCACTTTACATGAGCAGATTACCGGCAGTCCCCGACTTACGGCCACAATTGAGCCCAACGTTGCTGCTAAGTGGCACATCGGTTGAAGGGAGTTTTGCCCCACTTTACAACCTTCATTGCCAGAGTCGTTCAGCTGTTGAGTGAATCACTGCAGTTCTTAAGTCAGTGAAGTTGTTCCCCAATGATTTGGCTTGTCAGAAGGTCGCAAAAAGTGACCATATGACCCTGGGATACTGCAGCCGTCAGAGATATGACTCCATTGCCAAGCCTCTAAATTTTGATCACCTGACTGTGAGGATGCTGCAACGGTCTTAAGTGTGAAAAACGGCCGTAAGGCACTTTTTTCAGTGCTGTTGTCACTTTGAATGGGCATCAAACAAACTGTTGTAAGTCAGGGACCACCTGTACCATCTTCCTTGCACACAATGATTGCTACTGTATTTTTCAGAGTATAAGACGCACCTTCCCTCCCAAAATAGAGGATGAAAATTTGGGTGCGTCTTATACACTGAATGTAGCCCCGCCTACCCACCATCCTCCACCCTTTGGCCTCTACCTCCCAGCAATTTACCTCTTTGCAGCAAACGGGGAAAATGGGGCTTGCGAAGGCTGCAATAGGCTATAGCAGGGGTCTGCAAAGTTGGCTTTTTAAGACTGGTGGACTTCAACTCCCAGAATTCCCCAGCCAGCCGACTTTGCAGACCCCTGGGCTATAGCAATCCCTGCAGCCTGAAAGAACTGGCATAGTCTTTTAGTATTGATTTTTAGTCAGGGTTTTAATTATGAATTTTAGCACGGGCATTAAAATTGATTTAATTTATTTTTAACCATGTTTGATTGTATTTATGACTTCTGTTTTATTATTCCTGTGCACTGCCCTGAGTCCCATTGGGGAGAGAGGGCGATATGGAAATATAATAAAATGAAATGAAAAATGAACTGATGATTGGGAGGCACACTTAAACTGAAAATGAAACTTGCTGTTTGCTCCACCAGGCAAATTGCTGGGAGGCAGAAGCAGATTTTTTTTTCTTGTGCTAATCAGGCTGTTTACTGTTTGCTGCAAGAAGGTAAGTCAATAACTATAAAAGCCTATAGACTGTTCTAATTATTAGACTTATTTTTAAAGGCTGTTTTATTATTGTTCTAGACAGCTTAACAAAATGAAGAAGCTTTTTAAAATAAATGCTTGATCTGAAGAGGCCCAGGGCTATTGTATCTTCTTTTAAATAGCAGAGAAGAACTATACTTCCAGAAAGCCACATCAATTTTAACAGCATCTGTACAAGTAGAGTCTGAAATGTAACACTACAAACAGTGTATATTGTCTGTACTGTTTGCTGTTTGCTACAAGGAGGCAAATTGCTGGGAGGCAGAGGCAGATTTTCCCCCTTGTTTTCCTTCACAAAAGCTAGGGGCGTCTTATACTTTGGAGTGTCTTATACTCTGAAAAATATGGTATTGATTGAAGGGGATGAGGACATTATGGCCATACCGCTCTATAGTTTCTTCACTTCAAACCCATATTTTTTAAAAAGTCTTACTAATTTTTCTCCTTAATCCAGCCCCCGATATCAACTCTGTAGTTTAACCCAGAAAAGGAATAAGTAATGTAGCACCCGTGGGTGCTATAATAATACAAAAACCATGTAATTAAGTGGCGTTTGAGAAGTTGTTGAGAAATGGCTGGAATCTTGCATGGTTGCCAAGCTTCATGAGATTTTTAGATTCATGATATTTTAAAATGCTCTTGCATTATTATATCCTTATTTACAAGAGATTTACATGCTCATAGAAATTCTGTTGAAAGTTTGGGCATTTTAATTAGTTTAATTTATTTAGCACCGGCACTATTGTGCAAGAGCAATGAAACTTGTGACCTAAAAAAACCTACCAGGTACGGTCATCCTAAATACGTTTACAAATTCACAATAAGCACCTTGGTGGAAAAGGCAATCTTGCTGAGAATGAAGAGAGAAAATTGAGCTGTTTTGCTATAATGTCTAGAATAATATGCATAACTAGTGAGGGAAAGAATAATATATATATCTAGACCAGATCCTTCAAGGAGCAAGTGGAAAGAGATTTTTGAAGGAAAAATTGGATGTGAATACAGGTAGTCCTCGGCTTACAACAGGGGTATCAAACTCAATTTCCTTGAGGGCTGCATCAGGGTTGTGTTTGACCTTGGGGGTCTGGGGTGGGTGTGCCCAGCTTGACGTCACTCGTGCTGGGGATGCCTGTGGTGGCCCGAGCGCTCTGCCAGTGAAAATGAGTTCCCAAGCTCCAATTTCAGCTGCGACGGCCTCCTGCAACCTTCTGTCAGCGAAAACGGAGTTCCGGAGGACTGTGTGCGGCTCTCCCGAGCTCCATTTTCCCTGGCAGAGGCACCGCGGGTTACTCCTTCCTTGTTTCCAGGGCGTCCCCTCAGGCCAGATCTAAGCACCCTGCAGGCCAGACCAGCCCCAAGGCCTTGAGTTTGACACCCCAGCTTACCTTTCGTTTAGTGACAAAGTTACAATGGCATTATAATAATAATAATAATTTAATAATAATTTATTATTTCTATACCGCCCCCTCTCCCCACGGGGACTCGGGGCGGTGCACAGGTAGCATAAAAACAATAAATAACAACAACAATAAATAAACAACAAAATTTAAAAACCAATTAAATAAACCCTGTGCTAAAATCCCGATTAAACTAAAACCTATTCTATAAAATCCCAAGGCAAGGAGGCTATCCCAGGCCGGCCAGACGGAAAAAGTAAGTTTTCAATTTAAGACGGAAGGAGCGGAGGTCCGTAGTTGTCCTAATGTCGGGGGGAAGGTCGTTCCAGAGGGCCGGGCCCGCCACAGAGAGCGCCCTTCCCCTGGGTGTCGCCCGCTGACACAGTCTAGTGGACGGCACCCGGAGAAGCCCCTCTCTGTGGGAGCGAATCGGCCGTGAGGACGTATGAGGCAGGATCCGATCCTGCAGATAGCTAGGTCCCGAGCCATGGAGCGCTTTGAAGATGATGACTAGCACCTTGAAGCGCACCCGGAAGACGACAGGCATTGACAACCATTTCTCACATGACCGTTGCAGCATCCCCCATGGTCACATTTGGTTGCTTAGCAACTGACTCACGTTTATGATGGTTGCAGTGTCCCAAAGTCATGTGACTTTCTGACAAGTGAAGTCAATGGGGAAGCCATATTCACTTAACAACCATGTTACTAACTTTGACTTTGACTTGACTTTGACTTTTATTAAATTTATATACCGCTCCCTTTCCCAGAAGGGACTCGGGGCGGTGCACAGGAAATTTAAAAACATATATAAACATAACAATACACAAAATTTAAAAACTAGATTAAATTAGTATCCCTGTGCTAAAAAATTTAAATAAATTAAAACTGTATCCCTAAAAACCAATTAAAACAATTTAGCTGCAGACTATAGGCTAGGTGGAGTGAGCTAGGCCAGGCCGGCCTGTTGGAAAAAATAAGTTTTAAGTTTCTGGCGGAAGGAACGGAGATCCGTGGTCGTTCTAAGTTCGGGGGGAAGGTCGTTCCAGAGGGTTGGGCCCATCACAGAGAAGGCCCTTCCCCTGGGCGTCGCCCGCTGGCATTGCTTGGTGGACGACACCCGGAGAAGTCCCTCTCTGTGGAAGCGAATCGGCCGCAGGGATGTATGGGGTAGGATGCGATCCCGTAGATAACTTGGTCCCGTGCCATGGAGCGCTTTAAAGATGACAGTCAACACCTTGAAGTGCACCCGAAAGGCCACAGGCAGCCAGTGCAGTTCGCGCAAGAGCGGTGTTACATGGGAGCATCTAGGAGCTCCCATAATTGCCTGCGCGGCCGTGTGATTCACTTAACAATGGTAGCAGGAAGTCACTTAACAAATGCCTTTCTTAGCAACAGAAATTTGGGGCGCCATTGTGGTGGCAAGTCAAGGAATAACTGTAATAGTAAATGCCAAATTATATGGGACCTCCTCAGAGGTGGGCTGCTACCGGTTTGCATGGGTTTAGGCGAACCGGTAGGGACGGCACGCTCGCCACACTCCCGAACCAGTTCCCTGTTCCCTGCGACATGTTTTTTTGGCATTTTTAATTTACAGGCAACTGCGTGTGCACACACGCAAATTGTACGTGCACCAAACTGGCAGTAACGCAGCAACCCACCCTTGGAGCTCCTTAAAGCATGATATACACACAGTGTCTTTAACAAGATTTATTGAAAAGAATTCATAAGGTTATAAAAATCCCAGCAATTGAAGTATTTCCCATTTAGTACCAAAATATTCCAGTGTACATTAATGTCTGCAAACAGAATCTGAGGAGGCAGGTTTTTCCACTGATAACAAAAACGCTTGCCAGACCATCTCTTAAATCTTTTAACAACTCTTGCAAGAAATAACACAATATTTTTTTTAATGTATGCACAGATCTCATAAAAAGTTTTCTGAGCAGCTTTCAAGAGACAACCACGAAGACCGCGAATAACTCACGCACTACTGAGAAACACAGTATTCAAATGACATAGCGAGTGATTGATTAAAAGAAACTTTGCTAGTATCAGAAAGATGTTATCTACCACCCTTTCACATGGAGCATGGTCCACATTAAGAGGAATGTAAAGTTTGAGGAGAAAGAAATTTCAAGGACGTCAACGAGTAGACCGATATAATGATAATAAAGACCTCACACTGTTATAGAAAAGAAGATGTGATTCACTGATGTGGAGATAGACGAACTGATGAAAAACAACTGGAGAAAATAAAACTATATTGTGGTTCTCACATCAAGATTGACAAATTGTGGAGAAATGGATAGACTTACACTGAAAATCAAACAGAAAGAAGATACAGAATACGATCAAACATGGAATTTATTTTATTGGTGGTTGGAAAAAAGAGGTGGAGGTTAAAAATGTAATCTGTATTGTTAAGCGCATTAAATACCCAGACAACACACTATTTATTAAGCACTAATAAATGTAAACAACAGAAAATTATATGTGTGTGTGTGTGTGTGTTAGGTTTCTGAGCTGATAAATAAAAGTACACAACGGAACTCATAGCTTTCTGTCTAGATGGTCTCTGGTGATAAGCCGAAAGGCAGAAAGGCAGAAGTTAAGCCCCAATTAAGGGAGGAAGCATACTGCTTTCCTTTTCTGCCTTTCAGCTCATCACTTAACAGGGTGTTGTGACACAAGCATATACTTATTTCCCCTGTCTCAGCTGATCAGGACAGAACCAGTGGTCTGGTGGCAATTACAAGTGCCTCTCATGTAATACTTCCCTGGTTCGAATCCCAGTAAGGGTATGGTTAGCTGATGAGAGCTAAATCGCTCGAAATAGATCTATCCTAGTCTCCCGTGTTTATTTACTTATCAGCTCAAAAACCTAACATATAGATAGGTAGGTAGGTAGGTAGGTAGGTAGGTAGGTAGGTATAGATATAAAGATTGAAACATTGTACAGGAAAAATGGAATGCAGTATCAGTTGTATTGAGCTCTTGGTGCAATACTCAAAGGGCTCACCAAATATTTAGAAATTATAAATTTACTGGCCTTAAGGTAAAGGTTCCCCTCACACATATGTGTTAGTCGTTCCCGACTCTAGGGATGGTGCTCATCTCCGTTTCAAAGCTGAAGAGCCAGCACTGTCCGAAGACATCTCTGTGGTCATGTGGTTGGCATGATTAAACACCCAAAACGCATGGAACACTGTTACCTTCCCATCAAAAGTGGTGGTGCTATTTTTCTACTTGCATTTTTCTACTTGCATTTTTACATGTTTTCGAACTGCTAGGTTAGCAGAAGCTGGGACAAGTAACAGAAGCTCACTCCGTTACGTGGTGCTAGGGATTTGAACCACCAAACTGCCAACCTTTCTGATTGACAAGCTCAGCATCTTAGCCACTGAGCCACCACATCCCATAAGTACTGGTCTTAATAATGCTAATTTTGCAAAAGATAAACCTACTTGGAACAACATCTATTTCATGGTGATAACTTCTAGGTGCCTGGCGAGGGAATGTAACAACCTGCCCCTGCCAACTCGCTGCGAGCAAGTCGCCACAGGACAACTCACTGTGGGACAATTTAACAATTCTATTTATTTCACACAAAGAAAATTATTTTCATTTTTGTCATTCGGATTTCATTCTGTCCCTCGTTCTGCATCCTTTCTTTAATGTTTCTGTTCCATCATTTCTTTGACATTAATGGAACGAGTTGTCCTGGGGCGAACTGTCTATGGCAAGTAGTGCCACAGCAAGTTGACTGTGGCAAGTTGGCCATAGGGAGTTGGCCATGGCAAGTTGGCCGCGGCAAATTGTCATAGACACACCTGGCTAGTGCCCAAGCAATTGAAATCAGTGCACTGTTGATTAGACAGTGAACTTCAATGGGATGAATTGAGCAATAAGAATGCTTCAAGGACAAAATTACGAAAATTCATAAAGGACAAGGACTTTTCAATGACAACAAAAAGACCAAGGACAACAATGATGTTCCTAACAGAAGCTATAACACGTACAGAATGTACAGTTATGACAAGTGAACAATAAGCCAGGTGATCATTACTGCCAAACCTTCAGTTGGGTGACTGTTGCTATGTGTATCATAAAGGTACAGGTTCCCCTTGCACATATGTACTAGTCGTTCCCGACTCTGGGGGCGGTGCTCATCTCTGTTTCAAAGCCAAAGAACTGTCGAACTACGTCTCTGTGGTCATGTGGCCAGCATGACTAAATGCCGAAAGCGCGCAGAACGCTGTTACCTTCCCACCAAAGGTGGTCCCTATTTTTCTACTTGCATATTTACGTGCTTTTGAACTACTAGGTTGGCAGTAGCTGGGGCAAGTAATGGGAGCTCACTCCGTTATGCAGTGCTACGGATTCGAACCGCCGACCTTTCTGATCGACAAGCTCAGCATTTTAGCCACTGAGCCGCCGCGTTCCTCCGTGTATCATAGATCACAGCAAAAACCAATCAATCACTTGGATCGATCCCTTAGGATCTATTTACTTATTTCCATGGCCACTCATGACTAGGCATGTACAATGAATGAGATGATTAGCCTGCAAACAAAAATTCACATGTTTGGGGCATATGACACGAATGAGATGCCCAGCAGGCTGGAGGGCAATAAAAAAAAATAGGGAGACAAAAAGATAAAATAGACGGAAGCGGATCAAACAGGTAAGTTGAAAGGAGAGAACATTTAGAAGACCTGAAGGCCATTACTGAAGATCGGTTGAGGTGGCAAACAGTGGTTCATGTCTGTTACTAGTTACAGACTAGTTCATATACTAGTGGTCAGACTCAGAATAACAGAGTTGGAAAGGACCTTGGAGGTCTTCTAGTGCAACTCCCTCTTCAAGCAGGAAAACCCTATATCATTTCAGGCAAATGGTTGTCCAATCTTTTCTTTAAAACTTCCAGTATTGGAGCATCCACAACTTCTGGAGGCAAATGGCTCCACTGACTGTTCTGTTAGGAAATTTCTCCTTAGTTTTAGGTTGCTTCTCTCCTTGATTAGTTTCCATCCATTGCTTCTTGTTCTGCCTTCAGGGGCTTTGGAGAATAGTTTGACTCCCTCTTCTTTGTGGCAACCCCTGAGATATTGGAAGACTGCTCTCATATCACCCAAAGTTCTTCTTTTCTTTAAAACCAGACATGCCCAGTTCATGCAACCTTTCTTCATATGTTTATCCTCCAAACCTCTAATCATGTTCGTTGCTCTTGTCTGCACTCTAAAAAGAGTCAACTCAATTCAAAGGTCACAACTAGCTCAAACAAAATGTCATATGTCATAAGAACATAAGAACATAAGAATAGCCTTGCTGGAACAGGCCACAGCCCATCTGGTCCAGCATTCTGTCTCACACAGTGGCTCCCCGTTTGCTTCAGGGTCTTCCCAAGCAGATGTCTTCACCTGCTTATGATTCCCTGCAAATGGCATTGAGAGATATCCTGCCTATCTCTCCAACTCGGAGGGTGTCCTTAGGCATCCATAATGATAGCCATGGATACCCTTGTTCTCCAGGAACTCCTCTAATCCTTTCTTAAAGGTGTCGAGGCTGACAGCTGTCACCACTTCTTCTGGCAGGGAGTTCCATAGACCAGTGATCCTCTGGGTGAAAAAGTACTTCCTTTTATTTGTTTGAGGTCTAGCTTCCAAAAGTTTCATAGAGTGCCCCCTAGTTCTAGTGTTGTGCGATAGGGAAAACAGTTTTTCCTTTTCTACTTTGTCCACACCATGCATTATTTTATAGACTTCAATCAGGTCACCTCTCAGGCGCCGTCATTCTAGAATGAAGAGGCCCAGCCGTTGCAGCCTCAGATGATAAGGAAGGTGTTCCAGCCCTCTAATCGTTCTGGTTGCCCTCCTCTGCACCTTTTCCATTTCCATAATATCCTTCTGAAGGTATGGTGACCAGAACTGTACACAATACTCCAGATGGGGCCTCACCATAGTTTTATAAAGAGGCAAAATGACACTTGCTGACTTATTTTCTATACCCTTCCTAATGATCCCTAGCAATGAGTTTGCTTTTTCACTGCTGCGGCACACTGGGTTGACACCTTCATTGAGCTGTCCACCAGGACACCCAGGTCCCTCTCCTGGTTAGTTGCAAGGAATTCAGACCCCATCAAGTTATAGATATAGTTGGGGTTTTTTGCCCCAACGTGCATCACTCTGCACTTACTAATGTTGAAGCTCATTTGCGACTGGTTTGCCCACTCCCCCAGTGTCAAGAGATCCCTCTGGAGCCTCTCACACTCTCTCTCGGTTTTCACTACCCTCTATAATTTAGTGTCGTCAGTGAATGTCCTTTAACTATCTACTTGATATTAAAACCATCCAGATTTGGACAGCAAAGAAAACTGTTACGATGACAATGATGGTTGGTCACACAGTAAGCCAGATATTTAGAATGCATTTGGCATTTTTATCCAGTTGTTGTTGTTGTTGTTGTTGTTATCTTTATTCATGAAACATGAAACTCAGCCAACTGAACATTTAAAAATGCATTGAAAATACTATTGACTGGTGTTAATGGTTGATACGATTTGCTGCCAGCATCCTAGGTATCAACCAAGTATTATGATTATGATTATGATTATTACATTCACAAAAATGTGAAATCACAGCTGCCAATTCTGTAGCTGTGCTAGTCTTCCTATGCATCAAAGTATTCCTAGGATGTCCATAATATATTGGTATAATATACAGTATGTGTGCACTACTACTACTAATAATTTATTAATTATTAAGAACAATATATTGTTGTATACAATTAATATAGAAGAAAAAGAACTGGAGAAAATAACAAAATACGAAGTAAGCAGAAGTAGAACTGTGGCTCCCCCCAAAAAGCAAAGATAGTACCAATAGTAATAGGCGCCTTGGGTGCAATCCCAAACCAACTGAAGCAGCACTTGAACATGATCGGCATTGACAAAAATCCCCATCAGTCAATTGCAAAAGGCAGCTTTCCTTGGAACAGCTTACATCCTGTGAGGATGCCTTGAACCCCATCAAATATCAACATCTGACTATCCCAGGTCCTTGGAGAGGACTTGATAAATGGATAAAAAGCCAAATCTAGTCCAAACATCTGGATGATTGTGAGAATCAGAACTGCTCTATGACCAAACCTACAGAGGATTTTGTTGTTGTTGTTAACCTGACTTAAAACCAATAGCAGCTAAACGTGGACCTACAGATGGGTAATACTTGCATCTCAAATCATCCAAGACTCTTCTTCACTGCTTTCTATTGCCTTAAGCAAAACATTAAGGGTATAAATATGTTTAGGATTAGCATTTAGTTCATTGTGGGGTCTTTAACCGGGAGGAAGTGCAGACAATTCGGTTTAATTGTTTTTTTGTTGCAGGAGAGTTACACAGAGGGAGGAGAGAAAGAGGAAATAAAACACATATGAAGTTCTTTGTACCACACACAGAGAGAGCGCTGTGGTTAGGGCTTGTTAGCATTCCCTACAGACATGGAATTGATTCATACTGAAAATAGATACCCAAACAAGCAGGGTAAACCAAATGTGATTTCTATCACAACTCAAGGGAAGGCCAGTGCACCGTACATTGGTGCATTGTTGTATCAGATCAGATGTGTGCTGACATTGTATAGAAAGTAAAGTACAACTGGACGTGCAGCTGCTACCGAAATGAAACAAAAACGAATTGCCAGTGTTCACAAAAAGATGGCTCTTGAGATGAATTGTAATACTTTTTCATGGGATTTACTAAGGAGACGAAAAGGCAGTGCAAGTAGAATAATTGACATGTCCAGAATCATAGGTGTGAAAAATCTCACTTGGCATGACAGTTGAAGACGTCATGATCTATGGGACCAAACATAGAGTCAATCTGTTCTAGAAATTAAAGCACCAAGCTAGAAATCAGGAGACCATGAGTTCTAGTCCCGCCTTAACCATGAAAGCCAGCTGAGTCACCTTGGGACAATCACCAGGGGACTGTGAGTTCAAATCCTGCCTTAGTCATGAAAGCCCATCTGAGTCACCTTGGGCCAATCACCAGGACATTGTGAGTTCTAGTCCCGCCTTAGTCCTGAAAGCCAGCTGAATCACCTTGGGCCAATCACCAGGGGACTGTGAGTTCAAGTCCTGCCATAGGCATGAAAGTCAGCTGAGTTACCTTGGGCCAATTCACTAGGAGACTATGAGCTCTAGTCCTGCCTTAGGCATGATATCCAGCTGGGTCACCTTATGCTAGTGTCTCTCACTCAATCTAACTCATCTCAAAGGGTGGTTGTTGTAGACATAATAGGAGGGGGAGGGAGTACAGGTAGTCCTCAACTTACAACCACCAGTGAGCTCAACATTTTTACTGCTAAATGAGCCAGTTGTTAAGTGACTTTTGTCCCCATTTCACGACCTTTCTTGCCCCAGTTGTTACATGAATCTTAGTAACACGGTTGTTAAGGGAATCTGGCTTCCCCATTGATTTGCTTGCCAGAAGATTGCAAAAGGTGGTTCCATGACCCTGGGACACTGCAACCGTCATAAATATGAATCAGTAGCCAAGCGGCCAAATTTTGATCATGTGACCATGGGGATGCTGCCACGGTTGTGGGGAAAAATGGTCATAAGTCCCTTTTTTCAGTGATGTTGTCACTTCAAACGGTCACTAAATGAACTGTTATAAGTCGAGGACTATCTGCATTAGTTATGTTCATTGGCTTGAGTTATTTATAATAATAGTAATAAAGGCGGGGTATCAATAAATGTAAAAATAAATTATTCCTGTTAACTCTTCAAAAGCAAGGCAGAATGAAATGAAATTACATAGGAATATACCGTATTTTTCGGAGTATAAGATGCACACACCCCAAAAGATCGTGGAAATGTTGGTGCGTCTTATAAACTTAATACATCCATTTTTAGCCTCCCAAAGCCCTGCTCCTGAATCCCATTTTTGCAAAAAACGGACCTTTTTTTTGTTGTTGCAAAAATGAAGGGTTTTTTGCCTTCCCCCATCCCCCAGAAGCATTTTGCAGGCTTCAGCTGGGGGAAGGAAAAAATGATCCTGTTTTTGCAAAAAAAACCGGCCCGTTTTCCGCCTGTTTTTCGCAAAAAACCTTCTTACTTACCTCTTCGAAATCTTGGTGGGTCTTATACACCGGTGAGTCTTATAGTCCGAAAAATACGGTAGGTTCCAGATAACAATAAAAGATGCTACTTCTATTTCTTATAAAAGGGAGAAAAGGTTTTATACCTGATTTAGATATCTGACATGCCCAAAATATACTCACACAGAGACAAATGAAAGCACTGAAGGACGCAGATACAGGCAGCAATAGCCCCAATGAAACTCACTTGCTACTCCTGATGCAATTCCATAGAGCAGTCCACCTCCATCGGATTCAGGCTGGAAGACATGGGGACTTGGCGGAGGGCTTCGCTCTTGACGGATGAAGTTATATAACAAAGTTTTCACTAGTCGGCTGGTGTATGAGAGACTGGCAATACAAAAGAGCCAAAATTTTAAGTGGATTAGGGACTGCACTAGCACGCAGACAAATCATTCTTTCCTTTCCTGTTTTGAAAAACTACCTAAAACGTGAACGTTTAAAAGTGCTCTTTTAAAAATGAAAACAGGTTGCTAAGAGACACATGTAATGTTAACGTCCCTAATTCAGTGTTTCTTAAGCTTGGTGACTTTGAAATGTGTGGACTTCAACTCCCAGAATTCCCTAGCCAGGGGAATTCTGGGAGTTGAATTCCACACATTTTAAAGTCGCCAAGCTGGAGAAATACTGCTCTAATTTGATGCCTACTTATACACTCTCAACTCTTCTGAATTTAAAAAAGGCTGATATATTTTAAACGTGTTAACAGAGGTACTTAAAAAAGGTGCTAGCCTGTGAAAATAAACACAAGTTCCCCATGATCTTTTTATATATTCAGAAGTCAGTTATATATAACTTGGCATTTAGATATTCAGAAAATAAAAATAGTTTTCCACTATTTGTTCTGTTAGAGGGAGAGGAATCCAAAATACTCACAGGTACTGAGCAATGAAGGCTGAATAAATGTATGTACAGTATCTGTGACATCCTGCTCTTAACCTGGTTCAAGTAAATTCCAAAACTTCTAATGCCTACTCTTTAGAGCAGGGGTGTCCCAACGTGGGAACTTTAAGACTTATGGACTTCAACTCCCAGAATTCCCCAGCCAGCTTCACAAGTCTTAAAAGTTCCCAAGTTTGGACACCCCTGCTTTAGAGATTCACAGAAAGAAAAACAATAACATCTTCCCTGCAAACCAAAACTTTAGGCTTTAACAACCTGGTACATTCTAAATATTTAAAATATAGTTCCCAAAATCTCTTTTTGCCACTGGCCATGCCGACTTGGGGAGATGGAAGCTAACATCTAAAACATCTAGAAAACAATGGGTTTCTAACTGCTACTAGGAAGTGTGGTTTTTTTTTTAAAAATGCTGTAAAAATGCAAAGCCATTCTAATTCACTCCATATCCTAAAATTATGAAGTGGAACGGCATACAATACTTTCATCTCAGCGTATTTATTTAACAACCCGTTGTTTAAGTGAGATAAAAATAATAATTCTTATCGTCCGGAGAGTCAATCTGTTATCAGCTGGGGAGATCTTTCAGGAGCACAAATTAATCTACATCTAAATAAAAAGATTTGCTTTGACAGAATAAATGCAAGTGCTGTGCTCGCTAAACTCAAGAATGAAAGTTACCTACACATGTTTCCCCCAAAATAAGACTCGGTCTTCTATTATTATTATTTTTTTGCCTCCAAAAAAGGCACCAGGTCTTATTTTGGGGAATGTCTTCCACTGACACACCTCGCGGTGGTGGCATTAACAGCCCCGGCCAGCAGGAGCGCACTGCTGGCCCACTTCTTCTGCGGCCACTCAGCATCGTCTCCGGTCTCCATTTTGCAGCCAATAAAAGAGCTCTAGATTGAGCTCTTTTCTGGAAGGTATCTGACAGCAAAATGGAAGCCAGGGGCTTCAATCCGGAGCTCGTCTCTCAGCTGCAGAAGCCTTTCCCGAAGGCCTCTGACAGCAAAGCCGAGGTTGGGGGCGACGCGCATGAGCGATAGCTAACAGCTGCAAAAGAAGTGCGCTAGCAAGGCGAGACAGGTGTCGGGGTGCGCGAGGCCTGGCTGCAACTGTCTGAAGGTAAGCAGCTCCATACACCCATCCCCACCCTCACTTGATTTTTACCTGCCCACCTTGTCCCACCCTGTACAACCAGGTGCAACAGAGTGGGCAGTGTCTTAACTAGGGCTTATTTGGGGGGGTAGGGTTTATATTGGATGCACATGTAAAAAAAATTCAAGCTAGGGCTTATTTTCGGGATAGGGCTTACTTTCGGGGAAACACGGTACGTATAAAATAGCACTGCAGTCTAACCTACCATCGGCCATGCATAAGATACTTATGAATGATGCTCTTCCGCAGAATTTCCTTGTGGAAAAGCTGACAGGAGAGAAAAACGACCAGTGTTGTCACAGCTTCCAGCGCAATGCTGTATGTAATGTCTCTGCAACGAATGAAGACATAAAGTATTAATCAACACCAACGAGTACATTTTTACTAGCAGTCCTTTTATACATTATATGCAAATAATGGCTATAATGTTTGCTATGAGCCTGGCTCAAAGAAGACCTGGGCCCCCCAAAAAAAACCCACCTCCCCAAATTTTCACTGCCGTAATCCAGACATTCTCTTCCTTATGTGTTTACAAGTAAGAAAACCTGTGGGGGAGGGAAGGTGGGGAAGAAGATAATCCAACAGCAGCACTTGGATGGGCTTAAGTACAGGAGCAATGGGTGCCCCATTGGAAGATCTGAAGGACCTGGTTGAGGATGGATCCCCTGGAGAAAAATCGATGTGGCCACTAAGAATCAACTCTGACTTGATGGCACATAAACAATCAGATCACACCATTCAACACCATAAAGCACAGAATCATAGGGCTGGAAGTGACCTTGGAGGTCTTCTAATCCAACCCCTTACTCAAGGCAAGAGACCTTATACCATCCTGGTCAAACAGAGGGATAGAATCTAGATCACGTGAAGTGTTAATGCCACTGTATAGTGCCTTGGTAAGGCCACACTTGGAATACTGCATACAGTTTTGGTCGCCACGATGTAGAAAAGATGTGGAGACTTTGGAAAGAGTGCAGAGAAGAGCAACAAAGTGGATTAGGGAACTGGAGACTAAAACATATGAAGAACGGCTGCAGGAGCTGGGTATGTCTAGTTTGATGAAGAGAAGGACCAGGGGAGACATGATAGCAGTGTTCCGATATCTCAGAGTGTGCCACAAAGAAGAGGGAGTCAAACTATTCTCCAAGGCACCTGGGGGCAGGACAAGAAGCAATGGGTGGAAACTAATCAAGGAGAGAAGCAACTTAGAACTAAGGAGAAATTTCCTGACAGCTAGAACAATTAACCTCTGGAACAGCTTGCCTCCAGAGGTTGTGAATGCCCCAACCCTGGAAGTCTTTAAAAAGATGTTAGACAGCCATTTGTCTGAAATGGTATAAGGTTCCTGCCCACGCAGGGGGTTGGACTAGAAGACCTACAAGGTCCCTTCCAACTCTGCTATTGTATTGTATTGTATTGTATTGTAAATCAATCAATTAGAATAGAGCTGGAAGGGGCCTAGGAGGTCTTCTAGTCCAGGGGTCTCCAACCTCCAGGCCGCGGGCAGGTGTCGGTCCGTGGCTTGATAGGAACCGGGCTGCAGTGAGCGGCGCAACTCTTAGAAAGGGCCGGAGAAGAGGAGGAGGGAGCAGCCCCCTGGGCAGAGCGCGCACCAGGAGTAGGAGAGCGCAGGCGCGGCCGCTCATGCCGTTGGGAGCCCGAGGGGCGAGTGAGCCGACTCGCCCACCTGCACACGCATGCACTGTCTGTTCCCCCTCCCCCCCTCTACGCCGGCCGAGCCATGGCCACCGGTCCACGGAATTTTTTTAACATGAAACCGGTCCCTGGTGCCAAAAAGGTTGGGGACCCCTGTATCTAGTCCAACCCCTTGCTCAAGCAGGAGACCCTACACCATTTCTGTCAGTTGGCTGTCTTCTTAAAAGCCTCCAATGATGGAGCACTCAGAACTACTGAAGGCCAGCTGTTCTCACTGTTAGGAAGTTTCTCCTTAATTTCAGGTTGCTTCTCTCCTTGATTCGTTTCCATCCATAGTTTCTTGTTTTGCTTTCTGCTTGGTAAGTTTATTTTTAAAAACCTCAGGTTGTGGTCTCAAGTTTTCAAAGGAAAAAAAAACCCAGGAAAGTCCAGTTGCCTTTTAGAAAAAGCACCTGTGGGATTCCAGTGATGGAGCACCCACAACCTTGAGAGGCAAGCTGTTCCATTAATTGTTCTGTCAGAAAATTTCTCCTTACTTCAAGGTCGTATCTCCCTTTTGAACTTGATAACAGCTGCCAGGTTGCTGGTGGCACAGTATTGGAAGAAGCAAGATCCACCCACTACAGTGGAATGGACTTTAAAAGTTGTGCATTTGGCTGAGGTGGCAAAAATTTCATCGTATCTTAAAGACCACTCAAATGAAAGATATGTATTAGAATGGAGAAGACGGATCGATTATATGCAAAAAAAGTATCCAAATAAGGTGGTTTATATAGCATATGAATGAAATATTTTTAAGTAGTTTATGTTTAAGATGTTTTGAGTTATAAGGAGTTAAAGAACTAGGGATAATATGTATGTATTCTTTTGTTAAGATATTTTATTTTTATTTATTTTATTTTTATTTTATTTATATTTATATCCCGCCTTTCTCCGCAGAGGACCCAGGGCGGCCAGGCGACCCAGGCGACCCATATAAAATACAAAGATAAATACATAATTTTAAATTTAAATTAAACTGTCTTGTCCTATGCTAAAAGCCAAATTTTAAAATACCCAATTTAAAACTTTCTAAAAAGTCCCCGTGGGAGGTTAGGCTAGGCCGGCTTGTTGGAATAGGTATGTCTTTAGACATTGGCGGAAGAGGCGGAGGTCCGAGATGGTACGCAATTCAGGGGGTAGGTCGTTCCAAAGGGGAGGGCCCACCACAGAGAAGGCTCTCCCCCTGGGTGTCGCCAGTCGGCATTGTCTGGCCGACGGCACCCTGAGAAGGCCCTCTCTGTGGGAGCGTATCGGTCTGAGGGATGTATGGGGCAAGAGGCGGTCTCGCATATTACTAGGCCCTAGTTCTATGTTAGTGAATGTTATACCCTGTGCTTGTTCTGGGAAGTCTGGGGAGAGGGGAGGGGGGAAGAGGTTGGAGGGGAGGGGGTGGAGGGAGGGGGGGGGAAATGTTTGTAATCTTCATAAAATCTTCATAAAATCTTCTAATAAAAAAATAAAATAAAAAATAAACAAGATCATAGAAAAAGCACCTTTGGGATTCCAGTGATGGAGCACCCACAACCTTGAGAGGCAAGCTGTTCCATTAATTGTTCTCACTGTCAGAAGATTTCTCCTTACTTTGAGGTCGTATCTCCCTTTCATCAGCTTCTACCCATTGTTTCTTGTCCTGTTGTCTTACATTCTACCTTTGTTCTTAGTGCTTTTGAATAGCCACCAAGTTTCTTACACAACTAACTAGGGAGAGGGGAGTGCATGGAATCCCTTTACACTCCAGCAGCCTAATTTTTGGTGTTAGAAGAGCAGAGAAGACCCCTAAAGTAAAATATCCAGAGCTATTGCCAGTGAGTTATGCGGATAATAAAGGGCCCTGGTAGAATTATTAGGAATGTGGTGGCTCATGAGATCAGAATGCTGGGCTGATAATAATAGTAGTAGTAATAAATCATCATCATCATCATCATCATCATCATCATCATCATCATCATCATCATCATCATCATCATCTTAATCTTTATTGTCATTGTAATAAAATTACAATGAAATTCCTGGAGCTTCCGGGAGGGTTTCTCCCCCCCCTCCCCAAGCCTCCGCGTGGATCCTGCACTTACCTCACATACAAAAGGGGCCGCGTGTAGTCTCCTGTGAGGGGCGTAGTGGGGTGGCAGTGGTGGGACAGGGTGGGTGGGGCCAGCCAGGGGTGGGATTTGGAGGTTCTCCGAACCAGTCATAATATTAGCTACGGGTTCTCGGAAGTAGGATGAACCCATAGCAGCCCGCCCCTGTTCAAAAGTAGGAATAGAAGAGCAATAACTTCTTGTTTCTTCCTAGCATCTTGGTGTTTAAAGCATGCAAGTCCATAATGTCAAGTATTTTCAAGTATTTTCCTCCACGAAAGAGAAATTTCCTAACAGTGAGAACAATGAATCAGTGGAACCACTTGCCTTCACAAGTTGTAGGTGCTCCATCACTGGAGGCTTTTAAGAAGAGATTGGACAACCATTTGTCTAGAATGGTAAAGGGTCTCTTGCTTGAACAGGGGGTTGGACTAGAAGACCTCCAAGATCCTGTTCAAGTCTTGTTATTCTGTTTCTGAATTTGTCTGGGTTTCCCTTTAAAACCATCTAAATGGCTCTTCATTCACATGCTTCTTGAAAGGGAGGCTCTGCACTTTGAAGGTTAGAATAGAATAGAATTCCTTATTGGCCAAGTGTGATTGGACACACACGGGATTTGTCTTTGGTGCCGATGCTCTCAGTGTACATAAAAAGACAAGATACATTCGTCACGAATCAAAAGGTACAGCACTTAATGGTAGTCAATGGGTACAAATAAGCACCAGGAAACCATCAACATCAATATAAATCGTAAGGGTACAAGCAATAAAGTCACAGTCCTGCAGTCATAGGTGGGAGGAGATGAACGATGGGAAGACTAATAGTAGTAGTAAAGCAGCCTTGGTGAATAGTTTGAGAGTGGTGAGGGAATTATTTGTTTAGCAGAGGGATGGCGTTCGGGAAAAAACTGTTCTTGTGTCTAGTTGTCTTGGTGTGCAGTGCTCTATAGCAGGGGCCCCCAACCTTTTTGGCACCAGGGATCGGTTTCATGTAAAAACAATTCTGCGGACCTGTGGGAACCTCCAGCAGGTAAGTCGAGTCACGTGGGCCGCGCGTGCGTTCAGCAGTCATGTGGAACCCGAGGCTCACTCCGGCCCAGTTACTATCAAGCCACGGAGTGGCACCGGTCCGTGGCTCGGGGGTTGGGGACCCCTGCTCTATAGCATTGTTTTGAGGGCAGGAGTTGAAGCAATTTATATCCAGGAAGTGAGGGGTCTGTGAATATTTTCACGGCCCTCTTTTTGTCTCGTGCAGTATACAGGTCCTCAATTGTTGAGGAGTCCCAAAACTGTTTGTGTGTTTAATCTGTGTAATTTGTGTTGTAGAGGGTTGAAATCCAAGTTCAGATGCTATCTGTGTCCACCACGCCGTCTCTTATTTAGAATCTTGCAAGAATGATGCAGTTTTGCCTCAGAAGCCATCCCTTTTAATCACATTGGCTGCCCTTTTTTTGTACCTCTTATCGGGTTCTTTAATTTCAGCGATCTGTGTGCGGTAAGTACTTCTTTATCTCGGGCTTTTCAGCCTCGCTGATCTGCGATACCAAAATGGCATCAAGGCTCTGCAGTGTTTATAACGGGGGGGGTTCGCAACTTGGGATGCCCAGATGTTTTGCGCTGATAAGAACGGCAGGATAACAATATTTGGGTACCCTTGCTGGGAATCACTGACCTATAGACTGGTCCCACGTCAGCTTTTCTGAACAAAAGCCATTTCTTACTCTTCATCTCCTAACAAGTCGAATTTCACCGGAAGCATTCAAGGTTAAAAGTTTGCTAATTTAGGACGGTTGCCAGAAGAGACAGATTCAAGCATCAACATTCAAATAATAAAGGAAAAGGGCCTTGATTGCCACACTTCCCGAGGAGGGTTGACCAAAAAGGTTTAAAGACGAGTTTGCCAAAAAGGATGAAGCCAGTTCAGGATGCTGAAAGGCAGAGAGCCCTCATGTTTGGGGGATCTTCGGGGAACGTGATCTTTCCTCTTGGCAACGCTATCCAAATTAACATCCACTAATGGCAAACAGGCATGCGAAGAATACACTAGCGATGCTTGTTTGAGAAATGTTTGGGAAAGCGTCTCAATTTACTTCTGGAAAAAAAAAAGCAACTGGACGCCAAAAACCCAACAGTGACCTCTTTTGCCATCCTCTTTATTTGAAAAGAAAGAACAGGAAATATTCCCAGTGAATTCTTCCACCTCCTCCGTAGAAAGGAAGGGAGTGGATTCAGCAGCTACAAAAGGGAATTAAGATGTCTCGCTCATGAGTCATTCCCTGGACGGCACACAAGCCTCAGGGCGCTCAAAGGTTTCCATTTCTCAGCCTACCTATGTTTAGAGCCATCCGTAAAAATGAAAATGAAATATATATATATGTGTGTGTATGTGCGTGTGTGTGTGTGTTAGTTTTATGAGCTGATCAATAAATAAATCAGAAAGGCTAGGATAGATCTATTTCGAGCTTTTTAGCTCTCATCAGCTAGTCATACTCTTTATTGGGATTCGAACCAGGGCTGTATTGCATATCAGGCAGGAGCCTTTAAACCATTCAGCCAGCCTGGCCCTCCCAATTGCATCAGCCGAGACAGGAGGGTTAATATCTATAATTGTTTCACTACACCGTTAGAAATCCCAGTAAAGAGTATGACTAGCTGATGGGAGCTAAAAAGCTCGAAATAGATCTATCCTAGTCTCTCTGATTTATTTATTGATCAGCTCATAAAACTAACACACATATTAAAAAAATTAACACAACGGAACTCATGGCTTTCTGTCTAGATGGTCTCTGGTGATGAGCCGAAAGGCAGAAAAGGAAACAGTATGTCTCCTCCCTTAATGGGGCTCTAACAGGGTGTTGTGAAACAATTATATATATATATATACCAGATAGCTCAAGGCATAGAGAGCTTGCCTCAAATGCTGGAAAGCCCTGGTTCAAATCCCAGTAGAAGGAGTATGGCCAGCTGAAGGCGGCTAATAGGATAGCCCCCTGTTCCTGACTTTTAAAAAAAAAAAAAAAAAATTATAATTTGGGAAGGTTTTTTAACATGGGTTTTAGCACGGGTTAATCTAATTTAATATATTTTAAATTGATATTTATTGTATTTTTGTGGTTTTAATAATGCCTGTGCGCCGCCCTGGGTCCTAACAAGGAGAAGGGCGGGGTATAAATTTAATAAAATAAAATAAAAAAAAATAATAAGCCTGAAATGGATCCATCCTGGTCTCTTTATTTTCAGCCCTTAAAAATCTAACACATATCTAAAAAATGTCACACAGCAGTAATCTAATTTGGTTCTCTGTCTGGATGATCTCTGGGTTGAGTCGAAGGGCAGAGAGGGATGACGTTAAGTCTCCTCCCCTTAAAGGGACCCTGAACAGGAGCTGTGATAATTATTCTTCATATATATATGTGTGTGTGTGTGTTTGTGTGTGTGTGTGTGTGTGTGTTAGTTTTATGAGCTGATCAACTAACACACATATCTAAAATATTATACAATGTAATTCTTGGCTTGCTGTTTGGATGGTCTCTAGCGATGAGCCGATGGGAAGTAAGGGAAACAGTATGTCTCCTCCCTTTAATTGGGGCCTAATAATAACAGGTTGTTGTGAAACAATTACCTATATATATATATATATCTGTTAAGTCACGCAAAATGACACTCAATTGCTAACTTTTCCACGCCTGTACCAAGTCAGCCGTTCTATAAAATAAATAGGAACATCTCTTTCAGCAGCAGGAGTTTGCTTATAGAGAAAATCGGGTGCTTTTAGATGGAATATCAAACTATAGCAGTGATGGCTAACCTTTTGATCGCCGGGTGCCGAAAGCGCATGCACGCAACTCCCCCCCTCCCTGTGCATGTGACCCACCCCAGCCCGCCTCTTGTGGAGGGCTGCTAGCCATTCCCTTGCCTCTCCCTCTAGTCCCTCTGCGATAGTATTCACTATGGCTCTGGGGGATGACTGGAGGTCTCCATAGCATTCCAGGTGGATCTCAGCTGAGTCGAGGAATAGGGCTAACTGGTCTGAGTTCCCATCAAACTTTCCTCTGAACCGTGGCGGTTCAATCAGCAGTGCCCTTCCCTCCTCCTGTCGGTCTCTGTATGCTTGGGTTTGATATGCCTGCCTCAACTTCAAATGTAACACCATATTTTTCAAAGTATAAGACTCATCAAGGTTTTGAAGAGGTAAATTTAAAAAACAAGGTTTTGCACTCTGCAGACCTCTCAAAAACGGCCTGTTTTTCGCAAAAACGGGCCTGTTCCCCCTCCCCAAAAGGGCAAGATTAGTCTTTAGGAGGCTTGTAGAGTGTTCCTGGCAGGTAGGGGACCCAAAAACGGCCCATTTTTTGCTCATTTCTGCCCTCCTCAGCCCCCAAGAGCTCTCTGAAAGCCTCCTAAAAGCTATGCACGGCCCCTTTGGGTGAAGGGGGCAGGGCTTTGGGAGGCAAAAAAATGCTGAATTCAGTGTATAAGACACACCCAGATTTTCAGCCTCTTTTTTGAGGGGAAAAGGTGCGTCTTATACTCCGAAAAATACGGCATATGAAATTCTTTGGCACAATCCAGAACATGTGCAATATATTTCTCGTAGTTTCCCAAATTTTCTCATATAATTATTCTATATCTTAAATGAATTCCTGGAAACTGTCCAGTTTTAGTCTCAGGCTTGTTGGGAGGGAGGGGGGAACAATCCCTCTTTGGGAATTTTAATTAGAGAAGAGTGCTCATTTGGACCAGCAAACGGCAATCGAAGAGGGCAAGCTTGGCTGGCATGAATTTAATGAGGATCAAAATTCACTTGAAGCTTTGAGGCAGAGCCTATCCCTACATGAGAAACAGAAAGGACAATTTCCTGTTGGTTTCATTTGCCACATGAACCCAGCAGGAAACCGCAATCTGCCTCGCCTGCTTTTTCACTTAACATAAACAATGATTTGCTTTAGTGCAATAAATCCTAGCTAGCGATTGGCTCAATGTCCATAAACTGTAGCTTAGCATGATGTGAAAACACAGTGGGGGCGTAGGCCTCGTTTGGTTTTGCACGCTGCTCAAAGCTCTTCATAAACCCATCGAGATATATGGCTCGAGTAGCTATTACAGAAGGGGGGGTGGGGGTGGGGGGCAGCCTCAGGAATTAGCCAAGCAAGCCATGATTACTTTGTCAACATGCAAGAGACAGGGTTAAACAGTAAGCAGTAACAGAGTTGGAAGGAACAATACAATACAATACAATAGCAGAGTTGGAAGGGACCTTGGAGATCATCTAGTCCAACTCCCTGCCTAGGCAGGAAGCCCTATACCGTTTCAGACAAATGGCTATCCAACATCTTCTTGAAGACTTATTTTATTTTTTTTATTAAATTTATACCCCGCCCTTCTCCAAACGGACCCAGGGCGGCGCACAGGAATATTAAAATACATACAAAATCACATAAAAAATTTAAAAACTTATTTGATAAAGATCCTGCGCTAAAACCAAATTAAAATCCCCAAAATTTAAAAACTGTCTAAAAGTCATTATGGAGGTTACGCTAGGCCGGCTAGATGGAACAAATGTGTCTTTAGGCACTTGCGGAAGAGGCGGAGGTCGGAGATGGTGCGAAGTTCAGGGGGTAAGTTGTTCCAAAGGGCTGGGCCCGCCACAGAGAAGGCTCTTCCCCTGGGTGTCGCCAGTCGGCATTGTTCTCCGAGGAGCTAAGGGTGATGAAATGCCACAAGAGATGCCTAGAGAGAAGATGGAGGTCTACCCGATCTGAATCTGACCGGACACAGGTAAGAGCCCATTTACGGACTTACATTGTGGCGCTGAGAGTGGCCAAACGTCATCATTGTGCCACCCTCACAGCATCCGCAGAAAACTGCCCTGCCGCCCTGTTTAGGGTGACCCGCTCCTTCCTTCAACAGAGGGTGCGGGAAGCCCCGCTACAGGGTAGAGCAGAGGAATTTGTGACTTTTCTGCAGGAGAAAATCGCTCAGATACAGAACGAGTTAGCCCCCATTGATGGCCCAGTGGGATGCCACGAGACAGATCTTGTTTGGGAGGAGTTTGACTCCGTTACTTCCGAGGCTATGGACAGGTTACGTGGGCGACTGCGAGCCACCACATGTTTATTGGACCCGTGTCCCTCCTGGCTTGTACTGGCATCCTGGAAGGTGACACGAGGCTGGCTCCAAGAGGTTGTCAACGCATCCTTAAGTGAGGGTTCCTTGCCTGCTTCCCTAAAAGTGGCTATGGTGAGGCCCCTCCTTAAGAAGCCCTCTTTGGATCCAGCTCTATTAACCAACTATCGTCCAGTCTCCAACCTTCCCTTTCTGGCGAAGGTTGTTGAGAGTGTGGTGGCACAACAGTTTCCCCGTCACCTGGAGGAAGTTGATTATCTAGACCCGCGCCAGTCCGGCTTTCGGCCCGGGCATAGCACCGAGACGGCATTGGTCGCGTTGGTAGATGATCTCTGGAGGGCCAGAGATGGGGGTTGTTCCTCCATCCTGGTCCTATTAGACCTCTCGGCGGCTTTTGATACCATCGACCATGGTATCCTATTGCATCGGCTGGGGGGGTTGGGGGTGGGAGGCACCGTTTTACGGTGGTTCTCCTCCTACCTCTCTGGCCGATCGCAATTTGTGTTGACAGGAGAGCAGAGGTCGACCCCGAGACCCCTCACATGTGGGGTGCCTCAGGGGTCGGTCCTCTCGCCTCTCCTGTTTAACACATATATGAAGCCGCTGGGTGAGATCATCCGTGGTTTTGGGGTAGAGTACCATCTCTATGCTGATGATACTCAGCTGTATATATCTACCCCAAACCACCCCAACGATGCCGTAGCGGTGATGTGCCAGTGCCTGGAAGCCGTACGGATCTGGATGGGAAGAAACGGACTCAGGCTCAACCCGACCAAGACCGAGTGGCTGTGGTTTCCGGCTGCCCGATTCAACCAGCTGATTCCATCGCTGGCCATTGGGGGCGAACATCTTGCCCCAGTGGATGGGGCGCGCAACTTGGGTGTCCTCCTGGATGCCCGGCTGTCCATGGAAGACCAAGTGACAGCCGTGGCCAGGAGGGCGTTTTACCAGGTCCGCCTGGTTCGCCAGTTGCGCCCCCTATTGGATCGGGACGCCCTTCGCACAGTCACTCATGCTCTCGTGACATCCCGACTGGACTATTGTAACTCTCTCTACATGGGGCTCCCCTTGAGGTGTACCCAAAGACTTCAGCTGGTCCAGAATGCAGCCGCGCGAGCAATAATGGGTACCGCAAGGTATACCCATGTAACACCGCTCTTGCGCGAGCTGCACTGGCTACCTGTCGTCTTTCGGGTGTGCTTCAAGGTGCTAGTTCTCATCTTTAAAGCGCTCCATGGTTCGGGACCTAGCTATCTGCGGGATCGGATTCTGCCCCATACATCCTCCCGGCCGATTCGCTCCCACAGAGAGGGACTTCTCCGGGTGCCGTCCACTAGACTTTGTCAGCGGGCGACGCCCAGGGGAAGGGCCTTCTCTGTGGCGGGCCCAGCCCTCTGGAACGACCTTCCCCCCGACATTAGAACAACTACGGACCTCCGCTCCTTCTGTCAGAAATTAAAAACTCACTTTTTCTGCTTGGCCGGCCTAGGTTAGTCTCTACCTCAGGGGTTAGGAAATGTTAATTTTAAAATGGGAATTTTAGTGCAGGGATAGTTAGATTTAATTTGTTTTTATTGTATTTATCTATGTATATATTTTATGTTGTTTTAATTTCTCCCTGTGCACCGCTCCGAGTCCCCTCGGGGAGAGGACGCGGTTATAGAAATAAATATTCTATTCTATTCTGTTCGGCCGACGGCACCCTGAGAAGGCCCTCTCTGTGAGAGCGTATCGGTCTTGCAGTGTTGGGGCATTCACAACTTCTGGAGGCAACTTCTGTTCCATGGATTCATTGTTCTAACTGTCAGGAAATTTCTCCTCAGTTCTAAGTTGCTTCTCTCCTTGATTAGTTTCCACCCATTGCTTCTTGTTCTAATCTCAGGTGCCCTGGAGAATAGTTTGACTCCCTCTTCTTTGTGGCAAACCCTGAGATACTGGAAGACTGCTATCATGTCTCCCCTGGTCCTTCTTTTCATTAAACTAGACATACCCAGTTACTGCATCCGTTCCTCATATGCTTTAGTCTCCAGTCCCCTCATCATCTTTGTTGCTCTTCTTGGAGGCCATCTAGTCCAACCCTCTGCTTATGCAGGAGGATTGAGGAGTCCTTGGTGCTCTCTCAGATGAGTTGTTTTCTTGCAGATGTTTCCTCACCCAAACTAAGTAGCATCATCAAGGCTAGTCAAGTCTAGTATGGGGATGTCAAACTCGCATCGTCACGGCATTGCCACATGACATATCGTGACTTTCCCCCCCGGGCGTGGGCAGTGCGTGATGCATCTGGCCCAGGGGCCACAAGTTTGACAGCCCTGGTCTAGTACCGTATTTTCTGGAGTATAAAATACACCTTTTTCCCTCAAAAAAAGGCTGAAAATCTGGGTGCATCTTATACATTGAATAAAGCATTTTTTGCCTCCCCAAACCCTGCCCCCTTCACCAAAATGGCCGTGCAGAGCCTCTAGGAGGATTGTAGAGTGCGCCTGGGGGCTTGGGGGGGGGGGAGAAATGAGAAAAAACAAGGCCAACTTTTCTAATCGACAACCTTAGCATCTTAGCCACTGAGCCACCACGTCCCTTCAATCAATAGTACAAAATATTGAAAAGCTGCAAGAGAGAAATCTGAAATCTTAAGGCTAACTCAGAAAAATAAGAACCTCAAAACAAATTTTGAGGGACTGGCACAAAGAGGAGGGGGCCAACCTATTCGCCAACGCACCCGAGGGTAAAACAAGAAACAAGTATGGATATTAATTAAGGAAAGACGCAACCTGAAATTAAGGAGAATTTATAAGAGCCCAGGGAGGGAGAAAACAGCCTCCCCACCTCCAGAGGTCCTCCAGAGGTTTCAGGGGGCTTCCCTGAAGGTTCCAGAGGGCAAAACAAATGACCCCACAAGCAAACCGGAAGTGTGTTCCTGAACTTCCGGTTTCCCCGTAGGGCCGGTTTTTCATGCTCCGGAGACTTCAGCCTCCGGAGGGGGAAAAATGGCCTCAAAAGGCCGAAATCTGCTGGCCAGCGCACGTGCCCTGACAAATGGCTCCACATGCCACCTGTGGCACGCGTGCCATAGGTTCGCCATCACAGAACTAGGGGAACAGCTTGCCTTCAGATGTTGTGGGTACTTCATCACTGGAGGTTTTTAAGACGAGACTGGATGGACACTTGTCTCAAATTGTACAGAGCGTCTTGCTTGAGCAGAGGGTTGGACTAGAAGAGAGGGACTTCTCTGAGTGCCGTCCGCTAGGCAAATCCAGCGGGCAACGCCCAGGGGAAGGGCCTTCTCTGTGATGGGCCCGACCCTTTGGAACGACCTCCCCCCCGATATTAGAACTACTACGGACCTCCGCTCCTTCCGCCAAAAAGTTAAGACCTATCTGTTCCATCAGGCCGGCTTGGCCTAATTTATGCTCCTCGCCCCAGTCTGTAGTTTAAATTATTTAATCTGGTTTTAATGGGATACAGTTTTTAAATGTTTTTATAAATTTTAGTACAGGGTTATTATTTAATTCGGTTTTAATTATGTATGTATTGTTATGGTTTTAGATGTTTTTAATTTTCCTGTACACCGCCCCGAGTCCCTTCGGGGAGAGGGAGCGGTTTAGAAATTTAAGAAATGTTCATTATTATTATCCAAGGTCCCTTTCGGCTCTATTCTGGTTGCATTGTAAGTTCTGTCTACTTTGGTAAATGTCTTTGGAGATTCTCAGTCATTCAGGTCATAGTTGTCTCAAAGGTGCTTTTTTTTTTCAAAAGGCCACTGGGTTTGGTTTGGTTTTTTAGGAAACAAAACGTTTCGCTTCACTGATGAAACTTCTCAGATGAGAAGCAGACTTTGTCTTTCTCAAAAAAAAAACCCCAAACCTCCAGTCCAGCTGTCTTTTGGCAAAAAAAGCACCTCTGAGTCCACTTTGATAGAGAATTCTGCAGCTATATAAAGACGGCAACAAAAATCAAAGGTAGCTAATTTGCCGAAAGTTAAGAAAAGTCTCTGAATTTATAAGGACATTTATCCTGAGAAAGAAAGAAGAGAAAGTAAGTTCTAAGGCTGCCATGGGCAAAATCCTCCTAAAATGTTTGTGTACTTTAGCTTTTCTCCAGGGCAATATAGTAAAAATAATGATTGTGCTAATCCTGAGACACACACAAACAATATTTACAAGTTCCCATGATTTTGCACTCAAGAACACTTCAGTTCATCTGACTGTTATCAGGTGGGGCATGGTTTTTTTAAAATCTCATTCCCTAACCTCCTCTTACTTGTTATCTTTTGCAAATACTCTTTTAAACATAACCTAAACATTCAGAAACAGCTCCTGACTTTACATTGGGTGGATCCAACAGAAATAAAATTTGTTCTGTGTTTTTTGTCTGACTATTACAAATCTGGTTATTATAATGTGGGCTGAACTCTATGGAATTCTAGAAGAATGAGTATTTTTTTATTAAGGAGTTAAAATCATTATTATAATAATCATTATTAGCAGGGCCAATTTTTATTTTGTTAGATTTATGTCCTTTTTCTTCAGAAGGTCAAGGTTCTCCCCTTGACCTTCTGACTCTAGGGGGCGGTGCTCATCTCCGTTTCAAAGCTGAAGAGCCAGCGCTGTCCAAAGACGGCTTGTGGTCATGTGGCCGGCATGACTAAACGCCAAAGGCACACAGAACGCTGTTCCCTTCCCACCAAAGGTGGTCCCTGTTTTTCCACTTGCATTTTTACGTGCTTTCAAACTGCTCGGTTGGCAGAAGCTGGGACAAGTAACGGGTGCTCACTCCGTTACACGGTGCTAGGGATTCGAACTGCTAACCTTTCTGATTGACAAGTTCAGAGTCTTAAGTCACTGATCCACCGCATCCCTTGGAGGTCAAGGTAGTATGTGGGGATCTCCCTCTTTTAATATGACCATGAGGTCTGGGGATTATTGGTATTGTAATCACAATGCATCTGGAGGGAAAGCCAAATGGAAACAGAACACGTGAAATCTACTTACAAAAGAGGAACCTCCACGATCAGCTGAATGAGGCAGCAGAGTAATTCTTCCATAAGATCTTCATATTCAGATCCTAAAAGAAAATAAGGAAATTTTACTGGATACGTCAACGTTAGTACAGTAATCTTGCTTCCAAATTTCATCCAAATTTCCAGTTACCAAAAGTGTAAACTTCACCAGCCTTTTTTTAAAACAGTGTATTATCTCTGGTCTAAGACTGTAATAAACTGATTGATTGAAAACAGGGGTCTTTTTAAAAATGGCTCAAAAACAGTTATCTAGAAGTTGGTTGAAAACCTCTATCACAGTGATGGCGAACCTACGGCACAGGTGCCACAGGTGGCACGCGGAACCATTTCTTAGGGCACGCGAAGCGTTGCCGTGTCAGCTCCAGCGTGCTTGTGTGCGCTGGCCAACTGATTTAGGCCTTCTTTTGAGGCCGTTTTTTGCCCTCTGGAGGCTTCAGGGAAGCTCCTGTAGCCTCTGGAGGTGGGGGGAAAAGCTGTTTTCACCCTCCCCAGGCTCCTAAAAAGCCTCTGGAGCCTGGGGAGGGTGAAAAAAGCACATCAAAAGCAGGGGGTCACGCACATAGCATTATGGGTGTGTCACGCCCACGCACGACCCCCTTGTGCTCCTCCCGCTTTTGGCACACGAGCCAAAAAAGGTTAGCCATCACTGCTCTATCATACAGAAATCAAACTAAAAAGAAAAAAAGGATCTTGTGAAAACATTTTTGGTAGAAAAGGAAGATGAAAATGAGTCAGAAACTTAATCTATCATTCTTTTTTGCTTTACCATTCAGTTCCATTCAAGCAAGTATTATTCTTTGCAAAAAAAATTTAAAAATCAGGGATTAATTATCCAAGAAAATTTGCAGGAGGCCAAATTGATCTTGTTTCCAGTCACTATAATTCCCAATCAACTGGTTTGTAGTTTATTCAGGCGTAAATTCTGAAGTACATAACTATTCAAACGAAGTTTCTTTGCTTAGTCCATATGGGTTGAATCCCTTATATTTAGTGTAAATCTACAGAATAAAAATCGTGGCTTACTCTGGTTTCAAGTTATTGATCTCAGCATACAGAGTTGAGAGACTTAAGATGAGAATGATTGATTTTAAGGAGTAATGCCCTGATTCAAAGCAGTACAGAATCATCAACCATCAGAATAAATTTCTTTTGTAACATATTGAGGGTGGGGGGAGTTCAGTTGGGATAAGGAAGTTGAAAAGGGGATAGGCTGAATTTGTATTGCATTTGTGATACCCAAACTGATCACCTTCCATCTGCTTCCATCATCCATCTACCCCAGTTGATAGGCTCAAGATCCAGATGGATCTTGACAGACTTGAACACTGGGCCTTATCCAAGAAAATGGAATTCAAGGTAAAGAAAAGTAAGGCTTTACACTTAGGCAAGAAAAACCAAATGTACAGGTCCTGATTAGGTGAAACCTGGCTCAAAAGCTGTAACTGTGAGAGGGATCCTGGAGTCCTAGTGGAAGATGACTTAAACATGAGCTAGTAGTGTGCGGTGGCAGCCATAGAAGCAAATGCTTTACTTACTTTTTTTTTTTTTACTTTATTCATACTTTTATACCGCCCTCTCTCCCAAATGGGACTCAGGGCAGTACACAGGAATAAAAATAAAATATAAATAAACAGACAACAAGTAAGTTTAAAATTAAATTAAATGAATTTGACCTGGGCTAAAACTTAATTAAAAAACCCAGCTAAAAATTCAATAATAAACATAACTATGTCAGGCCGGCCACATGGAAGAAGTGTGTTTTAAGTGCTCGACGGAAGAGGCGAAGGTCTGTGATTGTGCGGAGGTCGGAGGGCAGGTCGTTCCAGAGGGCTGGGCCAGCCACAGAGAAGGCTCTTCCCCTGGGGGCCGCCAGCCGGCACTATCCAGCGGACGGCACCCTGAGGAGGCCCACCCTGTGGGAGCAGACAGGCCGGGTGGAAGTATGTGGCAGGAGGCGGTCCTGCAAGTAGCCAGGTCCAGCCAATGCAGTGCAACAGAGTCAAAAATCCCATGAAGTATTAGCGCTACTTTATAAAAACCTTAGTAAGACCATACCTGGAATACTGCATCCAGTTTTGGTCACCACGTTATAAAAAGACATTGAGACTCTGGAAAGACTGCAGGAGGTAGCAAGAAAAAGGATTAAGGGCTTGGAGACTAAAACATATGGAGAACAGTTGCAGGGTGGAGAAAGCTAATTTAGTAAAAAGAAGGACCAAGGATGACATAATATTAATCTTCCAATATTTGAGGGACTGCCAGAAAGAAAGGGTGGGGTGGGGTGTCAACCTATTTTCCAAAGCACCAAAAGGTAAGACAAGAAGCATTGGATAGAAACTAATCAAGGAGAGAAGCAACCTGGAAGCAAGGAGAAATTCCTAACACTGAAAATAGAATAGAATTCTTTATTGGCCAAGTGTGATTGGACACACAAGGAAGTGATAAATCGTGGCCATAGTCATCATCAACACATTCCTCATAAATCATAAGATTCAATACTTAGTGGTATTCATGGGATACTAAATGATCAATCAAACTCATACTAGGAAACTAAAGAAAACAATATAAATCGTAAAGATACAAACAACAAAGTTATAGTCATATGAAGCAGTAGGTAATAAGAAGAGATAGGTAATAGGAAGGATAAGAAGAAGAATAGTAATACAGTCTTAGTAAATAGTTTGACAGTGTGATGGGAATTAGTTGTTTAGCAGTGATGGCATTCGGGGTGGGGTTAGCTGTCCTTGTGTCTAGTTGTCTTGGTGTGCAGTGCTCCATAGTGTCGTTTTGAGGGTAGAAGTTGAAACAATTTATGTCCAGAATGTGAGGCGTCTGTAGATATTTTCACAGCCCTCTTTCTGACCCGTGCAGTACACCAAATACAGAAAACAACCAGTGGAATGGCTTGCCTTCAGAAGTTCTGTTTTCTCCATCACTCCATCTCTTTTAGAAGAGACAGGTCAGCCACTTGTCTGGAATGGTATAGGACCTTCTGCTTAAGGCAGGGGGTTGGACTAGATGACCTCCAAGGTCCCTTCCAACTCTATTATTCTATTACTCTGCTCATCACAAACTACAGTATAACTAGGTAAGTGATCATTAGTTAACTTTTTGTAAGATAAATGAAAATGAAGAACGATTGCAGGAACTGGGTCTGTCTAGTTTAATGAAAAGAAGGATCAGGGGAGACATGATAGCAGTCTTCCAATATCTCAGGGGCTGCCACAAAGAAGAGGGAGTCAAGCTATTCTCCAAGGCACCTGAGGGCAGAACAAGAAGCAATGGGTGGAAACTAATCAAGGAGAGAAGCAACCTAGAACTGAGGAGAAATTTCCTGACAATTAGAACAATTCATCAGTGGAACAGCTTGCCTCCAGAAGTTGTGAATGCCCCAACACTGCAAGTCTTCAAGAAGATGTTGGATAGCCATTTGTTTGAAACGGTATAGGGCTTCCTGCCTAGGCAGGGGGTTGGATTAAATGACCTCCAAGGTCCCTTCCAACTCTGCTATTGTATATAGAAGAAAATGAAAATATATTTGCAGAAAAAAAGTGTCTGCCATTCAGAAATAAATGAGGTTCTAGGTTTTCTTTGGTCAAGCAAGGCCGAGGCATCAAAAAGTCAAAAGATGGCCAACCGTTGGCCGACTGAGATGCAATTAGCAATTCTTTCAGCTTAGCCCTTCCGCAGAGAATTATCAGCATTGTACAGCTGACAAAATAAGCCCCGGAAAATGTCTCTCTCTCCAACCCAGTCATTAAGCCAAAGCCTAAAAATCCAATTGCTTTCATTTGTCTGCTTCGCTGCATCCCAAAGCAACCAGATCCTGGTTTTTTCCCCCTCTTTTACATTTTGGCTTCTGGGGGAAACATCTCAGCCCCCTTTATACCTACAAATGTTTACAAACTTTTGGGGAAGCTTTTCAGTGCAAGGGAGTTTACAGGATTATGTCCCAGCACAAAGGGAAGGTTATACGCCATCATTTTCCGAGCTTTGCAATTCGTTCCCGAATAGAGGAAATTATTCCAATTTTATAGAAGGGTAAACTAAAACAGGAAACAATCAACTGGCAGAAGATCAGAGTGCAGCAGAGATCACACCGAAGAGGGATTCCAATTTCCTGGCTTCTGGATCCTGCTGCAAACCAATAGACCACACACAAGCACCTTCTCTTTCTTTTTCTTCTCAAAGATAGTTTGTTAAACGAGGGGGAAAATATAATAATTGGCACTTTACTTCAACCAACTTAGCACTGGAGGTTTTGCTGCTTTGAATAACAGGGACAATTCTTTAAAGCGTTCGTCCCAAAGGTTCTTTGCTTTTTTTCACGAAGCAACTGGATTTTCTGGTTTTTCTTTGAAGACGTTTCGCTTCTCATGCAAGAAGCTTCTTCAGCTCTGACTGGGTGGTGGGGAACGGAAAAGCTGAAGAAGCTTCTTGCATGAGAAGCGAAAGGTCTTCAAAGAAAAAAGAAGAAAGTCTCTTGAAAAAGCTCTGTCGGAAGTTAAAACCCAGCCCTCTCCTAGAAAAATGAAATATCCTAGGAAATATTGGAAAGGCACTGATCGTAAGGGATTTTTGTGGCATAGTGTGTTTTTACTGTCATTTTAATAGGGTTTCTTATTTTAACACAGGTTAAACTTAATTAATTTAATTTTAAATTTATCTATTGACTGTATTTATATGTATTTTATCCTTTATTATTCCTGTGCACCACCCTGAGTCCCTACGGGAGAGAGGGCGGTATACAAATCAAATTAATAATAATAATAATAATAATAATAATAATAATAACAACAACAACAACAACAACAACAATAGCAATAATAATAATAAAAGCCCCTGAAGATCCGAGCTTTTGAGATCAGTGCTTTGCTGCAAATACCAAACTTCTCTTCCGTTTCAATTTCTTCACCTCTCAAGGGACCCTGAAACATCCATTCTGATGAGGGATGCCTCAACTTCTGCATACAACTCAATCTATATGTATAAAAGTGTGTGTGTGTGTGTGTGTGTGTGTGTGTGTGTGTGTGTGTTCCGCCATAACTCTGGAACGCCTCAAGCATTTTCAACCAAACTTGGTACACAGATGACTTACTCTCTGGGAAAAAAATACTGTGGGGGTAAGACACCCCTAACACCCCTCGGGATGTATGTTCTGTTAAGATACAGCCTGTTGTGCCTTAAAATGGCTCCCACAGTACAGCGCAGTGGAGTTGCCATGGTAATGGCTTCATGATACTCCATAAGGGGGCTCCCTCTGGTAAGGGGGAAAATCCAACATTAGAAATTATGTTTCTGGAGGCACAGGGAAAACATTTTTAACTAATTTAATTGTCGCCGAAACCAGGGCTCAGGGAGACGTTGCTCTGGCAGTCGCCTCTTCAGGAATTGCGGCGATGTTGATGGAAGGCAGGAGGACAGCCCATTCCGCACTTACGTCGCTGCTTGACATGGCCGTTCCTGTCTAATACATGATTGGGATAAATACCATATTTTTCAGACTATAAGACGCACCAGTGTATAAAGTGCACCAAGATTTTGAAGAGGTAAGTAAGAAAAATAAAGCGGTTGCTTTCCCTCAGCCCCCAGCAGTACTCTGCGGGCTTCAGCAGGGCTGGGGTAAGGCAAAAATACCCGTTTTTGTGAAAAACAGGCGGAAAATGGACCGTTGTTCGCAAAAACGGGGGCATTTTTGCCTTATCCCAGCCTTGCTGAAGCCTGCAGAGTGCTGCTGGGGGAAGGCAAAAAAGCCTCAGTTTTTGCAAAAATCGGCCTGTTTTTCACAAAAATGGGATGCAGGAATGGGTTTTCTTGTGGGGGGGGGGAATGGATGTATTCCGTGTATAAGACACACCAACATTTCCACGCTCTTTTAGGGGGGCGGGGAAAGGTGCGTCTTATACTCCGAAAAATATAGTAAATACCTGGGCAATGCCGGCTTATCAGCTACTTTAGGATAAAATGATCTATGAACGATGTATTGTGAAATACATGTCTTTTAACGATAAATTTTAATGGGTTTTTTAATTGTATTTTTAGCACGGGTAATTTATTTAATTCTATTTTAGTAATGTTTGTATTATTGTATATTGTTTTAATTATGCCTGTGCACCGCCCCGGGTCCCTGTGGGGAGAGGGTGCGGTTAATAAATTCTAATTTATTATTATTATTATTATATAAAAACCAACCAGGAAGTGTAAGAACAGACATTCTGCAGAATGAAAAAAAACCTTTCGATCGAGGTGTGATGCCATTTGTTTTATTGGAATAATCCAATATTTACCATAAGAGCCTGGGGTTTTTTCCTCATAGGTGAAATGAAGCTGCAGTTCCTCTTCTGACATCTGACAGATCAACACTTTCAGCAGGCAGCAGATAATGAACAGGGCGTTCTGAGCCTGCCAGATAAAGAGGTGGCTAGAAGAGAAAACAGGAGGTTCAAGCGCCTGTATAGCAAGCCTATAGGAAGAAAATAAACTTTCAACATGCAGGCAGTCCTCAGCTTGCAACCGTTCATTTACGGACTACCCAAAATTGCAACGGCACTGAAAAAAAGTGACATGTGGCCAATTTTTCAAACTTACGACCGTTGCAGCAATCCCCAATCACGTGATCAACATTCAGAGGCAACTGGCTTCTTTTTATGATGGCTGCAGTTGCCCTGGGATCGTGACCTTCCGACAAGCGAAGTCAATGGGGAAGCCGGATTCAGCTTACAATCATGTTATTAAAAACAGGCAAGAAATGTCATAAAATGGGACAAAACTCACTTAATAGTGCTCTCGTTTAGCAACAGAAATGTTGGGCTCAATTGTGTTTGTAAGTCGAGCACTGTCTGTATTTGTTATGATACATTCATGAATTAAATGCTCATTTATTCTATATCTACCTACCTACCTACCTACCTACTTACCTACCTACCTACCTATGTACCTATCTATCCAGCTATCCAGCTGTCTGTCTGTCTGTTTTTCTATCTACCTATGTACCTATCTATCCAGCTGTCTGTCCGTCCATCCATCCATCCATCCATCCATCCATCCATCCATCCATCCATCCATCCATCCATCCATCCATCTATCTATCTATCTATCTATCTATCTATCTATCTATCTATCTATCTATCTATCCAGCTGTCTGTCTGTCTGTCTGTCTGTCTGTCTGTTTGTTTATATCATATTTTTATAAATAACTCAGTGGTGAAAATACCTAATTTTATTTATTTATTTATTTTATTAAATTTATACCCCGCCCTTCTCCTAAAAAAGGACCCAGGGCGGTGCACAGGCATCATTAAAATCATACAAAAATACAAAATTGTTAAAAACTAATTAAATATTCCCTGTGCTAAAATTAATAAGACTCTAAAATTTAAAAATTATCCCTATAAAAGTCAGAAACGGGGGTTATGCTAATATTCATTTCCCCTCCTATTTTCCCCAAAACAACAACAACCTTGTGAGATGGCTTGGGCTGAGAGAGAGAGGGGGGGGGGGGGACACTGGCCCAAAGTCGCCCAGTTCTCTTCACCTTCTCATGCAGATGTCAGTAGATCAGAGGAGCAGATTTATTCCATAAAATTAGGAAGGCACATGGGCAAAAAATGAGATATGTCTAACACTGACCTAACAACATCCTCAAACCTTGCCTTCTGCATGTGTCGATTCCCCAGGATCTAAGTCTTGGGCTCTCCCCTTAACTCTTTTCAGCCCATTGTCAGAGCTGCCCTTTGGAAGGCTGCTACCACCCCTGCCAAGTTTACAATCAGGATTTTCCTGCTGTGACAAATAAAGATTTCCACCTCACCAGCTTTGATCCTTATGGATAACACCCAATTTAAGGGAATGCTTACAATGAACTCTCCAAATGCCTTGGCTAACCCCAAAATGTTCTGCCTTCTTTTTATACCTAGTCCTGTTTTTGTTAAAACATGCAGGATGCTTTACTGAACAGGAAAGTACTGAATTCCAGATAATGCATGAAGGGCTACTAGCTATAGTCCTAAACCTTGACGAAGAGGGTAGAGTAGGATGGAATAGGAATAGGAACAGAAGAGAACGGAACGGAACAGAATGGAACGGATTGGAATGGAATAGAATAGATTACGGAATGGAATAGAATAGATTACGGAGTGGAATGGAATAAAATAGAACAGAACAGATTACAGAACGGAACGGAACAGAAATAGGAATAGAATAGAGAATAGAATAGAATAGAATAGAATAGAGAACAGAACAGAACGGATTGGAATGGAATGGAATAGGAATAGAATAATTACGGAATGGAATGGAATAGAACATAATAGAATAGATTACGGAATGGAATGGGATGGGATAGGATTACAGAATGGAATAACAGAGTTGGAAGAGACCTTGGAGGTCTTCTAGTCCAACCCCGCTTAGGCAGGAAACCCTACACCACTTAAGACAAATGGTTATCCAATATCTATGGGGATTTTCTATGGGGTTCAGGTCAGGCGAGTTTGCTGGCCAATGAAGCACAGTAATCCTACGGTCATTGAATCAGGTTTTGGTGCTTTTGGCAGTGTGGGCAGGTGCAAAGTCCTGCTGGAAAATGAAGCCAGCATCCCCATAAAGCTCATTTGCAGAGGGAAGCATGAAGTGTTCCAAAATCTCCTGGTAGATGGCTGTGTTGACCCTGGACTTAATGACACACAGTGGACCAACACCAGCAGATTATGGAATGGAATGGGATGGAATGGAACGGAACAATAACTTTATTGTCACTTTGAATGTACACTAATCAGCATACATTAAAATGAAATTACCTTGCATTACAGCTCTCACCACCTCCAATATACACTACATAACCATGACATGGGAAACATTTCATAATATTGTACAATATATCAAGTCGCTTTTTATAATGCATTATCTACCCCACAAAAAAATCTCACTGAGTCACCTCCTTTTTTTGGAACTGTCAAACAGAAAAAGTTCATCTCTAATTCTAATGTCACTGGATGCAATATGACCTTAACAACCTGGTGCATTAAGGATAATTAACACAGCACAGAACGCATTGCAATATTACTCAAGCAGATACGTTTTTAAGAGGCTAGCAGCTACATTCTGGGAAAGTTAAGAGTCACAGATGTTGGGGTAATTATATAAAGTAGGTCTGGTCGTATTAGACAGATGGACAGAACCAAGCAGGTTGGAATAACAGCGTTGGAAGGGACCTTGGAGGTCTTCTAGTCCAATCCTCTGCTCAAGCAGAAAACCACAGTCAGGCCTGGAGGCCATCTTTTACAGTGGGCCTCAAGCCTGCCACCTATTCTACTGTGGGAACCTGGGAGGGGGGATTGTATGGGGCATGGGAGTTGTGTAGTCAAAATAACATTCTTTCTCAGAAAGTCAAGGCCATCTTGCCTCAGCACCTGGAGGGACATCATTGGGAGGAATCTTCCTCTGGGACTGATTGGGCCATGTGACGGACATGTGGGTGCTGGAGCAGGGTCTTACAACCCTGGTGGGGAAAACCAGGAAGCTCTCAGATTCGGGTTTTCCCAGACGTGCCAACATGGGTCTTCTAACAAATTGGAACACTGCAGAACCTCTAGCCTTGGACTCATTTCCTTGAGGATGCTTTTTTGAACTCTAAGACCTACACCATTTCAGACAAATGGCTCTCCAACATCTTCTTAAAGACTTGCAGTGTTGGAGCATTCACAACTTCTGGAGGCAACTTCTGTTCCACTGATTAATTGTTCTCATTGTCAGGAAGTTTCTCCTTAGTTCTAGGTTGCTTCTCTCCTTGATTAGTTTCCACCCATTGCTTCTTGTCCTGCCTTCGGGTGATGAAATGGGAATTGGGGGATACCTATGTTGCCTTTTTGGTTTTAGAAAATGTTACCACTAAGTCAATGGATAGGCTACAGCAGGGATGTCCAAACTTGGGAACTTTAAGACTTGTGGACTTCAATTCCCAGAATTCCCCAGCCAGCTATGCTGGCTGGGGAATTCTGGGAGTTGAAGTCCACAAGTCTTAAAGTTCCCAAGTTTGGACATCCCTGGGCTACAGTTTTTGTGTGTAACCTGCCACAAAACAGTAGGAAATATTATCATTACCTCCAAGCCATTTTGATGGAAATGTTTACTAGAGCTGAAACTCTAGTAAACCTTATCTAAGCACTATATTATAAATATGGACTAAGACTTCATAAAATACTATTAGCTGTGCCCCTGAAACAATCAGCCAGCACCCACAACTATGTGCATTTCAACCAGGGTTGGGTTTGGTATTTGGGTTTTGAAGTGACAAAAATCAGCAAGTAACGTAACACACTTACTTCTGACATTCTGCTGAAATTTTCAATTCTTTGGTTCTGGAAAGGAAGACTTTAATCAGTGAGGCAAGGTTTCCTGTCCGAGGATTATTCTCCACTAGGAAGAAGAGCAGGAAAAGTTAGGTAATGTCTCAGATTGTACAATGACTACATAGAATGGAATAGAATAGAATAGAATAATTTTTATATATTGATGTTTTGTACTGTTTTATTGATGCCTGTTCACTGCCCTGAGTCCCGCAAGGGAGAAGGGCGGTATACAAATTTAATAAACAAACAGAGTTGGAAGGCACCTTGGAGGTCTTCTAGTCCAATCCCATGCCTAGGCAGGAAACCCTACACCTCTTCAGACAAATGGTTATCCAATCTCTTCTTAAAAACTTCCAGTGTTGGAGCATTTACAACTTCTGGAGGCAAGTTGTTCCACTGATTAATTGTTCTAATTGTCAGGAAATTTCTCCTTAGTTCTAAGTTGCTTCTCTCCTTGATTAGTTTCCACTCATTGCTTCTTGTCCTGCCTTGGGTGCTTTGGAGAATAGCTTCTTTGGGGCAGCCCCTGAGATATTGGAACACTGCTGTCACGTCACTCCTCGTCCTTCTTTTCATTAAACTAAACATACCAAGTTCCAGCAACCGTTCTCTATATGTTTTAGTCTCCAGTCCCCTAATGCTCTTTCTTGCTCTTCTCTGCACTCTTTCTAGAGTCTCCACATCTTTTTTACATCATAGTGACCAAAACTGGATGCCGTATTCCAAGTGTGGCTTTACCAAGGCATTATAAAGTGGTATTAACCCTTCACGTGATCTTGATTCTATCCCTCTGTTTATGCAGCCTACATCTAGTTCAAACATGAGGTTTGCAAGCCTATGTCCTCTTACCAGGGTCTTAAACTCAAATTTAACGAAGAATGTACCTCTTTCTTTGTAAATTTGTTCAGCATATTTACTGAGCTGGTATGCTCAGCCAGGCACACCAGGAGATGTTTAGCCATCAGAGAAGGCTCAAGGTGCCACATCTCAAACAGATGAGACAACATGCTTTAAATGGGCAAAAAGGAAAACTCAAGATGTCCCAAAGGTGCTTTTCCTAAAGGCAACTGGGCTTCCTGTTTTTCCGTGAGGACATTTTGCTGCTTCTATATAATACAATACCAGAGTTGGAAGGGACCTTGGAGGTCCTCTAGTCCAACCCCCTGCCTAGGCAGGAACCTTATACTGTTTCAGACAAATGGCTATCCAACATCTTCTTAAAGACTTCCAGTGTTGGGGCATTCATAACTTCTGGAGGCAACTTCTGGAGGCAAGACTGTTCCACTGATTAATTGTTCTAACTGTCAGGAAATTTCTCCTCAGTTCTAAGTTACTTCTCTCCTTGATTAGTTTCCACCCATTGTTTCTTGTTCTACCCTCAAGGTGCCCTGGAGAATAGTTTGACTCCCTCTTCTTTGTGGCAACCCCTGAGATATTGGTAGACTGCTATCATGTCTCCCCTGGTCCTTCTTTTCATTAAACTAGACATGCCCAGTTCCTGTAACCATTCTTCATATGTGCCTGATAAAGTGGTATTAACACTTCACGTGATCTAGATTCTATCCCTCTGTTTATGCAGCCTAGAACTGTGTTGGCTTTTTTGGCAGTTGCTGCATATGGCTGGCTCATATTTAAATGGTTGTCCACTAGAACTCCAAGATTCCTCTCACAGTTACTACTATTGAGCAAGGTACCACCTATACTGTATCTGTGCATCATCGGAGAAGCTTCTTCAGTTCTGAAGGGAGCTGAACAGTTCTGAGCTGAAGAAGCTACTTGGATGAGAAGCGAAATGTCCTCAAGGAGAAACAAACAGTCCAGTCACCTTTGACCGTGACCTGGATGACTGAGAATCTCCATAGAAAGTTCAAGATGGAGCTCTTGAAAGTAATCCTCTTGTTTCCCAGGTCTGATTCTCACATTTCAAACAGTTTCATTTAATTTTAATTTATTTGATTTATAAACCGCAACCTATCTCCCCGAAGGGACTCAGGGCGGTGCACAGGAAATTAAAAACAAGTATAAAAATAAATAAATAAACATACCATACAAAATACACCACAGTAAAAGCTGATTAAATTTAGGAAGCCCTGTGCTAAAGAATTTAATACAAATCCCACTAATTAAAAACCTCAACCAATTTAGAACACAGTCTATATAAAATGGGCCCGAGGACTAGGCCAGGCCAGCTTGATGGAATTGCTGGTGGAAGAGGCGGAGGTCCGTGATGGTCCGGAGTTCGGGGGGAAGGTCGTTCCAGAGGGCTGGGCCCGCCACAGAGAAGGCCCTTCCCCTGGGTGTCGCCAACCGACATTGCCCGGCCGACGGCACCCGGAGAAGACCCTCCCTATGGGAGCGAATCGGTCGAAGGGAAGTATGAGGTAGGAGACGGTCTCGCACATAACTATAAACTCATAAAGTTCAGACAAAGCCACAGATCTCAAAAACTACTGATCTGAATCAATATTCTGTGGCATTTTGGAAAGTCAATTGTTGTGTTTCTTGTTTAAATTTGAAGGGGGGGGGATTTCAGACAAGGTCAAAATGCACCGTTTTGAAGAAGCATTTGACATCCCATTGCCAAGCAATTATCATGTTCTGTTTCTGCTTTTACCTCCTACACATATTATCTTCTGAATAAATGCATTAAAATCCTTTTTCTTTTAAAGAGGGAGAAGAAAAGAAAAAAAGCAACCTGTGCCACTAGAACTCAATATAACTGCACCCAAGCCACTTCCTGTGATAGCATGCAATGTAAAGCAAAAACTTGTGAAAACTTTGGGCTCCAATAACACATGCGGGTACAATATGACTACTTCGAGCCCTTAAAACGAAGTGTTTTTTTTAAATTAAATAAAATAAAACGGGCCACAGATGGCAGAAATTAAACGCATCACAAATACAAAGGGATGTTGTAGAGAAGAAGAGCAACTGGCGAGGAAAGAAAAATTAAAGGATGGAAAGAAAAGCTCGGCTGACTGCAGCATCATACCTAAAGACTTGCAGACGGACGCAGAAGCTTCGTCCAAAAGTTTTAACTCAGCGCTGAAAACAAAAGAAAATGTTTATTAGATCTGATGTCCTTGAGTTTGAGCTATGCAATACAATACAATGCAATAGCAGAGTTGGAAGGGACCTTGTAGGTCTTCTAGTCCAACCCCCTGCGTGGGCAGGAACCTTATACCATTTCAGACAAATGTCTATCTAACATCTTGTTAAAGACTTCCAGGGTTGGGGCATTCTTTAAAAAGATGTTAGATAGCCATTAGATAGCTATACAATACAATGCAATAGCAGAGTTGGAAGTTTCAAGTTTATTGGATGTGTATCCCGCCCTATCTCCCCGAAGGGACTCAGGGCGGCGCACAGGCAAATATTAAGAACAATTAAAATATATATATATAACTACAATAAAAATATATTAAATTTAAACCCGTGCTAAAAACATCTTTAAAACCCATCTAAAAACCCATTACTAAAATCCCTACAATTTGTTATTAAAATCTAAGCCAGGCCAGCCAGATGGAAAAAGTGAGTTTTAAGCTCCCGGCAGAAGAGGCGCAGGTCCGTGATGGTACGAATGTCGGGGGGTAGGTCGTTCCAGAGAGTCCGACCCGCCATAGAGAAGGCCCTTCCCCTGGGGGTTGCCAGCCGGCATTGGCCGGCAGACAGCACCCTGAGGAGGCCCTCCCTGTGCGAGCGGACAGGACAGAGGGAGGTATGTGGTAGGATGCGGTCTCGCAAATACCCAGGTCCCGTGCCATGGAGCGCTTTAAAGATGGTTATCAGAATCTTGAAGCGCACCCAGAAGGCCATAGGCAGCCAGTGCAGGAAGGGACCTTGGAGGTCTTCTAGTCCAACCCCCTGCCTAGGCAGGAAACCCTATATCACTTCAGACAAGTTGCCCAGTCTCTTCTTAAAGACTTGCAGTGTTGGGGCATTCACAACTTCTGGAGGCAACTTCTGTTCCACTGACTAATTGTTCTAACTGTCAGGAAATTTCTCCTTAATTCTAAGTTGCTTCTCTCCTTGATTAGTTTCCACCCATTGCTTCTTGTTCTGTCCTCAGGTGCTTTGGAGAATAGCTTGACTCCCTCTTCTTTGTGGCACCCTCTGAGATATTGGAACACGTCTATCATGTCTCCCCTGGTCCTTCTTTTCATCAAACTAGACATACCCAGTTCCTGCAACCGTTGTTCATATGTTTTAGTCTCCAGTCCCCTAATCATCTTTGTTGCTCTTCTCTGCACTCTTTCTAGAGTCTCCACATCTTTTCTACATCGTGGCGACCAAAACTGGATGCCGTATTCCAAGTGTGGCCTTACCAAGGCCTTATAAAGTGGCATTAACACTTCACGTGATCTTGAGTCTCTCCCTCTGTTTATGCAGCCTAGAACTGTGTTGGCTTTTTTGGCAGCTGCTGCACACAGCAGGCTCCTATTTAAATGGTTGTCCACTAGGACTCCAAAATCCCTCTCACAGTTGCTACTATTGACCAAGGTACCACCTATACTGTACCTGTGATGCTAATTCATCATCCATCCATACAGCGAGGTCTCGATAAAAGAGAAACAATGGAGCTCAAGGCTGAAATGAGGAGCCAAACAACAGACTTGGAAGGGACCTTGGAGGTCTTCTAATAGAATTCTTTATTGGCCAAGTGTGATTGGACACACAAGGAATTTGTTTCCAGTGCATAATAATAATAATAATAATAATAATTTAATTTATATCCCGCTCTCTCTCCCCGAGGGGACTCGAGGCGGGGCACAGGCAATTAAAAATACAAATAAACACAGACAAGTACAAAATACAGAATTAAAAATAAATTAAATAAATCCTGCGCTAAAACCTATAAACTAAAAATTACCCCTAAAAAAACCCTAACCTAAAAAGAGACTACCCAAGGCCGGCCAGACGAAAAAAGTGAGTCTTTAATTTTAAGCGGAAGGAGCGGAGGTCCGTGGTTGTCCTGATATCGGGGGGAAGGTCGTTCCAGAGGGCTGGGCCCGCCACAGAGAAGGCCCTTCCCCTGGGCGTCGCCCGCTGACAAAGTCTAGTGGACGGCACCCGGAGAAGTCCCTCTCTGTGGGAGCGAATCGGCCGTGAGGATGTATGGGGCAGGATCCGATCCCGCAGGTAGCTAGGTCCCGAGCCATGGAGCGCTTTGAAGATGGTAATTAACACCTTGAAGCGCACCCGGAAGACGACAGGTAGCCAGTGCAGCTCGCGCAAGAGCGGTGTTACATGGGCAAACCTAGAGGTGCCCATAATTGCTCGCGCGGCTGCATTCTGGACCAACTGAAGCCTCCGGGTACACCTCAAGGGGAGCCCCATGTAGAGAGAGTTGTAATAATCCAGTCGGGATGTCACGAGAGCATGAGTGACTGTGCGAAGGGCGTCCCGATCCAATAGGGGGCGCAACTGGCGTACCAGGCGAACCTGGTAAAACGCCCTCCTGGCCACGGCTGTCACTTGATCTTCCATGGACAGCCGGGTATCCAGGAGGACACCCAAGTTGCGCGCCCCATCCACAGGGGCAAGATGTTCGCCCCCTATGGCCAGCGTTGGAGAGAGCTGGTTGAACCGGGCAGCCGGAAACCACAGCCACTCGGTCTTGGTCGGGTTGAGCCTAAGTCCGTTACTTCCCATCCAGATCCGCACGGCTTCCAAGCACTGGCACATCACCGCTACGGCATCGTTGGGGTGGTTTGGGGTAGATATGTACAGCTGGGTGTCATCAGCGTACAGGTGGTACTCTACCCCAAAACCACGGATGATCTCGCCCAGCGGCTTCATGTATGCGTTAAACAGGAGAGGCGAGAGGACCGACCCCTGAGGCACCCCGCATGTGAGGGGTCTCGGGGTCGACCTCTGCTCTCCTGCACGCACAAATTGCGATCGGCCAGAGAGGTAGGAGGAGAACCACCGTAAAACGGTGCCTCCCACCCCCAACCCCCCCAGCCGATGCAATAGGATACCATGGTCGATGGTATCGAAAGCCGCCGAGAGGTCTAATAGGACCAGGATGGAGGAACATCCCCCATCTCTGGCCCTCCAGAGATCATCTACCAACGCGACCAATGCCGTCTCGGTGCTATGCCCGGGCCGAAAGCCGGACTGGCGCGGATCTAGATAGTCAACTTCCTCCAGGTGACGGGGAAACTGTTGTGCCACCACACTCTCAACAACCTTCGCCAAGAAGGGAAGGTTGGAGACTGGACGGTAGTTGTTCAAAAGAGCTGGGTCCAAAGAGGGCTTCTTGAGGAGGGGCCTCACCATGGCCTCTTTTAGGGAGGCAGGCAAGGAACCCTCACTCAAGGATGCGTTGACAACCTCTTGGAGCCAGCCTCGTGTCACCTCCCAGGATGCCAGTACAAGCCAGGAGGGGCACGGGTCCAATAAACATGTGGTGGCTCGCAGTCGCCCACGTAGCCTGTCCATATCCTCGGAAGTCAAACTCCTCCCAAACAAGATCTCTCTCGTGGCATCCCACTGGGTCATGAATGGGGGTTAGCTCACTCTGTATCTGGGCGGTTTTCTCCTGCAGAAAAATCACAAATTCCTCTGCTCTACCCTGTAGCGGGGCTTCCCGTTCCCTCTGTTGAAGGAGGTCGCGGGTCACCCTAAACAGGGCGGCAGGGCGGTTTTCTGCGGATGCTATGAGAGTGGCACAATGATGACGTTTGGCCACTCTCAGCGCCACAATGTAAGTCCGTAAATGGGCTCTTACCTGTGTCCGGTCAGATTCAGAGCGGCTAGCCCTCCATCTTCTCTCTAGGCATCTCTTGCGGCGTTTCATCACCCGCAGCTCCACAGTGAACCAAGGAGCCAGGGTGGTTCGCCGCCGCGAGAGAGGCCGCAGGGGCGCGACCCGATCTAAGGCTCCCACGGCCGCACTATTCCATGCGGCCGTGAGGTCCTCCATCGGGGCGCGGGTCAGGGATACAGGAAATGGCCCAAGCGCTGTCTGGAACCCATCCGGGTCCATCAAGCGCCTGGGGCGGTACCAGATTAGTGACTCTGGTTCCGCCTCCCCGCGGAGGGGAGCAGCGGTCGGAAAGTCGAGCCGGAGAAGTGAGTGGTCTGACCATGACAAGGGTGTGATGACTATATCCCCTGTACCCAGATCACTTTTCCATTGGCCTGAGACAAAGATGAGGTCCGGCGTATGTCCACCCTCGTGAGTGGGGCCTTGAATTACTTGGGTCAGGTCCATGGCCGTCATGGAAGCCATGAACTCCCGAGCTACCACGGATGATTCGCCCAACGATGGCAGGTTAAAGTCCCCCATGACTATAAGTCTGGGGGTCTCCACTGCCACCGTAGCGATCACCTCCAGGAGCTCGGGCAGGGCTGCTGCTACATAGCGGGGAGCCAGGTATACAACCAGCAAGCCCAACTGCCTCCCTAGGCCCCACCTCACGCAGAGGGACTCACAGCCGGAAGTCTGAGGCACAATGGTCTCTCTCGGCTCAAGGCCTTCCTTAATAATGACCGCTACCCCACCACCCCTGCCTAGGGCCCGCGGCTGATGAAATGCGCGGTAGCCTGGTGGGCACATTTCAACGAGGGGATGTCCTCCCTCGTGGCCCAACCAGGTCTCCGCAATTCCTACCAGGTCCGGCTCCCCCTCTGACACAAGGTCACTAATGAGGGGGGCTTTGTTGACAACGGACCTGGCGTTGCAAAACATCAGCCGCAGACCCTGGCTCTGTATTCCCTGGCCACCTAGCCTGCGGGGGTTGTGGCACCCAACCGTTTGTAACCAACGGCTACGTGCCATCAACCGGGAGGAAGGAACTTGTCTCCCCTCGGACCTGCCCCTCCCCACGACCCTCTGGATGGGGAAGCCCTCCACCGGAATGACTTGTGTTTCCCCCCTCTTAACGAAACCATCCGCCTCCCTCCGTCGTCTGCTGGCTCGGCCCGTTCCCTTTTGGCTAGTCTCAACCTGTCTAAACCCTCCCCCCTCCCTGGTGCCCCCTAAAATAAACAGCAATTTGTTAACTAAAAAACCCCTACACCTGCGCTTTCGCCACTTCTCCTGACTTATTAGTCCCTCATCAAAGTGTGCCCTTGATAATACAGCGGGCCATACCTGCGAGAGGGGGGACTCCCGCAGTAGGATTAGGTCTGCCCTTGAATATATTACGGGTCACATCGACAGCAGGGAATCAATTTGGGTACAGAGATGTTTAGATGGTCGGAATAAATATTAAATATTAAATAAGATGTTAAAATATATATTCAATAAATATTGGAAAGATGTTAAAATTAATTAATTCCAGTAAGTTAATGATACGGTATAGAAAAGTTAAAATCCTGGGTATGATGGTCAATAAATAATTGCATAAAGTGCACATGATCACATAAGTGCACTATCACAGGCGTGGCCTTAGCAAGTCCAGTCCAGTCCCACTCTTCCAGAGCCTCAGGCCTCAGCCAAAGATGGTACATGGTTGGGCCCCTTGCAGGATCTCCCGGCCCCCCTTGTGGGTCCTGGTTTAAGTTGGTTTAAACAGAGTCAGTAGGGAACAGGGCCTCAGCCTGGATCTTCTTAGGCCTCGGCCCAGCTGTTATGCGGCCTCCCGGCTCCCGGCTCCCGGCTGCTAGACCTCCGATTTTCCACTCACCGGTACTCTAATGGAGTCGGCCAAATAAAGGAGTCCAGATTGGGTCATCTTGGCTACGGCCCTGCTGTTATCGGGCCTAGATCGTCCTCGCCAGGTGTCCCTCCCAGACTGGCATCCCGGCCTTCTGCGTCCTGGCCCCCCATGGCCCTCCGCACTCGGCAGTCCCAGCTTGCCTTCTGTCCAGCCTGGCGTCCCGGCCTCCGGCAACCCGGCCTCTCACGTCCTTCGGCCTCCGACGGTCGGCGCGCCTCGGCAGACCTTCTGGCAAGCCTCCTGCCCAGCCTCCTGCCCGGTTTCCACCTCTCCAGCGTCCAGCAAGCCTTCTGCCCGGTCTCCAGCACTCCGCTTTCTCCCCCCGGCGGGCTCAACAAGCCCGGCATCGGCCCGCCATCGACCTGACGCCCGGCGTCTCCAGCTGACCGGCGCCTTCCGGTCAGCAAAACCCCCGTTCTTGGCCGTCAACTCACCCTGGGAGGCCGTCCATGGCCTCGATGGTAAGCCAGGGTGGTCACTTACTGGGCCCGACCCTCAAAGCTGGTAAGGAGGGTCGGGCGGCATCTCTTTTAACCAAAAAGCCCCCGCGGCCCGCGCGGAGCTCAAAGGCAGACCGCCATCTCTTCGCGCATGCGCGCATGCGCAATATAAGCTCTCTAATCCATACAGGTAGTCCTCAACTACAACCACATTTGAGCCCAAAATGTCTGTTGTTAAACGAGACATTTGTTCAGAGAGATTTGCTTTATTTTGCGACCTTTCTTGCCACCGTTGCTAAGTGAATCACTGCCACTGAGAAGCTAGTAACAGGGTTGTTAAGTGAATCGGACTTCCCCGTTGATCTTGCTGGCCAGAAGGTTGCAAAAGGGGAATCACATGACCTCGGGACACGGCAATGGTCATAAGTATGAACCATTATGGCCAAATATCTGAGTTTTGACCACTTGAATCATGGGGCTGCTACAAAGGTGTGAAAAATGGTCATAAATCGCTTTTTTCAGTGTCCTTGCTAAGTGAGAGAGTTGGGTCAGTTGCCAAGCATCTGAATTTTGATCATGAGGATGCGGCCAAGTCAACGAGAAGCCAGATTCATTGAACAACCGTGACGTCAACTTAAACAACTGCACTGATTCACTTAACAGCTGTGGCAAGAAAGGTCATAAAATGGGGCAACACTCATTTAACAAATGTTTTTGTAAGCTGAGGACTACCTGTATTAGCACGCATTTTAGATATGAGGAATAACAATTTATTCAGTATCACTCTGACCACGTTTAAAGTGAATGAAAAACTTGTTGCAAGCTAGGCAGAAGACCAGCAGAAGAGGACAGCTGTAGCTCAGGGTTGAACTTTGTCCTCTTTTGAGCTTGGTTGTTTTCTTACATACATATCATTATCCAACTAGGTAACTTCAGCTGGCACTGATGATGTAACCTAGTTGGGTAACGAAACACATGCAAGAAAATACCCCCCCTCACAGAGCACCCCAAAGCAAAAGAATGGCCGACATCATTACCGTATTTTTCGGGGTATAAGACGCACCGGAATATAAGACGCAGCAAGATTTTGAAGAGGCAAATTACCAAAAAAAAGTAGGTAGGTAAATAGAGGGATAGAGAGGGAGAGAAAGAAAGAGAAATACGGTAGGTAGGGAGAGAAAGAGTAGGTAGGTAGGTAAAGGGATAGAGAGAGAGAGAAATAGAGAGAGAAACACAGTAAGTAGGTAGGTAGGTAGGGAGAGTGTGTGTGTAGGTGTGTAGGTAGGTAGGTAGGTAGGTAGGTAGGTAGGTAGGTAGGTAAAGGGTGGGAGGGAGGGAGAGAGAAATACAGTAGGTATGTAGGGAGAGAGAATGTGTAGATGGGTAGGCAGAGGGATAGAGAGAGAGAAATAGAAAGAGAGAGAGAGAAATACAGTAGGTAGGTAGGGAGAGAGAGAGTGTGTGTGTAGGTAGGTAGGTAGACGGAGAGAGAAATAGAGAGAGAGAGAGAGAAATACAGTATGTAGGGAGAGAGAGAGAGAGTAGGTAGGTAGGTTGATGTTTCCAGGTGTATTTATCCATGTCCTGGAGAAGGAAATCGCTGACAAACCTTTTTCAAATAAAAAGCATGACTAGCCATGGGGGGGCTTGCAAAGTGCTCCGGGGGAGTGGGTCACAAATGAGCAAAAAAAAAGGCCCAATTGATCGTGAAAATGGGCCATTTTTGTGTCAAATAAATGGCATGCATAGCCCTATGGAGGCTTATAGAATGCTGCTGGGGGCTGGGGGGGCAAAAACCGGCCCGTTTGAGGCTAATTTCTGCCCTTCTCAGCCCCCAGGAGCACTCTGGAAGCCTCCATAAGGCTAGGCACAGCCAGTTTGGTGCAGGGAGCGGGGTTCCAGGAAGCAAAAAAAAATGCTGTATTCAGTGTATAAGACGCACACAGATTTTCAGCCTCTTTTTAGAGGAAAAAACGTGCATCTTATACTCCAAAAAATACGGTAACTTAACCACCATAATTGTTTGAGTGTTTTCCTGGTTTTGCTCATTTCAACACAGTTCAAAAGATTGACTGATTGAGTTGATTCATACTGCAAGTAGATCAAGGTTTTATTGCGAAGAGTTGGTTTTAAGGTTGCCATCCTTGTGGCTTGATAAAGCCAATACTATTTTAACACAGAAATACCAGTATGGCTAAAAGTATTGCTCGTTTGATCAAAAATCACTGCTTTGGTGTTGCTGTTTTCAGGATTTTGCAAGTTTGCAATAAATTACTCAAAAAAGTATCTCCCGCCAGAAAGATTTTCATGAGAGCTGGAGAATTTTCTGGAGAATTCTGGGAGCTGAAGTCCTTCAGATTTAAAGTTGCAAAGGTTGGAGACCCCTGTGCTAACGGATAATGGCTGCTTTAGATTCTCTCTTGAAAGCAAGGAAGAACACTCTCCCACACACAAAAAAAAAGCAGCAACACAATTGTTGTGGCCCGCCAACGGTCAGTGGAGCTGGCAGCAGATTCGGACAATGAGGAGGTTGGGGAGGAACATGGGCTAGTCCTGCAGTCTGGAGAAGGCTCGGAGGAGGGCTCCGTGTCGGAGGCAGAGAGGGGGCCAAGGCCATAAGCCAGTTATCAGCTGCCTTCAGAGGCAGACATCAGTGAGGCAGACGAACAGCTGGAGCGTGTTCCCAGTGTGCGCATGCACAGAGCTGCCAGATGAAGGGAACAGCTAAAGAACAGGGGTCAACTTGGGAGTAAGGCCACAGGTGGACGAGGAACAGCCCCTCCCAGAGAAAATAAAAGAGGAACGAAAGGGGAGTGGAGTTTGCAGGAGACAATTAGTTCGCTAAATTGGTTCGTGACATTTTGCCAAGTTTTGCAGATATCGACCTGGCAGCTCTCCAAGCCAGATAAGGTCTGTGACCGTAAATCCTCCCTTGAAAGACTTTGCTGGGTGTGAATGAGCAGAATTCACAGTAATTTAACAAAAGGGGTTTTTGTGGGGACAAGGAGTTTGCTTCATGCTCTTGGGAAGCCTGGGTCAGAACAGTATCAAATAACAGCAAGATGCTTTACTAACATCTAAACACATGGCAAACTTCTGTAAACAACTGTATCTCATTTCATCAAGTGCTAAAAAAAATTAAAAAGTTTATACAACAACTGTGGAAGGAGCAACGATATTAGAATAGAATAGAATTCTTTATTGTCCAAGTGTGATTGGACACACAAGGAATTTGTCTTCGGTGCATAAAGTTATAAGTGATTAATCATGAGCAGAGACACTATAAAAATACATTCCTCATAGCCATAAAATACAACAGTGATAGTCATAGGATACTAAATACGCAATCAACGTAAATCATACCAGGAAACTAAATAAATCAATGTAAATCGCAAAGATACAAGCAGCAAAGTTACCGTCATAAGTGGAGGAGGACATAGATAATAGGAAAGATGAGAAGAATTATCCTCTTATTATAGTAAGAATTACAAGATTTATTAAATGATATAAGAATCAAAAGAATTCAATTATCATTGAAAGCTAAATTTTAGCCAATTCTGGTAACCACCAATTATTTGTTGATGGTAGGTAGGGCCCAATCCTTTGCATTTGATTACCGTATTTTTCAGAGTATGTCGCACTTTCCCCCCCTCTGAATACAGCATTTTTTGCCTCCTGAAACCCCGCCCCCTTCACCAAAATGGCCGTGCATAGCTTTTAGGAGCCGTCCAGATTGCTACTGGGGAGGACAAGTGAGAGAAAAATGGGCCACTCAATTTTGCCCCCCCCCCCAGCCCCCAGGAATATTCTATAAGTCTCCTATGGGCTATGCATGGCCTTTTTTTTTTTTTAAACAAAACCCAGACCCGTTTTTGCAAAAAACGGACCATTTTGGGGAGGTCTGCAGAGTGCAAAAACTTTTTTAAAAATTTGCCTCTTCAAAATCTTGGTGTTTCTTATACTCTGTTGCGTCTTATACTCCGAAAAATACAGTGTATACTGCTTCACGGTGCTTTAAAGCCCTCTCTAAGCGGTTTGCAGTCAGCATATTGTCCCCAACAATCTGAGCCCTCATTTTACCGACCTCGGAAGGATGGAAGGCTGAGTCAACATTGAGCCTGGTGAGATTCGAACTGCCAAACTGCAGGCAGTCGGCAGGCAGCAGAAGTAGCCTGCAGTACTGCACTCTAACCACTGCGCCACAACATTTGAATTGATATTGGAAGACTGCTATCATGTCCCTTCTAGGCAGGGGTGGGCTGCAACTGGTTTAGCAACCAATTCAGTGATTGCGTGCTTTGGGACATGCTTTGTGTGTGTGTGCCTAACGCATTTGCACACAGCATTTAAAATACAGCAATTTGAAGCTCAGCTGCTTACCTTCTAAGGCAGCCCCGTTAAGTAGAACAGTGGAGGCATGGAAGTCAGCTGTGCCGCACAAATCAGCTGAGCCAGAAAGAAGGAAATATAGCCTGGTGAGATTTTGAACTGCCAAATTGCAAGCAGCCGGCAGTCAGCTGAAGTAGCCTGCAGTACTGCATCCTAACCACTGCGCCACCATGTCTAATAGTTGAAGTTGAAATAGGTTGAAATCAACCTACTTCATGCAAATCCGCAAAGATCCCTTAGTTATTTTGAAAACTGTTGTTCAAAGTCATGTCACGGTCTTTCCTGCTATAAACACCATTACTTGCTGCTAATCATGCTTACAGCGAGTAGAGCTCAGGAAAATGCTGGTGCCAGAAGTTGTTTCTTCCCAAGTTGTTTGCCACCCACTTTGTGCAATCAAAACCACCGCAAAAGGTCAGTGTTCACAGAGCAGAAATCCACTTGAGAGCTATCCTGAAGCTCAAGGATATTCATGCGATGATGTTTTTGTGCATTCCCAGTCTGCCTACTCATGGGATAATTATATATCATCCCTCCGTGTCCTTGATAGGCTTCCATACTGCTAGATCTACTTGATGGGCAGGCTGAGGTTCAAACCCTCTGGAGATTCATGCAGGAAAGCAAATTCATTTCAGGGTGGTCTGGTTATTCCTGGTTATATATAAATAATTTTTCTTCAAAATATTTAGTGAACAGTACATTGTCTGGGTCAATTTACTCTATACAAAATCTTGATTAACAATGATGATTATCTATCTATCTATCTATCTATCTATCTATCTATCTATCTATCTATCTATCAACTATCTATCTATCTATCTATCTATCTATCTATCAACTATCTATCTATCTATCTATCTATCTATCTATCTATCTATCTATCTATCTATCTATCTATCTATCTATCAACTATCTATCTATCTAAAAGCCAAATACCACTCACTCATCACAAAATCTCCAGGACCATAAAGCCTACAAACTTGAAATTTGGCACGTAGGTTCCTCTTGGCTTCTAGGTGCTTGCTACGAAAGGAGTTTTCCAAATGACCATCAGATCATTAGTATTTCTCATACAGTAATTAACACGTTCTGATGCTAAGGAGTTCTACTCCCCCTCCCCACCTGAAAAGAAATCTGTTCCAACTGCCAGTTGCCTCACATTCTGTTAGCTCAGTTCACAATGGCAGACGTTCCACTCCTTCACTCAGAAGCAGTCTGGGGCTCTTCACAGTACTAAATGTCGGTATCTCACCAAAATGTCTACGCCTTCCACCTATGGAACTGCTTCCAGACTCAAGGCGGCGGGACCGATATTCCCTTAGGGGTTACAATCACCGACAACCACTGAGCCAACCGATTGAACTGGAGTGAACCGGATTTCTCCTGCATTGGCCAATCATATAGTTTCACCACGAAGAACCTCTGCTAGCAATAAGGGGCGCAGGAAGCACATGCCCCCCCGGTGCCCCATTTTTGGCCTGGACAGCCTCCTGCAGCACCCTGCCAGACAAAACAAGGCGCGGAGGGGCCGCATGTGGCCCCCATGTGCCCCATTATAGCCAGCAAAGTGCTGTAGAACGCTGCCCAGGCCAAAAACTGGGCGCAGGAGGGAGGGCAGTGCAGGAGGCATCCAACCCATCTCCCCCCCTCTGGCTGGCCCACGGAGAACTCAAATACTGATCTGGCCCTTGAAGAAATCCTGCTTTACACCAATCAGTGCTCCATCTGCAAGTCCCCATCTGCATTGTCGTTATAGATTTTTTCTTAAGTATGCCTTCTTGAGCTTTAAAAATAAAACCATGAGACATAAATGTAGTATAATGGAATAGTATGTTGGCTTCCTTTTCATCCTCGGATTCCCCTACATTCGGTATGCCTGTTGGTTTTGGAAAGAGCATTAAATCTATTTTGTTTACTTTTGTTTAGTGCCTGAAAACTGTTCCTAAATCAGTAAGAAGACAGCAAGAAAAATGAGATTTCTATTCAGACACATAGACAGACGGACAGACGGACAGATGGACACACACACCCAGACAAATTTAACTGACTTAGTGGTATCCTTCAAGCGTCTTTAAATTTTTTTGCAATGTTACAAAATGTTGACTGGGGAATTCTGGCAGTTGGAAGTCCATACATGTTAAAAGTTGCCACCGTCGGTCGAGAAATATTGCCCCAAAGTGTAAGAGAGGGTATCAGAGCTCAACCTGTGCCATTTTTTTCCCTGCCTTTCCAGAAATGTTCAGGCACATCGGAAGGTTGCAGAGCACAGCAAGACCACTAGAAAAAGGATGCATCTTTTGGGTCTGTTCAGCATTGCAGATATTATTTATTGCAAGTCACCAAGAGACCACAGGAACTCACCAGGGGTAACAACGATAAATCTAGCAGGATCGCTAAAAATAATTAATAGGAGTATCTGATCAGGCAAGCCCATTTGAGAGGAATCATCACTCCATGTTAAGGATTATTCTTTTTCTCTAAACACACACGCAGGACAGAAGCAACGGGATGGAATAAGGAATATAAAGCCAGGAAGTCTAAAAACATCCTATTGATTACACACAAGAAGTGTTGAAGCTTCATCTCCTAGGTGGTCCTTTTTTTCTTAACTCAAGAAGCAGACAACTATAATTAAAAACAAACGGTTACGAAGAAGGGAAAAGAAAGAGAAGGAGGGAAAAAAGGAAAGGGAAAAAAAAGAACGGAGCATGCATCACAGTCTCCTCAATGTAAAAAAATCAGGATTTCCCTAATTCGCTCCACATTTTAAAGCACTCTAGCGGCCTGCAGGACGGTATCTGGTGGCCCCCACCGTGATATGAAAGTATAATATTAGGGATATGAAAGTATAATATCCAATATAATGGAATCCCTTATGCGGCCCAGCCTCACCCAGCCTCTGCCTCCAGCGGCCCCCAGGTAAATTGAGTTTGAGACCCCTGGCATAAGGGGAAAAGCTGACCCTGTGTCTAGATGTTTTGGGATTCAATGCTCTTTAGCAGCATCCGGAGGGGAGGAGTTGAAACAATTCAGGATGTGAGAAGGCTACAGCTTTGTTCTCAGGGCTCCTTCTGACCAGCGCAATATATGGATCTCCTATGGAAGGTAGGCTGGTGGAATCCAATATAATAATAATAATAATAATAATAATAATAATAATAATAATAATAATAATAATAATAATAATAATAATAATAATAATAATAATTATTATTATTATTATTATTATTATTATTATTATTATTATTATTATTATTATTATTATTATTATTATTTGTATACCGCATCCTCTCCCCAAGGGGACTCGGAGCGGTGCACAGGGAAAATTAAAATAGCTATAAAATACATAAATAGAATAGATAAAAACAAATTAAACTAAAATTATCCCTGCGCTAAAATCCCCAATTATAGATTAACTAAAATCCCCTAAAATCCTAATAGACGGAGACTAACCCAGGCCGGCCAGACAGAAAAAGTGTGTTTTAAGTTTTTGACGGAAGGAGCGGAGGTCCGTGGTTGTTCTAATTTCGGGGGGAAGGTCGTTCCAGAGGGCTGGGCCCGCCACAGAGAAGGCCCTTCCCCTGGGCGTCGCCCGCTGGCACAGCCTGGTGGACGGCACCCGGAGAAGTCCCTCTCTGTGGGAGAGAATCGGCCGCAGGGATGTATGGGGCAGGATCCGATCCCGCAGATAGCTAGGTCTGCTATATGGATCTCCTATGGAATATATCCATATATTCCACAGGATCCATATATTCCATAGATCCATATATTGGATCCAATATATGGATCCAATATATGGATCTCCTATGGAAGGTAGGCTGGTGGAAATTGTAGTGAAAAGTAGGGAAACAATCTACTGCAGCAACACTACACAACATATTCCAACCTAACCGGGGGTGAAATCAACTTAGCTTCTCTACCAGTTCGAGTGCATGCGCACTCTCGCACTTCGCTTGCACACGCCACCCCCTCGCATGCACAGGACCTTCTGTGAATGCGCAGAGCATCGAAAACGGGAGCTGATGACGCCCGGGCAGGTGGGCGGAGCCTCCCACCGCCAGCGCTACCGCTTCGCCCGAACCAGTTGGAACCAGCTGAATTTCACCACTGAACCTAACCCAACACACCACAATTTCAATTTCGCTAAAATTGAAATACTGTACCCAGAATCATGGACCTCATCAACCTCTGCTTTACTACTTTCAGTCTGATGGACAAATATACCAACAAATTAGCGGAATACTCATAAGGTTATTACTCTCAGGACTCATACCTACCGTACCTAGCCTTAGTTTTTAGCAGAGAAATTCGTACATTGGTTTGATGGATTGGTTTTAATGGGGTAGATTTTAGCACAGGGTGTTAATTTAATATCGTTTTAAGTATTTATGTATTTATTCTGTATATATTATGTTTTTTATATTTCCTGTGCACCGCCCCGAGTCCCTTCGGGGAGAGGGGGCGGTCAATAAGTCGAATAAATAATAATAAAATAAATAATAATAATAGCGGGAACTATAATGCAGCATCTAGAAACTATAACATTCTGGCACATACAACTAAAAATATAGATCCGGCATGTGGATGAGAAACTAGTAGAGAAGATACATGGAATAATCAACAACATCTTCAAAGGATTAAAATTCAGAAGGGAATAAGGAAACAACAACATACTACCCTTCCTGGATATTCTCATCAGCAGAGGAAACGGCAGCAAATTAGAAACACAAGTCTAAGAAAATATGACCCATACTAGCTAAGCGCTCCACTGCAAAATTAATCCAACTTCCCGTAAAAGAACATTATTCAGATGAGCACTGCAGCAACCCAGAACACCAGAAAAAGGAAACAGACCCCCTTATACAGCATCTTCATAACACAATGGATACCTGCGCAACTTTATAACAAATGCACTGAAACCATTATCTGTTGTGGCCCACCAGCAGAGCTGGAAGCAGATTCAAGACAGTGAGGAGGATGGGAAGGAACATGGGCCAGTCCTGGAGTCTGGGGAAGGGCTCTGTGTCAGAGGCAGAAAGGGGGCCAGGGCCGTATGCCAGTTATCAGCTGCCTTTGGAGTCAGACATCACTGGGGCAGAAGAACAGCTGGAGCCTATTCCCAGTGTGCGCATGCGCAGAGCTGCCAGACGAAGGGAACAGCTAAAGAACAGGGGTCGACTTGGGAGTAAGGCTACAGGTGGATGATGAATGGCCCCTCCCAGAGGAAATAAAAGAGGAGCAAAAGGGGAGTGGAGTTTGCAGGAGGCAATTAGTTCGCTTAATTGGTTTGTGACTCTCCGAGACTCCTTGCCAAGTTTTGCAGATATCGGCCTGGCAGCTCTCCAAGCCAGATAAGGTCTGTGACTGTAAATCCTCCCTCGGAAGACTTTGCTGGATGTGAATGAGCAGAAATCACAGTCAATTAATAAAAGGTTTTTTTGTCGGGACAAGGAGTTTGCTTCATGCTCTTGGGAAGCCTCGGTCAGAACACTATCAAAGGATGCTGTCTATATTTTTAAAAAAAACAGTTTGGAAACAACCAACAGATTATCACAACCATACAGCATTACCATAGCACACAAACTAACTGAAGCCCTCCAAATCCTATTCATTAAACCAAGGACCCAGTAGCGCACCCCCCAAAAGGAGGGACAGTATTTCACCTACAATCTATAGTCTAAAGCAGGGGTCTCCAACCTTTGCAACTTTAAGTCTGAAGGACTTCAGCTCCCAGACTTCTCCAGCCAGTTGCAAAGGTTGGAGACCCCTGGTCTAAAGCAGGGATGTCAAACTCAATTCATTGAGGGCTGCATCAGGGCTGTGTTCAACCGTGGAGGGAGGGGGCATGGCCAGGGTGCGCATGGCCAGCTCGATGTCACTCGTGCCAGGGGCACCTGTGGTGGCCTAGGTGGGGCTGGGGGGGGGGGGGGAGATCCTCCTGCAGCCTTCTGCCAGCAAAAACTAACTTTGGCTCTGTTTTCGGCCACGCCGGCCTCCTGAAGCCCCCTGCGTGCAGCCTTCCTGAGCTCTGTTTTCGCTGGCAGAGGCCGTTGCAGCTAAAACCGGAGCCCGGGAGGGCCACACACAACCCTCCAAACCTTCGTTTTTGCTGGCAAGGCACCGTGGGCCGGTCCTTTGCTGTTTCCAGATCTACGCATCCGGCCCATGGGCCTTGTGTTTGACCCCCCTGGTCTAAAGGATTATAACAGCAATTATGTAGCACAGACAGGCAGAAGACTAAAAGACTGAACACGTCCATGGAGACCAACTAGACATCAGAACCCGCAACGAAAACTACTTGATTTCATAGCACATGACCAAACTCAACCATAGTTTCCACTGGGAATCTGGGAGCATCCTAAGACTAAGCTAAATCCAGAATCACTCAGGAATTGCTGGGAGCTTGGCATTCGGATGCATCAGTCATCGGTACACACAGATATGAAACTATATTTACCTACACTTCAAGCGACTAAAAAACACTAAGAAGGAAACAAAAAGATCAGAAGACATCCTCTGTAGCAGCCAACGCCCAGATACGCAGGGATGAACACCAGACAATCAAGCAGAAAACAATACCCTAATCAAGGAACTACCAAGGAGAAAACCACACCCTCACCAACGCTGTCAGAGCAACCTACTGCAGCGGCCCTCGGCCTTTCGGGCACCAGTTCCACCAGTTCCGTGGAGAGAGAGTTTTTCTATGGCCCGGTGTGTGTGTGTGTGTGTTTGGTTTCTTGTGCTGCCTCTTTCCTACAGATGGGGCTTCGCTTGATTGCGCAGCCCAGTTGCTGGCATGTTGTAGCCTGGGGCTGGCCTACAGACCGGGAGTTTGGGACCTCAGAGTTACTGCAGTGGTGGTTTACGGCCGGTACACACTGGTACGGGCATACCGGTGCCTGCTGGGAGCACCAGGTATCGTTGCAGTACGATGCTTGGCAGGGCCGATGCGCCCGCCGGCTCTCCCTACCTGTATTTGTCAGCCTCCGCTTTGCTGCTTGTTTCGGCTGCCATTGAAACGGGGAGGGAGGGACGCTGGTAATTGGGAATGGGACTGTATAGTGCAGGAGGACGTTTGGAGAAAGGAGTATGTTCTCACCAACCACTTCGCATACCACTGGCTGGGGCCATGCAGTGGTCAAGACCAACGGTCTTGCATGCCATCCTGATGATGCTCCTGGAAATGCAACCCACATGACACCTAAGGAGATTGCGCATTGGACAATGGGGTGGGGGTTATTGGGGGGGGGGAAGGGGCTGGACACATGTTGATATGTATGATTTTGCGCAATGGGATCTCAGACCTTGCTTTACCTTGCTGCTATCTTTTCATGACCAATAAAAGTCCTCTTAATTCTTTCAAATGGAGTTGAGTGGATTCTTTCTTGGTTATCGTTAGAGGCAGACCTGACAATATTTGACCCAACTTGGCCATTTGCGCACACACATGGAGCGTACGGCACCTGCATGACGCTCCACTGAACAGCTGGAGCATCGTGGTTGGTGGGTGCGCATGCACGCACACGTGCATGTGGTAGATGTGGTAGATGCAATATAACAAGCAATTAAATATCTAAATGTCTTTTTAAAAAACTGATATTGCACCTTACCTTTAATAAAGTTTGACGTCATTTCTGAATATTATTTCAAGCACTTAAGTGGCACAATACGATCAGCCATAACTGTCAAGGTTTAGTGTGTTTAGTTTGTTGAATAAACTGTAGTTAAATCAGAGCTTACTATCATATGGGAACCCAATCAATGGCTTGGATCTCTACAGTAAAATATTATTGAGTACAGCTGGATCCTAAAATTAGCAAGGCTAATTAGCAAGTATCAAGAGTCCCTTCTCAGAGTCTTATACAAACATATTCCACATTCTCCCTCCCATAATTATTTTTGGCATGTTGAATTATTCCAATTTTCAAATAAATGCAACAGTAAATAAGAAAAAAATGTTTTCAATCATCATTTAACCAAAGTGCGATATTGAAGTAAAAGTTATCAAGAGGAATGCATTTCATCATTAATAGTTTCCAATAAGGTATTGGAATATCCAATAAGCTCAGTGGCTAAGAAAACTGAGGTTGTCGATCAGAAGGTCGGCAGTTCCACAGTTTGAATCCCTAGTGCCGCGTAATGGAGTGAGCTCCCGTGACTTGTCCCAGTTTCTGCCAACCTAGCAGTTCGAAAGCACGTAAAAAATGCAAGTAAAAAAAAAAAATAGGGACCACATTTAGTGGGAAGGTCACAGCGTTTCATGCGCCTTCGGCATTTAGTCACACCAGTTACATGACCACAGAGACGTCTTCAGATAGCGATGGCTCTTTGGCTTTGAAACTGTGATGAGCACCGCCCCCTAGAGCCGGGAACGATGAGTACATATGTGCGAGGGGAACCTTTACCTTTAAGGTATAACCATATACTTTATATAAGGTATAATCATAGTACCTTCTTATAAAGTGAGGAGAGGCTTAATTTAATTAAAAAGGACAGGGAAAGTGAATGTAGAATTTTTTAAAAAGGAAACGATTTAGAAAAAAGCAAAACAGCACTGCATATACAAAGTCTTACCATACGGGCCGACAGGATTATAGTTTTACAACCCACTTTCCATAATAGATGGCCCCCATGACTCAGTGAAGAGGTAATGCCATTATCAACCTATTATGAATGAATTGCTTACACGCATGTAGTTTATATGTGGACAATTAATACGAAATCGTCTCCCACTGCTAAGAGCTGGAGAACTAAACCTTACAGCAGGGGTCTCCAACCTTTGCAACTTTAAGTCTGAAGGACTTCAGCTCCCAGAATTCTCCAGCCAGAGAATTCTCTGGGAGCTGAAGTCCTTCAGACTTAAAGTTGCAAAGGTTGGAGACCCCTGCCTTACAGGGTGTTGACAAGACACAACTGTCTTTGGGAACCAAAGGCAAACTTTGGCTACATTTTGGAAGGGAAGGGGGGGTGGGAGAAGGTGCGTTTGATTTCTGGGAGAACTACAAAGGCAAAGATTTTGCCTATTTGGACAGAAAATAAGCCCACGTGTCATCTACAAAGATTCATGAAGTGGCATGAAAGCAGCAGACTTAACACTTCATATTTATTACATTTCCTGTGCGTCATAACCCCTACAAAGGCACTGCTCCATTGAAATGAATCAATACCAAGCCAAAAAAATAAATGAAAATCCCACGAGTTTCTTCAATATAGGCCCTTTTCATTAGTCCATAGTGTGGCACTGTTAAACTTCAAGCTGCTTTCGAAAAACCTACTAGCAACAGGGGGTAAATGGTATTTTTTCGAGCACAGAAGTGTATTTAGCAGAGATACAGTGAACATAGGTGGTGGGGGTGGAAAAACACCCAAAGTTAAAAACTAAAGACACTATGGAGTTGATCTTATTAATGAAGAGGTTTTTTTTAAAGCAGGAAGGGTAAATATCCTCTCCAATAGGAAGCCCTAGCAACATTTAACAAACAAAAAAAAAGACGCTGAGAAATAAACTTCTTGGATTCCTCCCAGGTAACTAACATAAAAAAACCAATTATGTGTCCAGCACAGTCCTGAACTGCTAGACTCTTCTGTTCTACAGATAAAAATAGTGTCATTTTGGGGTCCTTGGTGCTGCCTGAGCTTGTTTTCTTGCAGACTTTTTTTTTTTTACCATACTAGGTAACATCATCGGTGCTAATAGAGAGTGGGGTTTGCTCTCGTTTTTATGTATTAGTGCAGGGGTGGGCAAACTTTGCAACTTGAAGTCTGAAGGACTTCAGCTCCCAGAATTCTCCAGCTGGCTGGAGAAGTCTGGGAGCTGAAGTCCTTCAGACTTAAAGTTGCAAAGTTTGCCCACCCCTGTATTAGTGGCTTATCCTGTTAGTGGAAGTATTAGTAGGAGTGGTCTTGATCGTTCCTTGATTGGGCTATTCTTCACTGTTAGCTTGTTTGTCTGAGTTTGTAGTTCCCCATTTGGAGTCTGGTGTATACTTCCTCATTGTTCGTCTAGTATTAATCCTCGTGTTAATTCTCTCCTTATTTGAGTGTTGGTTGCTGTTGAGGAAGTGTTTTAGTCTTTTTGGTTTCCTTGCTGGCTTTTTGACTGTCTCTTTTGAATGGTGTGTAGATATCGTTTATATCAATGTGCCAGTTGATGGCTGATTTGTCTTGAATGCCAGGTTTCCAAGAATTCTCTGGTGTTTTTGGACTTGGCTTGGTCCAAGTGATGGTGAACATTTGAGACACCAAGTGCCCAAAGTACTCGTGCATGCTCAAATTTAAAAGTGTGTTCATGCACAAGCATGCGCAAATATGTGCACATGAGCAACAGACACCCGAAGACCAGTTGGCTGGCGGGAGGCAGGGCATCCCAACACTGGCAAGAGGAAGATCTTTTTTCTTTCGTGAGCTTCTGTTTTGACATTTTGCAGGGAAAGAGAAGCTTGCGAAAGAAACGCCACGGAGATCTGACCTGGGGCAACAGCAGAAAAGACTCTGTGTGCCACCTCTGGCACACGTGCCTTAGGTTCACCATCCTGGGTCTACGATGCTCAGTTTTCCTGTTGAAACTGTAGATCAGTGGTAGTCAACCTGGTCCCTACCGCCCACTAGTGGGCGTTCCAGCTTTCATGGCAGGCAGTAGGGGTTTTGTCCGATACTATACAATACAATACAATACAATAGCAGAGTTGGAAGGGACCTTGTAGGTCTTCTAGTCCAATCCCCTGCGTGGGAGGAACCTTATACCATTTCAGACAAATGGCTATCTAACATCTTCTTAAAGACTTCCAGGGTTGGGGCATTCACAACTTCTGGAGGCAAGCTGTTCCAGAGGTTAATTGTTCTAACTGTCAGGAAATTTCTCCTTAATTCTAAGTTGCTTCTCTCCTTGATTAGTTTCCACCCATTGCACTTTCCTTTTTTTTTTAATAAGAACATAAGAACAGCCTTGCTGGAACAGGCCACAGTCCATCCAGTCCAGCATTCTGTCTCCCACAGTGGCTCCCCATTTGCTTCAGGATCTTCCCAAGCAGATGTCTTCACCTGCTTATGATTCCCTGCAAATGGCATTGAGAGATATCCTGCCTATCTCTCCAACCCAAAGGGTGTCCTTAGGCATCCATAACGATAGCCATGGATACCCTTGTTCTCCAGGAACTCGTCTAATCCTTTCTTAAAGGTGTCGAGGCTGACAGCTGTCACCACTTCTTCTGGCAGGGAGTTCCATAGACCAGTGATCCTCTGGGTGAAAAAGTTCTTCCTCTTATTTGTTTGAGGTCTAGCTTCCAAAAGTTTCATGGAGTGCCCCCTAGTTCTAGTGTTGTGCAATAGGGAAAACAGTTTTTCCTTTTCTACTTTGTCCACACCGTGCATGATTTTATAGACTTCAATCAGGTCACCTCTTAGGCACCGTCGTTGTAGAGTGAAGAGGCTTAGCCGTTGCAGCCTCAGATGGTAAGGAAGGTGTTCCAGTCCCCTAATCAGTCTGGTTGCCCTCCTCTGCACCTTTTCCATTTCCATAATATCCTTCTGAAGGTATGGTGACCAGAACTGTACACAATACTCCAGATGGGGCCTCAATATAATTGACTTCCCTACATTATAAATCACCCTTACTGTGGAACCGGTGGGCGGTTAGAAACTTTTACTACTAACAGAGATACAAAAGTGAGCGGTAGGTGTAAAAAGGTTGACTACCCCTGCTGTAGACAAATCTGTCTATATATTCTGGAGTTTTCATCATGTCTTTTGATTGCTGGTTGGTGTCCATGGATGCCATAAGTACCAACTAATACCGAGGCTTTCCCTGCCTGGACAACAGAGAGCTAAATATGTTTTCTTATCTTGCCATAATCAGCAGGACTGCAGGGATAACGTTAAAAGTGTCCTGACAGCATAGAATGGATAGGATTCCAACATCCATCCTCAAGAGCAGTGATCCTTGTTCACCAATGCAAGAGGCAATTTAAAAGACCATTTCCAAAGGATTTGTGTTCTCCGCTGTGTATATTTATACATTTGCATTCTTTCTGACAAAATCATTCTGGGGTTAACTGAGGGGTGTTTTGCTGCTCCTGCTGCTGTTTCTTGGCAAACCTTTGCAGAGTTTATGATAACTATCATATCTCACGGAGTTTCTTAACGTTCAGTGTTTCGCAACATTTAAGCGGCAGAAAATGACTGAACGGTCAAAATGAGGTTGAATTAAGCAACCTTTTAATTTGCCTTCAACTGACACCAACAGTTTGTTAGTGCTTTGGCTTGCCCGTTGGGAGCCCTGTCTCCCAGAATAAATCGATGGGTTTTGGGGGACATACCGTATTTTCTGGAGTATAAGACGCAGCAAGGTTTTGAAGAGGAAAAATTTTTAAAAAGTTTTTGCACTCTGCAAACCTCACGAAAACGGGGCTGTTGTTGTTGTTTTTTAAAGGGGATGAATAGCCCTTAGGAGGCTTGTAGAGTGCTCCTAGGGGTGGGGGCAAAAATGAGCAAAAAGCAGCCTGGCTTTTTTTTTTTTTTAAAGGACATGGATAACCTTTAGGAAACTTATAGAACACTGGGGTGGGGGGCAAAAAACAGGCCATTTTTCACTCATTTCTGCCTTCCCCAGCCCCCAGGAGCTCTCTGAAAGCCCCCTAAAGGTTATGCACGGCCATTTGGGTGAAAGGGGCAGAGTTTTGGGAAGCAAAAAATGCTGTATTCAGTGTATAAGACGCACCCAGATTTTCACCCTCTTTTCTGAGGGAAAAAGGTGCGTCTTATACTCTGAAAAATACAGTAGATTTGAATAACCTCAAGCCTGACTGTTAATATTGAAGTTAAACCTTTGATCAATAAGGGACCCGGAGCGATGGTGGTGCAGTGGTTAGAATGGGTATTGCAGGCTAACTAACTGCTCACTGCCAGGTGTTTGATTCTGACCGGCTCAAGGTTGACTGAGATTTCCATCCTTCCAAGGTCGATTGTTGTGACCCGCCAGTGACCAGCAGAGCTGGCGGCAGAGTTGAACAGTGAAGAGGTTGGGGAGGAACATGGGCAAGTCCTGGAGGCTGGGGAAGGCTCATACGAGGGCTCTGTGTCGGAGGCAGAGAGGGGGCCAAGGCCGTCTTGGCACTCTCAGTTGCCTTTGGAGCTAGACAGAAGTGAGGCAGAAGAACAGCTGGAGCCTGTTCCCAGTGTGTGCATGCACAGAGCTGTCAGAAGAAAAGAACAGCTCAGAAATCAGGGTGGACTTGGGAATAAAGCCACAGGTGGATGGTGAATGGCCACTCCCATAGGAAATAAAAGAGGAGTGAAAGGGGAGTGGACTTTTGCAGGAAACAATCCGTTTGTTCATTTCAGGAGTGTGAAGATCTGTCCGTGAATCCCAGAGACTCTGTGCCCAGTCTTTCCTTGCACAGCACCTCATTTGGAAAATATTTACACGACACCGTTCCAAGCTAGATAAGGTCTGTGGTCATAACTTCGCCTTTGAAAGACTGCTTACCAGGCCTTTGCTGAATATGAATGAGAGGAATTCACATTTGTTTAATAAAAGGGTTTTGTCGGAACTAGGAATCTGCTTCGTGCTTTTGGGGGAAGCCTCGGTCTGAACATTGATAAAATAACGACCCAGACTGTTGGGGGCAATACGCTGATTCAGTGAATGCTCAGAAAGGGCTGTAAAAACATTATGAAACTGTATATATGTCTAAGTGCTATTGCTATTTACCATTGATCAACACCATTCAATTATTTTGCCTTCTTTGCAATAAAATGTCACCAGAAATTTTTTTAGCATGTTTCTGCACAAATCCAGACAAATAGTGTTTGAAGGGTTGACACAAGTAAGAGGGGGATCAACCTATTCTTCAAAGCACCTGAGGGCAGAACAAGAGGCAATGGATGGAAACTAATCAAGGAGAGAAGCAACCTAGAACTAAGGAGAAATTTCCTGACAGTTAGAACAATTAATCAGTGGAACAGAAGTTGCCTCCAGAAGTTGTGAATGCCCCAACACTGGAAGTCTTTAAGAAGATGTTGGATAGCCATTTGTCTGAAACGGTATAGGGCTTCCTGCCTAGGCAGGGAGTTGGACTAGATGACCTCCAAGGTCCCTTCTAACTCTGTTTGTTTATTAAATTTGTATACCGCCAAACATATGAAGAACGGTTGCAGGAACTGGGTATGTCTAGTTTGATGAAAAGAAGGACTAGGGGAGACATGATAGCAGTGTTCCAATATCTCAGGGGTTGCCCCAAAGAAGAGGGAGTCAAACTATTCTCCAAGGCACCTGAGGGCAGAACAAGAAGCAATGGGTGGAAACTAATCAAGGAGAGAAGCAACTTAGAACTAAGGAGAAATTTCCTGACAGTTAGAACAATTAGTCAGTGGAACAGAAGTTGCCTCCAGAAGTTGTGAATGCCCCAACACTGGAAGTCTTTAAGAAGATGTTGGATAGTCATTTGTCTGAAACGGTATAGGGTAGTGATGGCGAACCTATGGCACGGGTGCCACAGGTGGCACGCAGAACCATTTCTTAGGGCACGCGAGGCATTGCCCTGTCAGCTTCAGCATGCATGTGTGGGCTGGCCAGCTGATTTAGGCCTTCTTTTGAGGCCCTTTTTCGCCCTCTGAAGGCTTCAGGGAAGCTCCTGAAGACTCTGGAGGTGGGGAGGGGATGCTGTTTTCACCTTCCACAGGCTTCTAGAAAGCCTCTGGAGCCTGGGAAGGGCGAAAAAAGCGTGCCAAAAGCAGGGGGTTGCACACATGGCATTATGGGTGTGGCACGCCCTTGCACAACCCCCCCTGTGCTCCCCCCGCTTTTGGCACGTGAGCCAAAAAAGGTTAGCCATCACTGGTATAGGGATTCATCCTTGAGCAGGGGTTGGACTAGAAGACCTCCAAGGTCTCTTCCAACTCTGTTATTGTGCTTTGTTCTGTTGTCCCCTCCTCGCCTCAAAAGTTTTGTGTCTTTTTGCTGGTTCGTTTGGAGTATTCCAAGGCTGAGACCACCCCTTCCTATTAAGCTTTTTCAGTCCAACGGGGCAGAAAGAAAATTGCCTTCGACCGTCTCCCACTATCAAGGCAGGAAAAAACCATTTCCTCGGTCCACAGCTAGTCAATCACTTCTGTCTTCTAAGATAAGTAGGCACAACAAACTTTGCTATTATCTGTGTGGACTGTCGTAAAGGAAATAGTTTTGAATCTTTTTGTCCAAAAGTCACACTTGAACTCCCTGTGACCTCTGCACAAATCCAGAGCCCGGCCAAGAACCACCCAAGCAGTCCGAAGACATCAAAATGTGCAGCAACTGTCCACACAGTATCAGTTCTTTTAAAACAGGCACAGACATCATCACAGGGGGCGGGGGGGAAAGATACTGAACATAAATATTTATCGTTTTGCTTGTATGTCAGTGTTTCTCAACCTTGGCAACTTTAAGGTGGGTGGACTTCAACGCCACACTGGCTGGAATTCTGGGAGTTATTTATTTATTTATTCGATTTATATACCGCCCTATTCTCCCTGGTGGGACTCAGGGCGGTGAAGTTAAAAGTCCACCCATCTTAAAGCTGCCAAGGTTGAGAAATGCTGCTTTATACAATTTCCCCTTGGTAAGGGGCATTTATTATGTATTTTGTAGGTTAAAATAAGTACAATACAATAGCAGAGTTGGAAGGGACCTTGGAGGTCTTCTAGTCCAACCCCCTGCCTAGGCAGGAAGCCCTATACCGTTTCAGACAACTGGCTATCCAACATCTTACAATACAATACAATACAATACAATACAATACAATACAATACAATACAATACAATAGCAGAGTTGGAAGGGACCTTGTAGGTCTTCTAGTCCAACCCCCTGCGTGGGCAGGAACCTTATACCATTTCAGACAAATGGCTATCTAACATCTTTTTAAGGCTTCCAGGGTTGGGGCATTCACAACTTCTGGAGGCAAGCTGTTCCAGAGGTTAATTGTTCTAACTGTCAGGAAATTTCTCCTTAGTTCTAAGTTGCTTCTCTCCTTGATTAGTTTCCACCCATTGCTTCTTGTCCTGCCCTCAGGTGCCTTGGAGAATAGTTTGGCTCCCTCTTCTTTGTGGCACCCTCTGAGATATCGGAACACTGCTATCATGTCTCCCCTGGTCCTTCTCTTAATCAAACTAGACATACCCAGCTCCTGCAACCGTTCTTCATATGTTTTAGTCTCCAGTTCCCTAATCATCTTGGTTGCTCTTCTCTGCACTCTTTCCAGAGTCTCCACGTCTTTTCTACATCGTGGCGACCAAAACTGTATGCAGTATTCCAAGTGTGGCCTTACCAAGGCACTATACAGTGGCATTAACACTTCACGTGATCTAGATTCTATCCCTCTGTTTATGCAGCCTAGAACTGTGTTGGCTTTTTTGGCAGCTGCTGCACACTGCTGGCTCATATTTAAATGGTTGTCCACTAAGATTCCTAGATCCCTCTCATAGTTGCTACTATTGAGCAAGGTACCACCTATACTGTACTTGTGCATTTTGTTTTTCTTGCCTATATGTAGAACCTTACTTTTTTCACAATTGAATTTCATTTTATTAGATAGTGCCCAATGTTCAAGTTTGTCTAGATCCTTCTGTATCTTAAGCCTATCTTCTGGAGTGTTGGCTATTCCTGCCAGCTTGGTGTCATCTGCAAATTTGATGAGTTCCCCATTTATCCCCTCATCCATTTATCCCCTCATCTTCTTAAAGACTTGCAGTGTTAGGGCATTCACAACTTCTGGAAACAAGCTGTTCCACTGATTAATTGTCCTAACTGTTAAATACCCCAACTTATATCTGAATCCTAGTCTTATCTTTTCTATGAGGGATGCGGTGGGTCAGTGGCTAAGACGCTGAGCTTGTTGGTCAGAAAGGTCAGTGGTTCGGCGGATCGAATCCCTAGCACCGCATAACGGAGTGAGGTCCTGTTACTTGTCACAGCTTCTGCCAAGCTAGCAATTCAAAAGCAGGCAAAAAATGCAAGTAGAAAAAATTGGGAACCACCTTTGGTGGGAAGGTAACAGCGTTCTGTGCCCCTTTGGCATTTAGTCATGCTGGTCACATGACCATGGAGACATCTTTGGGCAGCGCTGGCTCTTCAGCTTTGAAACGGAGATGAGCAGGGCCCCCTAGAGTTAGGAATGACTAGCACACATGAGCAAGGGGAAACTTTTGTAACAATAGATTAAATACCCCAACTTATTCATAATCCTTGTCTTATCTTTTAGCCTTAAATGAGTCTTCCAAAGTAACTTCCATGGGTATTATAGTGCAGGGGTCCCCAACTTCTGCAACTTTAAGTCTGAAGGACTTCAGCTCCCAGACTTCTCCAGCCAGCTTTGCTGGCTGGAGAATTCTAGGAGATGAAGTCCTTCAGACTTAAAGTTGCAAAGGTTGGAGACCCCTGGTCTAAAGCAGGGATGTCAAACTCAATTCATTCTGGGAGCTGAAGTCCTTCAGACTTAAAGTTGCAAAGGTTGGGGACCCCTGTTATAGTGTTTTGATTATACCTTCCTTATGATCCTTCACACACATACAAAATATGGGATGGGGAGAGGGGAGAGGGAATAGCTTTTCTGTCTTCTAAAAATAAAATAAAAATGCATATATGGAGCCACAGAGATGTAAGAGCTGAAAACCCTAATGCAGTGATGGCTAACCTTTTTGTCGTGCGCCGAAAGCACATGCACGCCCACGACACCCTGCCCACGTGCCGGCACCCATAATACAATGCACGCGCGACCCCCACATTAGGGGTGAAATCCTACCAGTTCGGACTGGTCCAGGAGGTAATAAAGGAGATAAGAAGGGTAAATAATATTATAGCGGCGATAGCTATAATAATACTATAGCGGCTACCCATGCCACAGGTTCGCCATCACAACTATAGCCCTACGACATGGTTAAATACCCCTAGGACCATGATGGCGAACCTATGGCATGGGTGCCATAGGTGGCACGCGGAGCCATTTCTGAGGGCACGCGAGGCGTTGCCCAATCAGCTGCAGCGCACATGAGCGTGCTGGCCAGATGATTTTCGGCCTTGATTTTCGGCCATTTTTTTGCCCTCCTGAAGCCTCCAGAGGGAGAAAAATGGCCCAACGGGCAACCTAGAAGTCCATTCCTGAACTTCGGGTTTGTGTGTTGGGTGTCTTTTTTTTGCCCTCCCCAGGCTCCTAGAAAGCTTCTGGAGCCTTGGGAGGGCGAAAAATGGATCTACAGAGTCCACCAGAAGTCAGAAAACGGGCTGTTTCCGGCCTCTGGGTGAGGCCATTTCTGCCTTCCCCAGGCAGTTTCCAAAAAAGCTGTGTTTTTTCATTTTCATTTTATTAAATTTGTATACTGCGCCACTCTCCCAAAAAGGGACTCAGGGCAGTGCACAGGAAAAATTAAAACCACGCATATACATAAAACCGATAATAAATATGTCATAAATATTAAAAACGTATTAAATTAACCCAACCTGTGCTAAACCCAATTAAAACCCCAATAAAATCTAATTCAATTTAAAACCAGTAGATGGACTCGGAAAATTAAGCCAGGCCAGCTAAGCGAAAAAAGTGCGTTTTTAGTTGTTGATGGAAGAGGCGGAGGTCTGTGATATTCCTAAGATCGGGGGGTAGATCGTTCCAGAGGGCAGGGCCCGCCACAGAGAAGGCCCTTCCCCTGGGCATCGCGAGCCGGCATTGTCCGGCTGTTGGCACCTGGAGCAGACCCTCTCTGTGGGAGCGGATCGGCCGGAGGGATGTATGGAGTAGGAGGCGGTCTCGCAGATAACTAGGACCCGTGCCATGGAGCGCTTTAAAGATGATGATCAACACCTTGAAGCGCACCCGAAAGACCACAGTGCAGCTCGCGCAGGAGAGGTGTTACATGGGAATGCCGTGAGGCTCCCAAGATCCCCCGCGCGGCCGCGTTCTGCACTAACTGTAGCCTTCGGGTGCACCTCAAGGGAAGCCCCATGTAGAGAGCATTTCAATAGTCCAGGCGGGATGTCACGAGAGCATGAGTGACTGTGCGCAGGGCGTCCCGGTCAAGTAAGGGCCGTAGCTGACGAACCAGGCGAAGCTGGAAAACCGTGTGTACATGCGCTAGTCAGCAGGGGGTGTCACACATGTATTCTCAGGGAGCACGGCATGGGAGGCATTAAATTATGGGGGTGGGTGCACGAGCATAGCGCAAGCGTGTGTGCTTTTGGCACCCGAGGCGAAAAAGGTTCGCCATCCCTGCCCTCCAGTCATCGTATGGAATTGTACAGACTTTTATTATAAACTATCCGTAGGAAAATAACAATGAAATGCGCAAAACCTACCAGTAATTTATCGCATTCCCTTTCTTTAAAAAAAAAAAAAAAAATACTTTGTATTACAGCAACATGAAAGTTAGCTATTTTTAGGATTTTCCATTAAGGGGTCAGACGTCCTGTTCTTCGACCAACCTTTTGTAAAAACCCAGGGGGAAAGAACAAAGTGAAACAGAATGGATTCAGGGAAGCGTATTGGGTTGGGTTGGGTTTTTTTTTAAAGCAAATTCAGCTTTAGATTTGATATTTTCCAGCAAGAGAACAATACCCCACCCACCCCCACCCCCGTGTGTAAGAGCAAGTACAGGTAGTCCTTGACTTACAACCTAGTCTTATCCAGGGGAAGGGCCTTCTCTGTGGTGGGCCCAACTCTCTGGAACGACTTACCCCCCGAACTGAGAACGACCACGGACCTCCGTTCCTTCCGCAAGAAACTGAAAACCTACCTTTTCCAACAGGCCGGCCTGGCCTGGCTTACACCACCTAGCCTAGAGTCTGCAGTTAAATTGTTTTAAACTAGTTTTTTAGGGCCACTGTTTTAATTTATTTAAATTTTTTAGCACAGGGATACTAATTTAATCTGGTTTTATATTTTGTATTTTGCTATGTTTATATTTGTTTTTAAATTGCCTGTGCACCGCCCCGAGTCCCTTTCTGGGAAAGGGTGCGGTATATAAATTTAATAAACTCAAACTAAACTCAACCACAATGGAGCCCAAATTTTCCATTGTTAATGTTTCCGTTGAAACCTTGGTTAAGTGAGTTTTGCCCCATTTTACGACCTTTCTTGCCACAGTTGTTAAGCGAATCGCTGCAGTGGACGAGTTAGTAAACCGGCTTGTCAAGTGAATCTGGCTTCCCCCATTGTCAGAAAGGGGATCACGTGACCTTGGGACACTGTGACCGTCATAAATATGAATCAGCCATCAAGTGCCTGAATTTTGATCACGTGATCATGGGGAAATGCTGGAAAGGACATAAAAACGTGTCATAAACCATATTTTTCAGTGCCGTTGTAACTTTGAACGGTCCCTAAATGAACTGTTGTAAGTCAAGGACAATCTGAATGCCATAGAAGTAATCAAGAGCCAAGGAGTCTTAAGTATGTCCTTCCTCCCACCCTTTCGTGCAATGTTAACATAAGGAAATAGCCAGTGATGGGATTCAAATAATTTAACAACCGGTTCTCTGCCATAATGACCAGCTGGGTGGGCGTGGCTCGGTGGTCATGTGATTGGGTGGGCATGGCCAACTCAACGTCACTCAGGTCGATGGGCGCTTCGCCTTAGCTGTTACTATGTCATATGGGTTAACTGGAGAGGCAGTTTCTGTAAGCAGGGCAATAAAGATGAGGCTAGAAACAACACCAGAATGTTTCCTTCGTGCCTTCCTTACAGGATTAGCCCTGGAAAGTGGGAAAAAACAAAAGGAGATTTCTTCCAACAACCGGTTCTCCGAACTGCTTAGAACGTTAACAACCGGTTCTCCCGAATAGGTGCAAACTGGCTGAATCCCACCAGTGGAAATAGCAAGATACTTAAGAGAGATAAAGAGAGACCGTCTTCTGCCCCACACATCCCTTCGACCGATCCGCTCTTCTCCGGGTGCTGTCGGCCGGGCAATGCCGGTTGGTGATGCCCAGGGGAAGGGCCTTCTCTGTGGCGGGCCCTACCCTCTGGAATGACCTGCCTCCCGAACTCCGTACCACCTCGGACCTCCGCCTTTTCCGCCTGCGCCTGAAGTTCCATCAAGCCGGCCTAGCGTGACCACCCGATAACGACCGAGTTTTAGTTTACAAATTTTAATTAGAGGGATTTTAAAATGTTGTTTTAGCACAGGGTTCTTAAGTTTAATTGTGGTTTTAGGATATTATGTATTTGTATATTTATATTGTGTTTTAATTTCCTGTGCGCCGTCCTGGGTCCTTTTGTAGGAGATAGGTGCGGGATATAAATCAAATAAAACTAAACTAAACTAAACTAAACTCCTTGCCCATAGATACTTAAGAGATTGGGCTGCACTGTTCAATAAAGCTCACAAATTAAGCACAGGTAGCATCAGAAGAGCAGGTAGGGCAGAAAACGTCACCACTACAGAGGGCAAATACGCAGAAGCTGAGCTCTGTGCACAGGGTAATCGGAGACCGGGCACAAAGAATCAGGGCCACATATGAAGCTCTAGTTAAGCTGATTTATTTAACTTTTGCAGGAAACAATTCATTCGTTCGTTTCTGGAATGTGAAGATCTGTCCGTGAATCCCAGAGACTCTGTGCCAAGTCTTTCCTTGCACCGCACTGCGTTTGGAAAATATTTCCATGGCAGCTTTCCAAGCGAGATAAGGTCTGTGGTCATAAATTCGCCTTTGAAGAACTGTTTGCCAAGCCTTTGCTGAATGTGAATGAGAGGAATTCACATTCGTTTAATAAAAGGGGTTTAGTCGGGACCAGGAATCTGCTTCATGCTTTTTGGGGAAGCCTAGGTCGGAACAATTATTATTGCATTACATTTTTTAATCTTACCCTCTTTAATATATATTGGTCAACTTATTATCAACTTATTATTACTCACCTAAGACAAAAAGCAGTATGACTTGAATTTAAAGATAAAGCACACACAGAGTAGGCAGAAGACTAATCTAAACAATGAACACACAAATGAATGATTACCGTGATATTCCCAAGAGGCGCTAAGGAAAGTTTGTTTATGGTCAAGAAGACTTGGCTAATCTTAGGATTATGTCGGGAAACCATTACTGTTTAAACAAGCTCACTTAACAAGAACGCTTCCCATACATACAATCCATCATGCAGCCTGATAAATATAATCATTTATAGCGAAACCTTGGAAAATTCAGGAAGGCAAAACCGAGTGATTCAGATGGAATGCCAAGCCCTGATCCTGCAAAAGGAGGAGCAACTTTTTGGCATCCAGGGCAGGGGTCACCAACCATTTGGACCTCAGGGACCACTACATTCATAATTTTAAATCCCATGGAACACTAATATAATCTGCCTAATGACTGGCTGGGTGGGCGTGGCTAGGTGGTCATGTGACTGGGTGGGCATGGCCAACTTGATGTCACTCACATCGAGGGGCGCCTTGCCGGCCTCTACTCGCCCCTCCCCTCCCAGCCCCTCCTTGCCTGCCCGCCTGGGCTCCTTAGGACCCCAACAGGAAGCAGTTGCTGGAACTAAGCAGCCACCAGGAGAAAGAGTTGGCAAAACAGCTCAGTTCCAATTGGATCTGACCGAGAAGGAGTCTCAACAGAAGCACCACACTGAGAACTAGGAGCATAGGCTTTCCAAGCAGAGGGAAGACCTGCGGCAGTGCAAGGCCATGTACTGGCGCCCAGAGGCTCAGCAGGCTGATATGGTCAGGCAGTTCCAGGCCAGGATGCAGTCTCACTGGAACAAAGTCCTCCGGCTGTTTGCCACCAGTGGCACTTCCCTCCAGCCTTCGCCCAAAGCCCCCTACCAGGAGACCCAAGCAAACCCCAAGTCGGAATTTCTCCCCCCCTCTGACCCCTGCAAAAAAAAACCCGAAGGGGGGAGACTCTCTGCAGCAACACAAATGTTTATTGCACATATCCGGCCCACGGGCCATAGTTTGACGACCCCTGATTTAGTGTAATATAAAAAATGCAAATAATTTTTCTGCAAACCATCACAATTTTCTCGCAGACCACCAGTGGTCCGCAGACCATGAGTTGGGGACCGCGGATCAAGCAGGTCCCACTTTGTTCAGGAAGCAGCTAGGGGTCTTGTGAATGCAGTTGTAACATGTAACCCTCTCAAAGTCTATATGGGGATGGCAGAAGAGGAAGGCTTGCTTATCTTATCACCCATCCAAGCCCCCACCCAATGAAAAACAATGGGACATTAGGCACCCATTTCTGTCTGGTGGGTTGTTGCAATTTTAAAAGCATGCGATGAAAAAAGTCTGTAGAATCTCAGGTTAGAATACAATAGAATAACAGAGTTGGAAGGGACCTTGGAGGTCTTCTAGTCCAACCCCCTGCTTAGAAGGAAACCCTACACCACTTCAGAGAAATGGTTATCCAACATCTTAAAAACCAGTGTTGGAGCATCCACAACTTCTGGAGGTAAGCTGTTCCACTGATTAATTGTTTCTAACTGTCAGGAAATTTCTCCTTGGTTCTAAGTTGCTTCTCTCCTTGATTAGTTTCCACCCATTGCTTCTTGTCCTACCCTCAGGTGCTCCCTCTTCTTTGTGGCAACCCCTGAGATATCGGAATGCTGCTATCATATCTCCCTTAGTCCTTCTTTTCATTAAACTAGACATACCCAGTTCCCAGATTGAATGCTTACTCCTGGTTTAGTGCCAGGTAAACCAAATCCCACTTTCCTGCGTTCCCATCCTTCTCTCTGCTCCCTGTAGCACTTTCAGGTGAGGATAACCAGTGATCTGCCTGCAGAATGGGTTTGCAAACCATTCAGATGCCACAGCAGGGCTGGTTCTAAATCCAGAAGGATTTAGAAGAGATAAAAGCGAGCCTCTGTATTTATTTCATTAGAAATGTGTGTGCTGAGAAGATATCCCAGATTGCGTACAACAGCAAAACCTACACAAAGTATATAGGACTGCAATTCTCGACAACTGGTATTTCATTAAGGAAACAATTTACGTTTGAAGTATCCTAACTGCCCAATTGAAACATCCACTCCAAAACTAAATTACTCAGCTACAATCCATCAGCACCATCTAGTGTTCAAGACATTTTTCGGACCCTTTTTGATGCTCAAGTTATATTTAAATACAATGTATATATATATATATATATAATTACAATATAAAAAGTATTGTTAAACAGATATAAACACACATAAAGAAGGCCGTGAAAATGTTTACAGACCCCTCACACCCTGGACATAAATTGTTTCAACTCCTACCTTCAAAACGACACTGTATAGAACTGCACACTAAGACAACTAGACACAAGGACAGTTTTTCCCCCAAACACCATCACTCTGCTAAACAAATAATTCCCTCAACACTATCAAACCATTCACTAAGTCTACATTATTATTATTATTATTAATCCTCTCATCGTTCCTATCACCCATCTCCTCCCACTTATGACTGTAGGACTGTAACTTGGTGGCTTGCATCCTTACGATTTATATTGATATTGATTGTTACCTGATTGCTTATTTGTACCCCACGACTATCATTAAGAGTTGTACCTTAGGACTCTTGATGAATGTATCTTGTCTTTTTATGTACACTGAGAGCTTATGCACCCAAGAAAAACTTCCTTGTGTGTCCAATCATACTTGGCCAATAAAGAATTCTATTCTATACAGAGCACTGAGAGATGCTGACACTGAAAGACCTACAAGGTCCCTTCCAACTCTGCTATTGTATTGTATTGTATTGAATATATTTCCTTGTTCACAGTATTAATAAGATTAAGAAAGAGGACGAAAGCTGCCCATATCAGAATTAAGAGCAAATCGTATGGTAACATTAACAACACACATTTTAAAAAGTAATGACCCCAAAACGAGAAGAAATAATTCTAATATACAGGCAGGGAAAGATATAAAAGGATTGAGTTTATAGGTAGTCCTCCACTTATGACTGCAACTGAGCTCTCAACTTTGGTCATAAATCATAAGTCCATCTTAAAGTGGATTAGTACTTAACTGTGCCTGAGTTTATGACTGTCATTAAACAAATCTGACAATCACAAACTGAACATTGCAGCCTTTAAGCAAACATTGCAGTTTTAAAAAAACAATATGCCAGTTTCTAGCAAAAACATTGTAAATCGTGGTCATGTGAACCAGCGGAAGGATTCACTTATCTTCCCTACCACTCGGCACATGCCTTCTGCACATGTGGAGTGCTAGCACATTACATCGGGGTGAGGGGGTGGAGCCTTCCACAGCCGTCGCTACCAGTTCGCCCAAACCGGAGAGAACCGGCTGAAAGCTGGCTGAGGAACTCTGGGAGTTGAAGTCCACAAGTCTTAAAATGGCCAAGGTTGAAGACCCCTGCACGTCTATGGCACAACACTATTACAGAATCTGGGCGTTCTGCTTTCATTCCTAAATATCATTGTTGAATGTATAACACCTACCTGTTTGTTGGGATAGTAAAGCTAAAAGAAAGCAGCTGATTCCAAAACGGGTCATTCTCAGAGATGGCCTCTCGTCCTGACAGTTTCCTTAAATATTCATTTTCCGGAAGGTCACGAAGGCTGCTGCTTGCTGCTCCCATCTTCTCATTAATTCTGTCTTCACTTTTTAGGGTTTCATGTCATCGATGAAAAGCCTGCAAACAGATTGAAGAAAGTGAAAATGCAATAACATTGCCACCTAAAGTATGTCTGGAAATACCAGTAAATACAAAGTGCTATAAAAACAAGAGTTATAAAACCACAATGCAGAGCACCAAAATCAGAAATGCCAAGAATCTTCCTTAAAAAAGAAAAAAAAAAGACCCAAATTAAGTTTTAGTTGTTGTTGTTAGTTGTGAAGTCATGTCCAACCCACCACAACCCCATGGACAACGTTCCTCCAGGCCATCCTGTCTTCTACCATCCTCTGGAGTCCATTTAAGCTCACGCCGACTGCTTCTGTGACTCCATCCAGCCATCTCATTCTCTGTCGTCCCCTTTTTCTTTTGCCCTCCATCGTTCCCAGCATGAGGCTCTTCTCCAGGGAGTCCTTCCTTCTCATTAGGTGGCCAAAGTCTTTTGAGTTTCCTCTTCAGGATCTGGCCTTCTAAAGAGCAGTCAGGGTGGATCTCCTCTAGGACTGACCGGTTTGATCGTCTTGCAGTCCAAGGGACTTGCAGGAGTCTTCTCCAGCACCAGAGTTCAAAGGCCTCCATTCTTTGGCACTCAGCCTTTCTTGTGGTCCATCTTTCACAGCCATCCATTGCAACTGGGAAAACCAGTTTCGGTACTTACCCCAAAAATAAGAATAATTTTTCCTCATTGTAATGCATGTTTTTAATGGTACAACTATTAGTAGTCTGTAGAGATTCTCCACTTTCTCCAGTTCTAGTCATCCGGTTTATGGTTGTCCCAAAGGTGCTTTTTTGGAGAGGCAACTGGACTTTCTTGTTGTTTCTTTGAAGACATTTCGCTTCTCAGCCAAGAAGCTTCTTCAGCTCTGAATGGACAGTGGATGGCCTATTTGCCATCCTTCCACTCCCCACTAGCCAGTCTGAGCTGAAGAAGCTTCTTGGATGGGTCTTCAAAGAAAAAACAAAAAAATGTTCAGTTGCCACTTTTGGTACAATTGTAGTAGTTGTAATGGTACAAAGTGCACGATTTCATGAGACAGAGATTTTGCTCAGGCAGGGATGATATCTCCGGAGATGCAATTTACTGCCACTGAAAGTTATTAGCTAGAGCTTACTATAATTTGAAAACAACACCAAAGGGAGTAGAATAGCTAATACAGGTTGTCCCGAACTTACAACCCTTTGTTGAATGACTGAAGTAATAACAGCACTGGAAAAAGAGACTTATGACCCTGGTTGGGGGATATCTCCGTTGGGAGATAGAAAGTTGTGCAGGGGAATGTGCAGCTAGAGAAACGTTGCTAGTAAACACACAAATAGTAGCTCAGACACTTTTAGTAAAATAAATAGCTTTACTGGTGTTGTAAAATTAAACTACTGCTTCACAAGCAGGGATGGTTGGTAGTTAGTCAAACAAAGTCCTTAACAAACAAACAATTGCTTACAGTTGCAATTAACTATTCTTCCTTCCTTCTTCCTTCTGTCAGTCACAACAAGCAGAGCAATCAGTGAGATATCAAGCAGAGAGATCAGCAGAGAGAGCGATTGCGTTCTGCTGACTTCCTCTTATAGTGGAGATAATTACAGTCTCCAATTACAGTCTCTAATTGCTTTCCAACATCCTTAAAGCCACAAGGACTATTTGTCATCATGGTATTATATATTGACTACCAATCACTAGGAGTATACTCCTAACAACCCTTTTTCACACTTGTGACAGTTGCAGCATCCCCTGTGGCCACACGATCAAAATTCGGATGCTTGGCAATTGACTCACATTTATGGCGGTTGCATTGCAGGGTCATGTGATCACCTTTGGTGACCTTCTGGCAGCAAAGTCAATGGGAAACCAGTTTCACTCAACAACCATGTTACCTAGCTTGAGAACTGCAGTGCTTCACTTAGCAACTGTGGCAAGAAAGGACATAAAATGGGGCAAAACTCACCTTACAACTGTCTTGTTTAACAATGGAAATTTTGGGCTCAATTGTGGTCATAGGTCGAGGACTACCTGGACTCTAGAAAACCATCGAATCACAACTAGGTTTCTGTATTAGACTAATAGGCTTAAAATAACACTGAAATTTAAAGGAGATAAGTGTGAGATTTTACTGTTAAGATAAAAGTAAAGGTTCCCCTTGCACATACGTGCTAGTCGTTCCCGACTCTTGGGGGCAGTGCTCATCTCTGTTTCAAAGCAGAAGAGCCAGCGCTATCCAAAGACATCTCCATGGTCATGTGGTCAGCATGACTAAACAAACACCGAAGGAGCACGGAACGCTGTTACCTTCCCACCAAAGCTGGTTCCTATTTTTCTACTTGCATTTTTTGCATGCTTTCAAACTGCTAGGTTGGCAGAAGCTGAGACAAGTAAGGGGAGCTCACTACATTACGTGATGCTAGGGATTCAAACCACCAAACTGTCAACCTTTCGGATCGACAAGCTCAGCGTCTTAGCCTCCGAGCCACCATGTCCCTCCTTCTACAGTTAGGACGTCAAAAATAAAATGTACAGCCGTGGGATGAAAGTTAATAGCTAGCTGTTAATATTAATATCTGTTAATATTAACAGCTAGCTGTTAATATTAATATCTTGGAATTCAGCAATACTTGATTATAAACTGAATACAGGTATATTTCTGGGTAGGTAGAAACAGGACTGCACTGTTAATGAACAAAAACTGTGTATATTTTAAAAAAAGTATTCAGAGATGGTTCATACCAAATGAATTTTGCAATTCACTGCTAGAGTCCAATGTGCTGCTTTCTCAGTAATAGAACTTTCTTATTCTATTCACAACGGACATTCTTAGTTGTCATTTATTAATGCTCTAGTATAAAAGAGGACAAAAGCTTGTCATATTTAATTGAAATTTAGAATGTGTGTGGGTAAAAAAAGGAAAAGAAATAGAGATCGTACAATTAATCTCTAACTATCGGCCAAGAATCTACACCTCTGGGATATGCAAGCACTTAACTAAGTTAGCTAGCATTCTCTGGCAGACTTAGAGACGTGCCTTGAATTATTCCTTAAAAGATCCAAAGTTTCTAAAAGCATGACATTGATGGAAATGCAACCCTCCCAAGAATTCCCAGAATGTTATCATATGGATTTTATATCCAAACCAAACGCTTGTATTGCAATTCTAAAACATTTGTGTATTTAACATAATGTCAGTTCTAAGAGCACGGTTGTCATCTGTTAAATCATAGAAGCAAGCAAACATACAGGTTTTAATCTCAATGTCCGGTTGAGATCATCCAAGGAAGACGATTCAATACTATGATGTTCAATAAATATTTAAGAGGCTTATTGGTCCTCAGAGTTCACCAACACAAATTATCTTGGAAAGGGAAACAAAATAAATAAATAAATAAGGCACAAAGTCCTTGGCTTTCCATTAAACATATATTTAGAACAGTGTTTCATAACCTTGGTGACTTTAAGTCCTGTGGACTTCAACTCCCAGAATCCCCCAGCCAGCATCACTGATTTAGAGGCTCTAGTCCAGAGTTCCTCAACCTTTTCCTGGTTGTGACACGGAATGGAGGAAGGGAGAAAAGAAGGGATGATTTTGTGGGAAGGGCAAGCATATGTGTGTGTACATACGTGCTCGCGACATTTGTGGCGACGCTCGCGTGAATGGGGCAGTAAGCATCCCACGATGAGGCTCATGTGAATGGGATTGTGCACGTGTGCAGAGGTGCGCACACCGGCCAGCCCCTCATGTAGCCCAGTAGCAATTAGCCCGTGGCCTGATAGTGGCCCAAGGCCCACAGATTGGGGACCCCTGCTCTAGTCCAATGCCATTATGCCATATGGAGCCACCTTGGTCTACCAACGGGCTTCTTGATTGAAAAGTTGGCAGTTTGAGACCCAAGCATCACACAACTGGGTGACTCCTGTTCCTTCCCTAGCTCCTGCCCACCTAGCAGTTCAAAAGCAAGTAGATAAATAGGTACCACTTTGGTGGGAAGGTAACAGTGTATAGTTAGGCCACCCACATGACCATGGAACATCTTTGGACAACGCTGGTCCCTCACCTAGGAAATGGAGATAAGCACTGCCCCTCCCAGGGCAGATACAACTGGATCAGTGATGGGATTAAAAAAAAATTACTACCGGTTCTGTGGGTGTGGCTTGGTGGGCATGGCTTGGTGGGAGTGGCAGGGAATGTATACTGTGAAATCTCCATTCCCTCCCCACTCCAGAGGAAGGCTACTGCAAAATCCCCATGGCTCCCGATCAGATGGGACTTGGGAGGCAGAGAATAGATGGGGGTGGGACCAGTCAGAGGTGGTATTTACCCATTCTCCAAACTACTCAAAACTTCTACTACTGGTTCTCCAGAACTGGTCAGAACCTGCTGAATACCACCTCTCGACTGGATAGGGGTAACTTTTACCCTTACACTTTGCACCAGACAGTTATAGTCCATTTATGTAATCCCCAAATTCTTTTCCATCTAAAGGAAAGCAAAGAACTTTCTGTGCAGTAATAAAGCCGAGAGAATAAAGCTTTGCTTCTTCTTTTAAATGGGGCAGAGATAAGCAAAAATTGCTGTGTTTTTCTCATCACGTTTTGGATGAGGTACAAAGGAAGCAAGTATTTGAAGCTAGAAAAGATCGTATCTGGAATAATGAGGGAGAAATTTAAACCCTCATAAGGGTGTACAAAAGCCTTACAAACAGCAACACTCTGGCACATCTCTTGAAGCATAATCTTAAAACTAATACTATTCCAGCAGATTAAATTAACAAAATTGTTTGGGAGAATATGAATGAGAAATTCACTTATTTGCTTCCTGTAAATCAGGGGTCCCCAACCCCCGGGCCATGGACCGGTGCCGGTCCGTGGCTTGATAGGAACCGGGCCACAGGGCCGGAGAGGAGGAGGAGGGAGCAGCCCCCTGGGCAGAGCGCGCGCCGGATGTGGGAGAGCGCAGGCGTGGCTGTTTGCGCCATTGGAGGCCCTAGAAGGCCGAGTGAGCCGACTCCCCCCCATGTGCGCATGCGCCGCCTGTTCCCCCTCCCCCCCGCTCCTCCTCTACGCCAGCCGGTCCGCAGAATTTTCTTTAAAATGAAACCGGTCCCTGGTGCAAAAAAGGTTGGGGATCCCTGCTGTAAATCAGTGGTAGTCAACCTGGTCCCTACCGCCCACTAGTGGTCATTCCAGCTTTCACAGTGGGCGGTAGGGGTTTTGTGCGATACTGAAGCACTTTCCTTTTTAAAATTTAATTGACTTCCCTACTTTATAAATCACCATTACTGTGGAACCGGGCGGCAGTTAGAAACTTTTACTACTAACAGAGGTACAAAAGTGGGTGGTAGGTATAAAAAGGTTGACTACCCCTGTTGTAAAGTATGATATGACTAAAAAGGCTACACAAAACCAACAATAAAATTGGAAAGCAAATGTTTCATTTCAGCAGTCACCTCCAATACGTTATTTTATTGCTATGCCTCAATGTACAGATGTTTCTTATACAAACATCCTATTTGAAGACCGTAAAACTTTTTATATAACCCCCCACCCCACACACATACACACAAGCCTTCTTACCTTCTGAATTTCAGATTGATTGTCGTGCTTGGTGAATTTCAGACTTCCTGTAGAAGAGAAACCGACAACAACTATTATGAAGTGAAATCAAGCACAAAGATCAAGCTCTCATTGTTCATTATTTCAGTCAACATATGGATGCAGGAAGTCATCCTCACAACCCATTCAGAATGGCTCGATGGTTAATGAGTAACTTTGCTTTAAACACTCTTAATGCCTCCTGCTGCAGGCGGTTTAATGCTAATGCAAACATTTCCATCAGCCACTGATATGAAAGTGTCAAAAGACCTTTTGTCATGATATACAAAAGAATTCTAGGCTTAGGTTTAGGTTTTATTAGTTTTTTTATACTGCCCTACTCCCGAAGGACTCAGGGCGGTGTACAGTCAAAGTAAAACAGATATATAAAAGTTAAAAAAGTTTTTTAAAAACATATTAAACAATTTGGCCTCAAAATTAAAAAGCCAAACAAACCCCGATTAAAATTAATAAAAATTTGTAATTTAAAATTCCAGGGGAAGGTCCTTCTCTGTGGCGGGCCCAACCCTCTGGAATGACTCCCCCCCCCCCCCCGAGCTTAGATCTACTACGGACCTCCGCTCCTTCCGTCAACAATTAAAGACCCATCTTTTCCAGCAGGCCGGCCTGGCCTAACCTAATCTACCGTACCAGCCTAGTTGTAGTAAATATTACCTAATCGGGTTTTACGTTATAAATTTAAACGAGATATTTTAACACAGGGTAAAACATTTAATTTAGTTTTATTATTTATAATTGTTATATATGTATACGCTCTTAAATTCTTGTACACCGCCCGGAGTCTCTTTGGAGAGAGGGGGCGGCCAATAAATCCAAATAAATAAATAAATAAATAATTTTTTTGTCCCAGCCTGGCTTGTTGCAAAAAAAAAGGTTTTGAGAGCACGGCGGAAGATGCGTAAGTCAGAGATAGTTCTTAATTCCGGGGGCAATTCTAGAAGCTCATTTAAATAACATGTCTAAAACGTCTCTCTTTTGCACAAGGAAGTTGTATCAGCTCAGGCTGCAGTGCTACAGGTAGCAAGTCCAAAGCTTGGCTATATCCACAGGAGAGCTACAAATGAAATTAGCATGCAGGTAGTCCTTGATTTACAACCATTTGTTTAGTGACCATCCAAAGTTAGGCTGAAAAAAGGGAGGTCTTCTAGTCCAACCCCTTGCTCAGTCCAACCCAAGCAGGACACCCTATACCAGAGGTGTCAAACTCACATCGTCTCGGCATAGTCATGCATCGGGATTTTTTTTCTTTGCTAAACAAGGTGGGGGCGGAGCCAGCGCGTGACGCATCTGGCCAACGAGCCACAAGTTTGATACCTCTGCCCTATACCAGGGGTCTGCAAAGTTGGCCAGCTCAAAAACCTAACACACACACACACACACACACACACACACACACATCAGTGTTTATGTCAAAGCATCTGGTATGCCCAAATATGGAGGGAGAGAGCATACTGCTACCCATTTTGCCTTTCAGCTCCACCCTAGGAGCCTTCCAGGCAGGAAACCATTTTTATATTTTATATTATATATAATTATATAACAGATTAACAGAGTTGGAAGGGACCTTGCAGGTCATCTAGTCCAATCCCCTGCCCAAGCAGGAGACCCTACATCTGCCTCTACCTAGGATTGAACTCACAACCTCCTGATTGGGAGGCGAGAGCTCCATCTCTAGGCCACAGCATGAGAATATATATAATATTATATTGATTCCATAACTCAATAGTTATCAAACTGTACTCCTGAACAAGCTACTGTATCCTTAAATAACAAAATGCCACCCTGAATCAATCATGCACTTCCTGTCATGGATCAATTTTCTTCCTTTGGAATGTTATTTTTTTTTAAAAATTCAGAATAGAAAACATGTTGTTTCAACAACAAGATGTCAATTGGCATATTTTGGCTGGGAAGCCTCAGAAATGCAAGTGGGGTATCCTTGGCAACCAGCTGCAGCGTCTGTGGATGTCATTTCTGCCAGAAGGAATAGATGGTGGGAGAATTTATCTAATTTTTAGTCTCTAAAAATGTATCTGTAGCAAATGGGCAATGAACATTTAGGTCTGGAGACTACCGTGATTTACTCCCTCGAGGCAGGGGTCTGCAAAGTTGGCTCTTTTAAGACTGGTGGACTTCAGCTCCCAGAATTCCCCTCCCATGCTGGCTGGGGAATTCTGGGAGCTGAAGTCCACCAGTCTTAAAAGAGCCAACTTTGCAGGCCCCTGTCTTGAGGGAACAAGGGCACCAGGAGGCCTTACGTCATAGGTGCGTTGCTCCTGGTTCAGCCTAGATCGGGCGAACCAATAGTAGTGGTGGGAGGCTCCACCCACCCATCCAGACGCACAAGCAAACCGGTAGTAAAAAAAGTGGAAACCCGCCACTGCCTTATGTGATTTCCATGGTTTTGTTGACAACTTTTAGGGCAGCAAGGAAAGGAATATGCTACGTACACATAACTGTGAGTTAAACTATAATGGGATTTATGTTGTGAACTGACGCAGAAGCCATAGTTTGTCAAGGTGCAGTGTTGCACAACCTTGGCAACTTGAAGATGTGTGGACTTCAACTCCCAGAATTCCCCAGGGATGTGAAGTTTACACATCTTCAAGTAGTAGCTACCGTAGTATTAGTTCCAAGGAAGAGTGTGCTTGAACGAATGAAAAGGTTTAAGGTATTAGGAAGAGCTTGGCAATCAGCAGCCTAACTTGTGTCAATGTCACAAGAAAGAAAGAAAGGAAGGAAGGAAGGAAGGAAGGAAGGAAGGAAGGAAGGAAGGAAGGAAGGAAGGAAAGGAGAGAGAGAGAGAAAGGAAGAAAGGAGAGAAAGAAGGAAGAAAGGAAGGAAAGAAGGAAGGAGAGAAGGAGGGAAAGGAATAAGGAAGGAAGGATGGAGAAAGAAAAAGAAAGAAAGGAGGTAGGGAGGCAGGGAGAAGGAAGGAAGGAAAGAAAGAAAGGAGGAAAGAAAGAAAGGAAAGAAAGGAAAGAAAGGAAGGAAGGAAGGAAGAAAGAAAGAAAGAAAGAAAGAAAGAAAGAAAGAAAGAAAGAAAGAAAGAAAGAAAGAAAGAAAGAAAGAAAGAAAGAAAGAAAGAAAGAAAGAAAGAAAGAAAGAAAGAAAGAAAGAAAGAAAGAAAGAAAGAAAGAAAGAAAGAAAGAAAGAAAGAAAGAAAGAAAGAAAGAAAGAAAGAAAGAAAGAAAGAAAGAAAGAAAGAAAGAAAGAAAGAAAGAAAGAAAGAAAGAAAGAAAGAAAGAAAGAAAGAAAGAAAGAAAGAAAGAAAGAAAGAAAGAAAGAAAGAAAGAAAGAAAGAACACATCCATCCCCTTTTGGGATATGGCTTTACCAGCATCTACTGTTGCTGGAATTTATTCTTTACCTAGATACCTTTTCTTCTCATTAATTTCTTCTTTAGCTAAAATACTATGGGTATTGAACTAAATGGGAAGAGGTAATCTGATACATGCAGAGTGAAATGCTTTTACATGTGAAGACAGTGAAAAACAGGTGTCTTAAAACAGCCGTGGGAGAAAGACATGGCTGCTTTAATAATTTGAAAATTCACATTTTGGTGTGTAAGGAATTGGCATATAATCAAATCATTATGTATTTAAGGCTTCGCATTGGAATTGAAGGGTAGAGAAAATATGTGCGTAACAAGAAGATATATTTTAAAATGAATTACCATGTTTTTCGGACTATAAGACGCACCAGTGGATAAGATGCACCAGGATTTCAAAGAGGTAGTAAGAAAAAAAGTTTTTCTCCTCCCTCTAGAAGCACTTTGCAGATTTCAACAGGGCTGGGGGAACGCAAAAACACCCCCGTTTTTGCAAAAAACAGATGGAAAACGGTCCATTTTCCACAAAAATGGGGCATTGTTGCCTTCCCCCAGCCCTGCTGAAACCTGCAGAGTGCTTCTGGGGGCTGGGGGGAGGCAAAAACACCTCCATTTTTTGACAAAATGGGATGCAGGGTGAGGCTTCAGGAGGCCTAAAAAGGCTGTATTTGATGTATAAGATGCACCAATGTTTCCTTGCTCTTTGGGGAAGGGGGGGAGAAGGTACGTCTTATACTCCGAAAAATACGGTAAATAGTTTCCTTTCCCTACAATAAATGCATACTATGCCCTGACTTGGCAATAAGAAAAGCATTAGAAATAAGAATGCTTCTATTTCTTGGTCCAGACTGTTAAGATAGTGCTAGGCTAAAAAAAGATAGATGTTTTAGCGCTGCATATATAAGCCGCCTTTAATTGCTATTAAAGGAAACACTGAAAAGCATTCTCAAAGTGCACGTACTTCATAAATATCTTATTCAAAATATATAAGGGAACAAAAGACTACGATATGAAGCCAATTCTCATGGCTCAAAAGTAATGTGTATCTTCTTGCATCAAGGAAGCAGCAGAAGAGAACTAATCAACACAGCGTGCAGATTATCACATTATGCAACAGGCATTCTTTCTAATAATAAACTGACAAATGTTTATAAACTGTAAACAACATTATGCAATGCAAAGCTTGTATGTACTACCCTTATCAATGTGCCCCAATTTTGCCACTGGTTTCGTCATTCTTAGATTTCAGCTACTGTATTGTGGCCCGCTGTCAGCCAGTGGAGCTGGCAGCAGAGTCGGACAGTGAGGAGGTTGGGGAGGAACATGGGCCAGTCCTTGGGGCTGAGGGAAGCTAAGACGAGGGCTCTGCATTGGGGGCAGAGAAGGAGCTAGACAGCAGTGAGGCAGAGGAGCAGCTGGAGCCTGTTCCCAGTGTGTGCATGTGCAGAGCTGCAAGAAGACAAGAACAACTAAGAAAGCAGAGTTGACTTGGGAGTAAAGCCACACCTTGGAGGTGATTGGCCCCTCCCACAGGAAACGAAAGAGGAGCGAACGGGGAGGGGGCTTTTGCAGGAAACAATTTGTTCCTTCAGTTGTTTCAAGAGTGGAAAGTTCTGTTTGTGACTATAAGAGACTCTGTGCCGAGGGTTGCCTTGCCCTGCGCTTGGAAACTAGCTATCTGGCAGCTTACCAAGCGAGATAAGGTTGGTGTTGATAAATATTCCTCTGAAAGACTGTTTGCCAAGCCTGGCTGACTGTGAATGAAAGGAATGTACCGTATTTTTCGGAGTACAAGACACACCTTTTTCCCTCAAAAAAAAGAGGCTGAAAAATCTGGGTGCGTCTTATACACTGAATACAGCATTTTTTTGCCTCCCAAAACCCCGCCCCTTTCACCAAAATGGCCATGCAGAGCCTTTAGGAGGCTTTCAGAGTGCTCCTGGGGGATGGGGAGGGCAGAAATGAGCGAAAAACGGGCCACTTTTTGCTCCATTTCCCTCCCCCCAGCCCCCAGGACCACTCTATAAGCCTCCTAAAAGCTATGCATGCCATTTGGGGGGGGGGAATGGGCCAGTTTAAACGGGCCATTTCTGGGAGGTCTGCAGCATGCAAAAACTTTTTTTTAATTTGCCTCTTCAAAATCTTGGTGCGTCTTATACTCTGAAAAATATGGTAAATAAAAAAAGGTTTTGCCGGGACCCAGACTTTGCTTCATGCTTGTTAAGGAATCCTGGGTCAGAACATGCTGTATTAGATTTCTTCCAGTTATCCTATTGTGTCATATACAATTGGAAACTCCCAGGGTAGGAATATGATCCTCACAATATCCCTCAAAGAAAGGCTGTTTAAGGGCAATGCTGTTTAAAGAGTAACGGGTAGAAAGCATGCGGGCATATCTCCCAAAGGTGCTTTTTCAAAAGGCAGCTAGACGTTCTTGGTTTTTCCCCCTTTCGCTCTTCATCCAAATTCAGTAGAACTGAAGAAGCTTCATGGATGAGAAGCGAAACATTTTCACCGACAACTATGACCTCGATTGAGAATTTCCATAGACATCCTGGCAGCCCCACAATTTTGTTTGTGAGATAAAAGGCATTAGTCTTTTGACTTACAACCGCAATTGAGTCCAAAATATATGCTGTTAAGTGAGAATTTGAGTTTTGTCCCGTTTTACGACATATCCTGCCACAGTTGTTAAGTGAATCACTGCAGTTGATGAGTTACTAACCAGGTTGTTAAGCGAATCTGTCTTCCCCATTGACTTCGTTTGTTAGAAGGGTGCAAAAAGTGATCATGTGACCCTGAGACACTGCAACGGTCATAAGTATGAACCAGTTGTCAAGCATCTACATATTGATCATGGGGCTGCTGCGACAGTCGTAAGTGTGAAAAATGGTCATAAGTCACTTTTTTCAGTGCTGTTGTAACTTTGAATGGTCACTAAATAAACCGTTGCAAGTGGAGGACTACCTGTACATGAATGTACTAAGAGGGTATATTCTATATCAGGGGTCCCCAACCCCCGATTTAGTACCAGGCCGCGGCCCATTCAGAAATGGGCCATGGAAGCAGCAGGCAAGCACACACACATGCAACACTGCATTTGTGAAAACGGGGGGCAGACATGCAAAATCATCCCCTCTCCCCATCACCCTGCTGCTGCCACCTCCATTGGTCTGCCAAGCTGGGAAGATTGGAGACTGCTATTATCTATATACATAAAAGCCAAATACCACTCACTCATCACAAAATGTCCAGAACCGTAAAGCCTACAAATTTGAAATTTGGCACGTAGGTTCCTCTTGGCTTCTAGGTGCTCGCTAAGATTTTTCAAAATGACCATCAGATCATTAGTATTTCTTATACAGTTATTAACATGTTCTGATGCTAAGGAGTTCGACATTCTACTCCCCCTCCCCACCTAAAAAGAACTCTGCTCCAACTGCCAATTGCCTCACATTCTGTTACCTCAATTCAACTGGCAGACATTCCACTCCTTCACTCAGGAGAGTTCTGGGGCTCTTTACAGTACTAAACGTCGGTACCTCACCAAAATGTCTACACCTTCCACCTATGGAACTGCGATATTCCCTTACGTGTTTCACTCACCGACCACCACTGAACCAACAGATTCAATCAGAATGAACTGGACTTCTCCTGTATTGCCCAATCACACAGTTTCGTTGAAAAGCACAGGTATCCAGCTAGCTATATATATTTCTACAGTAGAAATTAATTCTACACTGACTGAATCAATTCATTTTCAGACATCGTGAAAGTACTGGTAGCCCTTGACTTATGACCACAATTGAGTTCAAAATGCAAAGCAAGATAGTTGTTAACTGAGTGATGCCCATTTTATTATTTACTTTACTTTATTCATACTTTTATACCACCCTCTCTCCCAAATGGGACTCAGGGCGGTGCACAGGAATAAAAATAAAATATAAATAAACAGACAAGTAAGTTTAAAATTAAATTAAATGAATTTGACCCGTGCTAAAACTTAATTTAAAAACCCAGCTAAAAATTCAATAATAAACATAACTATGTCAGGCCGGCCACATGGAAGAAGTGTGTTTTAAGTGCTCGACGGAAGAGGCGAAGGTCCGTGATTGTGCGGAGGTCGTGGGGCAGGTCGTTCCAGAGGGCTGGGCCAGCCACAGAGAAGGCTCTTCCCCTGGGGGCCGCCAGCCGGCTCTGTCCGGCGGACGACACCCTGAGGAGGCCCACCCTGTGGGAGCGGACAGGCCGGGTGGAAGTATGTGGCAGGAGGCGGTCCTGCAAGTAGCCAGGTCCTAATAATTATCTTTATGCCACAGTTAACCAAATGACTGCAGTTGCTAAATGGATCATGCAGTCATTAAGCAAATCTGGCTTCTGCCATTGATTTTTGCTTGTTAGAAATCAGCTGGGAAAATACTAAACGGGGAACACCTGAACCCAGGACACTGCAACTCTCATAAATACATACCAGTTACAAGGGCCCCAATTTTGATCACATGATCATGGAGATGCCGCAACAGTGTGAAATGCTGCAACAGTGTGAAAAACAGTCATCAGTCACTTTTTTCAGTGCCACTGTGAACAATCACTAAACAACTGATTGTAAATTGTTGAAGAGTACCTATAGCACTGTATTAGCGTAGCTGAAAAACAGGTCTACAGGTCAGGGTAAAAATAGCTGCAAATTGTTTTGTTTAATCAATCTAATAAAGCTAATGATATAATACAAGATTGCAAGGCATTTCATTATACATAATCCTGTATATCAGGACTCTAGGTAAATGATAAAATCATTTATCTTCTAAGATGCAGTGCTATTTCTAGACAATTCACAACCATAATTGCAAAAGAATTCTAGTCTCATAGATGCCACATGCAAAGTAACCATGTTAAAATCAGATATCTGTTCTGTTTAAATTAATTGTCAAGTGATTAAACTAATTCTTTCTTTGCATAATCTCTCTTTGGAACAGATGATAGAAGAATGTAAGAGCACAGCTGTCACACCATCTCCTAAGTGGAGACATATCCATATTAAATCTCATGTTTAAATTTTAAAATAAAGATTTCTAGAAAGAATCCGACAGAAGGAATTGGCAGCAACAGAAACGTAGCAAAGAGCAGAGAAAGAAATGTACATAAAATTGAAAATATTTTTTTTAAAGTAACCTTGTAGATTATGAGACTATGAAGACAGTTTAATATTTTTCAAGACTATATTAGGAATAGTTCACTAACCATCCAGAAAAAAGCATTGGGTGATGAAGGAGAATTAAAAAACTAAGCAGCATAATTATTGTTTTTCTGGCTATTAAGAAAAACAGAAGAAATACCACAGAACAGAAAATGTTACATACACGTGTTGGCATATAGTTTGTAGAACTCCATAGGAATATGGAACATTGGAAGACATATAAATGACCCCACAAATTACGTCAGCAACGGACAACCCTGAATAGGATTCACACTTCTCTGTATAGAGGGTGTAGCATCCTCCCCTCAGTGTGGCTGCAGAGTCCCACATCATTTTTTAATATATATAAATGATGCTGTGCTTCAGTGGTTAGTGGCCTGGACCAGTGATGGTGAACCTTTTTGGCACCGAGAACCTTTTTGGCACCGAGTACCGAAAAGGGAGCCTGTGTACACACTCATCTGGACCACAACCCGGAAGAGGAGCTGTCCAGATGGCATGCATCTGTGGGAAAATGAACTTACACTTTCCGGCGCACGCATGCACACCGGCCAGCTAGTCTTCCGGTTACTGGCACACATATGCCTGTGACGATCAGCTGGCCGGCGCGCATGTTCACACCGAAAAACGGAAGACCAGCTCTTCCAGTTTCTGGCATGACGCACGGACAAAGGCCAACTGATCATTGCGCACGCATGCGTGCCAGAAACCCAAAAGAGGAATGGGCGACACCGCGCATGGCAGGCAACATGGCTCCGCATGCCACTTTAGGTACGTGTGCCATAGGTTCACCATCACAGGCCTAGACATTGGTAATTGAACACAGATCTTTTTAACGGTTATATTTTATTGTTGCTAATTTAGGTGAAATCATCATATATATTGCTAGTCCATGTATGATATGCCATACACTAAATAAATAAAGAAATCCGCATGGCGGGAAATGATTGAACACAGAGCATGCAACTTTTAGGCAACCAGGAGCCATATTTTTTTTTAAAAATAATCAGTACTTGACAGGGGTGTCAAACTCACGGCCCAAGGGTTGGTTTAGTGGTTAAAGCATCAGACTAGAAAGGGGGAGATGATAAGTTCAAATCTTGCCTTAACCATGTGTTGGCAGGAGAGCAGAGGTCGACCCCGAGACCCCTCACATGTGGGGTGCCTCAGGGGTCGGTCCTCTCGCCTCTCTTGTTTAATGCATACATGAAGCCGCTGGGTGAGATCATCCGTGGTTTTGGGGTAGAGTACCATCTCTACGCTGATGACACTCAGCTGTATATATCTACCCCAAACCACCCCAACGATGCCGTAGCGGTGATGTGCCAGTGCCTGGAAGCCGTGCGGATCTGGATGGGAAGTAACGGACTCAGGCTCAACCCGACCAAGACCGAGTGGCTGTGGTTTCCGGCTGCCCGATTCAACCAGCTTTCTCCAACGCTGGCCATAGGGGGCGAACATCTTGCCCCTGTGGATGGGGCGCGCAATTTGGGAGTCCTCCTGGATACCCGGCTGTCTATGGAAGAGCAAGTGACAGCCGTGGCCAGGAGGGCGTTTTACCAGGTTCGCCTGGTTCGCCAATTGCGCCCCCTATTGGATCGGGACGCCCTTCGCACAGTCACTCATGCCCTCGTGACATCCCGACTGGACTACTGCAACTCCCTCTACATGGGGCTCCCCTTGAGGTGCACCCGGAGGCTTCAGTTAGTTCAGAATGCAGCCGCGCGAGCAATTATGGGAACCACTAGGTTTACCCATGTAACACCGCTCTTGCGCGAGCTGCACTGGCTGCCTGTCGTCTTCCGGGTGCGCTTCAAGGTGCTGGTTATCATCTTTAAAGCGCTCCATGGCTCGGGACCTAGCTACCTGCGGGATCGGATCCTGCCTCACACATCCTCACGGCCGATTCGCTCCCACAGAGAGGGACTTCTCCGGGTGCCGTCCACTAGACTTTGTCAGCGGGCGACGCCCAGGGGAAGGGCTCTCTCTGTGGCGGGCCCGGCCCTCTGGAACGACCTTCCCCCCGATATTAGAACGACCACGGACCTCTGCTCCTTCCGCCTGAAACTAAAGACACATCTTTTCCGCCTGGCCGGCCTAGGGTAGTCTCTCTCTCTATGGGTTTTTTAATTGTTTATTTATATTGAGTGGGGATTTTTAGTTAATGGGATTTTAGCACAGGTGTTTGTTTAATCTGTTTTAAATTGTATGTATTTTTGTATATTTATGGTTTTTATTCTCCCTGTGCACCGCCCCGAGTCCCTGTGGGGAGAGGGAGCGGTTAATAAATTCAGTTTTATTATTATTATTATTATGAAAGCCAGCTGGGTGATTTTGGACCAGTCCCTCTTTCTCAGCCCACCTCACAGGGCTGTTATGTGGGGAAAAGGGGAGGAGGAAGCAGGTGTGTTGGATATGTTTGCCACCATGTGTTATTTATAAAATAAAACCAGGATATTTAAAAATAAATACATAAAAAAATAAAAATAAATTACCAGGACGATAAGCATAAGCCAGGGATGTCCAAACTTGGGAACTTTAAGACTTGTGGACTTCAACTCCCAGAATTCCCCAGCCAGCATAGCTGGCTGTGGAATTCTGGGAGTTGAAGTCCACAAGTCTTAAAGTTCCCAAGTTTGGACATCCCTGGCATAAGCCAACCAGGGGTTTAACACACATGTACCTATTTTATGCAACAAACTCTTAGAAATTCACGGCCACATACAGGTTCCCCAAAATTACCTTATGGTAGGAAAGACTGGATGGTCATATGAGAGATCTTTTCTCAACTACATTTCAGAAGGAAGCAAAAGGGTGATTTCTCTGCTTAATCACGGCTATGCATTGCCTTCACATTAACTTGGGCTTGATGTGCATACCAGGATAGGTTTTCAAATCTCCCACAGCCTCAATGACTCAATAAAACAATTCTATTCATACCACAAACTAATTCAAGTTTCCAGAATTAGTTCTGTGGTCTGATTATTTTTTTGATTCACTGAACTTAATAACATTTTACCCTACAAGACCCCAGTCATGGATTATTCCTACATATCTTATCTAGACTTTGAAGGTGTATGACCCTAATTGCCATGAAAATCTCTTTTCTCTGGAGCTTTATTTACACACCGAACACTCAAAGGAAACACTATAAAAACGAGGCCGCAGTTCCACAGCAGTTATTCTATTCTTAGAGTTGATATAGGACTTCCCAGCTCCAGGTGGACGTAGCCTGGAGAAAAGAACTAGCTTTTGAATTCACAATTGGCATTGACTGGGTCCACAAAGCACTCCGAACTAGTGGCCAGGTTTGAAAATCTAAATTAAACAATTTACAAATCACACTATCCATTATAGTAGGTTAACTTCAAACCAATTATGTTTTAGCATGTTATACAAAGGAGGTCACAGCCAGTCAGGCCAGTCTCAGTTGTGATTTTTGATTCAATTTGTAATTTAGCTTTCCTTGATTTGGATTTTGTGGCCTTCCCCAAAGACCATCATTCTGGGATTGATGATTATGTTTTCATTCCTGTGACCTTTAACCTTTCAGAGGCAACACAGCCCTCAGCTCTCCAGCTCAGATCAAATCCCAACAGAACTGATTATAGCAGTGACAACTAGGTCTATGGAGATTCTCAACCAAGTCATGGCTGTCCCAATGGTGCTTTTCCCAAAGACAATTGGACATTTCTTGGGATTTTTTTTTCTTTGAAAATGTTTTCTTTCTCAGAACTGAAGAAGCCTCATGATAAGAAGCAAAAATGTTTTTAAAGAAAAAAAACCCAAGAAAAGTCCATTTGCCTTTTGTAAAAGCACCATTGGGACCAGCAACCTATATATTGCTTTGAAGAGAGCTCAAGAACCCAGAATCCACAATAAGTACGAATAGTCTTCGACCTACAACCGTTCACTTAGTGACCGTTCAGAGTTACAACTGAAAAAATAAGTTATGACAATTGTTCACACTTATGACTGTTTCAGCATCTGTATAGTTATGTGACTTATATTTGGATGCTTGACAACTGATGCACATTTATGACGGTTGCAGTGTCCCAGGATCATGTAATTCCCTTTTACGACCTATTGACAAGCCAATTCAAAAGGAAACCAGATTCACTTAACAACAATGTTACTAATTTTCAGTGATTCACTTAACAAATGCGACAGTAAAAGTTGTGAAATGGGGCAAAATTCACTTAACTTTCTCACTTAGCAACATACATTTTGGGCTCAATTGTAGCCGTAGGTTGAGAACTACCTGTTTCAACCTAGGCTGCCATTTTACTCCAGATTAACTCAAGCTATGCTATCTGAAATACTGATCCCATCAATAAACCCAGTTAAGTGGTTTCACTACGGTTTGTTTAAACTTCTACAGCCACCCATCTCAAACAAGTGATTCTGAGCGGTGAACCTATATACATATAAAAACAGTTAGAACCAGTACAGTTACCATACCTATATACATAACAGTAAAGGTAAAGGTTCCCCTCGCACATATGTGCTAGTCGTTCCCGACTCTAGGGGGCAGTGCTCATCTCCATTTCAAAGCTGAAGAGCCAGGGCTGTCCGAAGACGTCCCCGTGGTCATATGGCCGGCATGACTAAACGGCGAGCATGGAATGGGCCAAAGGTGGTTCTTTTTTTTTCTACTTGCATTTTTACTTGCTTTCCAACTGCTAGGGTTGGCAGAAGCTGGGACAAGTAAGGGGAGCTCATTCCATTACGCAGCACTAGAGATTCAAATTGCCGAACTGCCAATTTTTCTGATCGACAAGCTCAGCATCTTAGCCACTGACCCACCCCATCCATTGCATATACATACAGACATATTAATTCATATTTTATCTACCTCTCAAGAGAGCAAGAAAAATTAAGACCATAAATATCAATACAACTAAGAAATGGGGGCCAGGCTTTTACAATAAAATGTTGCCTAGCTTGACACAACACCCCAAGGGAAGGCAAACACACCCTTTGAATCGTGCAAGAGGTGACAACAACCCCTACCCCCACCCCAGGCTGCCCTCCACTGGAGGGGTGTTTGCCTAGGTCCTTTAAAGCGCTGCTGGGTTAAACAGGGAATGCATCCACACGTGCAGGGAATGCATGCACACGTGCTAAATACACGTGCTAAGCACACATAGCACACGAAGCACTCAAACCCGTGTTAGCCAAGCAATGTCTGGACCCAAATAGCTCGCTTAACACTTTTAGAGATGTAGGACCTCCGCGGGGGGAGGATATCTCGGGGGCACCGGGATTTCTTCTTCCCCTGCAGCAACCATTTACTAGCCCCGCTCTCCCCCACCCGCTGCTTTCCCCCAATGCTCCATATTCCCCCGCCCCACCTTTCCAAGGCTAGCGGGGCAAAAAAAGAGGACACTCGGCCCCGTTAGCAACCCCTTCCGGCGGTACCGACTCACCGGCTACGGTTTCCCGGGGGAAGGGAAAGGCGGTGCACCCTGCCACCCCCTCTCTCTCTCTCTCTCTCTCTCCGCGCGCCCCCCCACCCGGATCTCTTCTGGGACCTGTCGCGCGTCCCCACCGCTGACTTGCCACCGTGCGCGCTCCCGACGCCCGGATTTCCCACCCACCCCCTGCGCGCGGCCGTTTTCTAGCCACGCCCTCCGTCGGCGATCTCCATCTTTTCACGTCGTCACCACTTTTCCCTTCTCGAGGGGGGGGGGGGAGGAGAGTTCGCGGAGGTCACGTGCCCCCGAGGGCTCTGGCCGGTCACGTGGGACCTGGAGCTGCATGTCGGGAAATGAAGTCCCCCTGAACTCCGAGTTCGCCGTTGGAGTGATTTTCCTGGCCTCCCGCCTACGCAGGAGCCATGTTGTTTCCTAGGTTACCTGCGGAGTTAGAGCTTTTTGTTTAAACACTTCTAGGTCTCTAGGGGAGGTTGCCCTAGCCCAGGGCTCTGCAAAGTTGACTCTTAAGACTAGTGGACTTCAACTCCCAGAATTCCCCAGCCAGCATGGGGAATTCTGGGAGTTGAAGTCCACCAGTCTTAAAAGAGCCAACTTTGCAGAGCTTTGCCCTAGCCTAGTGGGACTACGGGTGGCCTGGTTTTGCAAATGCAAACTCACGTTTTGAAACATACCGTCCAATGTCCCAGGTGAAGCCCATTTCACAGAGGGGCAAGTTGATGCGTCTTAAAGACAAGTCATTTGCTTGCAAAGGAACACACCACACACAGTATAACAGTCCCATGGGATCCCAAAGGTGTTTCAAAAGACAACTGGACTTTCTTAGGTTTAGTTAATTGGTTGGTTGGCTAGTTAGTTAATTTGTCACTCATGTACAAGATAACCAGGAATAAGAATAAACATGAATAAGAACAGAGGAAATGGGTACCAATAAATGGGGACAGTGAGACTTGAAAATGTTTTGCTTCTCATCCAAGAAGCTGCTTCAGCACTGACACAGGATAGTGGGGAATAGAAGGATTTATATTCCTTGCAAAGAGCTGGTCATTTGCATCCTTTTAGAGGGTGGTTGAAGCACTTGGAAGTTTATCTGTGTCCTCAGGGTCACCTGAGTGGTGCTCCTGCTTCCATTCCCCACTATACTGTCAGAACTGAAGAAGGTTCTTGGATGAGAATTGAAACATCTTCAAAACAAAGTCCAGCTGCCTTGGGACATATTTGGGACAATCATGACCTGAGTGATTGAGAAGCTCCATAGACAGCCCTGTGACATCAGACTAAAATTGCCCTCCCAGGGTCAAATGTCATAAATATTTGCCGGTTGACATGTGCCAAAATTTTGATCATGTGACTGGGGATGCTGTTACAATTGTTAAGTGCAAGGACTTTTTTTTCAGTGATTTATATTTTTGAATGGTCATTAAAGTTGTAATGTTGTAAAAGTTGAGGACTACTTGTATGATAAAGGGACACGGTGGCCCAGTGGCTAAGGCGCTGAGCTTAACTCGGCAGTTTGGCAGTTCGAATCCCTAGCGCTGCGTAACGGAGTAAGCTCCCGTTATTTGTCCCAGCTTCTGCCAACCTAGCAGTTCGAAAGCATGTAAAAATGTAAGTAGAAAAATAGGAACCACCTTTGGTGGGAAGGTAACAGTGTTCCATTTAGTCATGCCATCCACATGACTATGGAGACATCTTCAGACAGTGCTGGCTCTTCAGCTTTGAAACGGAGATGAGCACTGCCCCCTAGAGCTGAGAACGACTAGCACATATGTGCAATGGGAACCTTTACTTTACATGTATGCTGTACAAATTTGAGCTTTGCCATTTCTTAACTCACCCCCCAGTCCACTTGTCCAATTCCAGAAATGCCCATTATATCTTCAAGAAAGCTAGATATTTTGAATGGCATTTAATACAGGGCCAGAGCAATGTTTTTCAATTTTGAAGATATATGGACTTCAACTCCCAGAGTGCAAGAAGACAATAAGCTCCCCTTAACTGGCGTGTTTGTAACTTACACTCAGTGTCTTAATTTTGATATGAAAAAAAGGGGAGAGGGAGAGAATTGGGACTCAGAACATAATGTGTCTATTGCTTTCACACTTTATTCAAATTCTAAATCAGTTACATTTGCATTTTTCCTAGGCAAACGGTTGTAGTCTGCTTATTCACTAAAACAGATCTCCGATAAATAATAAACTCTCTATCCCCAGAGAACATTTCCCATTCACCCATCTGTTCTCTGTAAAAATGCTTTGAATTGAAAAGAAGTTGGGCATATCCTAAGATGCATATGGGAGACAGTACTTCTCTATTACTTTATGAAAAACATACATGGATCTTAGAATGCACCAATTGAAAATCTACACTGCAGACGAAATAATACAGTTACAACAATAAACAGTAAGGTTTATTTGCTATGGCAGTCTTGGGAGGTAGACATTATCAACCAAAATACAGGAATTTGCATAAAGAGTTATGTTTTTTTTTAATCAGCTTTAGCTATTTTTCTCCTTCAGAAGCTCAAAAACCTGAAAAAAGGACATTTTTCCCTTTGTGGCATTGTATTGGTATTGTTCCCTCCATGTATAATATCTGCTTTTTAAAAGTTTTCCATACCATCGTGAGGAATCAGCAAAAGGGCAGCTCTGCAGATGCTAATTTAGAAACAGCAAATTAGTAGTTTATCAATACATTCACCATTAGTGTTCAAATATTTACGATGCTGCTTTCTTTTTAGCTACTGTAAGTATGATCTCTTGCTTAAAAAAAACAAACCTCTGAATCATCATCAATGAAGGGTTTTAGGAATTTTTTTTTTAAACAAGTAGCAAAATTGACAGTTACGGTTTTAATAAAATGGACACTAAAACTGTTAACACTCTTCAACTGCACTGCACATTAGGGTTTCAGTCACCCCAAATTTCAACAATAGCAAGACAATATATTAAAAACTATTTTCAAGGACACAGCTAGAATTATTCCAAGTCTCCCTGGGGTGATGGTTGTCTATTCATATTCCAAATTTCCATTCAGATAAATGTGCAATCAGTAAAATATCCATGTGGGGACAACACTGTGAGTTCATTTCCTATAACAGCCTCGATCCCACAGCAGAAGCGTGACTAATCTGTCTTTTTGTCGGAGTCTTCTTTGGGTCCAATTCCAGAAAATCCATTTGCAAGGCCATTGCTTTTGGTCTGAAAGACAGGGAGAGAGGGGGGGGGAGAGGAGATTTTTAAATGCACATTCATTCCATCACAGTTTTGAAAGAGAAAAACCAGAATGGTGACTAGCTGGTCCTAAGATGCCTTTCTTGGTCCTAAAAAAGATCAGGTTCCTTTTAGATCAATGGTATCATGGCCCGCCAGCAACCAAAAGAGCTGGCAGCAGATTTGGACAGTGAGGAGCTTGGGGAGGAACATGGGCCCTTCCTGGAGTCTGGGGAAGGCTCAGACAAGGGCTCTGCGTCAGAGGTAGAGAGGGGGCCCAGGCCATGTGGTAGTTATTTGGTGCCTCCAAAGCCCTGACATCAGCGAGGCAGAAGAACAGCAGGAACCTGTTCCCAGTGTGCACATGCCCAGAGCTGCCAGAAGGCAAGAACAGTTAAGAAAACATGGTCGACTTGGGAGTAAGGCTTGGAGATGACTGGCCCCTCCCATAAGACATAAAGGAGGAACTAAACAGGATGTGAGCTGCAGGAAGCAATTAGTTCTGTTTGGCCTTGCTCTGCATTTGGCAATTACCGTATTTTTCGGTGTATAAGACGCACCTTTTTCCCTCAAAAAAGAGGCTGAAAATCTGGATGTGTCTTATACACTGAATACAGCATGTTTGGCCTCCCAAAACTCTACCCCTTCACCAAAATGGCCGTGCATAGCTTTTAGAAGACTTTCAGAGAGCTCCTGGGGGCTGGAGAGAGAAGAAATGAGCGAAAAACAGTCCATTGCCAACCCCCCCCCAGCTCCCAGCAGCCCTCTCTAAGCTTCCTAAAGGCTATCCATGCCCTTTTTTTGACAAAGAAACAGGCCCGTTTTTGCAAAAAAAAAAGACTGTTTTTTTGCTCATTTTTGCCTTCCCCCCACCCCCAGGAGCACTCTACAAACCTCCTAAGGGCTAATCATGCCCTTTTTGGAGGGGAAAAAAAACCCCAGATTCATTTTCATGAAAAATGGGCTGTTTTTTGGAGGTCTGCAGAGTGCAAAACCTTTTTTTTTTTTTTTTAATTCTCTTCAAAACCTTGCTGCGTCTTATACGCCAAAAATACGGTAGGTCTCTGGCAGAAGCCAAAGGGAGATAAGTTGTGAGTTTATCAACATTCCCCTGAAAGACTGTGGCAACTCGAGCAGACATCTGTCGGAACCTTCACGGATTGTTTGTGAAGCCTTGCGGACTGGGAATGACCATAATTTCCAGCTGTATAAATAAAAGAGGATTTTTTCGGACTAAAAAAGATTATAGGTTATTCCTCTATCCTGGTCCTATTAGACCTCTCAGCGGCTTTCAATACCATCAACCATGGTATCTTATTGCACCGGCTGGAGGGGTTGGGGTTGGGAGGCACCGTTCTGCGATGGTTCTCATCCTACCTCTCCGGCCGGTCGCAATTCGTGTTGGCAGGAGGACAGAGGTCGACTTCGAGGCCCCCTAACATGCGGGGTTCCTCAGGGGTCGGTCCTCTCGCACCTCCTGTTCAATACCTACATGAAGCCGCTGGGTGAGATCATCCGTGGTTTTGGGGTAGAGTTCCATCAGTACGCTGATGATACTCAGCTGTACATCTCTACCCCTGACCACCCCAACGATGCTGTCGAAGGGATATTCCGGTGTCTGGAAGCCGTGCAAGTCTGGATGGAGAGGAACAGGCTTCGACTCAACCCGTCCAAGATTGTTTGTCCCTGTTTGTCCTTGATGCTAGATTATGCAGGACTGAGAAAAGGAGGCAACAGTTAAGTAAGAGTCAACCTCAGAGGCCCTGAATTGGAACCAGCTGGTTGTTGAGTGGCCCCTCCCAAGAGAGCTTATAGGGAAGGCTTTGGGAGGGGCCATTTGCAGGAAACAACAGTTACAAATCCTCGTTGGAACTATCTGGTTGTTCGAGTCGTGCCTTCCAGTCTCTGAGTGTAAACGTGCTACAGTATTTGTAACATAAGTCCGGGCTCGCAGCCAAGGAGATAGTGGCAAGCAGCCAAGCTTGTGTGTGTCCGTCTGTGGAGCAGAACAGTGATGTATAATGTCTTTTGCCAGCAGAAGACACCCCTGGGAATGCTTTGACTTGCTTAGTGACCAACGTTGGCTTAGCAACTGCTGCATTCACTTTATAGCCACAGCAGCCTCTTAACAACCAACACAAAAAAGGTTGTAAAATCGGATCTGTCGCGTGGGGGTCTCGACATATGACCATCGTGACTTATAATGACCATCCGAGTTCCATTACGGTCATAAGTCACGGACTACCTGCAATATGCTTAAGCCACTTCACTTGCAGCCATGTATGCCCAGGGGTGGGATTCTACCGGTTTGGGTGAACCGGTGCTCTGACTATCAGCTGGGAGTGAACCAGTCCGCTCCGACTTTGAAGTGGGCCCTCCTGCCCTCCCCTGCGCTATAATCACCTATATGTCCTTTTCCGATGGTCACCTGATTGGCGTAGCAGAGTGATTTTCTGTGCCTCAGCTGTTTTCTTCACCAGCAGTATTGCTGATTTCGGTAAATTGTACACGCGCACACAGCACACATCCAACATGTTAGGCGTATCCGCGAGCAAAGCAAACCGGTTGTTAAACCTGGTAGGATCCGACCCCGGTACAATATGCCTATCCCTGGAATTCTATTAACACCCACAGAAAGTAATATCTTGCAGGCAAAGGCTATATCTGGAGGTGAAGTGGGGAGAGGATATTTGGACCACACGATTTTTTATTTATTTTATTTATTTATTTATTTTATCGAATTTATACCCCGCCCTTCTCCTTGTTAGGAACCAGGGCGGCGCACAGGCATTATTAAAACCACAATAAAACAATATACATCGTTAAAAACATATTAAATTATTAAACCCGTGCTAAAAAACCCATTTAAAACCCTGCCTAATTACAATTTATACATAAAAAGTCAGAAACGGGGGGCTATGCTAGGCCGGCCTGTTGGAATAGAAATGTCTTAAGACGTTGGCGGAAGAGGCGGAGGTCCGAGATAGTGCGTAAGTCGGGGGGTAGGTCGTTCCAGAGGGCCAGGCCCACCACAGAGAAGGCCCTTCCCCTGGGTGTCGCCAACCGGCATTGCCCGGCCAACGGCACCCGGAGAAGACCCTCTCTGTGGGAGCGGATCGGACGAAGGGTTGTATGGGGCAGGAGGCGGTCTCGTATATAGCTAGGCCCCAAGCCATGGAGCGATTTGAAGATGGTTGTCAACACCTTGAAGCGCATTCGAAAGGCCACAGGCAGCCCGTGCAGCTCGTGCAGGAGAGGTGTTACGTGGGCTTGCCTTGGGGCACCCAAAATCACCCGCGCGGCCGCATTCTGTACTAACTGTAGCTTTCGAGTGCACCTCAAGGGGAGCCCCATGTAGAGAGCGTTACAGTAATCCAGCCGAGATATCACAAGCGCTTGAGTGACTGTGCGAAGGGCACGATGAAGGCCCAGTGATGTTACCTGAGCAGAGTGGGATACTTGATTTCCAGCTTACTTGATGGGTGAAGCTGGCTAAAACAATCTGTTTTAAGCTGGCTAAAACAATCTGTTTTAAGCTTCCCAAAGGAAAAAAGGGCTGGGGATGATGGGACAGAGTGCAGAGGGCTTTCAACTTCAGCAAAGCTTATGGTGCTCAGTTCATCCCTTCAAACCCTAAAACCGAAAACCATTTACAAAATTGGGGGGAGGCGGAGGGAAATGTGGCTCATGTGCGACAATAAAGAAAATTTAAGAGTGGCTCAGTCCATGGACTATTAACTATTAATATTATTTAATAATTAATTGTTAATGATACTAATGACGGTTGTGAATTATTGATAGCATTATTTTGGAGACGGCAAGCGCTGTTTAGGCGCAGCCAGACATCCTGGCACCCATAGGCCCTATGTTGCTAATCCTCACCCTAAAGCACGATGATATTTACTTTCACACAAGCATTTTAAACAGGATGCTTGTTACAGAACATTCAAGTTTGTAGAGGGCTTCCACCACTGCAAAGCCAAGTGGCTTCCAATTCTCTGCAGCATTTGCATTGCCTTGACTCAAGAGGCAATCTCCACTCCGTTATGAATATTCATTGGTAAATATATGCAAGATGAAAACAGCAAAGAAAAGATCACAGGTAGTGAATGAGACCACTGCCAAGCCTTTAAGCTTAAAATTCGTCCCGGAGCAAAATTCAAAATGAATAGCTTCCTTTTCTTAGGTACCGTATTTTTCGGAGTATAAGACGCACCAGAGTATAAGACGCACCCAGGTTTTGAAGAGGCTTTTTTTTTTTTTAAAGTAGGTAGGTAGATAGAGGGATAGAGAGGGACAGAAAGAGAGAGAAATACTGTAGGAGGGAGGGAGAGCGTAGGTAGATAGGTAGGTATGTAGATAAAGGGATAGAGAGAGAGAAATAGAGAGAGAGAGAGAAATACAGAAAGTAGGTAGGGAGAGAGAGAGAGAGTAGGTAGGTAGGTAGGTAGATGCTTCCAGGTGTATTTATCCATGTGCTGGAAAAGGAAATCGCTGACAACCTGTAGCACCTAAAACTTTGTTTCTGCTGGCACAGCACTTGACCAATCTAATTCTCATCAATCCCTCTAATCAAACAGCTTTCCGAAAGGAAAAAAAAGTTTTTGCACTCTGCAAACCTCCCCAAAACGGGTAAAATGAGGACCCAGATTATTGGGGGCAATAGGCTGACTCTGTAAACTGCTTAGAGAGGGTTGTAAAACACTGTAAAGTGGTATATAAGTGCTATTGCTATTGCTGTACTCCAAGGAATGCAGCAACAAAAAACCGAGAAACTGGTCTATTAGAATTACTGCGTTAAGCAAGCAAGACCCGTTTGCAACTAGCAAACCAGTATGATTCACATATCCCTTTTGTGATCCTATTATTTTCTTTGCGTCTCTTGGGACATTTGTACAGATATTACAACCATTAGTTTAGTGACTGTTTGAAATTACAGCAGCACTGAAAAAGGGGACTTATGAGCAGTTTTCACACTTACAAATGTTGCAGCATCCCCATGGAAAAGAAGAGGGGGACAAATTATTCTCCAAAGCACCAGAGAGCAGGACAAACAATGGTTGGAAACCAATCAAAGACAGAAGCAACCTGGAATTAAGGAGAAACTTCCCAACAGCGAGGACAATTAACCAGTGGAACGACTTGCCTTCAGAAATCGTGGGTGCTCCATCACTGGATGTTTTTTAAGAAGAGTGTCAAACTCAAGGGCTGGGGGCCGGATCTAGCCCATGGGGTGCTTAGATCTGACCTTCGATGCTTCTGCCAGCAAAAACAGAGGGGCTGTACGCGGGTCCTCCCGAGCTCCGTTTTCACTGGCAGAGGGTTGCAGGAGGCCATCGTAGCCAAAAACGGAGATCGGGAGCCCATTTTCTCTGGCGGAGCGCCTGGGCCATCACAAGCACCGATATGAGTGATGTCGAGCTGGCCGTGCCCACCCTGGGCATGCCCACTTCAGTCTCCCACCCTTCCCCAGGTCAAATACAACGCTGATGCGCCCCTCAATAAAATCGAGTTTGACACCCCTGCTCTAGACAGTCACATATATGAAATGGTATAATAATAATAATCTTTATTGTCATTGTAATAATATTGTAATAAAATTACAATAAGTTCTCCTGCTTGAGTAGGGGGCAGGACTAGAAGACCTCCAAGGCCCCTTCCATCTCATTTATTCTATTCTATATCTGGTGATCAAAATTCAGGGACCTGGCAACTGGCATGTATGACAGTTGCACTGTCCTGGGCTCATCTGATCCCCATTACCAATTTTCCCAGCCAGTTTCTGATAAGCAAACTCAATAGGGAAAGCCAGATTCACTTAATGACTGCATCACTGAATAACGACTGCATGATTCACTTAACCGTGGCAAAAGAAAGGTTATAAAATGAGGCGCAACTTACTCAACCATCTCACTTAGCAATGGAAATTTGGGGCTCAACTGCGATTATAAGTTGAGGACTACCTGCATCAATTTCATCTATCTGATATGGTCAAATGACTAAATGAATAAAGTCCTTACAAGAGTTCATTTAGTGACCGTTCAAAGTTACCATGGCAGTCAAAAAAGCGACTTGTGACCGTTTTTTACACTTACAACCACTGCAGCATCCCCATGGTCCTGTGATCAAAATTCAGACGACTGGCAACTGGTTCGTATTTATGACGGGGGTTCACGTAATCCCCTTTGGTCATGTTCTGACAAGCAAAGTCAGTTTCACTCAACAACTGTGTTACAAATTTACCAATTGCAGTGATTCATTCAACAACGGTGCCAAGAAAAATTGTAAAATGGAGCCAAACTCATTCAACAAATGTTTCACTTAACAACAGAAATTTGGGACTTAATTGTGGTCGTAAATTGAGGACTACCTGGATTTTATTCTTATCCATTTCTAATGGGTCTCCTCAAAACGTATCATATTTTTCGGAGTATAAGACGCACCTTTCTCCCTCAAAAAAGAGGGTGAAAATCTGGGTGCGTCTTATACACTGAATACATCCTTTTTGGCCTTCCGAAACCCCCCTCCCTTTGCAAAAATGGCCGTGCAGAGCCTTTAGGAGGCTTCCAGAGTACTCCTGGGGGCTGGGGAGGGCAAAAATGAGTGGAAATGGGCCATTTTTTGCTCATTTCCCCAGCCCCCAGGAGCACCCCATAAATCTCCTAAAGGCTATTCATGGCTTTTGAGAAAAAACGGGCCCGTTTTCATGAGAAATGGGCTGTTTTTTGCTCATTTTTCCCCTCTCCCCAGCCCCCTAAAGGCTATTCATGCTTTTTTTGATGAAAAGTGGCCCCGTTTTTGTGAAAAATGGGCTGTTTGGGGGAGGTCTGCAGAGTGCAAACATTTCTTTTTTTTCTTCTTTGCCTCTTCAAAATCTTGGTACTTATACTCCAGTGAGTCTTATACTCCAAAAAATACTGTATGCAGAAATGTTTTCCCTGGGTAATACTTACTTTACAAAGTTCTGCCTGATCGTTGAAGGAATCCTGCTTCACGAAATCGCGGCCATTTTCTGAGCTGTTCTTTTGGTCTTGCTTTGCCGTTTCCTGCACCGCTTTCTTGGGCCAAATGCGCTTAACGAAAGGAGAGATGAAGGGGTAGAGATACGGCTCAAGGAATCGTTTGTAGACCCACAGCAGAACTGGAATGACGATGCACGGAATGCACACCATGGTTCTTTGTAGCGTTCTTTAAAAATGTGCTGGAGGAAGAAATGCCACAGGTTGAAACTATTATGTAGACAAGGTTCATCCTCACCATTTTTTTTTGGGGGGGGGGGGGGGGGAACGCACTTTCCAAATCCGTATATATGGCAACCTTCTCCATCTTGAAGCATTATACCAGTGTTTCTCAACCTTGACGACTTTAAGTCCTGTGGACTTCAACTCCCAGAACTCCGCAGCCAGCTGTGCTGGCTGGGAGATTCTGGGAATTGAAGTCCACAGGACTTAAAGTCGTCAAGGTTGAGAAACACTGCATTATACAAAGGGTGGACTTGAACTTCCATAACCCTTGGGGTGGCGGCCATGTCAAGCTTCGATTATGTGGTTATGGCTGCTTTGTTGACCTTTCACATGCATACAAAACACACCCTGGGCCACCAGCTGCCATTTTGTATGATGTAAAATGATGAAATCTGGCCTAGAGATTTCAGAGTGAAGTTCTGGCAACCAATGACTTATTTTAGATTAGTTAAAAGTGTATTCTACGAAACTGTTTGCCTGCCAATCAAAAGAATGCAAAGCTATCTGCAAACCTTCTATTCCCCACCATCCATTCAGAGCTGAAGAAGCTTCTTGGATGAGAAGCAAAACTTCTTCAAAGAAAAACCAGAAAGTCCAGCTGCCTCTTGAAAAAACTACCTTTGAGACAACCATGACCTGGATGACTGAGAATGTCCATAGACATTTAACGATGCCAATCAAACTTTTCTTTCTTTTTTCTTTTTTCTAATTTACAAACGTGTAGAATACACTCACACAAAATTTAGACATACACTACATTTAATCCATACAATACGAACAGGAACTTCCTGTTCTTTCTAATAGCAATTGTCAATCGATGCCGCTCATCTTATATTATTTCCCCTTCTGTTACATTTCATTTGGATTTCTAAAGGGATGGCAAGACCTAGTTCTCACTGTCAGGAAATTTCTCCTCAGTTCTAAGTTGCTTCTCTCCTGGATTAGTTTCCACCCATTGCTTCTTGTTCTGCCCTCAGGTGCTTTGGAGAATAGCTGGACTCCCTCTTCTTTGCTTGCAACCCCTGAGATATTGGAAGACTGCTATCATGTCTCCCCTGGTCCTTCTTTTCATTAAACTAGATACACCCAGTTCCTGCAACAGTTCTTCATATGTTTTAGTCTCCAGTCCCCTAATCCTCTTTGTTGCTCTTCTCTGCACTCTTTCTAGAGTCTCCACTTCTTTTCTACATCATGGCGACCAAAACTGAATGCCGTATTCCAAGTGTGGCCTTACCAAGGCCTTATAAAGTGGTATTAACACTTCACGTGATCTAGATTCTCTCCTTCTGTTTATGCAGCCTAGAACTGTGTATACTAGATCCCAACTAATTCAAATGTTTTGCTTTTCATATGTTTAAATTCAATTATTATACTGTTTTTGTTTTTAAAAGCTAAGACACAGTTACAGAGAGTTGCAACATTTCAGTTTTACTTGCATTTTGATGAAAACAACAATGATTGGCTGCCCTGAGACGATGCATTCAGTTAATTATAGCTTGCTCCTATTCATGTTTCCTAGGTGGCTTGTCTACACCTGAGTTGTGCACCAGCACAACTGGTACACAACTGTACCAGTTGAAAAGAGAATTGCAATCTTAAGTAGTTAACTTTAGCAAATCTGAGGCATGAATTAATCCATGGATTTTAAAACATTATATTATTATACCAGGCTAAAGAAGAGGAAAATGTACAATAAATGCATCACTGTAAAGAAAAGAAAATGTGTCTGGAAATTTTATCATAAAAAATTGATAAAAAACAATTTCAAAAAAGTCCTCAAAAAAAATGTGGAGAAAAGCAAGGTTGTACACCTGGGCAGGAAAAACCAAAGGTACAACTACAGATTAGGCGAGATCTGGCTTAAAAACAGTACCTGTGACAGTCCTAGTGGAAAATCACTTAAACATGAGCCAACAGTGTGCAGCGGCAGTCAAAAAAGCTAATACAATCCTTGGTTGTATAGAATCGAAATCATGTGAAGTATTAATACCGCTTTATAAATCCTTACGAAGACCACACCTGGAATAACTGCATCCAGTTTTGGTCACATTACAAAAAAAAAAATGTTGAGACTTTGGGAAAATTGCAGAGAAGAGCATCAAAGAGGATTAGGAGACCGGAGGCTAAAACATATGAAGAACGGTTGCAGGAACTGGGTATGTCTAGTTTAATGAAAAGAAGGACCAGGGGAGACATGATAGCAGTGTTCTAATATCTCAGGGGTTGCCACAAAGAAGAGGGAGTCAAGCTATACTCCAAAGCACCTGAGGGCAGAACAAGAAGCAATGGGTGGAAACTAATCAAGGAGAGAAGCAACTTAGAATTGAGGAGAAATTTCCTAACAGTGAGAACAATTAATCAGGGAAACAACTGGCCTCTAGAAGTTGTGAATGCCCCAACACTGGAAGTTTATAAGATGTTGGATAATGGTATAGGGCTTCCTGCCTAGGCAGGGGGTTGGACTAGAAGACCTCCAAGGTCCCTTCCAACTCTGTTTTTCTATTCTATTCTATTCTATGGATGGAAACTAATTAAGGAGAGAAGCAACCTAGAACTAAGGAGAAACTTAGAGAACAATTAACCAGGGGAACGGCTTCCCTCCTGAAGGTGTGGGCGCGTCATCGCTGGGGCTTTTTAAGAAGAGACTGGACAGCCACTTGTCTGGAATGGTAGGGTCTACTGCTTGAGCAGAGGGCTGGACTAGAAGACCTCCAAGGTCCCTTTCCAGCTCCATTCTGATTCTCTGGTTTAAAGGGAAACCTGCCCCTCCCACACACTTTTAAAGTGACCGTTTCAAACAAAACGTTCCAATCGGTTGGGGGCTTTACCTTGGCCTCGGAGAGGGAGGCATCAGCCAGAAGGCGACAGGAAGGAAGAACGGCGCTTAGGTCCCCTCCTTCACCTGCGCCTCCCCCCCCCCCCCCGGTCTCACTTACCTGCGCGAACCTCCAACGATTCTCAGGTATGAAGAGGGAAGCCGCTTCGCTTCCGGGAACGACGGGGGGCGGGAAAATAAACGTCACTTCGCAACCACCAATGGAAGAGGAGGAAGCGCGTGACGCAAGGGAAGGACCCCGCCCCTGACGCGGCTCCTACGGGGAGCGCAATAACCGGCGAGGGCGAGCGGCCTCGGGTCGCGCGTGCGCTCAGAGTGATGCGCTTTGCAAGCCCCTAAGTTCTTAAAGCAGGGGTATCCAAGCTTGGCCACTTGAAGACTTGTGGACTTCAACTCCCAGAATTCCTGAGAATTCTGTGGACTTCAACTCCCAGAATTCCTCAGCCAGCAAAGCAAAGCAAAACTAGCTGAGGAATTTTGGGAGTTGAAGTCTACAAGTCTTCAAGTGGCCAAACTCGGAGACTCCTGGCCTTAAGGGACAAATGTACACACATAACACACACGTATGTGTGTGTTGTGTGTGTGTCTCACATTTGTTCCTTAAAGCCAGCAACTCCTCAAGGCCGTGTGTGCGTGTGTTCCATGCTTTTCCGCCCTTACCTCTCCCCAGCAATGCTGCCACCTTTTCCTATCTCAATAGTTATCTCAATATTTTTTTACTGGAGTATTGCAAGGGGCGAAAAATTACAAATTCAAGAACTCCGGAGAAACAAAGATGCGGCCCACGTCGTGATGAAAGAGCGAAAGTGGATTTCATCCTGTAAATGGGATCGTTCTGAGCAAATAAACAGATGCAGTTTTATTTTCTACTTTGCTTCTACTTACGCTCAGTAAAAGGGTTCTGCACTTAAGGTAAAGGTTCCCGTCGCACATATGTGCTAGTCGTTCCTGACTCTAGGGGGCGGTGCTCATCTTCATTTCAAAGCTGAAGAGCCAGTGCTGTCCGAAGACATCTCCGTGGTCATGTGGCTGGCATGACTCCATTTACAACAGTTCATTTAGTGACCATTCAAAGTTATAGTGCCACTGAATAAAAGTGACGACCATTTTTCACACATGCAACCATTGCAGCATCCCCATGGTCACATGATCAAACTTCAGATGCCTGCCAACTGACTCACATTTATGACAGTTGCAGTGTCCCCTTTTGCGACCTTCTGACAAGCAAAGTCAATGAGAAAGCTCAACTCAGTTTAACCATGTTGCTAAGTTAACAACCGCAGTGATTCGCTTAACAACTGTGACAAGAAATGTTGCAAAATGCGGCAAAACTCACTTAACAAATGTCTCGCTCAGCAATGGAATTTGGGGGCTAAATTGTGGTCATAAGTTGTTTTTTTATTTATTTTTTTCTCTAAAAAAATATTGTATTTGTATGAAGTTTTGGGAGGACCACCACCTCTGGCATGGAAGCCACTAAAGTGTAATTTTTACCTATAACCCTTTTCCCATACATATTGTAAAACCAATAAAAATTGTTTTATAAAATTTTTTTTAAAAAAAATTGTGGTCATAAGTAGAGGACTACCTGTACAGAGAAAGAACTAGGAACAAAAACTCTTCACAATTTCCTTTTTCTCTCAATCTGCTATCGATCTTAGGATGGACAAAGGTATATACGGGACATTCTGCTTCATCGTGCATCTTGTTGGAAGAAATGTCCTTCTGGGTTCAGTTCCAAGTGGGGAGAAAGACGCTGGAAACATGGAGGCTGCTTGGAAAGATGGTCTAATGGAGGACAGGATCACATGGTTTGAGGTCCTGGGCAAACAGGCACCTGGAGTGGTTAAGACACTAGACAGTGTTTCTCAACCTTGCCAACTTTAAGATGTCCAGACTTCAAGTCCCAAAATTCCCCAGTAAGCCACTTTGTTTTTAAGAACATCCAAGAACATTCTGGAGATAAAGCCAAGAGAAGTACCTAAAGATGCTTGGTACTTATTAATACACATCACAACAGCGGCACGTATGACATACACACAACATTGGAAGTCAAAGGAAATCCCAACGAACCAACAGGTCCTACATAAGATACTACGATGTGCAGAAGTGGACAGGATGACATATATTCTTCAAGGGAAAAGTGAATCGCTTTTTAATAAAAGTTGGGATTTCTGGTACTTATGGCTGGGAAACAGAGTGTCAGATTTTAATGGGAGTAGCGGTTAAGATTTGGTTAATAGAAATAATTATTGTAATGATTGTTTTTGAATCTTTTTCTTTACATAAACTTAGCTCTTATTATAAGTGTAGGAGAAATATTGAGAACTAGGGATTTATAAGATGACTGTAGGATGTGTATAAGATCTATCAGCTTGGGATGTATTTGACTAAAATTGGAGGAGGCATTAAACTCCTCAGTTCAATGCTTATGTGTATTATTGTTCAATAGAAATTTATTTTAAGGGGAAAATATATATTAAGTTTGGATTGCTGAAACGCCATCCCCAGAACCCATCAGAGAAAATAAATAAGCAAAGGCAACAACGGAAAGGGGAGAGACGAGGAGGGAAAGGAAGAAAGGGTGAAGTAGAGAAAGTAAGGATGGGGAATTAAGAGTAGGAGAGAGGATAAGAAAGGAGAGAGGAGAGAGGAAAGAGAGGGGGAAAAGAGAAAAGAGAGGAGAAATGAGTGGAGGAAATAAGACAGAGAAGGGAGCTTGAGAAGATAGGAATAAGGCTGTTGCAAAATAAGATGGAGACAAGGGGTGGCAAGAAAGTGATCCAAACTGTATCATACAGTATAAATGTAAGAATGTGTATAGAGATTAATGATGAATAGATAAATGTTAAATAACATTTATAAGAATGTATATCAATGAATGATTTTGAAATGGAAAAATAAAAAAAACTATTTACTGAAAAAGAACATCCAAGAAGATTACTGTAGTTTTACACTCTTCCAGCCCTGAAAATGTGTTGCACATCTACATCATGGATTAAGTTATAGGGAAGCAGATCTTGGTTGTTTAAGGAGTAGAATTAACAGCACTTGCAGCCTTTCCAATTCTTGTAATTCCAGTATGTGGATAACATTTTTAAAAAGATGATGCCATAAGGACATCACTGTACCTATTGCTCAAAAGTGATACTCCATTTGCTTTTTAGACTGCTGTGGGGCTACTCCGTCTTTAAGGATTGTATGAAGAAATCCAGAAATACAACAAAATGTTCCCAGGGTAGTGTCATTGCAGAAGACCATTGTTATTTTAGAGGCTTAGTGATATGTTTTGATTTCTCCTTCAGGTTAAGAAAAATCTAGAACTTGAGAGCTCTTTCTGAGCCAGCCTGCTTGGGGTTTTTTTTTTCACCCTTGTTTATTAAATAAAGGAGAAGTGGGAGGGATAGTCACATAGCTTCAAAGCTTTTCCCCGCTGTGAACGTCTCTGACTTTTGATTCCCGTCCCAGGATCACGTGTCAGACAGTCAAGGCTAGGTCGTGTACTCTCCCGACCGCATCAAGGCTCTGAAGTCCTGGTTCCATGTTTTGATTTAATACAAACTTTGGGGTTATTTGCTGGTAGCTTCTGCGCAGATTAGCATTGGGTATTGTGGAAACCGGTCATCTCTGGAGCATCTCTGCTCTCCTTATTAAGGCGCTCCTGGCAGTCTGTAAGACATCTGGTTATCATCTTACTTGGTATGTATGTCTTTTATGCTATGCTTTTACATCTGTTTGCTTGTGTTGTCTCCAAACCTGGGCTCTTGTTTAGTGTCGAAGCCAATAAGTCACCGGATACAAAGTGTGATATAGAATTATACTTTTATTTTGGTACCAAGATATAAGGACCCCGGTTTGAAAAGCTAACCAAGGGCCAAGATTAGGATCTTACAGCAATTTTTATAAGTCAAGGGATGGTCACATTCAACCCTTTTTCCTTCCCCTAATAATGCATGCATAGTAGATAATATTGATTGGTTATTTGGATTTCAACCCCCCCTAAACCCTTATGCTTGGTATGTTAAATAACTAAATGTCACATCACCTGTTTTTCATCCCACGTCACGGGTATCTTGCAAAGTATGCCAGCTATGTGGGTTTTGTGATTTTTCTTTTAAGCGAGCTATTCTTGTTCCCAATATCCTGGCTAGTGGTTTTAAGGTGCTAACTTCTGTCCCACTGTTTTTTTTTTAATAAAAAGTTTTTTTTAATTTTTAATTAAACAGAAATACAAAAAAAAATCATGCTTCATTACATCCTGTAGAAAGCATGTCGACTGGTTACATATAACTCTCATGCGTTTCTTCCACCATCATTACTTATAGATCACATTAACTTATACACTTTAAATCAAAAATTCATTATATATCTTAATATCATTACACCCAAATTCTCCTTTAGCCACAATGGAACGACCTACCCCCTGACCTACGTACCAGTTTGGACCTCCGCCTCTTCCGCCAATGTCTTAAGACATATCTATTTCAACAAGCCGGCCTAGCATAGCCCCCCGTTTCTGACTTTTATCCATAAATTTTAATCTTCAGGTTTTAAAATGGGTTTTTTAGCACGGGATTTAATTTAATATGCTTTCAATAATGTATATTGTTTTTTGTATGATTTTAATAATGCCTGTGCGCCGCCCTAGGTCCTAACAATGGAGAAGGGCGGGGTATAAATTCGGGAAATTTTTTTTTTTATCTAGACTTGCTTTTTCCTCAGATAGGTCACATTTATAAACATAACCACATAATGGCATTCCTTGACTATTTCCAAAAGCCTCCATTAACATTATACCTTAAAAGCGTGTTCTACACGAAAGTCAATTAAAACTATGTCTAACCCCCCCTTTTGTTATAAAACAATATCCATTAACGTTTCTTAATAGTTAACTAAAAGTCTTTTACTGTTTATGTCCATCCTCATTTAAATTAAATCTGTCTCGCTGTTAATGTGTAGCCCCCCCCCTTCCTAATCTATCCTTCCTAGGCTGTAATATAAATTTAAATTGTTTTAATAGGGATTGCTGGGATTTAATGTTAAGGGTTTTTAAGGTTTTAAGATTTTTAACTTCTAGCGCAGGGAAATTATTAAATTATATTTTAAATATTGTATTGTTGTATTTATATATGTTTTTAAAGTCCTGTGCACCGCCCCGAGTCCCTTCGGGGGGAGGGTGCGGTCTACAAATCAAATAAATTGAAATTGAAATTATTGCAGAGCAGAACAAAAGAACGAACAGTTTTTATCTGAGGCAGCAACCCTGCGGCCCCCCTCCTTCCGCAGAGAAAAGTAAAAGCAGTTTAAAACTTTTATCTGAGGCAGCAACACACACCCACACAGGCTCCCCCCGCCTCTCTCTGCAGCGAGAGAGACAGAAAAAGAGCAAAGCTCTTAATTGCCAAGGCAGAGAAATGAAGACAAGAGAAAATGTTTTATCAGAATTCATATTCCTCCCTCTCGTGTCCATTCCATCGACATCTGGGTCCTATCTCAATATGTCACCCATCCTCTGATCCACAGGACCCCATCTGCGCATACATTCCATCATACAATACAATACAATACAATATCAGAGTTGGAAGGGACCTTGTAGGTCTTCTAGTCCAACCCCCTGCGTGGGCAGGAACCCTATACCATTTCAGACAAATGGCTATCTAACATCTTTTTAAAGGCTTCCAGGGTTGGGGCATTCACAACTTCTGGAGGCAAGCTGTTCCAGAGGTTAATTGTTCTAACTGTCAGGAAATTTCTCCTTAGTTCTAAGTTGCTTCTCTCCTTGATTAGTTTCCACCCATTGCTTCTTGTCCTACCCCCAGGTGCCTTGGAGAATAGTTTGGCTCCCTCTTCTTTGTGGCACCCTCTGAGATATCGGAACACTGCTATCATGTCTCCCCTGGTCCTTCTCTTCATCAAACTAGACATACCCAGCTCCTGCAGCCGTTCTTCATATGTTTTAGTCTCCAGTTCCCTAATCATCTTGGTTGCTCTTCTCTGCACTCTTTCCAGAGTCTCCACGTCTTTTCTATATCGTGGCGACCAAAACTGTATGCAGTATTCCAAGTGTGGCCTTACCAAGGCACTATACAGTGGCATTAACACTTCACGTGATCTAGATTCTCTCCCTCTGTTTATGCAGCCTAGAACTGTGTTGGCTTTTTTGGCAGCTGCTGCACACTGCTGGCTCATATTCAAATGGTTGTCCACTAGGATTCCTAGATCCCTCTCACAGTTGTTACTATTGAGCAAAGTACCACCTATACTACTTGTGCATTTTGTTTTTCTTGCCTATATGTAGGACCTTACTACATCTGATCCTTCACTTGAGCAAATGATAACGCTTATATTCCCTTTGTTTTCGGCTGTGCCCATTGTCTCTGGATCCAAGAGGACTAATGGCCCTTTGATTTGATCAGTGCCTTGATACATTGCAAAACATTATTGACAACGAAGATGGGATCCAGCGGCAATACGCTGATAGTGGGGAAGAAAATCTGCTAAACAAGGATATCGTGGCCAGAATTCCTGGTGAGCTCAGCAGAAACATTTGGAGGCCAGTGGCTCAAATATTAAGCAGGGTGAGCCAACCGGTGTCATGCCATCACGAGTTGGCACCCTTTGAAGATTTAATTCCTGATGCACGGCTTAAAAGCATGCAGTTTCTGGAAAAGGGAGAGAGAAAGGAGTAAGAGTCAGTAGGTGGATTAAGGTGGCTCTTTCTCACTGTGTTCCATAATGTCTGGGAGCAATTAGGAGCCACTCAGAGAAAGGTAAAGGAACAAGCTGAAGAAGTGACTATTTTGAAAAATCAGTTGGCTTTTATCAGATGCAACCTAGAATTTTTTTTTAATGAAGTTTTTTATTTTTTCATTTTCATACAAATAACCACATTTGGTTATACATAACCAACACTATTTTGCATTATTAAATATTATGTCAATTCGTCTTACCATCAACCCCCAAGAACTATCATTGGCTCTTCTGCTCTCTGTACACCATATTTATACCCTATCCATCATTTCTTCTCCCTCTCTCCTCCTCCTCCCTACTTCCTTTCTTCTCTCTGTAATCCTTCTCTTCTCTACTTCCCCTTCCTCTGTCCTTCTCCTCTCTCCTCTTTCCACTCCTTCTTTCTCTCCTCCTCTTCCCCCCTCCTAACCATCTCTTCTTCCTCTTGCTTCTCTCCTCTCTTCCATACTCTTATTTACATGGTGCGTGTCAGCAAGAGATGCAACCTAAAATTAAGGAGAAATTTCCAAGGCAGTCATAACAACTAATCAGTGGAACAGCTTGTCACCAGAAACTATGAGTGCTCTAATACGGAAGGCCTTTAAGCCATGGTTCTCCAACCTTGACAACTTTAAGACACAGCTCAGCAATTACTCCCAAGGGTGTGCGTAGAAGGCAGTCTAGGCGCAGGAGTCTGCAAAGTTGGCTCTTTTAAGACTGGTGGGCTTCAACTCCCAGAATTCCCCAGCTAGTCAGGCTGGCTGGGGAATTCTGGGAGTTGAAGTCCAGTCTTAAAAGAGCCAACTTTGCAAACCCCGGAGATCAGTTTACCCAAGGCTATTTTGAGTGGGAGGGCTTTGATTAATTACTTGATTAATTTCTTGATTAACACACAACTTGCACACACAACTTAGTCAGGATTGACTCAGTCAGTGGTCTTCAACCTTCACAACTTTAAGACTCGTGGACTCCCAGAATTCCCCAGCCAGCCATGGGGAAATTCAGGAGTTGAAGTCCACAAAGTCTTAAAGTTGCCAAGGTTGGAGCTCCCTGTTTTAAGCCATTTGTGCGGAATGGTATAGTGTCTCCTGCTTGATTGGGGTTTGGAGTAGAAGACCTCAAAGGTCCCTTCCAATTCTGTTATTCTGTAGTCTATGTTCTGGATGAGATGGATGGGGCTCAGGGAGACATCCCAGGTTATCTATCCACGTTACACTTCAGTTCAATTGTGGCTTCACCAGTTAGAAATGGCTAGGGATTGGGTGTATCTGTATCTGTGCTTCCAATTTCCTACTGGAAATAGGCAGGCAGTGCCTGGAAATTTAGTGTGTAAAAAAACTGGCTGGTATTTGTACATTTTGTACAATTATAGGAAGGAATAATAGAGATGAAGCTTGGCATGCTTCCGTTTTGTGAGCTTTAAGATAAAATTCAATTTGTGCATTTGGGCACCACCCCGAGTCCCTTTTTGGGAGAGTGGCGCGGTATACAAATTTAATAAAATGAAAATGAAAATGGTTCTCCTTGTGCTTGCAAAGGATGGGGGTGGCAGATTGTTGTCAAATGGGTGTATTTTTTTCCTTCCTTTTTTTTTTTAAAGCCATGGAAACGAAGGGCTGACCATCTTTTTGTAGATAGGCGGTTTTGTGTAATGTTTAACGGTACCAGGCTAGAAATTGTAAAGTTCTGGTTTTGTCTTTTTTCACAACGTAAAATTGGCGAAACTGGGTTTCTCTTTGGAAACTGGGAGGCTCCTTGGGAAGATGTTTTAATGGTGGACAGGATCCCATGGAGCTCCTGGGTGAAAAGAGAAGAGATGCTGAGAGTCCCTGGGTTTTATGCCCTCTCTGGGATTTGAACTTCCTGGGGCACAGGAAGAGTATCCTGATTGGTTGCTGTCAGAGGTCATAGCTATCGCTGTAGGTTGTCTGTGTGCTACGTTTGGTTGAAACTTGGTGCGTGGTGCAATGAAGGCCAATGAAATGGCTCTGCCTGAAGGAGGTAGATCTTTGTTATGTAGAATAGACTGTCCAAGGCCTCCATAGCCCATTGACAAAGGAGGGGGGGGCTACTAAGAGTGAATGTCAGGGTTCCAAATTGCATTTAAAAGCAAATCAGAGTCCAAGGCAAAGTATTGCTCAAAGTTCCAATTTATTAAGAGAGCCATGTTGGCACATCTGGGAAAACCCAAATCTGAAAGCTTCCCGGTTTTCCCCACCCAGTTGAAAGTTCATGATCTTGCCCCCACACCCACAAGTCCATCCCATGGTCCAATCTCCCACTCCCATGCTGGCAGCTTCCACCCATCCAATTCCGGTCAGGTGCAGAGGTGCAAAGACAAAGGATGACCTTGGCTTTCTAGAAAGAATGTTGTTATGGCTACATAGAATCTCACTCCTTACAATCCCCCCTCCCAATTTTCCTAAAATAGAAAATGCATAGTAGAATAATAGAAAGTATAGCAGGCCAAAGATCCAAAAGAAAAGATGGCCGCAGGCTCAACAGTGAGTCTGTTTCCTGCCTAAAAACATGTTTCTCCATTTCTCAGCCGGGGAAATATAATATTCTGCCTTTTTAATATTTCCTAGGGTTTTCCTTCATTTTTCTAGTAGAGGGGCGGGTGCTAACTTCCTTCATGGTCTTTCCCAGGAGCAAACTGCAAGTCTGGAAAGATTCCTGTGAAATACTGTCGGTATCTAAGGAACAATAAAGCGGCTAGTTAAAACGTCTCACGTGTGAATCTACTGCAGTTGTTCATGCCTGACGTTAATCTTCCCAATCTCATTCACATTTACTCCCCAGGAGCAAGGACAGTGACCGGGATGGCGACTTTCCCCCAAGCAGCAACAGCAGACCAAGGTTTAATGGCTGGTGTTCTACAGCATCAGGATAGATTGCAGAATCAAGTGGGGAATTTGCCCGAAAATGTACACCAGCTAATGCAAGGGATGCAAAACATAAACCTCACACCCGCTCCAGCCACTCTGGTGGTGCAACCCGTTTGGCACACAAGCCAGGTGAGTTTGCCAGAACGATTTGGAGGAAGATCAAAGAAGACGAGAACCTTCATCGCTCAATGCGAATTGTTCATGAGAATCCAACCGGCAGCGTTTCCGACAGACCGCTCAAAGGTATCCTTCATCTTAAGCCTGTTAGAGGCCTCGGCGGCTCAGTGGGCACGCCCAATCATGGAACACAATGACCCAATCATGGACAACTACCAGGACTTCATGGATACGTTCAGAGATCATTTCAGTGACCCAGTACCATCGATCCACCGGATCAGACAGCTTAACCAGGGTAACCAAGGGATCAGGTGGTACATAGACCAATTCAAATTACTCACAGCAGGACTGGACTGGGCCGAAACATGGCTAATTTCTACGTTTAGAGATGGACTGGACCCTGAAATAGAGGATGAACTGAGACTACAAGGGGCTCCCCAGAGGTTGGACCAGTTATATCAGCGCTGTATCTATATTGAGACGTTCCTGGGAGACGTTCAATGGTTTTTCAGACATCCGGAGGGACCGAGCTCGAGATCTCGATACACAGTCTGTTCCACAACCGAGTCGGAAGAAGAGGAGCCCACACCAAGACGAGGAAGAAGGAGATCGGCAACAGCTAAGGAAAGACAGAGGCGGCGGGACCTGGCACTCTGTTTTTACTGTGGAGAATCTGGACACATGGTGAGAGCCTGTCCAGCCAAACCTTCCTGACGGGGAGGGAAGACCGTCCCGAAAGCAGAGCACAGGCAGAGGGAAACAACACCAGACCCCCTTGCTCGGATCGGGCCATTGTCTCACCAAATATGTTACAGATGTTTCCCGTTACTTTGTCTTTAAAACACGGGCGGGAAGAATGTCTCACGGCTTTAGTTGTTTTTGGAGAAATTGCCAATTTTATAGAGTCGGCAATTTCCACTAACTTGGATGTTTTGTCAAATTAAAAAAAAAAATGAAATTTTGCTTTTAGGTTTTGACAATTAGAATAATGTTGCTATAGAAATGGCGTGGAGTGGAGTGGAGTGGAGGAGTAGAGTAGAGTAGAGTAGAGTAGAGTAGAGTAGAGTAGAGTAGAATAGAATTCTTTATTGGCCAAGTGTGATTGGACACACAAGGAATTTGGAAATATAAAGCAAAAGGTTGAGGTTGTAATTCTTTTTTTATATTCTACTGCAAAAAGTTGGAAGTCGCTACTTTTTTCCCTTTCTTTCCTTTTTCAACCTTCTTTCTTCTCATAGCTTAACTTTTATATTTGTATTTTTACTCTTATAATAAATTTCTTTATATATATAAACAATGGAGGCTAATCATGACCAATATTTTAAATTTGGCATAGCATCCAATAATTATTTTTCGATAACGGCTATATTGATGCATCCTTTGCATGTTAAAGGGAAATGATTGCATGCAAATGTACAATTTATTATTTGCAAACTGGGAATCATACTAAGCAACATGAAGGGAAGTTAAAATATGCCAGGGGCGGAATGTAGTGGCAAGCCACTGTTATTTCAAGTTTAAGAACATAGCTTGATTTCTCCTTCGTATTAAGAAAAGTCTAGAAATGTAAGGCTCATTCTTAGCTGCCTTCCTTATTTTTTTTTATTCTTGCTTGGTAAATAAAGTGTGCTCTGGGAGGGGGATCTTCACATACCTGTAAATGTTTAACAGTCTCAAGACTTTTGAGTCATGCACTAATCCCTTCGTCCGATCCGCTCCCACAGAGAGGGCCTTCTCAGGGTGCCGTCGGCCGGGCAATGCCGACTGGCGACACCTAGGGGAAGGGCCTTCTCTGTGGCGGGCCCCGCCCTTTGGAACGACCTCCCCCCTGAACTTCGCACCATCTCGGACCTCCGCCTCTTCCGCCAGTGTCTAAAGACACATCTCTTTCACCAAGCCGGCCTAGCATAACCTTCCGCTGGGACTATTTTAGATAGTTTTAATTTGGGGATCTTAATTGGATTTTAGCATAGGATGGTAATTTAATATGTCTTTTAAATTTTGTATTTTGTCATTTTGTATGTTTTTAAATTCCTGTGTGCCGCCCTGGGTCCTCTCCGGAGAAGGGCCGGGTATAAATTTAATAAAAATAAAAATAAAATAAAATAATCAAACCTAGGTGCCAATTTTTGATTTAAAAAAAAACATGTTGTAGTTCTAGTTGTTTATGAGAAGTTTCTGTACAGAATTTAGCATTGAGTATGGCGGAAAACTGCCTGTTCTTAAGATATCTGCTGTCATGATGAAGGAGCTCCTGACAGTTTGTAAGAGATTTTGGGTATCATATTGTATGCGTTTTATGTTGTGCTTTTAATTCTGCTTGAATTAATAATAAAGATTAAAATCCCTTTATTGACTGGTGTGTTTGTTGTCTCTGGATCAGTGGTGGGTTCTGGATCCTGTCGCAACTGGTACGCTGCGACGAGGCCGGGCGCCCACCTCAGGCACACACGCTGCGCATATATGCGCACCCACTGCCCTGCGATGCTCCATCTGCTCCACAGAGGTTGCGCAGGTGTCGTACACTGTACGTGCGCAATTGGCCCAGTTGGCTTAAATACAGGTAAGGAAGGCGGGCAGGCCCTCCAAAACACCGTTCTGGTATGGTGGCCGCTGCTCCCACCGGTACCCACCTCTGCTCTGGATCAAATAGAACTGATGGCTTGGACACTTGATCACTGCCCTGACACTTGGCAAAATACCCAGATGTGGAATCGCTACATATCCCGCCTGAGGGGCCAGATTGGGGGCTGGAATAAAGTCATGGGAAGAGCCCTCCATTGGTTCCACCCCAACTTCCATATTTTGTATGATAGAGGCATGAGGGGCTGAGGAAATCTCCTGGTGTGAATGCCTAAGTGATCTGGAAGGAGAAGGGGATGGTGAAGAGGAACTGAATCCTCTAGAACAGGGGTCTCCAACCTTTGCAACTTTAAGTCTGAAGGACTTCAGCTCCCAGAATTCTGGGAGCCGAAGTCCTTCAGACTTAAAGTTGCAAAAGTTGGAGACCCCTGCTCTAGGAGGGGAAGGAGAGTGACGTGGATCTGACCCCATGGGAGACCTTGATCTGACAGGTGATGAAGGCCTAGTTCTCCGGGTCTCCTTCTCTGCCCGTGCCACTTTTTTTTCCAGAGCTCTCTGTCGCCTAAGCTCATCCCTAACCGAAGCTCTTGATGGACGTTGGATGGCAGGAGGTTTTGAGGCTGCCGCCCTTGTTCTGCCCTTGTCCATGAAATCTTCCTCCTGGGCTCGTGAATCCCCCCATTACTCACTTGTGTTGAGGGATAGTGAGGTATGTTGAGAGGCTGCAGTAGATCAGGGCCTTTTTAAAAAAATGCCTGCAGTAGATCAGGGCATTTTTTAAAGGCCTGCGGTAGATCAGGTCCCACTTTTTAAAATGCCTGCATATTCAATTTTGGTAAGACAATGCAAGGAAAGGTTTTTAGGGCCTCCTCTAAGAAAATTATACTGTGTTTCCCCAAAAATAAGACAGGGTCTTATTTTCTTTTATTTATTTATTTATTTATTTATTTATTTATTATTTAAATTTATAGACCGCCCCCTCTCCCCCATGGGGACTCGAGGCGGTGCACAGGAAATTAAAATCTAATAACAATATACAACATACAAAATATTAAAACCGAATTAAATTACCCCTTTGCTAAAACAATATTTAAAATCCCTAAAAAACCTTAACAATACCCTTAAAATTCAAATTAAAACAAATTTATTTTTATTACGGTTAGGTATAAGAGTTAAGCCAGGCCGGCCTGCTGAAATAAGTGAGTTTTTAACTTCTGGCGGAAGGAGCGGAGGTCCGTCGTTGTTCTAATTTCGGGGGGGTAGGTCGTTCCAGAGGGTTGGGCCCACCACAGAGAAGGCCCTTCCCCTGGGCGTCGCCCGCTGGCATTGCCTAGTGGACGGCACCCGGAGAAGTCCCTCTCTGTGCGAGCGAATCGGCCGAAGGGATGTATGGGGCAGGATGCGATACCGCAGATAACTAGGTCCCGTGCCATGGAGCGCTTTAAAGATAGTAACCAACACCTTGAAGCGCTGAGAGAAACCATTGTACCACAGAGTCCCTCTACGTGAGTGAGTCCCTCTACGTGAGATGGGGTCCTATATAAAATAATCCAGTGGAGTAGTTCGGCTAGTTTAGAAAATTCGGTATAGGATAAAATTCGGGCCTTACTCAATTCATACGGGGAGATTATTCAGATGGTATAGACATGTAAAGTCCAAAGTCCTCCAGCCCAACGAATGTCCCTGGTGAAGTCCCTCGGGGGTCCTTGTTCGTCCTTGACTCTGCTTCTCCAGCCTAACTCCGGCCTCCGGGCATTTTGGCCCCTCCACACCTCTCCTCGGCCTACGCTTCGACCCCTCCTCCTGCGATCTTCTTCATGGCCTCCGCTCTGCCTCCACTCTACCTCCGCCAGGCCTCTGGTCTTCCAGCCGCCCTCAGGCCTCAAATTGTCACTCAGCCACTATCGGGCCTCCGTCAGGGCTCTACCCAGGCTCCGCTCGGCCCCCGTTCCTCCGCACAGCCCTCGCCCGACCTCCGCTCCTCCACCCGATTGACCGGCCTCCGCTCCTCCCGTTCACCTCAGGGTCTCCTCCGGTCCCTTGGGGGGGGGGGGGGGTCCTCCGAGCTCCCAGGAGTCCTCCGGCCTCCGACACCCAGCTCCCGGTCCATGGTTCTTTGGCGTCAGGGCTTGCTTCACGCCCGGCGTCCTTGTAGCATTCTACAAGCCTCCCAAAGCTCTGCATGTCCTCCCCCCAAAAAAAAACCCCCAGCTGTGGAGAGGATTTGGGAGGCCTGCAGAGTGCAAAAACTTTTTCAAAAAAATTTACCTCTTCAAAATCATGGTGTCTTATGGTCCGAAAAATACGGTAAAAGGAATACTCTTATCACTCTTATGGGAAGGCTACTCATTCCTCTTCTAATTGAGCCCAACATTTTTGTTACTAAGTGAAACAGTTGTTGGAGTTTTGCCCCATTTCAGGAATTTTCTTGCCACGGTTGTTAAGTGAATTGTTGCAGTTGTTAAATTTGTAACATGGTTATTTAAGTGAATCTGGTTTCCCCATTGACTTTGCTGGTCAGAAGGTCACAAAAGGGGATCCCACGACCACGGGACACTGCTGGTTCATAAATATGAACCAGCCAAGCGAATTTTGATCATGAGGATGTTGCAACAATTGTGTGAAAAGCGATCATAAATAACTTTTTTCAATGCCAGGGGAATTTCAAATGGTTACTAAACGAATAGTTCTAAGTTGAGGATTACCTGTATTATTCTAGCTTTGGGAAATACTGCTGCTGTATTACGGAGAAAGAAATGATAAATTGAATGTCTAAATATTACAACCAATTCAGCAGCCAATGTATCACATTTTGAAGCAAGACAATGGAATTTCATACCTGCCTCAGGGCAGTTATATTTGAAAAAATATTGTTATTTATGTCATATTTGAAAGAAGTTCAATTAAAACGAAACTTAACTGTGAAGTATAGTCTTCTCAAAAAAATTACACAGAAAGTTGCAGAAATTTGAAATAAAATTGCAGTTTTATTTGTAAGTTGCATCAATGTTTATTCCCGAGCCATTAGTTTCTGCTTCTTCAATTTCTTTTGGGATATCTGGAAAAAACGATAATGCAACAAATCAGTAGCAATTTGCCACAATCACAATCATCATTTGCAGAATGTTACAATAAGTCACTAATCAGACATGAAATGCATTTATGCGTCACATCAAGCCAGAATTCTTCACATTTTTAGGCAGCCTGCATGCAATCAATCCGTTAGTTTTTCATGCAAGCCACAAAACATACACACAGCAGCATAATTCATGTGTTTATATGCAAAGGAGGATGCCTGGCTTTTGATTCTTGCTACAAATCAAATTCCTAAAACAAGGCATGAATATGCTGGAGAATTTTAAAAAAATGGAAATTAAGATTCTGTTTTTGATATTAATGTATGAAATTAGATATTTTAAAATTCCCATTAGACTTCATAAATCACTATATTTTAAGTCTTTAGGTCAGTGTTTCCAAACCTTATCCATTTTAAGATGTAGACTTCAACTCCCAGAAAACCCTAGCTAGCACAGTTGAACTTCACGCATCTTAAAATGGCTACAGTTGGGCTGCACTGCTTTAGGCTGTTGGGATAATGAATCCCATTGCAAGGCACTTTATACATGGAAACATTTTGTTGAGTGTGAAAGATACGGAGTCTCTGACTTCTGCCTTAGGCATGAAAGCTGGATGACTTTGGGCCAGTCAATCTGTCTTAGCCTAACCCACCTCACAGGGTGGTTGCTGTGGTAAAAATAGGGAGGAAGGAGGAGTATTAGGTATTAGAAGTATTTGTCGTCTTGAATTATTGATAAAAATAACAAAGGTGAAATATGTATGTACATCTGTGGTTGCAAGGACACAGATAATAAATTATGGCCCTTTTAATAAATTGACCTAAGTCAACATGTCTAAAATAAAATATTTAAACAAGTTGTCAGGACTGCCGTCTGGCCGCTCCATCCGTGCTTCGCCAGATGCCAATCTGCCATAGTCTATGGGGGAAAGGAGCTAGGGGGAATCGTAACTACTCTTCCTGCCCTCTTGCAACTCCAGCTGGCTGCTCCAAGGTCAAGAGCCTGGGAATGGAATGCAACACTGTCAGGCTGCCAAGACAGGGGCTGAAACCAAAACAATTTGAATGTGATTGGACATTGTGAGATAACCAAAGGGAAAGATGGGAAAGGGAAAGTTAACCAGGGAGTTTTGGCGCACAAACTCTCATTTCCAGTTTGCTACATTGTAACCCCTTGTAATTAGTACTTGCATTAGTAATATGTTAGTAAAAGTATACTTTCATTGAGTCAAGTCTTTCTTTTGCAAGTGACCAAGTTGGGATGGTTGACAAAAGTTTTAATTATTGAATGCACCAAAGTAGCTTCCCCCACACCCCATACTTAGAAAAGGTTTGTTTATGCATTTAAAACATTTTTACGGCTGTCCATCTTAAAACAAATTCTCGGTGGCCCTCAATCAAATGTTGGTGGGAGGTACGGAGGGGTGTCTTACCTTCTTCTTTTGAGCAACTTCTTCTTCTGGCTTAGGGACAATCTGCTCCTTTTCTGTGAGGATCATTTCAATGTGGCAGGGAGAACTCATGTATGGATTGATGCGCCCGTGAGCTCGGTAAGTGCGCCTCCGCATTTTGGGGGCTTTGTTAACCTGGATGTGCTCAATTACCAGAGAATCAACATCCAGACCCTGCAGGGGGAAACATTTTGGAAAGCTCGTTTTACAACATCATTTGCAACAGTTCAGTCTAAATCAGGGGTCAGCCAAACTCAAGGCCCAGATTCGGCCCGCGCGGCTGCCCTGGAAACAGTGAAGGACCGGACCGCGGTGCTTCTGCCAGAGAAAACAGGTCCCCAAGCTCTGTTTTCGGCTGCCATGGCCTCCTGCCACCTTCTGCCAGGTCATGCGCCCCTCCTGAGCTCCATTTTCACGGGCAGAGTGTGGCAAGAGGCCCTCGCAGCCGAAAATTGAACTCGGGAACCTGTTTCTGCTGGCAGAGCACTTGGGCCACCACAGACACCCGAAAGGTTGAGCTGGGACCCCCTGCCCCCCAAGGTCAAACACAACCCTGATGAAATCGAGTTCGACAACACTGGTCTACATCATATCTTTTCTCAAATCCCAGTCACAATTACCTAGAGAAAGGAGCAAAGTTCTTATTTTTAATTATAATGTAGTATAATCCATATTTATGCCAATTATTCCAATAAATGACCATGGTTGTCTCTAACATTGGAGGCAATTTTCCTTCGATTTCACATTCAGCAATCCTTCCCTTAAAAGTCTCTTCTACCCTGTTAGGATAATTATCCTGATGTTGGGTTGACAATATATATAAGCCAGGATACTTAGAGTATATGTAACTGTAAGGACTATGTGGAATCTGATGGCTGTGCTTCCCAGCTCAATCATAAAAGGCAGCTGGAAACACAGTTCATCCCTTTTTGCTGCTTGGAAGAAGTATTTTAGTTACATCAAGAGTAAAGACTATTTTTTCTACTATCAGTGTTTGATAGTTTTTGTGTGGTTTAAGCAACGTATCTCTTGCTGTCCGGTGTATTGCACTATTCCACCTGTTTATTTTCCAACGGGGGTGTTTTTTACCCCTAACATACACTACATAGATCTTCCCTTCTCCCTTATATTATAAACAAAATATATGTCTTTGCCTCCCATTCAGCATGGTTGCCATCCTCTTCTGGAATTATTTCACTTGTTCCATTAAGCAAAAATCCAAAGTACAGGTAAACCTTTCGACCTACACCCTCAATTGGGGCCAGGATTTCTGTTGCTAAGTTGGTCGTGAAGTGAGCTGTGCTGAGTTTTACAAGGTGTTCTGCCAGTGAAGCAAATCCCTGCAGTTGTTAAGTGAATCACGAGGTCGTTAAAGAGAATCCGGCTTCTTCCATTGATTTTACTGGTTGAAAGCTGGCTGGGAAATCACATGATCCTGGGGTGCTGCCGGTTGCCAACTGCCTGAATTTTGATCCCTTGACCCTGGGAGTGTGGCAGGCGGTTGTTAAGCGCAAGGACAGGTTGCAAGTCGGGTTTTTAAAATGCCGTTGTATATTTGGTCGCTAAATGAATGGTTGTAAGTTGAGGACTACCTACAATGTCCTAGCTTTAAGCACTGCAGTTAGAAAGAATCTTAACAGTGGTGGGTTCCAGATCCCGGTGCAACTGGTAGGGTGCAATGGAGCCCGTCATCCACCACATGAATGCACGCAGCGCGCACATGCATCCTTACCTCCAGCTGCTCGGCGGAGCATCGCGCAGGTGCCATACGCGCTGAAGAGCTCAAATACAGGTAAGGAGGGGCCCCTCTGGAGCACCGTACCAGAATGGTAGCCGGTGCTCCCGGTACGCCCATACCAGGGTGTACCGCCTACAACCCACCACTGAATCTCAGATACCAGAGCTGAGAAAGACCTGAAAAAGAATAAGCCCCTTAAGTTTCTTTTTGCTTCCCAGAGTTGATTACAGGTAGTCTTCAACTTACAACAGTTCGATTAGTGACTGTTGAAAGTTACAACAGCACTGAAAAAAGTGACTTATTTTTCATGCTTACGACCTTTACAGCATCCCAATGTTCAAAATGCGGATGCTTAGCAACAGGTTCAAATTTATGACGGTCGCGGTGTCCTGGGGTCATGCGATTCCCTTTGGCGACCTTCTGACAAGTGAAGTCAATGGGGAAGCCAGATTCACTTAACAACCGGGTGGGTTACTAGCGTAACTGTAGTGATTCACTTAACAGCTGAGGCAAGAATGGTTGTCAATTGGGGCAAATCCCACTTAACAAATGTCTCACTTAACAACTTTGGGGCCAAATTGTGGCCATAAGTCAAGGACTACCCCTATAACATTGTTCTTCCTTGCTAACCATTCCCTAATGAATGCAAAACGAAGGGGATTTGTCTTGCTTCCTTCCTTTCGGCTGCCATAGAAACAGGGAGGGAGGGGGCTTGAGGTATTTGGGATGAGAAATTTATGGTGCTGGAGGAGGTATCAGGAGGGAGTTTGGTTCCCACCATCTTCTGTGCATGCTGATGGCGCCCTGTGTTTGGACTTGATCAAGGTCAACCGTCTCTGCAGACCAACTGAAGGCTTTTTGAAGATGCACCCCACAAGACACCTTAAGGAGTTGCAGATTGGTCATTGGGTTGAGGCGATTGGGAGGAGGGTGCTGGAGAAATGTTTGATATGTACATGGTCGAGCCTTTTTGGCTCAGATCTTGCTTTCCTTTCACTGCTTTCTTTTCATAACCAGTAAAAGTATCTTTATCTCTACAGACCAGGAAAGAAATTCTCCCCACTGAATTGGTCCCTGGTGCCCCAATGGTTGAGGGGCCTCTGATATCGGTTAACATTACACGAAACCCAGCATTTAATGTTTTACCTTCAGCTCAGCATTGCTCTCCGCATTTTTGAGCATGTGCAGGAGGAACTCGGCACTCTTTTTTGGCCAACGGCCCTGGGTCCAACCCCACTGCTTGGCCTGCAAGAGGAGAGAAGTAATGTCAATTTCCCTATCAATAAGGACGTCCTCATGCTTTCCGCTTTTACAGGTTGCTCAGAATCAAGGTTATTTTCACGGTTAATCCAAAGGTGTCCTAAGAAAGTCATCACAGCAACCCTAAAAATGAGCGAGGGAACACAGAAAAGATTCTCAACACATCACACTCAAAAACTTGAGAATCTACCGTATTTTTCGAACTATAAGACCTCCCGGACCGTAAGACGCACCTAGCTTTTGGGGAGGAAAACGATTAAAAAAAAAAAATCTGCCTCTCAGCAATTTGCCTCCTTGCAGCAAACAGCCTGGTTGGCTTCAGCATAGCCCAATTTAGGCCGATCAGCTGATCGGCGGATGGATCGGCGTCTGGGAATACAGACAATCACCTGTTCCAGGATGTGGGGATCGCCGCTGTCTGAAATGGGCTGAAAACGGGGCACGTGAAGGTCGAAAATAAGGCACACACAGCCAGCAATAGGTGGTGGCAATCGAAACCAAAGGGCAGGGACTTATAGACCGAAAAACATAGTATTTAATTTTACCAAGGTTGTATATAAAATCCAAATGATACGTCTGCCTTTATCTTTCCAGCTCACGAATTCAGCTATAAACAATGAATGTCTGCAAAAACAAAGGACAATGCAGACCAGAGATAACTTTTACCACATGCACAAAATCAGGGTTTCTCAACCTTGCAACTGTTGAAGATGCAGGGACTTCAATTCCCAGAATCCACCAGGCAGCATAATTGAAGTCCCCTCGTCTTAAAAGTCGCCACGGATGGGAAAACCCTGCACTAAATAAAGACCCTCTATTTCCTACAACAAAAGTAACTTTGGGGACACATCAAAACTCCAATCTCTACATTCAAAACGCCAACAAGATACGAATTATTTAGTGTCATTTATTGCTATTCTCCTCTCTAGACGTGAAATAATTGCTCGTTAAGAATTTTTCCTGAAATCTATATTTAGTTGCAGACATCTGTGGAAACATACACCTAAGCTGTTTCAGAGCCATACCTGTGCACACCTGCCGACACCCCCGTTGTAACGCCGGAATGGAACGCACTGCTTCTTCAGAGTCACGTCCTTTAAATATTTGGTGGCCTTCCGAATGTGCATCCCCTTGATAGCTTGGGCAGTCTCACGCGTGTTCTAAAAAAAATAAAATGGAACAATTCCAAGATGCTGGTTATCCCTTTTAAAGCCCTACATAGCTTGGGATCGCACTACAACCATTATTAATCAATTTCGTTGTATTTATTTTGTACAATGACAATAAAGACTATACTGTACTATAAATTACATTCACTCAACCCACCAGAATGGGAAAGCAGGGTATTTTATGCGTCCCACTGATTAGGGATATACATCTGATAGGATTGTGAAAAATAGGCTTCTCAGTGGTGGCCCCTTCTGTATGGAATTATCCTTTTTGCCAGTTGGCCTCAACCCTTTTAAAGACTTTTCTGAAAAGTCCTAAAAACATGCTTTTGGCAGTGAGTCCGGTAACCCCAAATGGAGCTGATCAAGGGGTTAATTTGACTGTGTTGTTGCTGCCATGTGGGTCAGTGGTGGGTTCCGGGCGATACAGCCCGCTACAGGTGTACCAGTGGAAGCTGGGAGCAGTGGCCACCATATTGGAACAGCGGCTCATTTGGCCCACCTGCCTGCCTGCCTTCATTACTGGGTTTTGACGCAAATAGATCAATTGCGCGCGCACGCATTGTGCAAAGCGTGCGCGACCTCTGCCAAGCAGCTGGGTGTCGCAGAGTGATGGTTTGCGCATGCCCAAGCAGCGCACATGCCCAACTAGGACACCTGGCCCTGTGCGCAGTGTACCAGTTGCAACAAAATCTGGAACCCACCACAGATGTGGGTGAAGTTTATAACCTTAAAGCCCCCTTAAATAATGTTGTAGAAAAAAAGTGCAAATTTATTTTGTTAAGCAACTGCTCAGATCCAGTTCAATTGTTTTCATGACAAATCCAAAGGTGTCCTAAGATGGTCATCACTGCAGTTGCGACATATGCTCCCCTCTGCTCCTCAAAATGAACAATTATGCTCCATGTTAGTTGATCCCAAGAATTTCCAACAGGCAATCCAAGAACCATTATTAACTGTCTGCCTTGCCATGGGAAAATCAATAAAGGAAGTATCACATTAAGACAAACAAGAAGTTTTATTTTATCAGAATTTGATCTCACTTTTAATACTTTAAAAATAACTGAAGGCAGCAAACATACATTAACACTCGTCTTCTTTCCCCCTCTAACAGCAGCCCTGTGGCTTTCATGGCTAAGGTGAAACTAGAACTCACAAATCTCCTGGCTTCTAGGCCGGTGCCTTAAGCACTACCCCAATTATTTTGCCCCAAATAACAGCAATCATGGAAGATATCAGGAAAGTGTAAATAAGAAAATCAAGGAGGAATAAAAGCATATATAGGAGGTCCTCGACTTATAACAGTTCACTTAGTAACCATTCAAAGTTACAATGGCACTAAAGAGTGACTTATGATCGTTTTCACATGATCTTTTTTCACTATCCAGTAAATGTGACCAAAATATGGATGCTTAGCACCTGACTCATATTTATGACGGTTGCAGGGTCATGTGCTCATTTTTTTGTGATCTTCTGACAAGCAAAGTCAAGGGGGAAGCCAGATTCACGTAACAACCATGTTACTAATTTAACAATCACAGTGATTCACTTAGCAGCTGTGGTAAGAACGGCTGTAAAATGGTGCAAAACTCACTTAACAAATGTTTCCACTTAGCCATAAAAAATGTTGGGCTTAATTGCAGTCATAAGTAGAGGACTACCAGTATTATGGAGCTTCCCCAACCGCGAGATCTCTGGGGAACAAAAATCAGAACTACTAATTAGTGAAGTCTCTATGGACAGGGAGCATAGTGCTTTCTGGCAAATGAGAATGGGAGTGGCGAGAGGACCGACCCCTGTGGTACCCCGTATGCGAGGGGCCTAGAAGTCAACCTCTGCCCCCACCCCCCGTCAACACATTTTGCGACCGATCGGAGAAAGTTACTTACTCCCAAGACTGAACACAATCTAAGGCAATGAACTACCTATTAAAATACAGGCAGTTTTCAATTTACAATCGATCCAGCCCAATGTTTCTGTTGCTAAGCAAGACAGTTGGCAAGTGAGTTTGGGGCCACCATTATACAACCTGCAGAGGTTGACTTCTAGGCCCCTCGCATTCGGGGTACCGCAGGGGTCGGTCCTCTCGCCACTCCTATTCAACATGTATATGAAGCCGCTGGGTGAGATCATCCGTGGTTTTGGGGTAGAATACCATCTGTACGCTGATGATACCCAATTGTACATCTCTACCCCAGGCCACCCCAACGATGCCGTTGAGGTGATGTCCCGGTGTTTAGAGGCCGTATGGATCTGGATGGGCAGCAACAAACTCAAACTCAACCCGTCCAAGACCGAGTGGCTGTGGTTCCCAACTTCCCGGTTTAGCCAGATGACACCATCACTGGCCATGGGGGGTGAAAATTTGGCCCCAGTGGATGGAGTGCGCAATTTAGGAGTCCTCCTGGATTCCCGGTTGTCCCTGGAGGACCAGGTGGCGGCCGTGGCCAGGGGGGCATTTTACCAGGTCCGCCTGGTCCGCCAATTGCGCCCCTTACTGGACCGGGAGGCCCTTCGCAGTCACTCAAGCACTCGTGACTTCTCATCTGGACTACTGTAACGCTCTCTACATGGGGCTCCCCTTGAGATGCACTCGGAGGTTGCAGTTGGTTCAGAATGCAGCCGCGCGGGTGATCATGGGAATCTCAACATTCCCACATAACACCACTCCTGCGCGAGCTGCACTGGCTACCTGTGACCTACCAGGTGCATTACAAGGTTTTGATGACCATCTTCAAGGTGCTGCATGGCACGGGGCCTAGCTACCTTCAAGACCGTCTACTACTCCATACATCCCTATGACCGACTCGCTCCCAGGGAGAGGGTCTTCTCCGGGTGCCATTGACCGGGCAATGCCGGTTGGCGGCTCCCAGGGGCCTTCTCTGTGGTGGGCCCTACCCTCTGGAACGGCCTACCTCCCGATCTCCGTACCATCTCAGACCTCCGCCTGTTCCGCCGGCACTTAAAAACTTACTATTTTCATCTGGCCGGCCTAGCATGATCTATTCCGCACCCTACTGTTTTATAACAAATCAAAGTTTTAATTTATGGGTTTTTAAATTTAAATTTATTTTAAGCAGGGTATTGATTTAATTTAGTTATTATTTAGTAATATTTTGTATTTATGTATATTTATTTTAAATCTCTGTTCGCCGCCCCGAGTCCCTTTGTGGTGAGATGGGTGCGGGTTACAAATGTGAATAAAAAATAAATAAAAAATAAATAAATGCAGTATTGAGTTAGTAACATAGTTAAGTGAATCTGGTTTCCCTAGTGGCTTTGCTTGCTAGGACAGGGGTGTCCAAATTTGGGAACTTTAAGACTTGAGCACTTCAACTCCCAGAATTCTAGCTGTTGAAGTCCACAAGTCTTAAAGTTCCCAAGTTTGGACACTCCTGTGCTAGAAGCTTAAAAAACAAGATTACTTAATTCTGGGAGACTTGTAACCGTCATCAATAGAAGCCAGTTAGCCAAGCGCCCCTATTTTAACCATGGAGGGCGCTGCAGTAGTTATTAAGTATGAAGAAAGGTCATTAGTTACTTTTTTCAGTGCCACTGTAACTTTAAGTTAGTAGCACAACTGACCACAGGGACTTTGCTTGTCAAAAGGTTGCAAAAATAATCACATGGTCCTAGAAGACTTCAACCATCGTAAATATAATTTAGCATCTGAATTTTGATCATGGCTGCAATGGTTGTAAGCATGAGAAAAGGTCATGTCCATTTTTTGGAGTGCCATTGTATCTTTGAGCAGTCACTAAACACATTGTTGTAAGTTGAGGACTACCTGTATACACGTCTACCCACTCGTCATATTGCCAGAGGTAAGAGCCAAATTACATACCTTGAAGTGGACGCGAAGGTTGGAACCCCTGGACTTGCATGCTGCAAGAAAACAAGCAAAAGTTAAAACTTTTTTGATCTTGTGACTAAAACCTGTGAAATAAACTCTTGAGAAATTTACTTACATTTTGTGGGGTTCTCTGGGTCGAGTGAGTAGCGGACCATTTTCAAAGCTCACCTAGGTAAAATTTGAGAAAAATACAATGTGTTTCAGACTTGAAATAGTTACTGATGTACGCCTTCCTAAGCTGCTAGAAAAAAAAGCTGCTCAGAATTCATAGTATTTTCATTATTTACATCCAAAGGTGTCCTAAGATTGTCATCATCGCAGCTTTGGGTTTTACCCCAAAGAACACCCTATACCGCCCAGCGTCCCTTGTTATATCTCAATTGGCTTATCCTAGGACCAGAATGTTTAATTAAATGCCATGAATTAAAATGTTACTGTTTAAGTGCTATTAAAACAATGGTAATAGTGTTTATTTTTCCGTTTTTATTTTAAATGTCAAGCCAACACAAAATAGAATTAAAATTATAAGACAGCTTGATTGGCACATTTTACTAGGGAAAGTGGGATGTGCAAAACTGAACTTGGCTTCTGGTGATTTGATGGCTCCATCTATATAATTTCCTTGAAAGAGGCAGGGTTTTTTCCCCAATTTCTTCAAAGTTTTTTCTTGGGTTCTTAATAAAAAAATTAATCAGTCTTACTATTTCTTTGAAGCCCCCCATCTGAGTATTAACTCCATTCCTACTTCACCTTTTGAGGTCAGTACATGGAGCCAATATCAGGCTAAAAGCTATGATTGGGTAATTTATTGATTGGGGAAAGCCAGCATTGTCTTAGCATGTTTTGTGACCCACTCACTATAATACAGGTTAACCCTTTGCAGCCTGTTATACAAAGACCACATCTGTGTTTGGTTAACTCAGATTTAACATACTGTACACATAACATTACAGCCCAAAATGTTTATATTTCCTCTTCTCTCCACAAACCAGTCCTATTTCTACTTAGGAAATCAGTTCCATGTTGGAGAGATCTGCATTGCAAAAGGTACCAATTAAAAAACAAAGAGTTGAATTGGTATTTTCTTCTCATCCAGATTTCCTTGAAATTTATTCTTTCCCATTTAAGCCCATGGCATCTATAACCTCTCAGCCCCACAAATCATCACCAGAGAAATTTTAAAAGGCCCAAATTCCTAAAATCGATCAAAGCAACGACTCCTGCAACGCGCAGATTGCATTAATGCATCTTTAACCCTTTTCTATGGGAGAAGGATGATACAATGACAGCATCCCTCCCCACCTTCCTTGGAGTTTCCAGCCAGCCAACTCCAGGATGAGCCATACTAGGAAGTTGCAACTCAGCAACACGTGGAGAACCCTAGCTTCACCCTAGAGATGCCAACGTCCATTGCTTTTGGGGCAACGCAAACAGAAGCTACGCCTGCATCCCATCCACTCGAGGGCTGCAACATTATTCCTCCGTGGGAGGAAAAATAATATGCAGAAATCCCCCCCCCCTTTATCCAAACGGAATGGTTTCTTTCATCGACTTACATCCGGGGAACTTGTTCACAACATTCCCCCTATTCCCGTTTCCATTCGTCCCCTTTCTCTTTTCCCCGTTCCCAAAACGTGGAAATACCGCAACGGTCGTCCATCTTGAGCCCTCCCTTCTCGGTACGGGCCGGTTTCAAGGGGGCTCATGAGCGGATGGCGCCCCACGACCACGGATAAAACCGAAGGCCCGGCGCAGCGCCGTAATGCTCACCTTAAGACGGCCACCACCGCCGCGAAAAAGGAAGGACAGAGGATTCTGGGTGGCGTATGCGTCACTTCCGAGTCTCCCCCGAGCTGACGTCATGACTGCCGAAGCGGACTAGGAAGGGACCGTCGAGAAATTCCCTTACCAAGAATGAAGCGAATAAGATTCCCAGGGGTCGTGTAGCTTTTTATGGGAATGCATATCAATGGCGGAAGTTGTTGCATTGATAGTGAATTGATCATTGTTTGCTGTTCTCTGATGAACTTCCCTTGCACTACAGTTTCTAAAGGAAAATTTAAGCTTTAATGAAATCAGGAAAACTGTCCGCTCCATGGCTCGGGACCTAGCTACCTGCGGGATCGGATCCTGCCCCATACATCCTCACGGCCGATTCGCTCCCACAGAGAGGGACTTCTCCGGGTGCCGTCCACTAGACTTTGTCAGCGGGCGACGCCCAGGGGAAGGGCCTTTCTCTGTGGCGGGCCCAGCCCTCTGGAACGACCCCCCCCCCCCCGATATTAGAACTACCACGGACCTCCGCTCCTTCCGTCTGAAATTAAAAACACATCTTTTTCGCTTGGCCGGCCTAGGATAGCCTCTTCTGATTGTTTAGGGATTTTTAGTAAATATTTGGGAATTTTAGCGCAGGGTTTTCTGTTTAATATGCCTTTTAGTTAGTATTTATGTATGTTTATTGTTTTAAATTTTGTATTTTTTCTAATTGTTTTTAATTCCCTGTGCCCCGCCTCGAGTCCCTTCGGGGAGAGAGAGCGGGTTATAAATAAAATTATTATTATTATTATTATTATTATTATTAAAAATCACAATATCAATTGTCCTCAACTTACGACCATAACTGAGTCCCAAATTTCTGTGAAACAGTTACGTGAGGTTTATTTCATGTTACAACCTTGTTGCTTGCCCCAGTTGTTAAGTGAATCACAGCAGCTGTTCAGTGAGTAACATGGTTGTTAAGTGACTCCATTGACTTTGCCAGAGAGTTGCTGGAGGTGATTTCATGACCCCAGAACACTGCAACCGTCATAAGTATGAATCTTTTTGCCAAGCACTGAATTTTGATCACATGACCATGGGCATGTTGCAGTGGTCGTAAGTGTGGGAAATGGGCATAACTGACTTCTTTCAGCACCGTTTTAACTTTGAATGGTCATTAAATGAATTGTTTTAAATCGAGGACTATTGAGGGGCAAATGACGTGGGCTTTGTTATTAACTAACATAGTTAGTTTGTATTTTAATCTGATTTATATTATTTCTTTTAAACTGATGTTCAAGATTTATTAGCTTTTAACATTCCTTAACTGATAAACACGTTGGAGACTAGCTCCAGATAAGAAAAGTTTGTTAGTACAATTTGGGGTCTGTCTTATCTCTTGTGAACCCTAAACAACCTTTCTCCTTAGAATTTATTCCCTTTCAGACCTCATTTTAGTAAACATGTATGCTGTTATCCTGTCCAATCAACTTTTCTCTTCCAGGTTTCTTTGTTATGTTAACTATAAAAGGGGATGTTAGCTAAAGATCGGGTTCCCTCTTTGAATGAGGAATCCCTTTTGTCTGAATATTCTGATAAATTGTAATAAAATGATCTTCCTGTCTCGGTTTGTCTCATTGGAAAATATGCAGAGCAGTGTTTGTCAACCTGGGTGAATTTAACACTTGTGGACTTCAACTCCCAGAATTCCCCGGCTAACTCTAACTCAGAATATGACTCCCTAAATCACAGAAGGCCAGTTAATGAATCCAACCATCTCACATATCTGCCATTACACAACGCCACTGCATGCCACTTTTTATGCAAAGTAAATTATTGTACATTCTACTATTTGGATCCAGTGTAAAACTTCTCTGGAAGTTTTTTTTTAATTAAATAGTAAAAGGTTTTTAAAATAATAGGATAAAACTGTGGTTCTCCTCCTACCTCTCCGGTCGAGCGCAATTTGTATTGGCAGGGGGGCAGAGGTCGACCTCGAGGCCGCTCACTTGTGGGGTGCCTCAGGGGTCGGTCCTCTCGCCTCTCCTGTTCAATGCATATATGAAGCTGCTGGGTGAGATCATCCGTGGTTTTGGGGTAGATTACCATTTGTATGCTGATGACACCCAGCTATACATTTCTACCCCAAACCACCCCAACGATGCTGTCGAAGTGATGTCCCGGTGTCTGGAAGCCGTACGGATCTGGATGGGAAGTAACAGACTCAAGCTCAACCCGTCCAAGACTGAGTGGCTGTGGCTACCGGCGCCCCGGTTCAACCAGTTGATTCCATCACTGGCCATTGGGGGTGAACATCTGGCCCCTGTGGATCGGGCACACAACTTGGGCGTCCTCCTTGATGCCCGGCTGTCAATGGATGACCATGTGACAGCCGTGGCTAGGGGGGCGTTTCACCAGGTTCGCCTATTGGACCAGGACGCCCTTTGCAGTCACTCATGCGCTTGTGACGTCCCGTCTAGACTACTGTAATGCCCTCTACATGGGGCTTCCCTTGAGATGCACCCGAAGGCTACAGCTGGTCCAAAATGCGGCTGCGCGGGCAGTCCTGGGAGTTACTAGATACTCCCACGTAACACCACTCCTGCGCGGGCTACACTGACTGCCTGTGGCCTTTCGGGTGCGTTTCAAGGTGTTGGTTATCACCTTTAAAGCGCTCCATGGCACAGGACCTAGTTATTTGCAGGATCGTATCCTGCCCCATACATCCCTTCGGCCGATTCGCTCTCACAGAGAGGGACTTCTCCGGGTGCCGTCCACTAGGCAATGCCAGTGGGCGACGCCCAGGGGAAGGGCCTTCTCTGTGATGGGCCCGACCCTCTGGAATGACATTCCCCCTGATATTAGAACGACCACGGACCTCCGCTCCTTCCGCCAGAAACTCAAAACCCACTTGTTTCATCTAGCCGGCCTGGCCTAACTTTATGCTTCCCGCCTCAATCTGTAATTTTAAATTATTTTATTCGGTTTTATGGGTCTAGTTTTAATTTTTATAAATTTGTACAGGGGATTATTTAATTCAATTTTTAGTTTATATGTATTGTTGTAGTTTTGATAGTTTCAATTTTACCTCTACACCGCCCCGAGTCCCTTCGGGGAGAGGGGGCGGTCTAGAAATCTAATTAAATAAATAAATAAATAAATAAATATAATCCATGCAATACTGAATCTGGCCACATTGGTAGGAAAGTATATGCACTTTACTCCTTAAGTAAGATTTGTTCCTTCAATTAAGTGCCTTGAAAATCCATCCAATAGAAATATATTTGTATAGGTAAGATAAAGGTTCCCCTTGCACATATATGCTAGTTGTTCCTGACTCTAGGGGGCGGTACTCATCACAGTTTCAAAGCCAAAAAGTCAGCATTGTCCGAAGACGTCTCCGTGTTCATGTGGCCGGCATGACTAACCGCCGAAGGCGCATGGAACGCTGTTACCTTCCCACCAAAGGTTTTTTCTATGTTTCTACTTGCATTTTTACATGGTTTTGAACTGCTAGGTTGGCAGAAGCTGGGACAGGTAACAGGAGCTCACTCCATTATGCGGCACTAGGGATTCGAACCGCCAAACTGCCAACCTTTCTGATCGACAAGCTTAGCGTCTTAGCCACTGAGCCATTGTGTCCCTCGAAGTATGCGAAGTATATTTATATACTTGCCACTATTGCAAATATGTTAATGAGAAATACTGAATTATAAAACTTTTAGGTGAAGTGTAAGTTTCACATATCTATTTGCATCTGCTGCTGTGGCCTAGAGGTGGAGCTCTTACCTCACAAGCAGGAGGTTGTGAGTTTGATCCTAGGTAGAGGCAGATGAGGGTTAGACTAGATGGCCTGCAAGGTCCTTTCCAACTCTGTTAATGAGAAATAATGAGAAAAATGTTTTCAGACATGTGCCAATTAACAATCTACCACAAGATGGCTCTGTTTGCTATGAATTTGTTGTTTTGTCATTGTTCCTCTAACAATAAACTTTTGACATCTGCAGCACTCTCACATTTCCATTCTAAAAAACCGGAAACAGTACAGTAATTAGATCTGCATTAGTTTTCCTTCTTCTGATTCATTAAATGTGTACTTCTTCTCAAAGTGCCTTTAGTTGCATTATAGAAGCCACACAATTTTATTAGAATTAGAATGCCAGGAATGGATTTTTTTTTTCTTGACATGGGCTAACCATAACCCGCCTTTTTTGGTTTGGCGCCAGTTAGTGTGAATCCACCCATTGTGCCCTGTAAGCTCCCTTTGATGTTTTCATGTGATCTTATGAAACATGATTTATTTTGTGAATCATGGTTGAACAAGCCATAGAATTTTGCAGTGTGTGTACTCAGCTGCTCTGCATTCATGGGCATGTGTGATATATCATAACAAACCGAAGTACAGGCTGTGGGCAGCTGTAATGCAACTTACAGAAATTAAGGGTATTAATTTCCTTGTTTTACACATTCCGTTCGTGGGGGGAGGGGGGGTTACGGCAGGCACTACTACCAGTTTGCTTGTGCGCGCGCGCTTTGTGTATACTTTGTGTGCGTGCTTGATGTGCATGCAAAGTACAATTAAAATTGTTCTGCGCATGCACAGAACTGAAAAAATAAAATGGTGGCGCCTCTGGCGCTTCCTGGAGAACTGATTTGTGGGCGTGGCAGGCCCTGGTCACTGTCAGTTCCAGAGATCCAGGCTGTCAAACCACTACTGGTTCAGCCGAACTGGTAGGAACCCACCACTGATTCCGCTTCTCCTTGTACTGGACAGCTAATGATTGATATGGAAGCCTGTGTTCTCTGATCCAGCTCAATTATCCTTATCCTTATGATATTTTTAGAGTTGGGTTTTAAATTAATATTGGTCTTTTAGCACGGGCTAAATTATTTAATTGTAGCTTTAACTTTTGTAGAATTTTGTATTGTTTGTACTTTTAGATTTTTAAATTCCTGTGCGCCGCCCTGAGTCCCATTTTGGGAGATAGGGAGGGATAGAAATCTAATAAAGTAAGTAAGTAAGTAAGATCAGGGGTCCCAATCCCTGGGCCGTAGCCCCTTAGCGGGCTGTGGCATGCGTGCTCGTATCCTGCCCCATACATCCCTCCACCCGATCCGCTCCCACAGAGAGGGACTTCTCCGGGTGCCGTCCACCAGGCAATGCCGGTTGGCGACGCCCAGGGGAAGGGCTTTCTCTGTGGCGGGGCTGACCCTCTGGAACGACCTACCCAGTGATGGGTTTCAAATTTTTTTAGAACCTACTCTCTAGGTGTGGCTTATTTTGTGGGCGTGGCTTGGCAGTCATGTGACAGGGTGGGAGTGGCCAATTTGTAAAATGTGGTGAAACTCATTTAACAACGTTCTTGCTTGGCAACCAAAATTTTGGGCTCAATTGTGATGATAAATTCTTTCTTTCTTTTTTCTTTCTTTCTTTCTTTCTTTCTTTCTTTCTTTCTTTCTTTCTTTCTTTCTTTCTTTCTTTCCTTTCTTACTTTCTGCCTTCCTTTCCTTCCCATTGGGTTACCGGCAGCGGCAGGCCAGACTTACTTCTGGGTCCGCCGGTGGAACCTCCTCTCACCGGCTCTCTAAATTTCACCATCCGGCTCTTGCGAGTAGGTGCGAGCCTGCAGAAACCCACCGCTGGACCTACCCCCCGAACTTAGAACGATCATGGACCTCCGCTCCTTCCGCCAACATCTCAAAACATACTTTTTTCACCTTGCCGGCCTGGCCTAATGCACACAACCAAGTTGAAGACTGAATACTAAATTGTTTTATTGGATTTTAAGGGTTAATTTTTAGGGGTTTTTAGCGCTGGGTATGATATATTTAATTGGTTTTTAGTACTTATTTATTATGATGTTGTATATTTTATTCTATTTCCCTGTGCACCGCCCTGAGTCCCTTCGGGGAGAGTGGCGCGGTTTTTTATAAATCCAATAAATAATTATACAGTGATCCCTCGTTTTTCGCGGTTAATGGGGACCGGAACCTTCCGCGAAAACTGAAAAACCGCGAAGTAGGATTCGCACCGGAAACTTGAGTTGGTGGACATCATTTAAAGCAAGCACTAGGGGGCGCTTGCCTCCTATCAATGCAATTTTTTTTCTGTATTTTTGAAAAACCCGCGAAGCACTGAAGCCGCGAAACATGAAGCCGCGAAAAACGAGGGATCACTATAATAATAAATAATGTGGGTTTAGCTCAACTTGCAGTTGAGCTGTGTGTGCATGTCCGTGCACACCAGCCTGCTGCTCGGGTGAGTTGAGCTGCATATGCAGCCCAGTTCCTCTCTCTTCTCCCAGACGGGCCACCAAGCCACAAAGCTTGGGGACCATTGCCTTAGAGCATTTATTTTCTCCAAATATAGCCTGTGCTCTCAATTTCTTTAAAAAAAATTATGCTGGTACCCTGTTTCCCTGAAAATAAGACCTCCCTGGATAATAAGTCCAATTGGGCTTTTGAGCGCATGCGCTAAAGTCCGCCCTCCCCCGAAAATAAGCCCTCCACCCAAATATTGCAATACAGCAGCAGCCATGAGGTGACCCCGCTCACTGCCTCCTGCACCTCAAAAATAATAAGACCTCCCAAAAAAATAAGGCCAAGCGCTTATTTCAGGGGTCAAAAGAAAATAAGACCCCGTCTTATTTTCAGGGAAACACAGTATATCAGGGGTGAAATCAACTTACCGTTGCTACAGGTTTGCAAATGTGAGTGCATGCACAGAGAGAGACGGTCCCTTGGTATATACAATACAATACAATAGCAGAGTTGGAAGGGACCTTGTAGGTCTTCTAGTCCAACCCCCTGCGTGGGCAGGAACATTATACCATTTCAGACAAATGGCTATCTAACATCTTTTTAAAGACTTCCAGTGTTGGGGCATTCACAACTTCTGGAGGCAAGCTGTTCCACTGGTTAATTGTTTTAACTGTCAGGAAATTTCTCCTCAGTTCTAAGTTGCTTCTCTCCTTGATTAGTTTCCACCCATTGCTTCTTGTTCTGCCCTCAGGTGCCTTGGAGAATAGTTTGGCTCCCTCTTCTTTGTGGTAACCCCTGAGATATCGGAACACTGCTATCATGTCTCCCCTGGTCCTTCTCTTCATCAAACTAGACATACCCAGCTCCTGCAACCGTTCTTCATATGTTTTAGTCTCCAATCCCCCATGCGCCACCTCCGTGCATGCACAGGACCTTCCTCATGTGCACAGAGCTTCAAAAATGGGATGTGATGACATCCGGGTGGGTGGGCGGAGCCTCCTACTTAGTGGTGAAATTTTTTTTACTGCCAGTTCTGTGGATGTGGCTTGATGGGCATGGCAGGGGAAGGATACTGCAAAATCCCCATTCCATCCCCATTCTGGAGCCAGCCAGAGGTGGTATTTGCCAGTACTCTGAACTACTCAAAATTTCCACTACTGGTTCTCCAGAACCTGTCAGAACCAGCTGAATTTCATCCCTGCTCCCACTGCTACCGGTTCACTGAACCGGATAGAAACGGCTAAATAGCACCACTGTTGTATATATATTGTTTATATTTTATAGAGCCAGTGTGATTTAATGATTTAACTACCACTAGATTACTACTAGACGGTGAGCTCTAGTCCTGCCTTAGGCATGAAAGGCATCTAGGTGACTTTGGGGCAGTCATTGTTTCTCAAACCCAACCCACTTCACAGGATGGTGGTTATGTTGAAAATAGGAAGAAGGAGAAATATTACCTTGGTTTGCCACCTTGAATTCTTTATAAAAATTACAAAAGTGAACTAAAAATAAATATTTGCAGTTGCAGACACATTAATAGTACGTGATAGTCCTTTGAGTTAATGTATCTAAAATAAGGTTGTTGCTGAGAAAATAGGAGAAGAAAGGAGTATTATTAAAGTATGTTTGTCTCATTGAGTTACTTATAAAGTAACAAAGACAGGATATAACAAATCTAATCAATACATTCATTTAAAAAAAACCTTCCAAAGGAGATTATTTTTATGCTGGAACCTGGAACCAAACAATAGGGCACAATACATCACAATTGCTTTAGTTAAAGAGTGACATGCAATTTGCATGTGAGGCTGAAGGACAGATAGCTGATCTCAATCTCTGTCTCCCCGAAACCCTCAAGGTCTCCCTGCCCTGAAGATACAATACAATAGCAGAGTTGGAAGGGACCTTGGAGGTCTTCTAGTCCAACCCCCTGCCTAGGCAGGAGCCCTATGCCATTTCAGACAAATGGCTATCCAACAACTTCTTAAAGACTTGCAGTGTTGGGGCATTCACAACTTCTGGACGCAACTTCTGTTCCACTGATTAATTGTTCTCACTGTCAGGAAATTTCTCCTCAGTTCTAAGTTGCTTCTCTCCTTGATTAGTTTCCACCCATTGCTTCTTGTTCTGCCTTCAGGTGCCTTGGAGAATAGTTTGACTCCCTCTTCTTTGTGGCAACCCTTGAGATATTGGAACACGGCTATCATGTCTCCCCCAGTCCTTCATTTCGCTGAACTAGACATACCCAGTTCCTGTAACCGTTCTTCATATGTTTTAGTCTCCAGTCCCCTAATCATCTTGGTTGCTCTTCTCTGCACTCTTTCCAGAGTCTCCACGTCTTGATACTGCCTTGAAGTATCTGGTTTGCTACCTTCAACTGCCAGTAGCTCTCTTCTAAGGATGTTTTTAACTTGTGGTCCTCCATGTAACCCTGCTGATTGATGGAGATAAGGCGATGACCCCTTGGGCTACCTTAATGGCACTTCAAAGGAAAACCATGAAATAGCAATAGCACTAATACATGTTTTCACAGTGTTTTTACAGCCCTTTCTAAGTGGTTTACAGAGTCAGCATATTGTCCCCAACAATCTGGGTCCGCATTTTGCCAACCTCAGAAGGATGGAAGGCTGAGTCAACCTGGGCCCGGTCAGGATTGAACTTGTGGGTAATGGGCAGAGTGTATTTGCAATACTACCCTCTACCCACTGTGCCATCAAAACATCAAACTGTTTTCTTACAATGTAGCTGGCTGGCTACATAGAGGTAGATCCTCCCATAAGCCATAGCTAGTTTTGCACAAACCTGGAAATAAATGATGGTTTTTGCCAAAAGCGTCATAAAGTGCAATCTTGTGACTGTGTTATGCTGCAAACAGCCATAAAAAAGGGCTAGTTGCTGAGTGTACAAAATATATTCACACGGCTATGAGGGAAACTTGCTATTGGAACTTTAGAACCAAGTTGTAAGTAGCCCTGGAGAGGTCCATCATCACTTCCAATGGCCACTTAGTGACTGATCACTAAGGACTATTTGTAGCTTATGGCGAGACAGGTGTGACTACGGAATCCCGAATCCTTCTCCTCTCAGGGGAGATAAATAAGTTTTTATTAAAGAAAACTACCCCCACCCAAAAAAGAAATAACGTCTTACTGCCAGTCAGCCATACTGTAATAAAGTGTAATGCAGCTTTCAGGAAACCAGGCATTGGACTACAAATCCCATATTGCCCAGGCACATCTGCATTTGGTTCTGTCGATTGGAAATAACAGAGTTCCTAATCTAGAAGAACTTTCTGGAAGTTACCAGGTTAGACAGAGCTAAGGGACTGTTAGGGAGACAAACTTAGGAATCAAATTTCTATTCCTCCTCCTCCTCCTCCTCCTCCTCCTCTCCTCCCCCCTCCCAGTGGTGGATTTCAATTTTTTTTAGAACCTACCCTCTAGGTGTGGCCTATTTTGTGGGCGTGGCTTGGCAGTCATGTGACAGGGTGGGAGTGGCCAACTTGTAAAATGTGGTGAAACTCATTTAACAACACTCTTGCTTAGCAACCAAAACTTTGGGCTCAATTGTGATGATAAATTCTTTCTTTCTTTCTTTCTTTCTTTCTTTCTTTCTTTCTTTCTTTCTTTCTTTCTTTCTTTCTTTCTTTCTTTCTTTCTTTCTTTCTTTCTTTCTTTCATGGCTCGGGGCCTAGTTATTTGCGAGACCGCCTCTTGCCCCATACATCCCTTAGACCGATACGCTCCCACAGAGAGGGCCTTCTCAGGGTGCCGTCGGCCGGGCAATGCCGACTGGCGACACCCAGGGGAAGAGCCTTCTCTGTGGCGGGGCCAGCCCTTTGGAACGACCTACCCCCCGAATTACGCACCATCACCGACCTCCGCCTCTTCCGCCAATGTCTAAAGACATACCTATTCCAACAAGCCGGCCTAGCCTAACCTCCCATGGGGACTTTTAGATAGTTTTATTGGGTATTTTAAAATTGGGTTTTTAGCATAGGATAAGACGGTTTAATTTATATTTTAAATTGTGTATTTATTTTTGTACTCTGTATGTTTTTTAAATTTCCTGTGCGCCGCCCTGGGTCCTTTGCGGAGAAGGGCGGGATATAAATGTAAATAAACTAAACTAAACTAAACTAAACTAAACTAAACTTTCTTTCTTTCTTTCTTTCTTTCTTTCTTTCTTTCTTTCTTTCTTTCTTTCTTTCTTTCTTTCTTTCTTCCTTCCTTCCTTCCTTCCTTCCTTCCTTCCTTCCTTCTTTCCCTTCCCTTCCCTTCCTTTCCTTTCCTTTCTTATTTTCTGCCTTCCTTTCCTTCCTTCCCATTGGGTTACCGGCAGCGGCAGGCCAGATTTACTTCTGGGTCCGCCGGTGGAACCCCCTCTCACTGGCTCTCTAAATTTCACCATCCGTCTCTTGCGAGTAGGTGTGAGCCTGCAGAAACCCACCACTGTCCCCCCCCCCCATATCTGGTGGCCTCAATCACTGTTATTTGATGCTGTTGGGGTGTCTCTCCGATATTGTCTCTCCATCTTATTCTGGGGCTGCCTCATGTTCTTTTCCATACTCAATTTTCCATACAAATTTCCCTACTAAAACGGTGAATTTGTCGTGTTCTAGGAGTACATCCGGTCCTTCCATGGATTTCCCATTCACCCCCCCATCCCCCTCACCACCACCCCACTCAAAGGCTCCTAGCCCTGGGGGCAAGTTTGCATTTCTAAGAAAAATTAAGCACGCTACTGACTTTACAAAGGGACGATTGACGCAAATCAATCTGGGAATAACACAGCTTCGAGCTCCAGTGAGAATATGTGTTAGCTAACCGAAGTTAATGATCAATCATTCTCAATTCTAAGGGGTGGGCCTGAGGAGTGGCAGAAGGCAAGCCTTTTCATGTCATCGCTGTACTTGTAGTCTTCTCCGGGATCTGTCTGTTTGACTCTCTTTGGGGGTTAATTCAGAATTTGGTTTCTTGATTCTACTGGCCCTCCCTCGTTCTCCCTTTCATACACTCTCATTTTACTTTGACAGGCCAACAAGAACATCAGGATTCAAGTCACTTCAGCTACTGGTATCTGAAGCCACCCCCAAATTTCCAGTTAAGAGAATTTGGGATGGCTTCAAATTGAGGTAGTCCTCGACTTACGACCACAATTGAGCCCAACTTTTCTGTCGCTAAGTGAAACGTTTGTTACGTGAGTTTTGCCCCACTGCCACCCTTGCCTCATTCAATAACCAAGAAAGGAAACTCCCAACTCCATTGGTTTAGAGCAGTGTTTCTCAACCTTGGCAACTTGAAGATGTCCGGACTTACAATACAATACAATACAATACAATAGCAGAGTTGGAAGGGACCTTGTAGGTCTTCTAGTCCAACCCCCTGCGTGGGCAGGAACCTTATACCATTTCAGACAAATGGCTGTCTAACATCTTTTTAAAGACTTCCAGGGTTGGGGCATTCACAACTGCTGGAGGCAAGCTGTTCCAGAGGTTAATTGTTCTTACTGTTAGGAAATTTCTCCTTAGTTCTAAGTTGCTTCTCTCCTTGGTTAGTTTCCACCCATTGCTCCTTGTCCTGCCCCCAGGTGCCTTGGAGAAAAGTTTGACTCCCTCTTCTTTGTGGCACCCTCTGAGATATCGGAACACTGCTATCATGTCTCCCCTGGTCCTTCTCTTCATCAAACTAGACATACCCAGCTCCTGCAGCCGTTCTTCATATGTCTTAGTCTCCAGTCCTCTAATCATCTTGGTTGCTCTTCTTTGCACTCTTTCCAGAGTCTTCACGTCTTTTCTACATCGTGGCGACCAAAACTGTATGCAGTATTCCAAGTGTGGCCTTACCAAGGCACTATACAGTGGCATTAACACTTCACGCGATCTAGATTCTATCCCTCTGTTGATGCAGCCTAGAACTGTGTTGGCTTTTTTGGCAGCTGCTGCACACTGCTGGCTCATATTTAAATGGTTGTCCACTAGGATACCAAGATTCGCATTCGCTGGCTGGGGAATTCTGGGAATTGAAGTCCGGACATCTTCAAGTTGCCAAGGTTGAGAAACACTGGTTTAGAGTAAAGGTATTTATTTATTTATTTATTTATTTATTTATTTATTTATTTATTTATTTATTTATTTATTTATTTATTTATTTATTTATTTATTTATTTATTTATTTATTTATTTATTTATTTATATTTCTAAACCGCCCCCTCTCCCCAAAGGGACTCGGGGCGGTGTACAGGAAAATTAAAAACATCTAAAAACAATACAATACATACATAATTAAAACCAATTAAATCATACACCCTGTACTAAAATTTATAAAACAATAAAACTATATCCCACTTAAAACCTGATTAAACAATTTAAAACTACAGCCTGGGGCGAGGAACATAAATTAGGCCAGGCCGGCCTGATGGAACAGATATGTCTTTACTTTTTGGCGGAAGAGCGGAGGTCCGTAGTGGTTCTAATATCGGGGGGAAGGTCATTCCAAAGGGTTGGGCCCATCACAGAGAAGGCCCTTCCCCTGGGCGTTGCCCGCTGGCATTGCCTAGTGGACGGCACCCGGAGAAGTCCCTCTCTGTGGGAGCGAATCGGCTGAAGGGATGTATACTTTTACTGGATGTGAAGTAAAAACATCGAAAGTAAAGCAAGATCTGAGGCTAAATGGCGCAAACTCCGAGCTAAATGTCCACTCTCCAGCCCTCAAGGATGTCATGTGGGGTGCAGCTTCAGGTGGCCACATCAAGGTGGTGTGCAGAGACGGTTCTCCTTGACCAAGCCCAAAAACGGGCCTTCAGCATGCACAGAAGATGGCGAGAACAAAGCTCCCTCATCAAGATGTCACCTCCAGGCACGGTTCCCCTCCCAATACCGAAACCCCCCCTCCCTCCCCGTTACTATGGCAGCCGATAGCAAGCAAGCGATATAGAGACTGACACCCACTTTCTTGACACAGTCCTTATGTGAATCACTGCAGTGGTTAAGTGAATCCCACAGTTGTTAAGTGAGTCTGGTTTCCCCATTGATTTTGCTTGTCAAAAGGTCACAGGAGGGGATCGCTTACCCCCAGGACCCTGCAACCGTCATAAATAGGAACCAGTTCTCAAGGGGATGCCGCAATGGTCACATGTATGAAAAATGGCCATGCCACTTTTTGCAGAGCCGTTGTAACTTCGAACGGCCACTAAATGAACTGTCATAAGTTGAGCATGACTTGTACAATTCTGAAGACTTGTGAGATGTTCGGCATACACAGGCTTTATTTTCACCTATAAACCAAGATTAATTCTCAGACGAAGCAGTGGCTTATTTATTCATGATCTATTGCAGTGATGGCTAACCTTTTTTTGGGGATCATATGCTAAAAATGGGGGGGGGGAGTGCAGGGGGGTCATGCACAGGCATGCCCACACCCATAATGCTATGTGTGAGACCCTCCCCAGCGCTACCCTCCCCTTACTTTTGGCATGCTTTTTTTGCCCTCCTCAAGCTCCAGAGGCTTTCTATGACTCTGGAGAGGGAGAAAACAGCCTTCTGAAGGCTCTGGAGGGCAAAAACTGGTCCTACAAGCAAACTGGAAGTTCGTTCCTCAACTTCCGGTTTGCCCATAGGGTAAAGTGACCAGATTTTAATATTGCTAAAGCGGGACACCATTGCTGGGGGAGGGGGTGAAGACGGCCTTTCATGACAGCAGAGGGCCGCTATTCAGAGGCGGCCTGCGGCCAGGGCAGTGGTGCGGGGCGTGGGCAGAAAGCGGCGGCCGGAGCGGGCGGGTGGGCAGGTGGAAGGGGAGGGCTGGCGAGGGAGGAGCGAGCGAGCAGTCAGGCAGGCAGCAGGCGGCGGAGGAGGAGAGCTGTTTGCAGCGGGGCTGCAGCTGGAGCCCGCGCGGCCCTGAACTTTGCACCGCCGCTGCCACTGCCACAATGCGCTGAGAGCAGCCGCCCGGGAGTCCCACCGCCGCCAGCCTGCACGTCCCACCATGGGCGCCAGGCAGGGAGGTGGCCCGCCCCACTGCCCTGGCCGCAGGCCACCTCTGAACATGTGCAGAGCGCCCGCACCCGCCCGGCCCCGCTCCACCCCAGGCAAAAATCAGGACTTTTTAAAAAAGCGGTGGGATCCGGGACAATTTGTTCAAAAGTGGGACTGTCCCGCCAAAAGTGGGACTGTCCCACCAAAAGCGGGACATCTGGTCACCTTACTATAGGGCTGGTTTTTAGTGCTTAAAAGAAATGAACGTAAAAGAAGGCCAAAGTTAGTTGGCCAGTGCGCGCATGCGCGCTGGAACTGACAGGCCAATGCCTTGCGTGCCCTAACAAATGGCTCTGCATGTCACCTGTGGCACATATTGATCTATTGAATGAAAAAGCTATCTATTGAATGAAAAAGCCATAAATCATGGTTTGTAATCAGGGATGGCTGATTTCATACACAGATATTCCTTAACTGATTCATTGTGACCAGTTATCACAGTGCTGAAAAAAAGCAACCTACAACACGTATGACTGTCGCAGCATCCTCATGGGTCACATGATGAGAATTTGGTTGCTTGGCAACCGGCATGTCTTTAAGATGGTGGCAGTGCCCAAGGGTCACATGATCACCATTTGCGTTCTTCCCAATCAATTTCTGACAAGAAAACTCAATGAGGGAAACTGGATTTGTTTAGTGACTGTGTGACTGTGTGCTTCGCTTAACAACAACTGTGATTCACTTAACAACCATGGCAAAAAGGTCATAAAATCAGGTGCTCCTCACTTAACAACTGCCTTGCTTAGCCCAATTGTGGTTGTAAGTCAAGGACTTTAATGTATCTATATCATTTAAAGCCAAAACCTAGTACGCCATATTATAGTTTAAAAAACTACATGAGTTCAGTTGGTGTCATGCCAAAAAAATTTTGTGTGTTAAGTGAGTTTTGTCCCATTTTATAATCTTTCTTGCCAGGGTTGTTAAGTTAATCACATGGTTAAGTGAATCTGGCTTCCCCATTGAATTTGCTTGTCAGAAGGTCGCAAAAGGGGATCACATGACCACAGGACACTGCAGCCGTCATAAATACATTCCAGTTGCCAAGCAGCCAAATTTTGATCACGTCATTGTACGGATGCTGCAAAATTCATTAGTGTGAAAAATGGTCCTAGGCCACTTTTTTCACTGCCGTTGTAACTTTGAACGGTCATTTTTATTTATTTATTTATTTATTTTATTTTATTTAAATTTATATCCTGCCCTTCTCCACAGAGGACCTAGGGCGGCGTACAGGAAATTTAAAAACACACAAATACAAAGATAAATATATAATTTAAAATAAATATTAAACATTCCCATCCTGTACTAAAACAAATTTAAAATACCCAATTTAAAAACTTCCTAAAAGTCCCCACGGGAGGTTAGGCTAGGCCGGCTTGTTGGAACAAATATGTCTTTAGACATTGGCGGAAGAGGCGGAGGTCGGTGATGGTACGTAATTCAAGGGATAGGTCATTCCAAAGGGCTGGGCCCGCCACAGAGAAGGGTCTTCCCCTGGGTGTCGCCAGTCGGCATTGTCCGGCTGACGGAACCCTGAGAAGGCCCTCTCTGTGGGAGCGTATCGGTCTAAGGGATGTATGGGGCAGGAGGCGGTCTCGCATGTAACTAGGCCCCGAGCCATGGAGCGCTTTAAAGATTGTCGTCAAAACCTTGAAGCGCACCTGAAAGGCCACAGGAAGCCAATGCAGCTCGTGCAGGATCGGTGTTATTTGGGAGCATCTAGTGGCCCCCATAATCACCCGCGTGGCTGCGTTTTGGACTAGCTGTAGCTTTCGGGTGCACCTCAAGGGAAGCCCCATGTAGAGAGCATTACAGTAGTCGAGTCGGGACGTCACGAGAGCTTGAGTGACTGTGCGAAGGGCAGCCCGGTCCAGTAAGGGGCGCAATTGGCGCATCAGGCGTACCTGATGAAACGCCCCCCTGGCCACGGCCGCCACATGGTCCTCCAAGGACAGCCGGGAATCCAGGAGGACACCCAAATTGCGCGCCCTCTCCACGGGGGCCAATGTTTCGCCCCCAATGGCCAGAGTTGGAGTAGTCTGGCTGAACCGGAGTGCCGGAAACCACAGCCACTCAGTCTTGGCAGGGTTGAGCTTGAGTTTGTTACCACCCATCCAGATCCGTACGGCTTCCAAACACTGGGACAGCACTTCGGCGGCATCGTTGGGGTGGTTTGGGGTGGATATGTACAGCTGAGTGTCATCAGCGTACAGGTGGTACTCCACCCCAAAACCACGGATGATCTCACCCAGCGGCTTCATATATGTGTTGAAAAGGAGGGGCAAGAGGACCGACCCCTGAGGAACCCCACATAAGAGAGGCCTCGAGGTCGACCTCTGCCCTCCCGTCAACACATATTGCGACCGCAGAACGGTGCCTCCCAGCCCCAACCCCCCCAATCAGTGCAATAGGATACCATGGTCGATGGTATCAAAAGCCGCCGAGAGGTCTAATAGGACTAGGATAGAGGAATATCCTCTATCCTGCGCCCTCCAGAGATCATCAACCAACGCGACCAATGCCGTCATGGTGCTGTGCCCGGGTCGGAAGCCGGACTGGCGCGGGTCTAGATAATCAACTTCCTCCAGGTGTCGTGGGAACTGTTGGGCTACCACACTCTCGACAACCTTCACTAGAAAGTGAAGGTTGGAGACCGGACGATAGTTCTCTAATAAAGCTGGGTCCAGGGACAGCTTCTTGAGGAGGGGCCTCACTACCGCCTCTTTCAAGATGGCAGGTAAGGACCCTTCACTCAAAGATGCATTGACAATGCCCTGGAGCCAGCCTCGTGTCATCTCCCAGGATGCCAGTACAAGCCAGGAGGAACACGGGTCCAATAAACATGTGGTCGCCCTAAGTTTCCTTGACAACCTGTCCATATCCTCGGTGGTAACAAAGTCAAACTCCTCCCAAGAAGTCCTTACACCCATTAAACGAATGGCTGTAAGGACTACCTGTAGTAGTCTTTTGTTTTGCTCTCCCCTATATATATTTATAGCCGATAACCTGGCGTTGCCTGGGTATTTATTTATTGGGGGGAAATGTTCAGAACAAACGTAATTTCTAATGTTGGATTTTCCCCCTTACCAGAGGGAGCCCCCTTGTGGAGTACTATGAAGCCGTTACCATGGCAACTCCACTGCGCTGCACAGTAGAATCCATTTTACAGCAGTACAGTAGAAGCCGTTTTAAGGCACAACAGACTGTATCTTAACAGAACACACACTCCGAGGGGTGTAAGGGGTGTCTTACTCCCCACAGTATTTGTTTCCAGAGAGAGTCATCTGTGTACCAAGTTTGGTTGAAATTGCTCGAGGCATTCCAGAGTTATTCTGGAACATACACAGACAGCCATTTATAGAAAAATCTATATCCGCCATCTGTGTTTACTGGATTTACGGAGGCTCTTGAAAGTCACAATGGCTGATGTGATGTTCCTTTTTCCCTCAAGGAAGTCTCTGGCTCAAGAGAGTTTCATCGACGCACCTGAACATACAGGCACGACAATAGACAGTGTCCAATTTGTCAGTTCTCCCTAAACCATTTCAGGAAATTCAAGATTGTTCAAGGAGAGGCAGTAAAAGCGAAGCACATGAGCAAATATCAGGGAAGGCACACCCTTCGCTGGGATGAATCAGGTTTATAGTTCCACCAATCCAAATTTGAAAAGCTTTTTAAGATTCCCATTTCCTAGGAATCCCCTGAATCTATGTTTCAAAAATCCTTGTTAAAGCATGCCCAGCTTGTTTCAACATTACTCGGTATGATTATATAACCTCGCAGGGTAAGTCGAAATAAAAAGAGGGAGTTTATGACTTTAGCATGTTCTCTGAAACATATTCCAACGAATTTTTCCTCAGAGGTGAGCCTCGTATTTCCATCTGGTCCCATACAGTTCCCTTTCTGTCCAAATTTGGATACCTATTTGCGGTTCGCAAACTAAGAAGGTCCTTTCATTATAGCAAAAGCTTCGGATTGATTTTATTTCTGAATCAAGTAAAAAAAAAGTGCCCTTCAAGGATAGATTTAAAAAAATTACAATGGAGTTGTTATAATACTAGATACTTAAGGTATTGAAAATTAAGCTAAGATGAGACTTAATCTATATAAATAAAAATAAAAGTAAAAATCTATTTGTTCCATCAGGCCGGCTTGGCCTAATTTATGCTTCTCGCCCCAGTCTGTTTTCTCAAATTGTTGATTGGGTTTTAATGGGTAGTATTTTAATGTTCTTAAATTTTTAGTACAGGGTAGTTTAATTCACTTTTAACTTGAGTGTATTGTATGTTTTTATATGGTTTTTTAATTCTCCTGTACACCGCCCCGAGTCCCTTCGGGGAGAGGGGGCAGTTTATAAATGTAAATTATTATTATTATTATTATTATTATTATTATTATTATTATTATTATTATTATTATTATTATTATTATTATTATTATTATTATTAAAGAGGGACTAGGGGAGACAGGATAGCAGCCTTCCAATATCTCAGGGGTTGCCACAAAGAAGAGGGAGTCAAACTAACTAGGTATGTATTGTATTATAGTAGGTAGGTAGATAGAGGAATAGATAGAGAGGGAGAAATACAGTAGGTAGGTAGGTGGATAGATAGAGTGAGAAATACAGTAGATAGGTAGGTAGGTAGGTAGGTAGGGGGATAGATAGAGGGAGAAATACAGTAGGTAGGTAGGTAGATAGGGGGATAAATAGAGAGGGAGAATTACAGTAGGTAGGTAGGTAGATAGAGGGAGAAAGGAAGAAATACAGTAGGTAGGTAAGTGGAGGGATAGATAGAGAGGGAGAAATACAGTAGCAGGTAGGTGGGTAGGTAGGCAGGTAGGTGGATAGATAGGGAGAAATACAGTAGGTAGGTAGGTAGAGGAATAGAGAGAGAGGGAGAAATACAATAGGTAGGTACGTAGGTAGGGGGAGAAAGGAAGAAATACAGTAGGTAGGTAGGTAGAGGGAGAAATAGAGAGGGAGAAATACAGTAGGTAGGTAGGTAGGTAGAGGGATAGATAGAGAGGGAGAAATACAGTAGGTAGGTAGGTAGGTTGGGGGTTATACGGTGGTTGTGTGTATGTGTGCAGGTGTAGATCTACACACAGATTGTTTGGCCATTTAACCAAACTGGGTCACAGCAACGCGTGGCCGGGTATAGCTAGTTATGAATAAGATTGTATATTTGAATGTTGGCACAAAATATGTGTATCCAGATGACACACTGGGTAATGGAAAATGGATTGTTTATATAAAAATAAATTAATTTTTTTTAAAAAGGATCCAATCCAGCCCAAATTAATGAGGTCCATCGGGAAATTCCTTACAGAAAGGGTAGTCCTTGACTTATGACCACAATTGAACCCAAAATTCCTGTCGCTAAGTGAAACATTTATTAATATAATTTTCCCCCATTTTACGACCTTTCTTCCCACCGTTATTAAATGAATCGTTGCAGTTGATAAGTTACTAACATAGTTGTTACGTGAGTCTGGCTTCCCCATTGATTCTGCTTGTCAGAAGGTTGCAAAAGATGATCACATGACCTTGGGACATAGCAACAGTCATAAGTATGAACCCGTTGTCAAGCATCTGAATTTTGATCAAATGATCATAGGGATGCTACGGTTGTAAGTTTTAAAAATGATCATAAGTCACTTTTTTCAATGCTGTTGTAACTTTGAATAATCACTAAATGGATCGTTGTAAGTCGAGAATTACCTGAATTTTCAAATCCATGGAAATCTTCCACTATTCCAGCTTGGCACCATTCACACATGCTAGGCTAAAATTGGCCTCTATCCTGTCATTGTGGTGGTGTAGATCTGACATGACATCAGCTTGGAAACCGGTATAGGAACATCATCGTGTATATTGTTGTTTATTCCAGGGGTCCCCAACCCCCAGGCCGTGGACCGGTGCCACTCCGTGGCTTGATGGTAACAGGGCCGGAGTGAGCAGCGGAGAGAGTAGCGCAACTCTTAGGAAAGTGTAGCAAATGCTCTGCTATCCTGGTGGCTGGCTGGGGCGCTCCCCGGGAGCAGGACGGGGGCAATGGCCTGCATTGGGGGGCGGGGGTTCAGGGCACCACCCGGCCCTGCACAGGGTGAAGGGGCTGCCAGGCCCTTCTGCCCGGGACGCAGCCTGTCCTTCCCTGCCCCAGCCGAGGATCCTTCGCCCGGGACCCCTGGCAGCCTTCCCGCCCAGTTGCACATGACCACTGAACGTGCGTGCGGCCCACATGACCCGCTGGAGGCTCCCACCGGTCCGTGGAATTTTTTTTACATGGAACCGGTCCCTGGTGCCAAAAAGGTTGGGGACCCCTGGTTTATTCAGTCAAAAGTCCTTATTTTATTATTTATTATTTTATTATTTTTCGAATTTATACCCCGCCCTTCTCCTTGTTAGGACCCAGGGCGGCGCACAGGCATTATTAAAACCATAACAAAAGACAATATACACTATTAAAAACATATTAAATTAAATTAAAACCAATGCTAAAAACCCATTTAAAACCCTGAAAATTAAAATTTATAAATAGAGTCACAAATTGATTTACAACAGTTTGTTCAGTGACCGTTTGAAATTACAACAACACTGAATAAAGTGACTTACGACCGTCTTTCACACTTACACACTCACACTTACAACTGAAGCATCCCCATGGTCACAGGATCAAAATTCAGACGCTTGCCAACTGGTTTGTACTTATGACGGGTTTCAATGTCCTGGGGTCATGTAATCCCCTTTTGTGACCTTCTGACAAGCAAAATCAATGGGGAAGCCGGAGTCACTTAACAAACATATTACCAAGTTAACAACTGCAGCGATTCATTTAATAACAGTGGCAAGAGAGGTCGTAAAACAGGGCAAAGAAAATCCTTTAACAAATGTCTCACTTAGTAACCAAAATTTGGGGCTCAATTGCGCTCCTATTTGTACTATTTTTCCATGTTACCTACTTCTTCCTGGGCACGCTGATCTCCCTCATCTTATCAACTGGCAGGTTTAAATCCAGGAAGCCTTCTCTGGCACCTGCTCAACAGTGGCTTAACACACAGTGGAAAGCCAAATAGAATAGAATCAGTGGTGGGTTACGGCTGCTACGCCTTGGTATGGGCATACCGGTGCCTGCTGGGAGCACCAGGTACCGTTCTGGTATGGTGCTCCAGAGGGCCCACCTGCCCGCTCTCCTTACCTGTATTTGACCCAACTGGGCCATTTGCACACATGCATGAAGCATACAGCACCTGTGCTACGTGACGGCGAGCAGCTGGAGTGTTGCAGGCAGTGGGTGCGCATGTGCACGTGGTGGACGCCCGTCCCCGTTGCAGCATATCGGTTGTAACAGGATCTGGGACCACCACTGACTAGAATAGAATTCTTTATTGGCCGAGTGTGATTGGACACACAAGGAATTTGTCTTTGGTGTATTTGCTCTCCGTGTACATAAGGAGACGAAAATGCATTCATCAAGAATAAAAAGATACAACACTTAGTGATAGTCAAAGCTACGAATAAGCTATCAAATCGTATTAGGAAACCAACAAAAACAATATTTTGAAAGATACAAGCAACATGGTTATAGTCATCAATTGGAAGAGATAGATAATACTAGGAAGGAAGAGAAGAATAATAGTAATACAGTCTTAGTAAATTATTTGACTGTGTTGTGGAAATTAGTTCTTAAGCAGAGTGATGGCATTCGGGGGGAAATGGGCTGCTGAACACTCAGATACAGGCAGTTACCTAGATCAGGGGTCCCCAAACTTTTTGGCACCAGGGACCGGTTTCACGTAAAAAAAATTCCGCGGACCGATGGGAGCCTCCAGCGGGTGAGTCGAGTCACATGGGCTGTGCGTGCGTTCAGCGGTCACGTGAAACCCGAGGCTCACTCCGGCCCTGTTACTATCAAGCCACAGACCGGCACCAGTCCGCGGCCCGGGGGTTGGGGACCCCTGACCTAGATGACCCAACACAAAAGGTGCCAGGTTTTGATCTTTCTCGCCACTTTTGGTCAACTCTGAACAGGATCCGCACCCAAGTCTGCTGGGACTCATTGTTTAAGTGGGGTCTTGTCTCTACCCCTCAGTGTGACCATGCTGCTCATCGACAAAATATCCACCACATTGTGACCGAATGTCCGAATATCCATCAAGAGCTTACATCAGCTCAATGTCTGATTTTTTTCAACAGGGGTAGGATTCAGCCAGTTTGGACCGATTCGGGCAAACTAGATGTTAATTTTAATCTGGTTCAGCGGTAGTTGCAAGGACTGTTGACCCTGTCCAACACTTCCTGCCTCTCCCAGGAGTCTCCACATGGCCCATTTTGAATGCCAGGTAAGTGCAGGGCATGCCTACTGGAAGTACTGGAAGTCCAGAAACTGGCCCATTTCCGCCCTCCAGGGCCCGAGGGAGGCAGTTTTCACCCTCCCAGAGGCTCGACAAAAGCCTCTGGGGCCTGAGGAGGGCACATAATGGGCCTACGGAGTCTGGGGGAGGCCATTTTCACCAGTGGTGAAATGCAATTTTTTTACTATTTGTTCTATTTGTTTGTGGCTTGGTGGGCGTAGTGTAGCTTGGTAGGCATGACTTGGTGGGCATGTCGGGAAGGATACTGCAAAATCTCCATTCCCACCCCATTCCGGCGCCAGCCAGAGGTGGCATTTGTCGGTTCTCCAAATTACTCAAAATTTCCGCTACCAGTTTCTGAACTACTTAAAATTTCCGCTACTGGTTCTCTGAACTACTTAAAATTTCTGCTACTGGTTCTCTGAACTACTTAAAATTTCTGCTACTGGTTCTCTGAACTACTTAAAATTTCTGCTACAGGTTCTCTGAACTACTTAAAATTTCTGTTACTGGTTCTCTGAACTACTTAACATTTCTGCTACAGGTTCTCTGAACTACTTAAAATTTCCGCTACCAGTTTCTGAACTACTTAAAATTTCTGCTACTGTTTCTCTGAACTACTTAAAATTTCCACTACTGGTTCTCGGAACTACTTAAAATTTCCGCTACAGGTTCTCTGAACTACTTAAAATTTCTGTTACTGGTTCTCTGAACTACTTAACATTTCTGCTACAGGTTCTCTGAACTACTTAAAATTTCCGCTACCAGTTTCTGAACTACTTAAAATTTCTGCTACTGTTTCTCTGAACTACTTAAAATTTCCGCTACTGGTTCTCGGAACTACTTAAAATTTCCACTACTGGTTCTCTGAACTACTTAAAATTTCCGTTACTGGTTCTCTGAACTACTTAAAATTTCTGCTACAGGTTCTCTGAACTACTTAAAATTTCTGCTACTGGTTCTCTGAACTACTTAAAATTTCTGCTACTGGTTCTCTGAACTACTTAAAATTTCTGCTACTGGTTCTCTGAACTACTTAAAGTTTCTGCTACTGGTTCTCTGAACTACTCAAAATTTCTGCTACTGGTTCTCTGAACTACTTAAAATTTCTGCTACTGGTTCTCTGAACTACTTAAAATTTCCGCTACTGGTTCTCTGAACTACTTAAAATTTCTGCTACTGGTTCTCTGAACTACTTAAAATTTCTGCTACTGGTTCTCTGAACTACTTAAAATTTCTGCTACAGGTTCTCTGAACTACTTAAAATTTCTGCTACTGGTTCTCTGAACTACTTAAAATTTCTGCTACTGGTTCTCTGAACTACTTAAAATTTCTGATACTGGTTCTCTGAACTACTTAAAATTTCTGCTACTGGTTCTCTGAACTACTTAAAATTTCTGATACTGGTTCTCTGAACTACTTAAAATTTCTGCTACTGGTTCTCTGAACTACTTAAAATTTCCGCTACTGGTTCTCTGAACTACTTAAAATTTCCGTTACTGGTTCTCTGAACTACTTAAAATTTCTGCTACAGGTTCTCTGAACTACTTAAAATTTCCGCTACTGGTTCTCTGAACTACTTAAAATTTCCGTTACTGGTTCTCTGAACTACTTAAAATTTCTGCTACTGGTTCTCTGAACTACTTAAAATTTCTGCTACTGGTTCTCTGAACTACTTAAAATTTCTGCTACTGGTTCTCTGAACTACTTAAAATTTCTGCTACTGGTTCTCTGAACTACTCAAAATTTCTGCTACTGGTTCTCCTGCTGGATTTCACTCTTGATTTTCACCCTCCTGGAGGCTCGAGGAAAGCCTCCAAAGCCTAAGGACGGCAAAAATACAGGCTTATCGGAAGTATCGGAAGTACCGGAAGTACCGGAAGTCCGGAAACAGGCCTATTTCCAACCTCTGGAGGGCCTCCAGAGCTGGGGGAAGCTGTTTTCACCCACCCAAAGAAAGGCTCCGGAGCCTGGGGAGGGTGAAAATGCCACCCCCTTGCCATGGTGCAGGAAGCTGACTAGGCCACGCCCCCATGGCCACACCCACCCAGCAACCAGGCAGAGAAGCGGTTGCTAATTTTTTTCAATCCCACCCCTGCATAGACTACCTTGTCCTTGAATGGCTGCTTGGACTGGACATTAACATTTGAACTACTATAAGTCCATGTATTTTTGTCATACGCTAAATAAATACATTGCAGCTAACAGACCCTGTCAAATTCCTGCTCTCTCCAGCTTTTTTTTAATATATATATAAAAAAGATGCTTTTGCAGCCAGAATAAGTGTACTTCTGAGCCAGCATAAGCCTCTCGCTGCCCTTTTGAAGGCCTTTGCTTTATGTCTGTCTGGGGTTATTTGCAGTCAAAGCCAGCCTTCTCTATCCCCCTCGCCCCCCCCCCCCATTCATTCCCCAGACTCTTGCTCCTGGCTGTAAAATTCTTTCTCTGCATCCTTCTGAAAACCAGATTAGGTGGGGTAGGAAGGGACGATAGGCGGTTTGCTTGGCAACGAGGCTGCCTAAATCCTCCTTTGCTCTTTATTCCTGGTTGTCTGTCTTGGGAGAAAACGAAAACATTGGGAAAGAAGAGAGAGAAAAGAGGGAAAACCCAGCATTTGGGAAAAATCAATGTACACTGAAGTCAGTTCAAAGACAGAGAAAAAAAAATCATCCCTTCTAAATAAAAACTCAGATATTAAAAACTTCCCCACCTTACGTTTTTCAGAGTATCCCCAGATTGGGCAGCTAAAATTTTTACCATCAGCAGCTTTTAACACCATGCTTTTACTGCATTGGATTATTTACAGATTGAAAATTGGTTGATTAATCTTAATACATCAATTTTCAAGTTCTAATCATTTCAGATTTTAAAAGCCCGAAGCACAAAACTATATGCAGTTGTTAAACAGAGAATCATAATGTTTTAGAATTTGCTTCTGGGTTCATCCTGCCCAGTCACCTGCTCAGTATATGGGATGGAGTCAGAATACATTAATAATTAGAAAATGTATTGATATATAGATAATCCGGCAGACTATTGGTCTCAGTTGAAAATGACTTGATAGGATATAATCAATCAATCGATTTGAGTACAGATAAAAGTAAGTAATCAACCATAGTCAATCTCCTAGTTGGGACTAGAAGTTAGAATAGAATAGAATAGAATAGAATAGAATAGAATAGAATAGAAGGGATAGTGGGAAGGGACCTTGGAGGTCTTCTAGTCCAATCCCTGCTTAGGCAGAAAATCCTAAACATTCACATTTTACAAATTCACATTCACAATTGGCAGAGGTTTGATGACACATTCACAATCACCATATTGTCTTTTATTCTCTCTCTCTCTCTCTCTCTCTCTCTCTCTCTCTCTCTCTCTCTCTCTCTCTCTCTCTCTCGTCTCTCTTTGTCTCCATCATTCATCTGTAACTCTCTCTCTCTCTCTCTCTCTCTCTGACTTACAACCACTTGTTTAGTAACAATCCGAAGTTACCTCAGCATTGAAAAAAGTGGCTTACAGCCAGTCCTCACACTTACAACTCTCACAGGATTCCCCATGGTCACATGATCAAAATTCTGGTGCTTGGCATGTACTTATGGTGGCTGCCGTGTCGTGGGGTGATGCGATCATCATTTGTGACTTTCTTTTTTTAGATTTAGATTTAGATTTTAGATTTTAGATCTTAGATTTTATTTGATTTTTATACCGCGCCTATCTCCCCAAAGGGACTCAGGGCGGTGCACAGGAAGTTAAAAAGTAAAAGTACAACATATAAATAAATACAAACATATAAATAAATACGACCACAAATAGTAAAATCTAATTAAATTTGAGGTGGCCTGTGCTAAAAGGTTTTTTATTTTTAATCTCTTACATACAATTACAGGTATACATTCACATGGTTATTATTCTTATTTATATGTATCACTTTTACACATGTTTTTCTATATAAAAAGTTAAAATATACATTTTGGGTTGCTTTGCTTACCATCCCATACATATATTTTATGTTATCACCATCCTATTTTTCCTTTCTTTTCTCCTTCCCTCCCTTCTCTACTTCCTTCTTTCCTCCTCTCCTTTCCCTTTCCTTCTTCCCTTGCCCCTTCCTACCTTCTCTCCTTTTCTTTCTATCCCTTCCAGCCTTCCTCTCCTTTCCTCTTTCTTCCTTCCTTTCTTCCCTCTCTTCTCCTCTCCTCCTCTCTTCCTTTCCTTTTCTGTTGTTGTGGTTATCTTTTTTCATCTCTCAACTGGTGTATTTTTGGGATGGTATTCCTGCAAACCCAGTTATAGTTTTATATTTATCATTTCCCATTTCCTTTTCTTCATTATCATGTCCTAACTATTTCTTATCTATGTCCCATTCTTGAACATATACTTGTGTGTTAATACATTATTTTGTATTTCCCCCCTCTTCCCACCTTTTTCATTTAATAGAGTGTCATCTGAGTTCTATATCTCTCTCTTACTTTCTTTTCTAGATATCTTTCTCTAACCAGTTATAAAATCTTCCACATGTCTTGAAGTACACCGATTCCTATTTATCCTTTATTCTCAAAGTTAACCTGTTCATTTCTGCACAGTCTAATTTTTTTTATTATCTCTTTTTCTGTTGGTATCTTATCTAATTTCCAATTTTGTGCAAATACAATTTTCAGTACCGTTACTACATGTATAATCAAATAGGTGTCTTCTTTATTATTTTTCTATGGAAGGATACCCAATAAAAAATGTCTTTGGTCTAAACTCTATATTTTGCTGTAACATTTTCTCTAATCATGTTCTTATTTTAGCCCAATAGTTCCTTGATTCTGCACACTTCCACCACATATGATAATATGAGCCCGTACATTGTTGACATTTCCAATATTTTGCTGATTTACTTTTAAACATCTTTGTTAATTTTTCAGGTGGCATGTGCCATCCATTAAAACATTTTCTTTATACACTGTTGACATAGTTAATTTGTAATTTCTTTCCCATAGTTGCTGCCATTTTTCTAGCTCAATCGTGTAACCAAAAATCTTTGCCCGTGCTATCATTGTATCATTAAACACTTCTTCTTCTAATCTAATTCTTAATAGATAGCTGTATAATGTCTTAATCATTCTTTCTTCTGTTCTGATAAGTATCTTATCCAGCTCTGAGCTATCCTAATTAAAGCCTTGTCTTTTACATATCTTGATTGTGTTGCAATTGTGCAAACCAACCTATATCAATCCATTGTTCTTCTAACTCTTACTTTTGTTTTAAGTCCTCCTTCTCTGTTAAAGTATCTTTGTATCTAATAATATTCTTCGTACTACTGATATTTGGGTGTGTCAATGCTTCCATTGTTGAAAGCCACATTGGTATTTCCTTTTATTTTTTCCCATGTTAATAATCCATTCCTTACATAGTGTCTCTGGAAATAGCCATGCATCTTACTTTTACCGTACCACAACAATACGTGCCAACCTAATTGTAAATCATGTCCCTCCACAGTCAATAATCTTGTGTTTTTCAATAAAATCCATTATTTCATCCAAGTTAATGCTGCTGCTTGATAATACAATTCCCAATTTGTTAATTTGTTAATGGGTGGAAACTAATCAAGGAGAGAAGCAATTTAGGACTAAGGAGAATTTTCCTGACAGTTAGAACAATTAACTTCTGGAACAGCTTGCCTCCAGAAGTTGTGAATGCCCCAACCCTGGAAGTCTTTAAAAAGATGTTAGATAGCCATTTGTCTGAAATGGTATAAGGTTCCTGCCCACGCAGGGGGTTGGAGTAGAAGACCTACAAGGTCCCTTCCAACTCTACTATTGTATTGTATTGTATAATCCAAACCCGCCTCTGATTGTTACATCTTGTAATATTGTTATATTACTTCTTGCTTTCCCTCCATGCCACACTATTTTACTCATATTTTCAATATGTTTTTTCCTCTAACTTTATTGTATTGTTTGGAATTGATATAAAATTCTTGGTAATATGATCATCTTTATTACAGCTACTCTTCCCATTAATGATAGTTGCAGATTCTTCCATCTTTCCATGCCTATTTCTATTTGTTTTCTCAACTTATAATAATTATCCTCCTTTATTATTACACATCTTGATGTCAATTGAACAACCAGATATTTCACTTTTCCCCACTACCTGTATATCCAATTTTCCCATTAATTTTCTTTTCTGTTTTTCTGTTATGTTTTTCACCAAAAAAATTATTTTATCTTTATTTATTTTCAGCCCTGCTATATTCCCTCCATATTCCTATATTGTTTCAATTAGTTTTGACCCTGTTTCTATCAGATCCTCCATAATAAACACTAAATCATTAGCAAATGCTTGTCATTTATATTCTTCTTTTTTTAATTCTCATTCCTTTTATTTCTTTGTTCTGTCTTATTTCTCTGTTTAGGGTCTCTAATGTCAATATAAACAGTAGTGGCAATAATGGACAGCCTTGCCTAATTCCTTTTGTGATTACCATCTTTTCAGTCATATCACCATTTACCATTACCTTTGCCGATTGGTCATTATAAATAGTTTTGATCATATTCGCACAGTCACTCAAGTACTCGTGACTTCCCACCTGGACTATTGCAACGCTCTCTACATGGGGCTCCCCTTGAGATGCACTCGGAGGTTGCAGCTGGTCCAGAATGCGGCTGCGCGGGTGATTACGGGTGCCTCTAGGCACTCCCGTGTAACACCTCTCCTGCGCGAGCTGCACTGGCTGCCTGTGACCTTCCGGGTGCGTTACAAGGTTTTGATGACCATCTTCAAGGTGCTCCATGGCACGGGGCCTAGTTACCTTCGAGACCATCTGCTGCCCCATACATCCCTACGACCAATCCGCTCTCACAGAGAGGGTCTGCTCCGGGTGCCGTCAACCGGGCAATGCCGGTTGGCGACGCCCAGGGGAAGAGCCTTCTCTGTGATGGGCCCAACCCTCTGGAACGACCTACCCCCCCGAACTCCGTGTCATCTCGGACCTCCGCCTGTTCCGCCAGCGTTTAAAAACGCATTTTTTTCATCAAGCTGGCCTAGCATGATTTTACTCGACACTGCACTTCTTATAGTTATCAAAGTTTTAATTGGGGTTTTTAATTGATTTTAGTGCAGGGTGGGTTTATTTAATTCTAGTTTTAATGAATACCTATTTGTATATATGTTATATTTATATTTTATTTTCCCTGTCCGCCGCCCCGAGTCACTTTTGGTGAGATGGGTGCGGGGTATAAATGTTAATTAAATAAAATAAATAAATATTTATAAACCCCTCACCAAAATCCATCATTTGTAACTGCATTATCATAAGTTGCCAGATCACCTTATCAAAAGCCTTTTGCGTGTGCCTCTTATTTTGGAACCCATTTTGGTCTATATGTATACATTTGTTTAAAAGTCTATTCATTCTTTCTGCCATTATTGATACAAAAATTTTGTAATCCACATTTAATAATAAAATTGGTCTGTAATTCTTTACTTGCTGTAAATCTGACTCTTCCTTTGGTATAAGAGTTATATATGCCTCAGTCCATGTATCCGGCATCTTTGCCTTCCCTAATAACTCATTAAATAGTTCCAACATTATGTTACTTAGTACATCTTGTAATGTTTTATATAATTCTGCCAGTAATCCATGTGGTCCTGGTGTTTTCCCATTCTTTTGCCCTTTGATTCCCTCCATCATTGTTATTCTTTCTTCTAACGTCTTCTTAAATTTTTCTGGAATCTTAGTTATTTTAGTTTATTTTTTCCTCAGGAACCCTCTCGCGTTGATACAATTTTTTATAATAGTTCTCAATTATTTTTTCTTTTTCTCATTTAGGTGTTGTAAATTCCCTTCTTGGTCCATCAGTTGGCTTAGCACAGGGATGTCCAAACTTGGGAACTTTAAGACTTGTGGACTTCAACTCCCAGAATTCCCCAGCATAGCTGGCTGGGGAATTCTGGGAGTTGAAGTCCACAAGTCTTAAAGTTCCCAAGTTTGGACATCCCTGGCTTAGCAGTTTTTCTTTCTTCTCTTTTTTCATTTTATATGCAAGCCAATGCCCCAGCTTTTTATTTGCATTTTCGAAGACGTTTTGTCTTGTCAATTTTATTTTGTTTGCCAGATCTTCATTTTCTATCAAATTCAGTTTATGGTTTTGCAGTTCCATCACATTTTTGACCTTTTTATTTTGTGGATTTCTCTGTAACTGTCTCTAGCCTCTTATACTCCTGCTCCAATTTCTTTTGCACTTGTCTCTTCTGTCTCTTCTTTTGGCCTAGATATGTCCTCTGATATATGCTTTACACGTAGCCCATATGTTCTACAATGTTGTGTCTTTGAAAAAGTATGTCAGTTCTTTTTCCATATGTTGCTGGAAGCTTTTTTCATTCAGTATTTTTGAGTTTAATGCCCATCTCACCTTTTTCCTCTGTCCCTTCCAGATCCTTCTTATTGGATTATGATCAGCCCAAGTGCTTGTTTCTATGTCAACCTTATGTGTTGACATCCACATACCGTATTTTTCAGAGTATAATACGCAGCTTTTTCCCTCAAAAAAGAGGTTGAAAATCTGAGTGCATCTTATACACTGAATACAGCATTTTTTGCCTCCTGAAGCCTTGCCCCCTTCACCAAAATGTCCATGCATAGCTTTTAGGAGGCTTCCAGAGAGCTTCTGGGGGCTGGGAAGGGCAGAAATGAGCAAAAAACGACTCATTTTTGCCCCCCCAGCCCCCAGGAGCACTCTAACAGCTTCCTAAAGGCTATCCATGCCCTTTTTTTTGACAAAAAGTGGGCCTGTTTTATGAAGCATTCTATAAGCCTCCTAGGGGCTATTCGTGCCCTTTTTTTGAAACAAAAAAACCGGGCCCGCTTTCGTGAAAAATGGGCCGTTTTGGGGAGGTTTGCAGAGTGCAAAAACTTTTTACAAATTTTTTTCCTCTTCAAAACCTTGCTGCGTCTTATACTCCAGTGCCTCTTATACTCTGAAAATACGGTAATATCTATTCTTAGCCACAACAGATGTCTATTTGAGTTAAATATAGACTGTCTTTCTTTCGGGTGTCTTATTCTCCAAGCATCTTGCAAATTTAATTCATCCACCATTGTGAGGAATACTTTGGGGAGGGTTTTACTCAGGTTTCTGTTCATTTTTGTGGATCTGTAGTCTAATTCATTGTTTGCAATTGCATTAAAGTCTCCTAGTATACACACATCTTCATTTTCATATTCTATTATCGTTCTGTGCAATTTCCTGAAGAATTCTTCATTTGTGACTTTCCCAGCTGGCTTCCGACAAGCAAAATCAGTGGGGGTAGCTGGATTCACCTAGCGACTGCATGACTCATTAAACAACTGCAGCAATTTTCTTAACAACCATGGCAAAAAATGTTGTAAAAAATTAGGTGGGATCCACTCAACAACCATCTTGCTTAACAATTGCCACAAAGAAGAGGGAGTCAAGCTATTCTCCAAAACGGAACAAGAAGCAATGGGTGGAAACTAATCAAGGAGAGAAGCAACCTAGAACTAAGGAGAAACTTCCTAACAGTGAGAACAATTAACCAGCGGAACAACTTGCCTCCAGAAGTTGTGGGTGCTCCATCACTGGAGGCTTTTGAGAAGAGACTGGACAGCTACTTATCTGAAATGATATAGTTGCCATGATGGCGAACCTATGGCACGCGTGTCAGAGGTGGCACGCAGTGCCCTCTCTGTGGGCACATGAAATGAAATGAAATGAAATGAAATGAAATGAAATGAAATTTATTATTTCTAGACCGCCCCCTCTCCCCATGGGGACTCGGGGCGGTGCACAGGTAGCATAAAAGCAATAAATAACAAACAACAATAAATATACCAACAAAATTTAAGAACCAATTAAATAAACCCTGTGCTAAAATCCCGATTAAACTAAAATGAGCTCTTGCCCTAGCTCAGCTCTGCCATGTATGCATGTGCACCTCCCGTAGGCCAGCTGGTCTTTGGGTCTCTGCTGTGCATGCATGGGGTGGGGCGCTTACGGGGCGCGTACACATGTGCAGGGGACAGGGCGCATGCGTGGGGCTGCACATGGATTGCATTTTGCACGCGCTTTGGGCACTTGGTCTGGAAATGGTCAGCCATCACTGGTATAGGCTCTCTAGCTCGAGCAGAGGGTTGGACTAGAAGACCTCCATGGTCCCTTCCAACTGTCAGTTCTGTCAGTTCTGCAATCACTCCTAGAACCCGTGACTGTTGCTGGGTCCCTGCACTCACATGAGTGTGATTTAGGTGCTCGGCACACGTTTTATCAGGGTTGCAATATTCCTCAGTCTTTTGATCACCATTTGCAATCTTCACCACTGGCTTCGGTCGAGCAGATCAAAGGAGAATCCATCAGGAAGTCGTGAGTCATGGTCACACGAGGGGCTTATAGACTGTGGGTGTTTTAATGATTTTTAGAGGAGCTAACGTTGGAAGTCAAGCACGGTCCCATGATGTCTCTCTTAATGACTGTGCCATTTAGTGACGGAGCCATCTTTCACAAACGCCCCTGGTAGTGACCTCCCCAGCTGCTAATGGGGAATAACGGATTTGCTTAACAACCGTATGATTCACTTAATGACTGAAGTGATTTCCTGAACTGCTGTGACCCAAAGGTGCAAAAACTCCCTTTAAAATGTCTGGCTTAGCAATGGAAATTTTGTGCTTAATTGTGGTAATAAGTTGAGGACTATCTGTATTTGGAGATGCGTTTTCCCAGGTTATAGCCCCCAAAAATTATATCTGAAAGCAATCGCTCTCAGAAGTTGCATTCCCAGATTCAGACATCAGCAAAATGCATCATAAAGGGGTCCTTTTCCAATTTCCTTTTCCTTCCACTGTCCCCAAATTTAACCAGAATTCCCTTTAAGCACCTCCCCCTGATCTCCATCTTCAGTGTTCACTGTTGTACAGTGTTTTTTGAAAAGATTTGACAGTTCTTCGTATTGTTTCACCTGGAAGAAATGGAAGTTTCTAGTTCATTAAAGATAAAAGTTCCCCTCGTATATATGTGCTGATCATTCCCTACTCTAGGGGGCGGTGCTCATCTCCGTTTCAAAGCCAAAGAGCCAGCGCTGTCTGAAGATGTCTCCGTGGGCATGCGGCCAGCATGACTAAATGCTGAAGGCGCATGGAATGCTGTTACCTTCCCACTAAAGGGGGTTCCTATTTTTCCTACTTGCAATTTTTACATGCTTTCGAACTGCTAGGTTGGCAGAAGCTGGGACAAGTAACAGGAGCTCACTCTGTTACGTGGCGCTAAGGATTCGAACCGCCGAATTGCCCACCTTTCTGGTTGACAAGCTCAGTGTCTCAGCTACTGAGCCACCACATCCCTTTGTAGTCCATTATAAGAATTTAAAAAACCCGTTTGCAGCCGTACAGCTCAGGGTCAGAAACCTGATATCCTATAACTGTAGTTTCTACTTAAGAGGTGTGGGGCACTTCTTAAGTAGAATTTAATTGGCTTGCAAATGAACAAGAAGTAAACCGTGTCATAAATAGCATTGAAAGGCCCTGTTGAAACCAGGTTGCCTTGCTGAAAATAAAAGAATGCACATCAATGGAAACTACCTGTGTCAGAAACTGTGACTCCAGTAGTGTGATGGATGGATGGATGAAAAGCCATTGTAAGGAAGACTACCACGGTTGAGGTGATCTTGACCAAAATGCTCTTTGGATTTCCACATACAGGATTTTTCCTTCCCTTCCTGCTATTTTTTTCCTTCCTTCCTTCCTCCCTCCCTCCCTTCTTCCTTCTCCTTTTTCTTTCTCTCTCCCTCTCTTTCCCTCCTTCTGTCTCTGTGTCTAGTTTTCTTTTTCTTTTTCTATTTCACTCTTTTTTTCTCTTTCTATCTCTCTCCCTCTCCACCCTCTCTCTCTTTCCATTTCTCTCTTCCTCCTTCCTTCCTTCCCTCTCCTTTTTCTTTCTTTCCCTCTCTTCCTCTGCCTCCTCTCTGTGTGTCTAGTTTTCTTTTCTCTCTCTCTCTTTCTTTCTCTCTCCCTCTCCACCCTCTCTCTTTCCCTTTCTCTCTCCCTCCTTCCTACCTTCCCTCTCCTTTTTCTTTCTTTCCCTCTCTCCCTCTCTTTCCCTGCCTCCTGTCTGTGTGTCTAGTTTTCTTTTTCTTTTTTCTCTCTTTTTCTTTTTCTCCTTCTTTCTCTCTCTCCACCCTCTCTCTCTTTCCCTTTCTCTCCTTCCTTTGTTCCTTCTTTCCTTCCTTATCTTTTGTTTCCTCTCCTTTTTCTTTCTCCCCCTCTCCCTCTCTTTCCCTGCCTCTTGTCTATGTGCCTAGTTTTCTTTTTTCTTTCTTCATTCTTTTCTTTCTCCCTCTTTTTTTCTTTCTGTCTGCCCCCCCTCTCCCTCCCCACCCACCATCCCTTTCCCTCTCTCTCCTACTTCCCTCTTTCTCTGCCTCCTGTCTATCTAATATTTTCTTTCTTTCTCTCTCTCTCTTTCTTCCCTCCCACCCTCCTCTCTTTTCTTTCTTTGTTTTTTTCTTTCTTTTCTTTCCTTCCTTCTCTCTCCTCTCCTTTCTCGCTTTTTCCTTCTAAACTTTCCATCTCTTCTCTCCCCACCCCCTCTTTCTCTCTCTCTCTCTCTCTCCCCTCTGCCCCAATCTTTTTCTTTCAACTTTGAAGAGAAACCGGGAGGACCTTGGTGAAAGCTAATCTACTTGAATGGCACCAACATTATCTTCAGGGACCCGAGTGTGATGATAACCCAGGCTCTTTTAGATTCTCTTGCAGCTGGATGACCTTGGCTAAGTGGGGCAGCGTGTACTTGGGCAGAGATAACCAAGGCATCTCAGGCGAAGATGGAAAGTTCAAAGAAACGCCCCAGAAGTGGGCAAAAGGAAACTTCACCCCAGCCCCATACTACTGGTTAAAAAAAAAGTAGCAGTTATTCCTCGACTTACGACCATAATTGAGCCTAAAATTGCAGTCCCTAAGTGAGACATCTGTGAAGTGAGTTTTGCCCCATCTTACGACTTTCCTTGCCACTGTTGTTCAGGGAATCACTGCTGTTGTTACGTTAGCGACAAGGTTGTTAAGTGAATCCGTCTCCTCCATTGCCTTTGCTTGTCAGGACCCTGGAGATGGTCCTGCAACGGTCATAAACATGAGTCAGTTGCGAAGCAGCCGAATTTTGATCACGCGACCACGAGAGATGCCGCAGCTGCCATAAAGGTGAAAAATGGTCATAATGTAAGTCACTTATTTCGCTGCCACTGGAACTTTGAACTGGCACTAAACGAATGAATGTAAGTTGAAGGCTACCTATACAGCTGTCTAAAATGGGCGGCTATCATCACATCTGGCAACAGCAAAGCCCCTAAACATCGAGGTTAACTTTAGAACAGGTTAACTGTTGTAAGTGGGAAGGTGGGACGCGGTGGCTCAGTGGCTAAGACGCTGAGCTTGTCGATCAGAAAAGTCGGCAGTTCGAATCCCTAGCGCCGTGTAACGGAGTGAGCTCCCGTGACTTGTCCCAGCTTCTGCCAACCTAGCAGTTCAAAAGCACATAAAAAATGCAAATAGAAAAAATAGGGACCACCTTTGGTGGGAAGGAAACAGCGTTCCATACACCTTCAGCATTTAGTCATGCTGGCCACATGACCACAGAGACATCTTCGGACAGCGCTGGCTCTTCGGCTTTGAAATGTAGATGAGCACTGCTCCCTAGAGTCAGGAACGACTAGTACATATGTGCGAGGGGAACCTTGACCTTTTAACGGTTCTAAAAGAGTTTGGGCCGTCTTCAAAACCAAGCTTATATTTCAGCCTGGCATCTCCCTTCTTCAAAGCGCTTCTGGATTGGGGTTTTTAGGGCACGACCTCTGCTCCGTTTTTTCAGCCAAGTTAGGTATGGAAGTCCTCCTGGCAGGAGCAGAGAAAGGAGGAGAAGAAGAGGGAAAGGGAAAAGACCCCTTGGGGTTTTCTTCCTGACCAGACCCACAGGTTGACCCAAAGGTGCTTCCCCCCCCCCCCCCCCCCCGCGAGGCAACTGGGCTTTCTGGTTTTTCTTTGAAGACCTTTATCTTCTTATTAAAGAGGTTTCTTCAGTTCTGAAGTTCAGTTGCGTCTTGGAAAAAAAAAGCACTTTTGGGACAACCATGTCCTGGATGGCCGAGAATCTCCGTAGACAGACCCTCAGGTTGTTTTTGCCACCTGGACTAAGGTGAAATTCCCTCTTGGCTGTTGAGAAGTCCTGGGACTACACCTACAAGGACGTTGCACCAAACGACAACCCCATTCTGAAAATATAGATTAGACTAGACTAGACTGGACTGGACTGGACTAGACTAGACTGGCATGCCATGGCAAATAGAATAGAACAGAACAGAATAGAATACAATAGCAGAGTTGGAAGGGACCTTGGAGGTCATCTAGTCCAATCCCCTGCCTAGGCAGGAAACCCTATACCAGTTCAGACAAATGGCTATCCAACATCTTCTTAAAGACTTCCAGTGTTGGGGCATTCACAACTTCTGGAGGGAAGCTGTTCCCCTGATTAATTGTTCTAACTGTCAGGAAATTTATCCTCACTTCTAAGTTGCTTTTCTCCTTGATTAGTTTCCACCCATTGCTTCTTATTCTGCTTTCAGGTGCTTTGGAGAATAGTTTGACTCCCTCTTCTTTGTGGCAACCCCTGAAATATTGGAAGACTGCTATCATGTCACCCCTAGTCCTTCTTTTCATTAAACTAGACAGACCCATTTCCTGCAACTGTTCTTCATATGTTTTAGTCTCCAGTCCCCTAATCATCTTTGTTGCTCTTCTCTGCACTCTTTCTAGAGTCTCCACATCTTTTCTACATCGTGGCGACCAAAACTGAATGCCGTATTCCAAGTGTGGCCTTACCAAGGCCTTATAAATCGGTATTAACACTTCACGTGATCTTGATTCTATCCCTCTGTTTATGCAACCTAGAACTGTGTTGGCTTTATGGAGCCCGAGTTCACTCCCTCCCTCTGCTCAGGGATGCCCCCCTCCCTCACTTCCACCAACCAAAGCCCTGTTAAGATCTCTAGGTGGATAAGAGGTTTCACCTGAAGATCTCTAAGATCTCTAAGCTTCAGATGAAAATCCCTCTTATCCATCCTTTCTCATTTCCCCACTAGCTTCCCAAGTCGTCCCCCCCCCCCCGCAGGGGAGGGGTTCCCCTCCTGCAAGCATTTCTCCAGAGACCCCCTGCTTCTTGTGCTGTGTATAATGTATATGTGTGTGTGTGTGTGTCTGTGAACGCTGCTTCTTGTGCTCTGTCTGTCTGTCTCTCTCTGTGTGTGTGTGTGTGTGTGTGTCTGAGTGTGAGTCTGTGAACGATGAGCCGCCTTCAAGCAGCGTCCCATGGACAGTCCCAGAGACCCACTACTTCTTTTGCTCTGTCTGTCTGTCTGTCTGTCTGTCTCTCTCTCTCTCTCTCTCTCCCTCTCCCTGTGTGTGTGTGTGTGTGTGTGTGAGTCTGTGAACGCTGCTTCTTGTGCTCTTTCTGTCTCTCTGTATGTGTGTGTGTATGTGTGTGTGTGTGTGTGTGAGTCTGTGAACGCTGCTTCTTTGCTCTGTCTTTCTGTCTGTGTGTGTGTGTGTGTGTGTCTGAGTGTGAGTCTGTGAACGATGAGCCGCCTTCAAGCAGCGTCCCATGGACAGTCCCAGAGACCCACTACTTCTTTTGCTCTGTCTGTCAGTCTCTCTCTCTCTCTCCCTCTCCCTGTGTGTGTGTGTGTGTGTGTGTGTGTGTGTGTGTGTGTTTGTGTTTCAGAGAGAGAGAGAGAAAGAGTGAGTGGGCCGCCTCCAAGCAGCCTCCCACCGACAGTCTCAGAGCTACCGGCTCCTCCACAGCCCCGCCTTAGCTTCTCCCCGGTTGAGAAGGGGCTGCTCTCGCCTCCCCGACTCACGCCCCCCTCCCTCCCTCCCTCCCCGCCGCCGGTGGGTGTGTCGCCCCTCCATTGAGACTTTTGGCCGGCTTTCGCTCGACGTCAGGGAGGCGGGACCAATCAGCGCCCGGGAGCCGCCGCCTCGGGAGTCCCGTCCCCCTCTGGCCATAGGTCAGGTGACGCGCCCACTCGCCTATTTAGAAAGGACCCCCGCCTCCTTTGGCAGCCCCGCCGAAGAAGAAGAAGGAGCCGCCGCTGCCGCCGCTCTCGCTCCGGGGACGCCCTTTCGCGCGCGCGGCCGGCTCCTCTTCCCCACGTTGCTCCGGGACTCCCCGCCCGCCCAGCCCAGCCGAAGGCTCAAGAAGCCCTCGCGGCGCCCGGAGAAGACGAGCGATGCGCCTTTGGCTGTCCCTGCTGCAGCTCTGGCTGAGCCTCTGGAGCGGCCCCTGTCCGCCGGCAGCCGCATCGGAGCGCAGCCAAGGTACCTGCAGCCGCGGGCGATCGGGCGATCGGGCGCCTGGGAAGCCCTGCCCCGGGGGATGGGTGGCTGGGTGGCTTTGCCCGTCGGCCAGCCGCGCGTCCCGGGAGAGCTGCGGGGAAAGGTCCGCGTGTCCTCGGATGCCCCCCGTCCGGCCAGGCTGGAGGTGGTGGTGATGGTGGTGGTAGTTCATTGGGAAGAAGGCTTCCCGGTTAGGTCGGATCCGACCCCAGCCTGCGCTCTCGCTCTCTCTCCCTTCGCGGGTCCTCCGAAAGGGTCGCCAGTGCCCAGTCAAGCATCGGGTGGGCACGCAAAGGGGGGGGGGGGGGAAGGCAAATCGGATCGGGGCTTCTGTAGAGGAGTCCCCACTTGATCACAACCTGAGGCTATTTCCCCCCCCCCCCCACAAGGGATCCTTTGGGGGGTCTGGGGGTGGGAAGATGGAGGGGGATTTGAGGGGGGGGGTCGCCAGTCCTCAGCGAGGCACCTGGTGGGCGCGGAAAGGGGGCTGGCAAAGCGGATCGAGGCTTCTGTGAATGAGTCCCCGCTTGATCACAACCTGAGGCTATTATGCCCCCGATAAGGGATCCTTTGGGGAAGTCGGAGGGGAAGCAGATGGAGGGAGAATTGAGGAGGGTCCCCAAGCCCCGAGCCCAGGCACCCGGTGGGTGCGGAAAGGGGGCTGGCAAAGCGGATCGAGGCTTCTGTGGATGAGTCCCCGCTTGATCCCAACTTGAAGCTATTTTCTCCCTGTCAAGGGATCCTTAGGGGGGGGGGTGGAGGGGGAATTGAGGGTGGTCGCCAGTCCCCAGCGAGACACCTGGTGGGCACGGAAGAAAGGAGGCGATCGGGGCTTCTGTGGATGAGTATCCGCTTGATCACAAATCGAAGCTCCCCCCCCACACAAGGGATCTTTTGGGGATCGGGGGTGGGAAGATGGAGGGGGAATTGAGGGGGGGGGGCTCCAGTCCCCAGCCAGGCACCCGGTGGGTGCGGAAAGGGGGCTGGCAAAACGGATCGAGGCTTCTGTGGATGAGTCCCCTCTTGATCACAGCTTGAAGCTATTTCCCCCGTCAAGGGATCCTTTGGGTGGGATTGAGAGGGGTTAGGGGGTGGCAGGTGGAGGGAGAACAGGGGGGTCGCCAGTCCCCAGCGAGGCACCTGGTGGGCGCGGAAGGGGGAAGGTAAGGCGGATCGAGGTTTCTGTGAATGAGTCCCCGCTTGACCACAACTTGAAGCTATTTCTCCCCGATAAGGGATCCTTTGGGGGGAGGCGGAGGGGGAGCAGATGGAGGGGGAATTGAGGAGTGTCGCCAGGGGGGTCGCCAGTCCCCAGCGGGGCACCTGGTGGGCACGGAAGGAAGGAGGCGATCGAGGCTTCTGTGAATGAATCCTCACTTGATCACAACCTGAAGCCATTCCCCCCCCCCCCGACAAGGGATCCTTTGGGGTGAGGCATGGAGAGGGAGTTAAAGTGGGGGGTCTCCCGTCCCCAGCGAGGCACCTGGTGGACGCGGAAAGGGGGAAGGCAAGGCGGATCGAGGCTCCTGCGAATGAGTCCCTGCTTGATCACAACGTGAAGCTATTCCCCCTCCCAACAAGAGATCCTTGGGGGGGGGGGAGTTCAGGGAGGGGGTTAGATGGAGGAGGATTGAGAGGAGGGGAGCGGTCAAGAGATCGGCGACCGCTAACCTGGGGGGAGAGGCGCGCGCGACGGGCGTGAGAACGCGAGCCAACCCGGGTTGGGTCGCCGGGTGAAGGAATCGCCCTGGAGAACGGCGGGGTTGCATGGAGCCGCCTTTTCCGTCAAATCTCCCCGCTCGGACCCACTCGCGGGAGGAAATCTCTTCCTTAGACAAAGTGGGAGGGGAACTTTTCTGCCACTTCAGCCAGGAAAAGTTTGCAAAGTTTGGGGTTGGTTTTTTTTAAAGAGTTTGCAGCCACGTACAATACAATACAATAGCAGAGTTGGAAGGGACCTTGGAGGTCTTCTAGACCAACCCCCTGCCTAGGCAGGAAGCCCTATCTATGCCGTTTCAGACAAATGGCTATCCAACATCTTCTTAAAGACTGGCAGTGTTGGGGCATTCACAACTTCTGGAGGCAATTTGAAGTGGAAACTTCGGTAGTTGCTGAAGTTTTGCAGTAGTTGCACTAAGTAAGCCAAGCAAATTGGACGATGTGACAAGCAGAATGATTAGGATCGCGTCTAAATATAGGGTAACTCTATCGGTAGTCTTATTTTAGTCAGGTGTTTGGTGACGTTGGCTGATTCTGCGCTTGGTTTATAGGAATGGATTCCACGATTTCAAATAGTTGAAGATGTCATCAACCCAGCTATAGCTAGAAAGGGAGATGCTCAAAGTGTAGCTTAAGGTGCTTTGGAGGAGGTGTTAAATTGCATTGTCAACCATAGCAAAAAATAATAATCATGTGAGCGATGCCTTTTAATTTTTTTAAATTCAAACTCCTCTTGAATTCAGTGGTCTGATCAGTAAGTTCTCCTGGTGTTTTTCTTTCCCCGTTGGAATTCATTCATTCATTCATTCATTTCACTTCAGTTGGAATTCATTCATTCATTCATTTCACTTCATTCGTTCTCAGCAGATCCTCAGAAGTGCATGGCAAAGGCAGTGTCTTAGCAAAATTCAGAATTTTGGAGAGACGTGGGCCAGATTTCCAACTCATACTATTTTTCAATGTTTTTCTGCTTGTGGAGGGCTTGGTCAGTTTGAACAAATCCTGCAATTGATGGTCTGCATGTCATACCCATCACATAATGGTTTAGTTGAAGCTGAATTTCTGAGTTATTGAGATGAGTGTGGATTCCTTTGCCAATTGAGGCTAATACAGGAATGTCAAATTCAAAACCCCGGGGGCCAGATGTGGCCCGTGCGGCTGCCCTGAAAACAGTGAAGGACCGGCCAGTGAAAACGGATTTCGGGAGGGCCACAGCTGACCCTTGCAAACTCCACTTTTGCTGGCAGAGGATTGCAGGAGGCCATTGCAGCTGAAAACGGAGCTTGGGAGCCCATTTTTGCTGGCAGAGTGTCGGGTCACCACTGGTGCCCCCCCCCCTTCCCATCTGCCCGACCCAAGTGATGTCAGGCTGGCCACGCCCCCCCCCCCCCCCCCCCGGTCAAACACAACCTGATGTGGCCCTCAATGAAACTGAGTTTGAAACCCCTGGCCTAACATATCTTCCCTTGGGGCTTTATTAGCATGCACTGATTTATGCTGTTGCTTAACTGTACGTAAAGTGCTCCCCCAGGGAATAAGTGTACTTCATATGTCACTGGTGAGTCCTTCTATTGGTCTCGCTACAGATAGTCCTCGACTTTACAACAGTTCATTTAGCGACTGTTCAAAGTTATGGCACTGGGGGAAAAAAAGTGATTTATGACCATTCTTCACAGTTATACACTTTGCAGCCATCCCCATGATTGTGTGATCAAAATCCAGACGCTTGGCAACTGGTTCATATTTATGACCGTCGCTCTGTCCTGAGGTTATGCAATCCCCTTTAGCGACCTTCTGAAAAGCCAAGTCCATGGGGAAGCCAGATTCATTTAACAACTGGGTTGCTCATTTGCTCTGATTCACTTAACAACTATGACAAGATCCTGCATGTTATAACAGCGGCCAGAATAACATATACCCAAAATTGGAAAACCAATCTAGTACCAAAGGAAGATTTTAGAATGTGCAGAGATAGACAAACTAATGAAAGAAATACAAGGAAAGGAGGAATCAGAATATTATCTAACGCAGAGCAAATGGTTGGAAGACAGAACCAAGAAATAAGGAAACCTAAAACAGTGATGTAATAGAAGTATTAGGAGAGAGGGATAAGATATAGTTAAGATAAATTAAGGCATAGTAGTTAAAAGTTAGAACACAAAGTACAATATAGGTAATATGATATTCTGCTATAAAAGTTAAGTACAAATAAATATAGAATAATATATATAATTCAGTAAAGAATAAGGGGACCACAAATGTAAGATAGGAATGTATAGGAGGCAAATGATCAATTGTATATACATACCGATATGGAACTGCTGTATGATGGAACGTTCAGTTCCTTTGTTGTTTTAATCTACATTTCTGTTTTGTTTTTGTATATATGTGTTTAGAATAAAATGTATAAAACAAAAATAATAAGGGGAAGGTGAATGAAATAAAGCTGCTTCACTTGTAGCCCTTTTTCAAATTAAAAAAAACACAACTATGAAAAAAAAGGTTGTAAAATCGGGGGTGGGTGGGACCCCTTAACCAACGTCTCACTTAACGACAGAAATTTTGGACTCCATTCTGGGCGAGGACTACCTGTATTCTTGGGATTTTGAGAGTCCTTTGGAGAAAGTCACCTGCTGGAAAGGTTCCCTCTTCTGAAGTGGGTTGAGTCGAGGCTGTTCAACAGGTTTTGTGACCACGAGGGGTAGGAGAGCAACAGAAAATCCAGTTGCTACTCTAGATAGTGTAATCACCCTTAATTGTGGTTGCACATTGCTATTTCAGCTTCTGTTATCTATTTGCAAAGTAAGCTGAAGATTTTGTAAGGTCGCTACCATGCATAGCTGCAAGTGTAAACCTGTTCCGCCTGCGTTGCTCTTACGGGGCAAGCGTGATGCTTCTCAGGCTCAAAGTCACAAAAAAAGGCCGTCTTTTGGCTTTTGCTCAAAAGGTGGAGAACTGGCATTGGTCAGAAGCAAGTCTGTCTAGATCAGGGGTGTCAAACTCAAGGCCTGTGGGCCCGGGCTGGCCCGTGATGTGGTCGGATCCAGCCTATGGGGCCATCCTGGGAAATGTAAGGGGCCAAGCTCGTATGGCTTCGGCCTAGTCTACCCAATGCTAAGGGGAAACTACGAGCTAGTCTGACTTCGGCCTGGTCTACCCAATGCAAAGGGGAAACTATGGGCCAGCCTGGCTTTGGTCCAGTCTATCCAATGCAAAGGGGAAACTATGGGCCAGCCTGGCTTTGGCCTGGTCTACTCACTGTGAAGAGGAAACATGCCAACAGTTTGGGGAGCGGTGTCAAGCTGGCCATGCCCATCCAATCAGCCATACCCACCCATGCCTGCCAGGCCATGCCCGCCCAGCCTCCCCAAGGTCAACCCCAGCACTGATGTGGCCTTCAGTGAAATTGAGTTTGACACCCCTGGTCTGGGTGGATCAAGTTGTTATGTCCTCGACCTGCGACTGGTCTCGACTTACGACCAGCCGCAGGTCTTCCAGTCTGCCGGGAGTTGCCCCAGCAACAAGAAGTAACAACCTGTCAAACCACCAGTCGCGCCTGATTGGGCAAGACGCGACTGGCGGGAAACCCGGCTTGGCGGCGATCCGGATTGGCTCCCCGTTTGACAGCTCGCGTATAAGTAGCTGTCAAACGCGGGAGCCCCTGTCTACCGCGCTTTTTGTGCCTGTATATATTTTGACGCTTACTCTTGCTTAGCTAATAAACGGCTACTGTTTTTTGGAGCAAACCTGGTCTGGACTCCCTCTTTCCGAGAATCTAACACTGGCGACGAGCGTGGCCTCAGGGCAGCGTGGCCGAAGAGTTTCGGCCGTACAAGACACGCCAGCTGGAGCTCTCGCTCCACTGCGGCTGCTTGTGCTGGGGGGACCGGATCATCATACCCCCCCCTCTCCGACACCAGGTGCTCCGGACGCTCCATGCGGACCACCCCGGCATAGCTTGGATGAAGGCGCTCGCCCGCAGCTATGTGTGGTGGCCCAGCATGGATGCGGAGGTAGCGGCCTGGGTCGGGGGCTGTGTCCCTTGCCAGTCCTCCCGCCCCCCCCAGTCGCGCCTCCCAGGGAGTGGGACTTGCCCTGGAGCCCGTGGTCCAGGCTCCATGTAGACTTCGCCGGCCCCTTCCGAGGCCAGACGTTCCTGGTGGTGGTGGACGCCTACTCCCGCTGGGTGGAGGTCATCTTGATGGCTTCCACGACAGCGGAGAGTACGGTCAGGGCCTTGCGCCGCCTCTTCGCGACGCACGTGTTGCCGGACACCGTGGTGTCCGACAACCGGCCCCAATTCCAGTCCGCCACCTTCCAGAAGTTCCTGGCCTCCCAAGGGATCCGCCACGCACCGGTGGCCCCTTATCATCCGGCCTCCAATGGCCGGGCGGAGAGGGCTGTCCGCTTGGCCAAGGAGGCCTTGGGGCGGATGACCAAGGGGGACTGGCCTGCAAGGGTGGCTGCTTACCTCTTAGGTCAGCATTCCACTCCTGCCCGGTCACCCGGAAAAGCCCCGCTGAGCTCTTGATGGGCCGCCGCCTGCGGACCACCTTGGACAGGCTGCACCCCTCCTACAACGAGGTGCAGCATTGCAACCTGGGGACTCCCCCTGCCCGCCTGTTCCACCCTGGGGACCTGGTGTACGCTAGAAATTACGCGGGGGATCCCAAGTGGGTGCCTGCCACCGTCACAGAGATAACAGGTCCCTGCTCTTTCAGGGTCACCCTCCCTGATGGATCCGAGTGGCGGTGCCACTCGGATCAACTGAGGCGCCGATTCCCGACACCGCCAGCACCAGCGCCAGAGCCGTCCTGCCCAGTTGCCCCCGTTGGGCCGCTTGAGAACTTTTCTGCTTCTCCGCAACAACCGCATTGGGCCTTCGCCAGTTCAGGCCCCCCTGACTCTGATGCCGCCTTCCGGCAAACCTTACAGTTCCTGGCTCAAGCCGACAGAGACATGCAGGCCTTTGCGCCTAAAGGCCCGCCCTACACCGCCGCAACCAACCGGCACACTTCGTCAGACTATGCCCCGATTGCCACGCCCCCTCGCCCCGACTTACCGGTCCATCCGGCGCCGCCTCTTCGGGTAGGCCCCTCTGACGCCGTGGCCTGGAACTCCACTCCCCGAAGGGAGGAGCTTCCACAGGACCAACTCACCTCGTCGGGCTCTCCGCAGCGAATGAGACGATCTGGGCGGACCCAGCGCCGCCCCGCCTACCTGGCGGACTACGCATGCTCCACATACCAGGATTGACATTCCGGACTCGAATGCGCAGACCGAGGGGGGAAAGGGGTGTTATGTCCTCGACCTGCGACTGGTCTCGACTTACGACCAGCCGCAGGTCTTCCAGTCTGCCGGGAGTTGCCCCAGCAACAAGAAGTAACAACCTGTCAAATCACCAGTCGCGCCTGATTGGGCAAGACGCGACTGGCGGGAAACCCGGCTTGGCGGCGATCCGGATTGGCTCCCCGTTTGACAGCTCGCGTATAAGTAATAAAATAAATAAATAAATAAATAAATAAATAAATACTGTCTGTTCAAAGTTATGACCATTTTTCACACCTATGCAGCACTGCCATAGTAATGTGATCGAAATTTGGACACTTGGCCCCTGGCTCCTATTGCACTGTCCCAGGGTCATGTGATCACCTTTTGTGATCTTCTGGCAAGCCATGTCAATGAGGAAGCCAGATTCACTTAACAACCATGTTACAAACTGTAACTGCAGTGAGTCACTTAATAACCATGGCAAGAAACGGGACAAAACTTACTTTGAATAAACAATTGTAAGTCAAGGACTACCTTTTTCCCCACCCCAAAATCACTTCTCATAGATACCGTATTAATATACAATACAATAGTAGAGTTGGAAGGGACTTTGGAAGTCTTCTAGTCCAACCCCCTGCCTAGGCAGGAAACCCTACACCACTCCAGACAAATGGCTATCCAACATCTTCTGTACACTCTGCTTCCCTTCTGTGAGTCTTGTGACTTGTGGTATTCCAGGACACAACTGTACAAAGTCTGCATGCAATTTGCAAGTGTGTGTTTGGCACCATGCTAAGGATGCCCAGAGCTGACCGGCTTGTTCACACTTGGAACAAGCAGGCCTTCGGCCGAATCCCCATAGGATGTATTTGCACAATGCAACTTCCTTAAATATCTAGCATGCCGTCTGATGTGCTAAATTTAGCTAGGGTGAATTTCCCATTATATTAGCTTCTGTTTCCAAATATTAGGCAAACGCAACATATGGGTTGATTGTGAATCACCAAGGAAAATGAGTTGCACAAAAAAAAAGACAGGGCTTTGTTTGTGCAATCTCAGCTCCGTCTGAGCTCCGTACTATACAAGACCTTTCTCCTGGTACTGAATACTTCATCAAGTTAGCAGTAAGTTGGGGAAAGTAATAAATGTGACAGCTGAGCAAATGATACCTTCCGTATGTGTTATCTATATTTTCTTTTATCTGTTGTGATGGAAGTCAAACTGGCTAAGTTTTCATAGAGCATATTAAAGGAAAAGAATTCCTTCTGACACCCTGGTTTTTGGATCTCAGGATACCACTCAAGGTGAAATTGTCCCCTCCCCCAAATATTGTGTTTCCCTTGAAAAGTTGTGCCCTCTTGAGCTACAGAACCAGTGAAGTACAACAGTCTTAAACATATTCCTGCGCCTCTCAAAAGCCTTCAAGTTGTTGTTAGTTGTGAAGTCGTCTCCGACCCATCGCGACCCCATGGAATAATGTTCCTCCAGACCTTCCTGTCCTCTCCCATCCTCTGGAGTCCATTTAAGCTCACGCCGACTGCTTTGGTGACTCCATCCAGCCACCTCCTTCTCTGTGGTCCCCTTCTTCTTTTGCCCTCCATCTTTCCTGGCATGAGGCTCTTCTCCAGGGAGTCCTTCGTTCTCATTAGGTGGCCAAAGTCTTTTGAGTTTCCTCTTCAGGATATAGCCTTCTAAAGAGCAGTCAGGGTTGATCTCATCTGGGACTGACAGGTTTGATCGTCTTGCAGTCCAAGGGACTCGCAGGAGTCTTCTCCAGCACCAGAGTTCAAAGGCCTTCATTCTTTGGCGCTCAGCCTTTCTTATGGTCCAACCTTCATAGCCATCCATTGCAACTGGGAAAACCGTAGCCGTGACTATACGCACTTTTGTTGGTAGGGTGATGTCTCTGCTTTTTAGTATGCTTCCCAGATTTGCCATCGCTTTCCTCCCCAGGAGCAAGCGTCTTTTAATTTCTTGGCTGCAGTCCCCATCTGCGGTGATCTTGGAGCTCAGGAAAATAAAATCTGTCACTACCTCCATTTCTTCCCCATATACTGTATTTGCCAGGAATTGAGAGGGCTGAATGCCTTGATCTTGGTTTTCTTAATGTTTCAAGCCAGCTTTTGCACTCTCCTTCTTCACCTGCATCAAGAGGCTCTTTAGTTCCTCTTCACATCACTAACACCTGGTAGGAGGATAAAAATGGGATACAAATCAAATAAAAAGGGCAGGTTAAAAAAAAGGTAAAGGGGTCACTATGGATTTTACTCCCCTAGTTGTCGCCAACTGTAGGTGTGTTCAGCTTATTGGTACAACATCACTTATGGAGGAATGATCTTAAAAATCTACATATTTCATTCCAGATGATAACGTTTCTCAAGTGCTAAAGCTGGGAGGAGACCCATCCAAGGTTCAGGATCTACAAGTGAAGTTTGTTGTTCGTACCACCCCAGACCCCGAAGATGCTGACTGCTATCTCACTGTTGGTCAAGACCATCTCCTAGATGATTGCAACTTCAACGTCTCCGCAAAGACCTTCTTCGTTATTCATGGATGGGCGGTAAGTAGAAGGACTTTACTGAGGTTTGTGACACACGAACAAACTGTGATTTTTTGCAATGACTACTTTTTCGGCAGCATTACCATATCTAGAACCAAGTTATCTACAGCTTTGAGCCACCCATTTTTCTTTCTTGACGGAATGAACCTTCTACACTGATCATTTCTAGTATTTAAACGAGGGGTAGCATTCACTTACTTTCCTTACTGGTTCACAAATGTGAGCATGCACGTGGTGCTGGCTTCATTCGCATGTGTCCCCTCCAAGCATGTGCTCTGCCTTCTGCGCATGTGCTTTGGCTCGGAAACATGCCTAAAAAGGATAGCATAGAGCAGCGATGGCGAACCTTTTTTGGCTTGCGTGCCGTAAGTAAGGGGAGCATAGGGGGGTTTATGCACCGCCGTGTCACACCCATAATGTGCAATGCGCGACCCAGCAGTGTGGATGCGTGCATGATTGGTGTGACCCCCCCATTTTTTGCATGCTTTTTTCGCCCTCCCCAGGCTCCAGAGGCTTTATAGGAGCCTGAGGAGGGTGGAAAATGGCTTTAAAAAAGATGAACTCAGCTGGCCAGCGTGTGTATGCATGCTGGCCAGCTGACAGGGCAATGCCTTGTGTGCCCTGACAAATGGCTCCGCGTGCCACCTGTGGCACGTGTGCCATAGATTCGCCATCCCTGGCATAGAGCAGTGGTGAGTTCCAGATTCTTTTCCAATTGCTACGGTTGGAATGGCCCCAGCGTTACCCACATGGATGTGTGCAGTGTGCGCGCACCTGTGATGCTTCCGCAAGCCTCTATTGCCCAGGCGCTGTATGTGCCAAGCACATGTGCAGAAGCGCAGAAAGGCATAAAACACCGGTAAGGAGCTTGGGTGGGTGGGAGGGCGGGCCCTCTGGAGCATTGTACCGGAACAGTATCCGGTGCTTTGGGCAGGTTCCGATACGCCCGTACTGGGGTATACCGCCTGCAACCCACCACTGGCATAGAGCCACAATTTGCACTAGTGGTTCAAGTGAACCATTCCAATCCAGCTGAATACCACCTCTGATTTAGACAGTGAGACCTCACTGTTTGCAAGATGACCCCTGGATGAATTCCAGTCTAATTCTATCAGTGGCATGGCTAGGCAGAAAGAAGAGATCAGACAATGATTTGGTAATGGGTGCTCCAGAGCCACGGAAACGTTGGAGCTTGCTAGGAGCAAGGCTGACTGGAGAATATTAAGTGTAATGCCCCTCAAATCATCTGGAAGTATTCAATTGTTTGTTCCTGTGAAGATAATTGGAATTCCAACTGAGCTGGGTTGTTTTCTCGAAGACATTTCATCACCCAAGCTAGGTAACATCATGCGTGCATTACCTAGTTAAGGTAAGAAAACAACCAAGGTCAGAGAGCACCAAGGACCTTTCATTTTAATCCTTACACATTTTCTCCTTTATTGATAACTAGCTGATAATCTGGTATTGTCCGGGTATTTATTTATAGGAGAAAAATGTCCGGACCAAACGTTATTTCTAATGTTGGATTTTCCCCCCTTACCAGAGGGAGCCCTCTTGTGGGGTACTGTGATGCCGTTACCGTGCAACTCCACTGTGCTGTATAGTAGAAGACATTTTAAGGCACAACAGGCTGTATCTTAACAGAACACATACACCGAGGGGTTTTAGGGGTGTCTTACCCCCACAATATTTTTTTCCCAGAGAGTAAGTCATCTGTGTACCAAGTTTGGTTGAAATTGCTCGAGGCGTTCCAGAGTTATGCTTGGGTTACCTTCCTCTCGCAGCGGCTGGTCCGGACTCCAGAAGACAAACTCTCTTTTTCGGTGCAACTGCGAGAAGCCTCCCAGCCGCCGCCTCTTTGCTAGCTGCTTCCCGGCAGCAGCAGCTGGCTGGAAGCTGCCGAAAACTACCGGAGCTCTCAAATGCACTAAAAAGGCCGCTAGCGCAGGGGTCTCCAACCTTTGCAACTTTAAGTCTGAAGGACTTCAGCTCCCAGAATTCTCCAGCCAGCAAAGCTGGGAGCTGAAGTCCTTCAGACTTAAAGTTGCAAAGGTTGGAGACCCCTGCGCTAGCGTGTTCGAGAGCTGCGGTAGTTTTCCGAAGTCTTCAAGCCCTGGTTATAATCTTCCTAGGACTAGCATGGAGCCATATCTTGATTATTTTCCCCCCCAGATGGGTGGCATGTACGAAAGATGGCTGGACACCCTGGTCTCAGCTCTTCAACAACGTGAGAAGGAAGCCAACGTGGTGGTAGTGAACTGGCTGGCTCTCGCCCAACAACTCTACACCATCGCTGTCAACAACACAAGGGTGGTTGGCAAACAACTTGCAGAGCTGCTGGACTGGTTAGAGGTAAATTTTACAAGCAAACAAACATTTCACTCGGCACATCGCACGCGAAAGTGACGGCCCAACCTCGCATCAAGCTGATGCTTGGAAGCGCCACATTTGCTCGCGCCAAGACTTAGTCCTTGGGAGCAGCAGCGACAAAGCTGGCCGAGTGCCAAAAAGGTGAGGAGAGGAAATAATTGGGGCTGATTACATACCGGATATCTCAGGGACACAATCTAGGTGGAAATGCACCACGGCTTCATCCTTTTACATCTGCCAATCTGGCTCAGGTCTCTTGTTCAGATCGGCTTCGTTAATCCCTAATTGCTTCATCATTCCTTAAGTTATCTGTTCCTTAATCTAGTTAGGTCCCTGCTGTCATTTGGAAATGCGAAGCTTAGGGAAACCGGGGAGTAGGAAATACATCATTTCACAGATCTTAAATACTGGCCTCTTCTCACTGGATCTTAGTCAAATACCGTAAAGCCATATCTTTGCCTTTATTTTATGCGCATATTTATTTGGCTGATCTCAGTAGGCAGGCCTCGTCCCTTGCCGCCGGCAGCTGTTCCTTAATCCAAATTTGCTTTCTCTCTCTCTCTCTCTCTCTCTCTCTGTCACAGTTGATTAGTCAACTTCTGTCTTTAATTAATCTGCCTCTCATTGGGTAAGCCTGGTCTTCCAAGCTGTTTTATGGCGTTTGGATTGAGGCCTTCTGTAACCGAACTGTACATTTAGAATTTAATTTCCTAGCTGTTTTTTCTCGCTGTGGCCCTTTACAGCTGGATTAGTTTACAATTTGCAGGAGAAGGATGCACATTTGAGTGGCGGGTGACTTAATGGGTATGCACTGCAGCCCTCAATCTACCACAGTTCATTGGCCCTGAAGAAAGCGACTTACGGCCATTTTTTTCACACTTAACATGGTCACGTGATCAAAATTCAGCTGGTTGGCAAACGATTCGTATTTATGACGGTTGCGGTGTCCCTGGGGCGTGTGATCCCCGTTTGCGACCTTGTGACAAGCAAAGCCAACGGAGAAGCGAGATTCAATTAACAGCCTTGTGACTAGCTTAACAACTGCAGTGATTTGCTTAACAACCGTGGCAAGAGAGGTCGTAAAATGGGACAAAACTCACTTAGCAGCTGTCTAGGTTATCGTCATTAGTCGAGGACTACCTTTAAAATGCCCTATTCTTAGATACCCTTGATTTTTTTTTAAAAAAGATGTGCGTTTTCTTCTGGAAGGAAATTTCTAGCGTTTGATATTTGTCTATTTGTTATGTAATGTGGTGCAGTCACCGGGATCAAAGTGTTGTGAGATTCGGACAGTGAGGAAGTTGGGGAGGACCATGGGCCAGTGCTAGAGTCTGGAGAAGGCTCTGAGGAGGGCTCTGTGTCGGAGGCAGAGAGGGAGCCAGGGCCATATGTCAGTTATCACACTTGGAATCCTGCATTCAATTTTGGTTGCCACGATGTAGAAAAGATGTGGAGACTCTGGAAAGAGTGCAGAGAAGAGCAACAAAGAGGATGAGGGGACTGGAGGCTAAAACATATAAGGAACGGTTGCAGGAACTGGGTATGTCTAGTTTGTTGAAAAGAAGGACCAGGGGAGACAGGATAGCAGTGTTCCAATATCTCAGGGGTTGCCACAAAGAAGAGGGAGTCAAGCTATTTTCCAAGGCACCTGAGGGCAGAACAAGAAGCAATGCATGGAAATTAATCAAGGAGAGAAGCAACTTAGAACTGAGGAGCAATTTCCTGACAGTTAGAAAAATTAACCAGTAGAACAAATAGCCTTTTGAAGTTGTAAATGCTCCAACATTGGAAGTTTTTAAGAAGAAGTTGGATAACTATTTGTCTGAAGTGGTTTAGGGTTTCCTGCCTAAGCAGGGAGTTGGACTAGAAGACCTCCAAGGTCCCTTCCAACTCTGTTATTCTGCTCTGATTAGTTTCCATCCATTGCTTCTTGTTTGCCTTCTGATAGCCATTTGTCTGAAGTGGTGTAGGGTTTCCTGCCTAGGCAGGGGGTTGGACTAGAAGACCTCGTTGGACTAGAAGACCTAGGCAGGGGGTTGGACTAGAAGACCTCGTTGGACTAGAAGACCTAGGCAGGGGGTTGGACTAGGTCCCTTCCAACTGCTATTGTATTGTATTGTATTGTATTGTATCAGCTGCCGTCAGAGTCAGACATCAGTGAGGCAGAAGAACAGCTGGAGCCTGTTCCCAGTGTGCACATCCACAGAGTTGGCAGACGAAGGGAACAGCTAAGGAACAGGGGTTGACTTGGGAGTAAGGCCACAGCTGGATGGTGAATGGCCCCTCCCATAGGGAATAAAAGAGGAGCAAAAGGGGAGTGGAATTTGCAGGAGACAATTAGTTCATTCCTGCATTCTTGCCAGTATTGCAGCATCTGAAAGATATCGGCCTGGCCACTCTCCAAGCCCGATAAAGGTCGGTAATTGTGAACCATCTTGAACGGCTGTGGACCTGGGCTTTGCTGGAGAGGAATTCACTGTAAATTGAATAAAAAGGGTTTATCAGGACGAGGACTCGGCTTCGTGCCGCTGGGGAACCTAGATCAGAACACAAAGCGTTCATTTCTCCTCTTATTTGTTGCAGAAGAAGAAGGATTTCCAACTGGAGAACGTCCATCTGATTGGCTACAGTCTCGGGGCCCATATTGCTGGCTATACCGGAAACTATGCCCGGGGCACTATCGGAAGAATTACAGGTAAGGTGAACACCTGGTGGCTTTTTCTTGCTTTCCAAAAACATTGCAGAGGTTTGTCTCCTGCTTCTGCAACTGCCAGATGTCCCACTTAGTGCAAGAAGTGGTTTCATAGCCCCAGCCTAGAGAATTAATCCAGGGTTCTCCAAATTTTGCAACTTTAAGACTCGGGGACGTCAACATGGCTGTCTGAGGAATTCTGGGAGTTGAAGTCCCCAAGTCTTAAAGTTGCCTGGTATAGAGTTTCCTGTTTGAGCAGGGCCTTAGACAAGAACAGGGGTTTCCAATCAGGGGTCAGATTCAAAAATCTTAGCAACTGGATCTCTGTCCGGTTGTTGGGTGGGCATGGGCATGGTGGGCATGGCCTACTCTGCCTCCTGCACAATGGCAGTGGGGGTGGGGGGTTGCCCTCCGCAGGCTCTGGAGCAGTGGTGGGTTTCTGCAGGTTCACACCTACTCGCGAGAGCCGGTTGGTGAAATTTAGAGAACTGGTGAGAGGGGGTTCCACCGGCGTACCTGGAAGTAAATCTGGCCCGCCGCTGCCAGTGACCCAACAGGAAGGAAAGGAAAGGAAGGAAGAAAGGAAAGAAAGAAAGAAAGAAAGAAAGAAAGAAAGAAAGAAAGAAAGAAAGAAAGAAAGAATTTATCATCACAATTGAGTCCAAAATTTTGGTTGCTAAGCAAGAGCGTTGTTAAATGAGTTTCACCACATTTTAAAAGGTGGCCACTCCCACCCTGTCACATGACTACCAAGCCACGCCCACAAAATAGGCCACACCTACAGAGTAGGTTCTAAAAAAATTGAAACCCACCACTGCTCTGGAGCCTTTCTTTGAGCCTCCGGGAGGACGAAAACAGCCTCTCCTGGGCTCTAGAGTCCCTACGGAGGTCGGAAACGAGTCTGTTTCTGAACTTCTGGAAACTTCTGGGAGGCCTGTTTTTCACCCTCCATCAGCCTCCACCCAGGCCCTGCACTTACCTGTCATCCAAAATGGGCCGCGTGGATATTCCTGGGAGGGGAGGGTCAGGGTGGGCGTGGCCAGCCTGTCCTTGAAACTAATGGTTCGGCGAACCTGATGTAAAATTAGCATCCGATTTGCCCGAACCAGTCCGAATTGTCTGAATCCCACCCCTGTCTCCCACACACCTTTGCTGGCTGGGGAATTCTGGGAGTTGAAGTCCACCAGTTGCCAAGTTTGGAGACCCCTGACTAAGTTGTGTGTGCTGCTTCAAGTAATTAATCAAAGCCATCCCACTCAAAATAGCCTTGGGTAAACCGATCTCTCCAGGCTGCCTTCTACGCAGGCTCTTGGGTATAATTGCAGAGCTGTGTTTTGGTCAAGGCTAGGTCGTGGTTAGTGGTGGGCCAAAGTCAGAAGGCAGGAGGGCATCTCATTTCGGTTTCTGCCTTCTCTTCTGTCTTCTGCCATGTCATCAGCTTTTTGGTTTCTAATGCCCTCAAGTCCTTCATTCCACAGGAGAAAAGTTAAGAGGAAAAAAAACCCCTTTTATTGGCATTAGTGGCAGATTTGCACTCCTCAATCCACCCTTAACCTTAATTGCCATGTGAAAGAAATATTATTTTTTGGGAAGGGCTCATCCGTGAAACTTTTCTTCCCAGCTCTGTGTGTACGTGTGTTTCAGTATGTACGCCTTTTATCTACACATGCGTGGCAGACCTGAAAATCAGTTGGCAGGTGGGAGGCGCGCGCCTCTCTACATGAGGCTCCCCTTAAGAGCACCCGGAGGCTTCAACTGGTCCAGAATGCGGCCGCACGGGTAATTATGGGGGCGACGCGATGCTCCCTGTAACACCCCTCCTGCGGAGCTGCACTGGTGGTTTTCCGGGTGCGATTCAAGTTGTTGGTTACCATCTTTAAAGCGCTCCATGGCTTAGGACCTGGGTACCTACGAGATCGCCTTCTACCACCGAGAGCCTCCCACCGTCCAGTACGCTCCCATAGAGAGGGTCTCCTCATGGTGCCGTCAGCTAGACAATGTCGACTGGCGACATCCAGGGGGAGAGCCTTCTCCGTGGGAGCACCTGCACTCTGGAATGAATGGCCCCCGGAATTAAGAACTATCCTTGACTTACGCACCTTCTGCCGCGGTCTCAAAACCTTTCTCTTTCAACAAGCTGGGCTGGCATAAAGCATGATTTTAAATTTTTTAAATTTAAACTTTTAAATTTAAATTTCTATTATTTTAATCAGGGTTAGCTTGGTTTTTTCCCACGTTTCGGCCAATATTTTAATTATATCTTTTAAAAGCTTTTAAAATATATATCTTTTATGTATTTGTTTTTATATATTTATATATCTGTTTTTATTTTGGCCGTACACTGCCCTGAGTCCTTCGGGGGTAGGGCGGTATAAAAAACCAATAAACTCTAAATTCACTCTAAACATGTGCGGTGGAGCTGAGCTGGGGCAATGGCTTGCATGCCCACAGAGAGGGCTCTGCCTGCCACAGGTTTGCCATCATGGTTCTAGAACAAAGGTGGGGAACGATGGCCCCTTGAGGACTTGTGGACTTCAACTCCCAGAATTCCTGAGCCCGCCATGAGCCAACTGGCTCAGGAATCCTGGGAGTTGAAGTCCACAAGTCATCCTGGGGCCATCGTTCTCCACCCTTGTTGTAGCAGAAAGCTGACCTTCCGTTATGATGAAAGACTAACTACAGGCCTTGGATACTCCAGGCTTGGATCCAGCTGGGCCGATGTTCGAGGGAGCCCCTCCCAGCAGACGCCTCTCTCCCGACGACGCTGATTTTGTGGATGTCTTGCATACGTACACGAGAGAAACGTTGGGCATCAGCATTGGGATCAAGATGCCCGTGGGCCACATCGACATTTACCCCAACGGAGGAGACATCCAGCCAGGATGCGGCCTTACTGAAATCTTGGGTACCCTCGCGTTAGGGGGTGAGTTGACTCTTCTGCTTGATCTCTAATATGAAGTTGCTTCAGAGAGTAGGAACTTCCCAGAGGCAGGAATGGCACATGGTTGGACTCATTTCCAAGGGGAAATTGGGAATTTCTTCAGAGATGGACAGAGATTCTCTGAGGAAGGGTAGGGCAACAGTGGATATAAGCCTTGTAGAAATGAATACCCTGGCATGAGAGCCAGTTTGGTCTAGCGGTTAAGGTATTAGGCTAGAAAGCTGGAGACTGTGAGTTGAAGTACTGCCTTAGCTGTGGTGGGTTCCGGATCCCATTGCAACCAGTACGCTGCAACGGGGCCTGGCATTGACCACGTAAACGCAGTGCGTGCATGTGTACTTACTACCCACGATGCTCCAGATGCTTGGCGGAGCGTCGCGCAGGCGCCGTGCGCATGTGTGAAAGCCCGATTCGCTCAAATAGCGGTAAGGAGAACGGGCGGGTGCTCCGGAGCACCATATCGGAACGGTACTTGGTGCTCCCAGCAGGCACCGGTACGCCTGTACCGGTACGTACCGGTTGTATCCCACCACTGCACCTTAGCCATGAAAGCCAACTAGGTTACTTTAGGCCAGGGTCACCTAGGGTACCCAGGGGTGTCAAACTCAATTTCATTGAGGGCTGCATCGGGGTTGTGTTTGACCTCAGGGAGAGTGGGTGGGTGTGGCTAAGGTGGGCGTGGTCCTCTTGACGTCATTCATGTTGGGGATGTTTATGGTGGCCCAAGTGCTCTACCAGTGAAAACAGGCTCCCGAGCTCTGTTTTTGGCTGGGAGGGCCTCCTGCAACCCTCTGCCTGCGAAAACAGAGCACGAGGCCCTCCCAAGCTCCATTTTTGCTGGCAGAGGCACCGCGGGATGGTCCTTCACTGTTTCCAGGGCGGCTCCTTGGGCCATATCTAAGCATCCCGTGGGCTGGATCCAGCCCCTGGGCGTTGAGTTTGACACCCCTTTAGGCCAATTGCCAGGATATGGAGATGGTGAATTCTAGTCTCACCTTAGATATGAAAGCCAGCTGGGTGACGTTTGGGCCTGTCATTCTTTCTCACCTCACAGGGCTGCTGTTATGGGGGAAAATAGGAGGAGGGAGGTGCATTGGACATGTTCACTGCCTTGAATTATTTCTAAAAATAGTGAAGATGGTCTATAAATAAATAAATAAATAAATAGATAAATAAATACTGTATTTTTCAGAGTATAAGATGCACCTTTTTCCCTCAAAAAAGAGGATGAAAATCTGGGTGCGTCTTATACACTGAACACAGCATTCCTGGCCTCCTGAAACTCCACCCCCTTCACCAAAATGGCCATGCAGAGCCTTTAGAAGGCTTCCAGGGAGCTCCTGGGGGCTGGGGAGGGCAGAAATGAGGGAAAGATGGGCCATTTTTTGCTCATTTTTGCCCCCAAGAGCACTCTAAGAGCCTCCTAAAGCTCTGCATGCCTTTTTTTTTTTTTTTTGCAAAAAAGGGCCGTTTTGTGAAAAACGGGCCATTTTTTGCTCGTTTCCCCCACCCCCCACCCCCAGGAACACACTAAGAGCCTCCCAATCTCTGCATGCCTCCTTTTTTTGTTTTGCAAAAAAAAAACCAAAGTGTGCAGAGGGTTTGGGGGTCCTGCAGAGTGCAAAAACATTTTTTTATTTATCTCTTCAAAATCAAGGTGTGTCTTAAACTCCCGTGCGTCTTATAGTTGGAAAAATACGGTAAATAACCCTACCTTGAAATATTCAACAAATGGTCTCAGCTAAGACTTCTGAAGGCTTAGCTGCCTAAGCCCAATCTACAGGATATTTTACGATCCGCCTGTCCTTAGCTGGCTTAGAGTGGAGGCTATACGATGGATTTTCTATTTTACCCTCCTAACAATCCAAGGAGGTAGCTAAGCGAAGAGACACATTTTGGCTGTGTTCACACAAGATGTTTAACCCATTTTCAGGTTTCACACAATACAGGTGATTTGGTCTGGCTTAGGAGAATCGAGTTATTCCATTGCTGCATGGATTTACAGCTAAGCCTAAAACTCACACTTTTTCCTGCTGTGCTTGTGCAAACTGGAAAGGAAAGCCCAGAGCATGTCAGGATTGGCATTTAACCCTAGATTCTTAACAATTATGTTACTGAGCTTCTGGACAATCAGGTTACCTAGGCAGAGCAGGAAAAAGTGAGCTTATCAATGGAATGTATAGGACCTTAAACATCTAATTAAAAAACCCCACGTAGCATAGAATAGAATAGAATAACAGAGTTGGAAGGGACCTTGTAGGTTATCTAGTCCAACCCACCTCTCAAGCAGGAGACCAGGGGTGGGTTCCTGCCAGTTCTAACCTCTTCTATAGAAGAAGTTCCACAAATCTACAAGGCCATTTAGAACCGGTTCCAGCTCCCTCCCCCTCCCCCTCCGCACATCATCAGGATGAAGAGCGAGAGGAGGAATTCTGGGAGTTGAAGTCCACAAGTCTTAAAACTGTCAAGTTTGAACACCCCTGGGGTTTTGTTTTCTAAAGGGTGAGGGGTGCAAGGGTCTTGTAACTTGACAGCTTTAAGACTTACGTGCTTCAATGCCAGAGTTCCTGAGCCAACATTTTGGTTGCTAAGCAAGAGCGTTGTTAAGTGAGTTTCACCACAAGTTGGCCATGCCCACCCAGTCACATGACTGCCAAGCCACTCCCACTCGGTCACATAGCTGGCAAGCCACTCCCTCCCGGTCACATGGCTGGCAAGCCACTCCCACCCAGTCACATGGCCGGCAAGCCGCTCCCACAAAGCAAGCCACACCTAGAGAAGAGGTTCTAAAAAATTTTGAAACCCACCACTGCAGGAGACCAGACCCTACTATCCCTGACAAATGGCAGTCCAGTCTCTTCTTGAAAGCTTCCAGTGATGAAGCTCCCACAACCTCTGGAGGCAACTCGTTCCATGAAAGCCAGCTGGGTGACTAACTGTTCTGTTAGGAAATTTCTCCTTAGTTCCAGGCTGGGTCTCTCCTTGATTAGTAAATAATCAAGTAAATTAGCAAATAATTAAAATAAAAAGGCAAAAATGGAGAAAAGGTTAAGGCAAAAAGTTGTCTACGCACTTATAGTTTTAGTATCCACATTCCAGAGGGATGTCAAGTTATTTCTCCAAACATCTTCAGTTCTCCAAGAATAGCAACCAAGACCACATTTTCTAGCCTTTTATTTTCAAGAAAGTGCATCCAACTCAAAGGGAATATATATTTTTTATGTGGAAGATTTTTCCCTCCCTCATTCTTCCAATCCCAAACCACGGCACTTCTCAATTTAACTCTGGTCAAATTCAAGAACAGATTCTTGAATTTGTGATGAGGAAAGTCCACCCAATTGAAAATGTGGTGGCTTCTCCAAATTTGAAAATCCTCTCCCCATTATTGTGACAATTCTCTAAGGCAGGGGTCCCCAACCTTTGTAACTTTAAGTCTGAAGGACTTCAGCTCCCAGAATTCTCCAGCCAGCTTTGCGGGCTAAAACATATGAAGAACGGTTGCAGGAACTGGGAATGTCTAGTTTAATGAAAAGAAGGACCAGGGGAGACATGATAGCAGTCTTCCAATATCTCAGGGGCTGCCACAAAGAAAAGGGAGTCAAGCTATTCTCCAAAGCACCTGAGGGCAGGACAAGAAGCAATGGGTGGAAACTAATGAAGGAGAGAAGCAACCTAGAACTAAGGAGAAATTTCCTGACAGTTAGAACAATTAACCAGTGGAACAGCTTGCCTCCAGAAGTTGTGAATGCTCCAACACTGGAAGTTTTAAGAAGATGTTGGATAACCATTTGTCTGAAATGGTAGGGTTTCCTGTCTAGGCAGGGGGTTGGACTAGAAGACCTCCAATGTCGCTTTCAACTTTGTTATTCTATTCTATTCTAAATACTAGATGTTTTTAGGCCTCCAACTTCAAAATGGACTTATATTTCAAGGTTGCTTTAAAGCAGCTGCATCCTAAATATTTTGTGCTGCAACCAGTGGACGTCTGATGGTGGGCAGGGGAGCCAAAAAGCAGACAAGTTAACAGAATTGGAAGGGACCTTGGAGGTCTTCTATGACAATCCTCTGCTCAAGCTAGAGACCCTACACCACTTCAGACAAATGGTTATCCAACATCTTCTTAAAAACTCCCAGTGTTGGAGCATTCACAACTTCTGGAGTCAAGTTGTTCCACTGATTAATTCTTCTCACTGTCAGGAAATTTCTCCTTAGTGCTAGATTGGTTTTCTCCTTGATTAGTTTCCATTCATTGCTTCTTATCCTGCCTTCGAGTGGGCGACCCCTTCTTCTTTGTGGCAACCCGTTGGATATTGGAACACTGCTTTCATGTCACCTCTGGGCCTTCTTTTTGTTCAAATAGAGGAGGAGGGGGACGAGGAGGAGGACAGGAAGGAGATGCCATCTTGTTGATTTTGATGTTCCCACGTGGCTGTTGCTGCTGAGTTTGGTTCCCATAACCCTTGAGCAGTATGCTCAAAAGTCCCATTCCTGGGAGGCATTATGGGATCGGTAGCCCCCAAATTCTGGAAGGAGCCCAGCCTAGGCAGGGCTGTGTTTAAGGGTTTCAGTTAGAACAGGGGTCTGCAAAGTCGGCTCTTTTAAGACTGGTGGACTTCAACTCCCAGAATTCTGGGAGTTGAAGTCCACCAGTCTTAAAAGAGCCGACTTTGCAGACCCCTGAGTTAGAACATCCTCTGGGAGTACTTTAAACTACAACACACACTTTATAAATGTAAAGCCGTCATTTAAACTCCAGGCATCTTAATTGGGACTCTCACTCATGGCCATAGGGAGGAAAAGGATGCCCGGGGGGGGGGGGGGATGGATCTGCTTGGCTAATGAACCTGAGGCTTTTGTGATCATTGGCAGTCGCTAGGAAAACTCCTGCCTTCCCATTTAAAACACAGCACAAAGCCATTTCAGTTTATGAAATGTTTCCAGCTGGTTCTGCGCCGTCCTTATTATTTAAACGATATGTGCGCCCTTTGGGTTGCACTGCAACATTCTTGGCTAGTGGCCCCGTCTTGGTTCTCGGCCAAGCTGAGCTCGTGCTTGCCCTGCGCTCCAAAACAACCACCGACAACCGTAAATTTTTGCTGGTGCACAGGGGGAAATGCTTCTGCCTTTCGGCCGAGCGGGAGAATGAGAAATGGGTGCCTTTTGCGTTGCAATTCAAATCAGAGCCGAGCGGGAAGGGGCCTTGGAGGTCTTGTAGTCCAACCCCTCCCCATAAGCAGGAGATCCTTTATCAGAGATCCGCAACCCCTCCCCCCCAACACACACACACAGTGCATGAACCAGTTCTCACCAGTTCGGGCGAACCGGATGTTAATTTTACATCTGGTTCACTGAACTGGTAGTTTCAAGGAGTGGCTGGCCCCGCCCACCCCTCCCCTCTATGCAGTCTCGCATGCCCGGTTTGTAAAAACTTTTTACCAAAAAAAAAAATGCAACTGGAAAAATAGGGACCACCTTTGGTGGGAAGGTAACAGCGTTCCAGGCGCCTTCGACGTTTAGTCATGCCGGCCACATGACCACGGAGACGTCTTCGGACAGCGCTGGCTCTTCGGCTTTGAAATGGAGATGAGCACTGCACTCTATAGCCGGGAACAACTAGCACATATGTGCAAAGGGATCCTTTACCTTTACCACTAGAACTTCGAGGTCCTAATGATTGACTGTGATCCATCTCCCCCACCTCTAGAGATTGGGGACCTTGTGATATGCGAACACGAGCGTTCGGTGCACCTCTTTGTGGACTCGCTTGTGAACAAGGACAAGCAGAGTTTCGCCTTCCAGTGCACGGATTCCGGGCGCTTCAAGAAGGGCATTTGCTTGAGTTGTCGGAAGAATCGCTGCAACAGCATCGGCTACAACACCAAGAAGACGCGCAACAAACGCAACAGCAAGATGTACCTCAAGACAAGGGCTGACATGCCTTTCAAAGGTAAGGTGGATCCTACTACAGGTAGTCCTTGCCTTATGAACACAAGGGAGCCCAACATTTCCATTGCTAAGCGAGACGGTGGCTGAGTGAGTTTTGCCCCATTTTATGAGCTGTCTTGCCACAGTTGTTAAGTGAATCACTGCAGTTGTTATCTCAGAAACATGGTCATAAAATGAACCAGGCTCCCCCCTTTGACTTTGCTGGTCAGAAGGTCTCAAAAGGGGATCGCGTCACCACGGGACACTGCAACCGTCATAAATATGAGTCAGTTGCCAAGCATCTGACTTTTGATCACACAACCATGGAGAATATGGTGTGAAAAACAGCCATCAGTCCTTTTTTTCCGTGCCGTTCCCTAGTCCATGGGGAAGCCAGATTCACTTTACAGCCACGTTATTACTAACTTAACAACTGCAGTGATTCACTTAACAACGGTGGCATGAAAGGTTGTAAAACGATGCAAACCTCTTGTGACAGAAAGTTTGGACTCGATTGTGGTCATAATTTAAGGACTGCCTACAATTAATTTCCTTGTGTGCAAGAGCTTTGCAGTGGACCACAGACAGCTGTCTACTTTCTCCTCTGTGTAGTAGGGAATACATCATCCACACCCTACTGGTTTTCTGGTTCTCTCTAGTCCTTCAATTTGGGATCCCAAGATGGCACTCAGATCCTCTGCCTCTTGGCCTTCCCCTAGCAAGCCATGTCCATTTGTTGGTAGTTGCGAAGTCATGTCCGACCCATCGCGACCGCATGGACAATGTTCCTCCAGGCCTTCCTGTCCTCTCCCATCCTCTGGAGTCCATTTACGCTCACACCGACTGCTTTGGTGACTCCATCCAGCCACCTCCTTCTCTGTCGTCCCCTTCTTCTTTTGCCCTCAATATTTCCCAACATGAGGCTCTTCTCCAGTGAGTCCTTCCTTCTCATTAGGTGGCCAAAGTCTTTGAGTTTCCCCTTCAGGATCTGGCCTTCTAAAGAGCAGTCAGGGTTGATCTCCTCTAGGACTGACCGGTTGGATCTCCTTGCAGTCCAAGGGACTCAATGCAGGAATCTTCTCCAGCACCAGAGTTCAAAGGCCTCCATTCTTTGGCGCTCAGCCTTCCTTGTGGTCCAAATTTCACAGCCATCCATTGCAACTGGGAAAACCATAGCCTTGATCATGATAAGAGGAGAAAATGATGCTATCTTTCAAATACAGGGTAGCTTCTCTGTACTTTTAGAAACTTTGTCAAAAGCAAGTGATTTTTACCCAAGCACCCCATAGTGAAAAAGTGGAGCAGAGGTTAGTAATTCTGATTTAAGAATATGCACTTTTGTTGGCAAGGTGATGTCTCTGCTTTTTAGCATGCTGCCTAGATCTGCCATTGCTTTCCTCCCCAGGAGCGAGTGTCTTTTAATTTCTTGGCTGCAGCCCCCCCGTCTGCAGTGATCTTGGAGCCCAGAAAAATAAAATCTGTCACTACCTGTCTGTTTATGTTACCACAAATTTGCCACTCTAATGTTGGGCTCTTGTCTTTCCTCAGTTTTCCACTATCAGCTGAAGATCCATGTCTTCAGCTATAAAGATTTGGGAAAAACCGAACCAGTATTTTCCGTGACCTTTTATGGGACCAGTGGAGATTCTGAACCTCTACCTCTGGAAGTGTAAGTGGAAAATTTCAAATATTAGCCATTCTCGTTAAAGTTGATATTGTGTTTTTTCTAAGAAGGCCACCTCCATGCTTTCTTTCCTTAGCTCTGTCCTAGGAACAGTTGGTAGATCTCTTATTTTAAAGAGGAGAACAGCCCAGAGTCTTGGTAAGACCACACCTGGAATAATGCATCTGGTTTTGGTCACCACATTACAAAAAAAGGTGTTGAGACTTTGGAAAAAATGCAAAGAAGAGCAACTAAGAGGATAAAGGCCTGGAGATTAAAACATATGAAGGACTTGGGTTTGGCTAGTCTAGAGAAAGGAAGGACTAGGGAGGGACATGATAGCAGTATTCCAGCATTTGAGAGGCTATCACAAAGAAGAGGGAGTCAACTTGAAGCACCTATAGGCAGAACAAGAAACAATGGATGGGAATTAATCAAGGAGAGAAGCAACCTGGAATTAAGGAGAAGCTTCCTAACAGTGAGGACAACTAACCAGAGGAACATCTTGCCTTCAAACGTGGTGGGTGCTTCATCACTGGAGGTTTTTAAGAAGAGACCGGACAATGGTATAGGATCTCCTGCTGGAGCGGGGGCCTGGACTAGAAGACCTCCAAGGTCCCTTCCAGCTCTATTCTGATATTCAGAGAAGTTCTCAATGTCTTTGGGTTCCTACACCCCCTGTCTTAGGGGCCCCCTAATTTGAAATGAGGGTTGGGAACTTCCAGCTTGAGGGTCTAATCCATCTCATCACTCTCTGCACTCATCTAGAGTGGAGGCTATAGAAAGAGTGTAGAGAAGAACAACAAAGAGGATTAGGGGACTGGAGACTAAGACTTTTGAGGAACGGTTGCAGGAACTGGGTATGTCTAGTTTAATGAAACGAAGGACTAGGGGTGACATGATAGCAGGGTTTTGATATCTTAGGGGCTTCCACAAAGAAGAGGGGGGAGTCAAGCTAGTCTCCAAAGCACTTGAGGGCAGAACAAGAAGCAATGGGTGCAGGGGTGGGTTTCTGGGGGATCGGCCAGGATCGCGCGAGCCCGATCGTAAAATTTAGAGATCCTGGCCGATGCCGTTGGACGATGGACCCGGAAGTTACTTCCGGAACACGTGGCTCGCTTCGTCAAAACCTCCGTTTGAAGCTCTTTCTCTGTTGGGGCGGCTGGGGGGGGGGGTTCGCGCAGGCTAGTGCGCCTGCCTTCCGCCGCCCCTAGCCTGCCAGGCTTCAAAACTAAAGGGCGGGGGCTGGGCCTTGAAGCTCTTTCGTTGTTAGCATGGCTAGGGGGGGCAGCGGAAGGCATGCTAGGTGCGCGAAGGCCCCCCCCGCCCTCCCCAGCCGCGCCAACAGGGAAAGAGTTTCAAGGCCCGGCCTGGGCCCTTTAGTTTTGAAGCTGCCAGGGCCGGGGTGGGCCTTTCGCGCTTGGCGCGAATGCAGAGACTTGGGGGGGGGGCTTCGCGCCGAGCCGAGGCAAGCGCGCCCGGCTGGAGCGCATGAGCCACCCGCGAGCGCCATGGTGAGCCGGCGCGGGGCGCGCTGCTGCTGCTGTCGCTGCTGCTGTGCGGGCCGGGGGCGCGGGGGTCCCGGGGCACCGACAAGCGTCTACCAGGGCGCCAGCGGCCTCCTGGGCGAGGAGAACGTGCGCGTCCTGCAGAAGGTGAGCGGCGCCTGGAGAGTCCCGGGCAAAGGGGAGGGGGGGGAAGGGGAAGAGGAGGGGTCTGGGGAGGGAGGGGGGTCTGTCCTTGTGGGGAGGGAAGGGGTGCAGAAGGGGGTCCCCGACTTTGGCGTGGGCGGCCAGGAGGGAGATTGGGGAGGGAAGTAAGTAACTGTGGCTAGCGGGCGGGTAAGGAAAGTTGCTGCGGCAGCGCCCAAAAATCCTCTGGCCCGCTGGCCGCGGTTGCTCGCTCGCTCGCTTGCTCACCCATCGGACGCCAGGTTCCTTCGTCCGATGGATGGGTGAGAGAGAGCGCGAGTAAATACAGCCAGCGGGCTGGCGGGCCGGTCAGGCTACTTCCTGGAGCTGAGGAGGTTTGTGGGGGGGGGGGAGACAGACAGACAGAGAGAGAGAAAGACAGACAGAGAGAAAGAGAGAAAAAAGAAAGAGAGACAGAAAGGAAAGAAAGAGAAAAAAAGAGAGAGAAAGAGAGAAAGAAAAGTGAAAGAGAGAAAGAGAAAGAAAGAGAAAGAGAGAGAGAGAGAAAGAAAGAGAGAGAGAGAGAAGGAGAAAGAGGGAAAGAAAGAGAGAGAGAGAGAAAGAGAAATAGGGAAAGAGAGGGGGGGAAAGAGGGAAAGAAAGAGAAAGAAAAAGAAAAAGAAAGAAAGAGACAGAAAGAGAGAGAGAGAAAGAGAGGGAGAGAGAAAGAGGGAAAGAAAGAAAGAGAAAGAGAAAGAAATAAAGAGAGAGAGAAAGAGGGAAAGCAAGAAAAAATGAGAGAGAAAGAAAGAGAGAGAAAGAAAGAGAGAAAGAGAAAGAAAGAGAGAAAGAGAAAGAAATAAAGAGAGAGAGAGAAAGAAAGAGGGAAGGAAAGAAAGAGACAGAGAAAGAAAGAGAGACAGAGAAAGAGAGAAAGAAAGACAGAAGGAAAGAAAGAAAAAGAAAGAGAGAGAGAGGGAGAACTTATGACCACAATTAAGCCCAAAAGTTTGGTTGCTAACCAAGACCATTGTTAAGTGAGTTTCACATTTTCCAAATTGGCCACTCCCACCCGGTCACATGGCTGGCAAGCCACTCCCACCCGGACACATGGCCAGCAAGCCACAGAACCTGTTCCAAAAATTTTGAAACCCACCCCTGAATGGGTGGAAACTAATGAAGGAGAGAAGCAACTTAGAACTAAGGAGAAATTTCCTGACAGTAAGAATAATTCATCAGTGGAACAGAAGTTGCCTCCAGAAGTTGTGAATGCCCCAACAATGGAAGTTTTAAAGAAGATGTTGGATAAACATTTGTCGGAAGTGGTGTAGGGTTTCCTGCCTAGGCAGGGGATTGGACTAGAAGACCTCCAAGGTCCCTTCCAACTCTGTTATTTTATTCTATTCATCAGCTTGACTCATGAACCCTGTGGGGCCTTGAGGTCTTCCTTCTGGGCCAAGGCTGGGCAGGTGGAGAAATGACCCTTTATTCAACTTCGGCTTCCTTTTCAGATCTGATCAAATTGGCCTGAACTATACCAACACCTTCCTGGTCTACACAGGAGAAGATGTGGGTGATATTCTAAGGATCAAACTCACCTGGGAAATCACCAAGAAGTCCTGGTACAACTTTTGGAGCCAAATGAAAAATTACTGGTCCAAGGCTGATCTCTCATCCAAAGAACTGCAGATCAGACGCATCCGAGTGAAGTCGGGCGAAACTCAGAAGAAGTAAGGATTTTGCGCAAGGATCCCCAGTTGGGAGCAAGTGGGAATGTAACATCCCACAGTCTTTTTCTGTTGGTCAGGCTGGCTGGGAAGGAAGGGATGCTTGGTTTGAACTAAACCAGGGGTCCCCAACCCCCCGGCCGTGGACCAGTGCCGGTCTGTGGCTTGATAGGAACCGGGCCGCAGTGAGCGGCACAACTCTTAGAAAGGGCCGGAGGGGAAAAGGAGGGAGGAGGGAGCAGCCCCCTGGGCAGAGCGCGCACCGGGGGTGGGAGAGTCCAGGCGCGGCTGCTCGCACCGATGTGGTCCCGAGAGGGGCGAGTGAGCCGACTCACCCCCCCAGCGCGCGCATGCGCCGCCTGTTCCCCCTCCCCCCCGCTCCCCCTCTACACTGGCCGAGCCATGGCCACAGGTCCGCGGAATTTTTTTAACATGAAACTGGTCCCTGGTGCCAAAAAGGTTGGGGACCCCTGAACTAAACAATTCACACGTGCATGTGTGTTTATGTACAGGTAGTCCTCGACTTACAACAGTTCATTTAGTGACTGTTCAGCGTTACAACGACACCTAAAAAAGGGACTTATAACCGTATTTCACACCTGATTGTTATCATTGTCTCATATTTATAACGATTGTAATGTTTTGGGGTTGTATGAACACCTTTTGTGACTTTCTGACAAGCCAGATTCACTTAACAATCACGTTACTAACTTATCAACTGAAGTAATTCACTTAACAAACGTGGCAAGAAAATGGGGCAAAACTCACTTAACAACTGCCTTGCTTAACAACAACATTTTGGGCTCAGTTGTGGTCATAAGTTGAGGACTACCTGAATGTGCATGTTCCCAGACAAGCAAAGTCAATGGGGGAAGCTGGATTCACTTAATGACCATGGGATTCAAATAACACCTGCAGCGATTCTCTTAACCACGACAAAAATATATATGTAAAATCAGGGACAACTCGCTTAAGCAATGTAAATGTTAGTTCCAATTGCAGTCACAAGTCGAGAACTAGCTGTATTTTGCTCTTCAGTATTTCTCTTTGAAAAATTAAAACAAACTCCCCTTCCCAAGCAATCGAAATCAGTTGAAATAAAGTGTGTTAGGATATTCAGCCTTATATTGGGTTGACAATATATATGAGCCTATGTTCTTAAGGAGTTATGTAGCTTTAAGAACTGTGTTTGAATTCTGATTGGCTGTGAGTCTCAGCTCTACCATAAAGGAAGCTCAGGAACACAGTCCATTCCCTTTTTCAATTCCTTTTGATTCCTGTGCTGAAGTTGAAGACTGAAGAAGTATTTGTTTTGCATCACTGTAAGATAACTCTGTGTTTGGTGAAGGACTGTTATTATTTTGAGAAGTTAGTCTCACTAGTCAGAAGAAGCATTTTTAGTTGCTACAAAGTAAAGACTATTTATTTTCTTACTATCACTTTTTTAGAGTGAGTTTGTGGTGAAAGCAACGTATCTCCTTACTATCCGGTGTATTACACCGTTCTGCATTTATTTCTAAACACTGGTTACGGGACCAGAGTTGTAACACTGGTTCTGAACCCAGAGTTGCTAACAAAGTGCAAAGAAAGGAATTTGAAAGGGGGCGAGAGGACGTTCACAATGATGTAAAAAAAATAAGAAAATGATGTTTAAAAAAGCAGTGAATTCATACTAGTAGCTATTTTAGTTGGGACTCCCCATAATCTGGTTTCTTGTTCAGGTGATGAATTAAAATTGCTTTTACACTGTTTCCCCCAAAATAAGCCCTTCCCAGATAATAAGCCCAATCGGGCTTTTGAGCGCATGCACTAAAATAAGCCCTCCTCAGAAAATAAGCCCTCCCTGAAAATATTTAAACGCATGTGCAGCCAGTTCCCGCCATTTCCTCTGGTTGCTTGCCACGCAAACAACACGAGGTGAGGAGGTGGGGCCGGAGGAGTGCAAAGGGAGGGGGGAAGCATGTCCCATGCATCCCACAAACCGTTACCTAACGGCCGCTCCCGCAACCCTTGCCACCGCGCCCCTTCTGTCACGCTAATGGCCGCCACAAAAAGAGCAGCAGGCCCAGTGACGCGCAACAGAGCAGCCGCCATGAGGTGACCCTGCTCGCCGCCTCCTGTACCTCAAAAATAATAAGACCTCCCTGAAAATAAGGCCAAGCGCTTATTTCGGGGGTCAAAAGAACATAAGATCCTGTTTTAGTTTTGGGGAAACACGGTAGAAGCAAGACATTAGTTAGCAAGAAAAAGGCCTGAATGATACTTTAACCTAACCCACATCTTTATAAATTAACTCAAGGATATAGTACAGCGGTGGCGAACCTTTTTTGGCTCGCATGCCAAAAATGGGGGGAGCGCAGGGGGGTGTCGTGTATGGGCGTGCCACACATGTGCATGCTTTCCCCCTCTGGTTTGCTCGTAGGGTCATTTTTTGCCCTCCGGAGCCTTCGGGAGTCTTCAGTCCTCAGGAGCCTTCAGGGAAGTCTCCGGGGGGTGAGAAACGGCCTCAAAGAAGGCCAAAGTCGGCCGGACATGCGCGCTAGAGCTGACAGGGCAACGCCTCTTGTGCCCTAACAAATGGCTCCGCGTGCCACCTGTGGTCATCTGCTATCTTCCCATGAATATAATTTCAACCATCCCCAATCTGTAAGATAAATCTTTTGGGTTTTTCATGAGACGAACTCTTTGTCGAAAGTATCTGTCGGCGGAAACACGAATGACACAGAGGAGATTTCCTGTGTCTCTTGGGGTGCTTGATTTTAAAACTTTGTATTTATCTACCCAGTAAGATTTTTTTAACCATGAAGGGTCCTTGGTGCTTTCTGAGTTTGGTGGTTTCCTTGCAGTTGTTTTATTACAGTGATGTGTTCCAGATCCTGTTGCAACCAGTAAGGTGCAAAGGGACCCGGCATCCATCACATGAATGTGTGCAGTGTGCACGCAGCGTGCACATGAGTCCTTACCTCCTGCGATGCACCGCGACGCCTCCGTGTTGCTCTAGCTGCTCGGCGGAGCGTCACGCAGGAGCCGTGTGCTCTGTGCGCGGAAGGGCCGAAGAAAAGTAAGGTTCTACATTTAGGCAAGAAAAACAAAATGCACAGGTACAGTATAGGTGGTACCTTGCTCAATAGTAGCAACTGTGAAAGGGATCTTGGAATCCTAGTGGACAACCGTTTAAATATGAGCCAGCCGTGTGCAGCAGCTGCCAAAAAAGCCAACACAGTTCTAGGCTGCATAAACAGAGGGATAGAATCTAGATCATGTGAAGTGTTAATGCCACTGTATAGTGCCTTGGTAAGGCCACACTTGGAATACTGCATACAGTTTTGGTCGCCACGATGTAGAAAAGACATGGAGACTCTGGAAAGAGTGCAGAGAAGAGCAACCAAGATGATTAGGGAACTGGAGACTAAAACATATGAAGAACGGTTGCAGGAGCTGGGTATGTCTAGTTTGATGAAGAGAAGGACCAGGGGAGACATGATAGCAGTGTTCCGATATCTCAGAGGGTGCCACAAAGAAGAGGGAGTCAAACTATTCTCCAAGGCACCCGGGGGCAGGACAAGAAGCAATGGGTGGAAACTAATCAAGGAGAGAAGCCACTTAGAACTAAGGAGAAATTTCCTGACAGTTAGAACAATTAACCTCTGCAACAGCTTGCCTCCAGAAGTTGTGAATGCCCCAACTCTGGAAGTCTTTAAGAAGATGTTAGATAGCCATTTGTCTGAAACGGTATAAGGTTCCTGCCCACGCAGGGGGTTGGACTAGAAGACCTACAAGGTCCCTTCCAACTCTGCTATTGTATTGTATTGTATTGTATTGTATAAAACTCAAATACAGGTAAGGACGGCGGGCGGCTAGGTCGATCCTCTAGAGCACTGTACCGGAACGGTACCTGGTGCTCCCAGCAGGCACCGGTATGCCCGTACCGGGGCGTACCGCCTGCAACCCACAACTGTTTCATTACCCAAACTAGGTAAACTCACCACTGCATCAATCCTGATAATGCTACCTAGTTTGGGTAATGAAAGGTCTGCAAGAAAACAACCAAGCTCAGAGAGCACCAAGGACCCCTCATTTTAACTCCGAGCTGCAAATATTCTCCTTTATCGGTATTTTCATCGATGCTTTCTAGAGTCACACAAAGGTCAACAAATCAAAAGAGCGCAGTCTATTGTTAGCCAATCTCTTCTATGTATAGTCAACTGATCCTCATCCAGGCTTACATTCCATTAGTTAGTTTACTAATCTGGAGAATTTAACTCCCACAATCTCGGGGGAGACATTCCTCAAAGACCGCCCCAGTAGTAGGAGGGTAGAATGCTGCTCTTCTCCTGTCGGCTTGCAAAATTGGACATTCAGAAGAACCACAATTCAGTTGTAGTTGCAATTGTAGAGAGAACCATTATGGTGTAGCACAGGTGTCGGCAACCTTAAACACTCAAAGAGCCACAAAGGTCCTAACCAGAAGCCCCCCCCCCATTCAATTCTGGAGCTGACCGGAAGTCCAGTTCCCCCACCATAGAGTCCCCTCCTAGCGCGGCTTCCTTTTACCTCTACCTGTCCTAACCGAAAGCCCTATCAATTGTGGGGCCGACCAGAAAACCAGCCCCTTGCCATAAAGTTTCCTCCTGGCGCACCGTGCTTCCCATCCCCCCAAACCAGAGGCTCCTCTCAAAATTGTGGTTCTGACCAGCAACAGGGAGCCACAGCAGACGGATGAAAGAGCCACATGCGGCTCCAGAGCCGCAGGTTGTCGACCCTGGTGTAGCAGTTGAGCTGTTGGGTTAGGAACAAGGAGACCTTGGACCTGTTCTTTGACTTTAAGCCAGCCCCTCACGCTGGGTTCTAGAAGAATTATGGACTGTTGATGTATATCTGAACCGGAGAGAGACCTAAATCCATTCCATCCTCAGTCATGGAAGCTCCTGAGGGACTTTGGGCCTCCTCTAATCCCAAGAAAGAGAGTAATGTATAGGTAGTCCTCAACTTACTATCATTCATTTAGTGACCATCTGAAGCTACAACAGTCCTGAAAGTTTTTCACACTCACAACCACTGTAGCATTCCTATGGCCATGTGATCAAAATCCAGTTGTTTGGAAATTGCCATGTATTTAAGACAGTTACATTGGCCTAGGATCATTTCCACTGCTAATACAGGGGTGGGATTTGGAGGTTCTCTGAACTGGCCATAACATTAGCTACAGGTTCTCCCGAACCCGTAGCAGACCACCCCTGCTTTTATGATTTGTGGACTTCAATTCCCCAAAAGGGCCATGGTTCCCCACCCCTGCTCTAGCATAATGCTTCTCAAGCTTACCAATTTCAAAATACCGTATTTTTCGGATTATAAGACGCTCCAAAGTATAAGATGCACCTAGCTTTTAGGGAGGAAAACAAGGGAAAAATATCTGCCTCTGCCTCCCAGCAATTTGCCTCCTTGCAACAAACAGCAAACAATACATACAATATACACTATTTGTAGTGTTATATTTCAGACTATACTTGTACAGATGCTGTTAAAATTGATGTGCTTTCTGGAAGTATAGTTCTTCTCTGCTATTTAAAAGAAGATACAATAGCCCTGGGCCTCTTCAGATCAAGCATTTATTTTAAAAAGCTTCTTCATTTTGTTCAGCTGTCTAGAACAATAATAAAGCAGTCTTTAAAAAGTAAGTATATATAATCTGAACATTCTATAGGCATTTATAGTTATTGACTTACCTTCTTGCAACAAACAGCCTGATTAACACAAGAAAAAAAATCTGCCTCTGCCTCCCAGCAATTTGTCTCATGGAGCAAACAGCAAGTTTCACTTTCAATTTCTCCCACTCATCAGCTGTTTCAGGCTGTAGGGTCTGTATAGCCTATTGCAGCCTTCGCAAGCCCCCATTTGCTGCAAGGAGGTAAATTGCTGGGAGGCTGAGGCCAAAGGATTGGGGCTGGTGGGTGGGTGGGTGGGGCTACATTCAGTGTATAAGACGCACCCAAATTTCCACCCTCTTTTAGGGAAGAAAAAGGTCTGTCTTATACTCTGAAAAATGTGGTATGTGGACCAACCCCAGAGTTCCTCAACTAGTATGCTAGCTGGATAATTCTGGGAGATGAAGTCCACATGACATAATTTGCCAAGGGTGAAAAAAACTATGATTTGGGAATTAACAGTTTTGTCAAAGAAAAGTTACACAATTTGTGCAGATAGCTTAGTCTCACTTTCCATTTAAAGGTCCTTGTGCTCTATGTGACTTAAAACCCCATTGTTGGTTTTTTTTCAGGCTTGTGTTTTGCGCAGAAGACCCTGGGAAGACCGACATATCTCCTGGCCAAGAACTCTGGTTTGTAAAATGCCGAGAAGGGTGGCAAAAATGGAACAGAACAATGTAAGTCCTGGTGCCAGTTTAGAATTTAACGGCTTGCAATAGAATTAGCGTGAGGAGTTATCTGAGTGTGTTGCGGAGAAGGAATTTGTTCCTCAAATGTATTGGGCAGAGTTATTCTTTAAAACTATAAAAATAGGAAGCTATCTGATTTGGGAAGGTTTGGAAGGATGCAATGGGCATTAAAACATCCTCAAAACCTAGACTAACAGTCTGCCCTTTAAGCTCCCTTACACCTCAAAAAGGCAGAGAACAAAGACAGAAGAAAGAAAAGAAGTGATGAATGGCACATGAGGAGAAGGAGAAATAGTGGTGGAGGAAAAGAAGTTTACTTTACTTTATTGTCCTTGCACATCATACAATGAAATTGAATGCCATCTTCAGTGTACATTACAACTATAAAAATAAAAACACAAACACACATGCTGCATAATTAAAATTATGGCCTCAGCCAAGTTAGGGATTTTAGCACAGGTTTTCTATTTAATTTCTTTTTAACTTTTGTATGTTGTTATTTATTGTATATTTTAATGTCCTGTGCACCGCCCAGAGTCCGTCTCGACGGAGATTGGTGCAGTTAACAAATCGAATAAAATAAATTTTAAAAAAAATAAAATTGAAAACTCAAAATCCAAGAAAGAGAGATACAGATGGTGGAGAAAAAAAAAGAGGAGAAGAAGAAATTGGTAGTGGTGGTAGAGAAGAGGAGGAGGAGGAGGAGGAGGAGGAGGAGGAGGAGGAGGAGGAGGAGGAGGAGGAGGAGAATAAAATCAAATCTCAAGTCCAAAGATGCTACTGATGACAATTCTGGGGCATTCTGTGAGCATCTGAAGACTAGAAATTGCAAACTGGGAGTAAGGACATCTGTAAAGGCAGGGATGGGATTCCAATAATTTAACAACTGCTTCTCTGCCCTAATGACCAGCTTTGTGGGCGTGGCTCAGTGGTCATGTGACTGTGTGGACGTGACCAACTCAACATCACTCACGTCAATGGGTGCTTTGCCTTAGCTGTTACAATGCAATAAGGGTTAACCGGAGAGGCAGTTTCTGTAAGCAGGGCAATCAAGATGAGGCTAGAAACAACACCAGAATGTTTCCTTCCTGCCTTCCTTACAGGATTAGCCCTGGAAAGTGGGAAAAAAACTAAATGAGATTTCCAACAACCGGTTCTCCGAACGGCTTAGAAAACTAACAACCGGTTCTCGCAAATAGGTGCGAACCGGCTTAATCCCACCACTGTGTAAAGGTGGTCAAAAAAGTCAACATGGTGGACACCGTGTATATAAAAATAAAAGAACAAGGTTTTGTTCACACATGAGTCCACCTATCTTAAGGTTGCCGAGATTGGGCGAAACCCTCTAAGACAGTGTTTCTCAACCTTGGCGAGTTTAAGACGAGTGGACTTCAACTCCCAGAATTCCCCAGCCAGCCATGCTGACTGGGGAATTCTAGCTGGGGAATTCTGGGAGTTGAAGTCCACTCGTCTTAAACTCGCCAAGGTTGGGAAACACTGTCTTAAAGCAGGAGTCCCCAACCTTTGCAACTTTAAGTCTGAAGGACTTCAGCTCCCAAACTTCTCCAGCCAGCTTCGCTGGCTGGAGAATTCTGGGAGCTGAAGTCCTTCAGACTTAAAGTTGCAAAGGTTGGGGACCCCTGTCTTAGAGGGTTAAACTCGCCAATGTTGAGAAACACTGCTGTAAGAGAATTCTTGCCCATCCTTGGGTAAATTGGACATTTTACTCAGCATTTCCCACTACAAAGTAAATTTAACTTTATGGTACCTGGAAATCTCCATCCGTGGTTCTCCTCAAGCATGACAAGACCATTTGTGGTTCAGCGGCCATTAGTCAAATCTGAAACATCCCACAAACTGCCTCAGACAGGAACTTGGCCTCCTCCCACAAATCTTTAGAGGGAGTATTTTTTCTTCTTCTTGTTTCTCTTTGAGGCCAGTTCATCTCCAAGGATTGTCAAAGCGCATCAAAGCTGTAATTTGAGCCTCTTAAATCATGCTCTTTGTTTTTTCTCTTCCTTTCTTAGACCGGGATAAAATCGGCATTGAAATGCCCTCCTCGCGAAGCCTCTCAGATCCATCAGGGACCAACCCAGCTGGAAAAAGCATTTGGTGCGACGAAAGACAACAGGGCCAAAACTTGTTTCTGCAGACTTTTTCCTCTGGCTTCCTCACTTGTCAGGACTTGCAAAAGCTGGTAGTTTAAAAATGGATCCGTGAGGCTGTAAGAACAATCTCAGCATGAATGATAATTCAGAGAACTTTCTATATTTATGGCTTCTACTTTTTAAATAATAATAATAATAATAATTTATTGGGAGGGAATAAACCCACCTGTTACAAAGCTGGCCTCTTTTCGGAGAGCCTTTCTGGTTGTGCCTTCGCCAACTTGCCTTGGTCAATGTTTGGGGCCTATGTCTCTTTCACAGGCCCAGTCAAAACAGATTGCACATTATTGCAACACCATGATTAATGTGAACGCAGACAGAGCCAATCATAGGATATGGAGCACTGTGGGGTCCTTGGTTCTCTCTGAGCTTGGTGGGCTTTTTTTTTTTGGCAGGCATTTCATTACCCAACTCGGTAACCCCATCTGTGCTAGAGGAGAATGGGGTTTTCCTTCTGTTTATGTAATAATAATAGCTTGCTCTTTCAATGTTGGTGGCAATATTCTTGGTGGCTCCTTGACAAAGCTGTTTAAAACAGCCTTCCCCCACCTCCAGAGGGCAAAAAACGGCCTCAAAAGAAGGCCTAAATCAGCTGGCCAGGGCACACATACACACTGAAGCTGACAGGGCAATGCCTCGTGTGGCCTAAGAAATGGTTCCGTGGGCCACCTGTGCCACCCGTGCCATAGGTTCGCCATCATGGCCATAGGGTAACCAGGAGAAAATTGGGCTGCTTTCCTGGACAGCAGCGGTGTTCCATCTGTGTGAGATTGGAAACGCTTCCAAATAACTTTCTAAGTGTGCACAACCCTTGCCTCTTCCCATAATAGGGGAGGGAAGAATGGTGGTATTTTTCTCCTTCAACATTGCAGTTCTTCGATTTGCCACTCGCCTGACATTGTGCTCAAAATTATCTGTTGTTTATCAGGCCAATACCTCCCTTCCTTCTAGTTCTAAAACATTCGAAGGAGAATCACTCTATTCTCAAGGAAGGAATAACTCTGCAAGAAAATGTCATCTGCCTCCTTAACAAATATTTTTAACAAAATGACAGCAAAGCATACTTTTGAGTGAAATGAAGTCTGGTTTAATAAGAGATGAACAGGAGTCGGAAGAAATTTTATTTATTTAGATTTCTTCTGTTCAAGGATCCATGACTTCTTTTAAGATGTAGTCTCCCACTAATCCTGACCCCTAAGCAGGGAACATCCATGATCCTTGGACAAGTTCAATTTTCTTCTTCTTCTTTTTGCCCCAAAACCAGTTTATATTTTTCTTTTGAAAACATAAACATTTTCCTTTGGATTGTTCTTGAGTTTTCCCTTGTTGAACCATCCGCTTTTTTTTTTAGGGATAACAATTTCCTCTTAGATAGGGCAGGGGTCTGCAAAGTTGGCTCTTTTAAGACTGGTGGACTTCAACTCCCAGAATTCCCCAGCCAGCATAGCTTAGCTCCCCAGCATAGCTGGCTGGGGAATTCTGGGAGTTGAAGTCCACCAGTTTTAAAAGAGCCAACTTTGCAGACCCCTGGGATAGGGGATTGTGTTTGATGAAATGATAGGCCTTGAGTATGATAGAGAGCTGTGAGAAATCAGTCAATGTTAAGTTGAGCGTTAAGCCCACCGTGTCTAGTGCTTCTCTGTGTGATTTATTGTTCCAGCATCTGCAATGAGCTATGGGTGTCTTAATTCTCTGCATTATTTAGATGCAATTGTGAATTCATCTCAGGTGGACACGACGCAGGGCTAAGAAGTAATTGAACTGTCTGCCATTTTTGAAGTCTGTTATGATTTTTGAAGAAGGAGCTACTGTAGGTTGGCTTTTTTTTTTTTTTTGCAAACAAACATCTGCATAGAATGAAAAACACTTCACTGTACAGGTAGTCCTCGGTTTACAACAGATCATTTAGTGTCCGTACCACTTTTCACATTACCATGGCAGCATCCCCCATGGTCACATGATCAAAATTCAAAAACCAACTGACTCATATTTATGACCGTTGCAGTGTCCCGGGGCCATTTTTGCCACCTTCCGACAAGTAAAGTCAACAGGGAGGCCAGATTTATTTAGCAACTGTGTTACTAGCTTAACAACTGCCGTGATTCACTTAACAATCGTGGCAAACCAAGTCGTAAAATCAGTCGAGGACTAGCTGTAGTGGGAACGCTTTAACACCAAGAGTTCCTGCTATGTCTAAAATGAGGCCTGTCTCCGCTTGTAATTAATGAATAAAGTTGTTTGACTCTTCAAAGTTTGCAAAATTCCCACGCAAGGCCCTGAAGTGTTGCATTGAGCAAATTAAAATGATCTGAGGAGAATGCCAGCTCCCTCAGAAGGCAGGATGCCTGTTTTTAAACCAGATTTCTCTAGGCATTTTTCTACCGCTAATTTTTTACGGATGGGTTAGCCGATCTCAACCAAAGTCTTTGGGGGGGGGGGTTCCTCCCCCCCATCTAGATGACATTTTGTCTTTGTTCTTTAGGAACAGAATTTGGGGTAATTTAACTGTGACCTGTGCCAACTTATGAAGTGGTCCTGAAGCACTGTCTGTGAAGTTGAATGTGTATATAATGGGTTTTTTTGTAATAAATGCTCCTTCTCTATTTATTTTTTTTTCCAGAAATGTGCATTTGTATATTTATATAAAGAGGCTCTTTTTTAAAAAAAAAAGAATCAAATGTGTTTTTTTTTACAAGCCAGGAGCAGAAAAATAAACTCAGTGACTTCTTTAAAATCAGATGATGTGGACATTTTAATTCTTCCTTTAAAAAAACAACAACCTTAACCTGGAGTGTCTTTAGAGAGAAACCCATCCTGGAAGAACTCGGTAAACCTGTTCAGCTAAACCAGTGTTTCTCAACCTTGTCAATTTGAAGATGTCTAGACTTCAACTCCCAGAATTCTGGGAGTTGAAGTCCAGACATCTTCAAGTTGACACTATTGAGAAACACTGAGCTAAACCGATGTGTAAAGTTGGAATTCCCCCATCAAATCAAAGTCGGTTGATCCCCTTCAAATCCTTTCAGCCTAGATTGTAAATTTGGACAAGGGTGCAAACCCCAAGAATAATTCTTCCACTTCATTATTCTGGGAAGTGCAGATCTGTGTCCGACCCAACTCCCCAAATACGACAAACCCTCTGTAGTTTGAAGCAACGATTCCTTTAGAAGTGAATGCAGCCCTGGCAAAAAATGTTTCTCTCTTACTGCAGGTTAACAAGTCTGTCTGGCAGGGAGATGAAGAGTGGTCTGCCACATCTCTTCATCCCTGCCCCCTGCCTTTCATCCCCAGAGCTAGGTGGGAGGGGTGTTTCATAAGGTGACCAGACTTCCCGCTTTTGGCGGGACAGTCCCGGTTTTTAACAATTTGTCCCGCGTCCCGCGGCGTTTCAAAAAAGTCCCGATTTTTGGAAAAAATGAGAGCGAGATTAAGGTTTATCACCCACAGAACACGCATCTCCAGGGCAGCTTCGGATGCCGAGGCTTATCAAAAATCTCCCCCTGCTTCTCCCCGGACCGGCAGGTTCGCAGAATGCGCGTGCACACTTCGACATGGGGGGGGGGGAAAGCTGCCTTAAACAGAGAGGATATAACAGCCTTGCAGGGCTTATTAACAACTTATTTAGATGCGGGAAGTGGGTTTCCTCCTCCCCCCCATTTTTCTCCACTCTGACGCAAATGCACGTTCTCTTGCTCTCTCTCTGCAATACGACTACAGTGATCCCTCGTTTTTCGCGGTTAATGGGGACCAGAACCTTCCACGAAAGCTGAAAAACCGCGAAGTAGGATTCGCCCCTAGGAATTTTCGTGTATGCTTTCGCAGGGGCACAGCGCTTAGGCGGCATTATAAGGGCTTACTGTAATTAATAAAAAAAGTTAAAGTATCGCTTAAACAAAACAAGTTATCGCCAACACAACACTAAAATACAGTGTCGCACTGGAAACCAATCACGCGCCTTTATGAGAGCCGATAAATCCACTCGTACAGTATTTTTGAAAAACCCGCAAAGCACTGAAGCCGCAAAACATGAAGTGCGAAGTGGTGAGGGATCACTGTACCCATTTTCCCAGCCTGCACCAACCCACCAGTCATGCTTTCTCCTTGGCATGTAACAGTAGCCGGCACGTGCCGCTTCCCCCCCCCACTATCCTGATGCAAGCGTGCGCCCGGTTCTTCCCACCACCGCGGCGGGTGGGACATTCCACTGCCTTCTCTCTCGGGGTTGGGCAGCAGCTGCCCGTCCTTTAGTGGACATGCCTCTCGGCACTTCCCACCTGCTGCACAGAAGGGGCAGGTCAACCGGGCTGTGTGCGGACAACCCAGCCGAGCTTCGGGTTCCCAACTGTAGTTGCTCGCTCCGCTTCCGCCGCCGCTGCTCCCCCCCCCCGGTCAATGGTGTCCAGCTTTACCAATGTTAAAATCTGGTCATGTTAGTGTTTCATAAGCAGTGGTGGCTCTTCCTTCCTAAGGTTCGGCCCACAGATTTCCACTGCTCTCCTCTCCTCTGCTTTCTGCTCATCCGTGCATCAGGCACTGGACCCAGCTGTTCCTCTTCTTCCTCATCAGCCACCTCCAGACCTGGGGGCTGTTGACGCCATCTGAGGAATGACGGATGGCCCAGGCTCTGGCTCTGGCTCTCTGCCATCTCCATTCCCTCTTCCCCCTCAGAGTTCTCAAGTTGCCTTGCTGCTGGCCCTGACTCCCATGCTTCCTCCTGGCCTCTAATTCGGCTGCTGGACAGACCACAACAATCTGAATTTGCATTTTAGCAGCCACAGTGGCTCGCGTGGTCAGGAAGCATAATTTTTGTATATCTCATTATTTCTACGTGTTTCACTTTTCTTCTTTATAACTGCTATTCCAATAGCAAATCCTTCCTAAACATTATTGCATTACATTCTGGATTAAATTATCCTTCCATTGATATATAATTTTTACGGTACTACTCCCAAAAAAAAAAAAGTGGTGTTATTAGCCATCAAACCTGAAAAATACTGCACACTTTTCCCAAAAGGTTTCCACAATTTTGGCCACCACTGTCTATTATGGATTGCTGTGGGACTTCGCTCGATAAAGTCCCAATAAGTAAGAGAACAAAAAGGATCTGAACTCCATTGCACTGAAAAACTCTTGAGTTTAGAATTCTCTAGTTGAACAATGAGGTTGCCAACTAACCAGGGGAAATCCTCTTGCTCTTCCTTGTGCCTTTTAATAAAGATGTTCAGAAGTCAAGGTGAAGATAACAATGACCCTCCCATCTTCATAGATCCTTTGCAGTGTGCATTTGTACATCAGCCATGTAGCTGTCATTCTCCAGCTGTGCATCGTCTTCAGGAGATTAAAGCTGCAGCTGAAATCCCAGCAGTTTTTAAATTGGCTGCCTCTTTGTCCCTCCGCCACCACAGTCACACCAACGATGCCTTTTAGACAAGAGCAGTGAGTGTCTGGCAACGAAATCCTTTACTCGTCTGCTCCGCTTAAATCCTGTTAAGTTCAGAGGGCTTAAACTCTCAGCGGGCAAGCTCCAATGGCAAAGCGATTAAGACGTAACCGCTGACAGAATATTTTCACGATGCCGCGTCAAATCTCTGGTTAACAGGAGAGAGGAACCGAATGACAGAGTTGGAAGGGACCTTGGAAGCCTTCTAGTTTAAGCCCCTGCTCAAGCAAGAGACCCTGCACCAAGGGTCCCCAACCCATGAGCCACGGCCCGCTATTGGGCCATGGCTGGTTTGGAAGTGGGTCACCTGAATGGAAGTGGGGCACATGCAGGCAGCAGCCGTCTGCTTGCACGGGCCAGTTCTCCCTTCCCACCAAGGGTAGGATTGAAAAAAATTAGCAACCGGTCCTCTGCTGGGTTGCTGGGTGGGTGTGGCCCTGGTGGGCATGGCCTACTCAGACTCTTGCACCATGGGGGAGGGCATTTTTGCCCTCCCCAGGCTCTGGGAGGCCTGTTTTTTGAGCCTCCGGGAGGTCCTCCAGAGGTTGGAAACGGGCCTGACTTCCAAAACTTCCAGGAGGCCTGTTTTTTGCCCTCCCCAGGCTCCAGAGGCTTTTTATGAGCCTCTGGGAGGGTGAAAATGCACCCCTGGTCTCTGGAGGTCTTTTAGAGGCCAGAAATGGGCCTGTTTCTGGACTTCCGGAACTACTGGGAGGCCTGTTTTTTGCCCACCCCAGGCTCTAGAGATTTTTTTTTTTAATCCTCCGGGAGGACAAAAACGCACCCCCGGGCTATGGAGGCCTTTTGGAGGCCAGAAATGGGCCTGTCTCCAGACTTATGGAGCTTCCGGGAAGCTCGTTTTTCATATGGTGACCAGATGTCCCGCTTTTGGTGGGACAGTCTCGAATTGCAGCAATTTGTCCCACGTCCCCCGCCGTTGTTAAAAAGTCCCGATTTGTTGTAGGGAACTGCATTTCCCTGCATTTGTTGTAGGGAACTGCATTTCCCAAGATGCCTCAGGTCCTCCAAGCGCTGAATGCGCTTTTGGAATTGACTCCAGCGAGGCCCGGTAGCCGCTGGCGGGGGTGGCGGACGGGGGAAGCGGCTGCTGCCGGGCCTCGCTGTAGGCGCTTCAGCGCTTCGGCAGGGCCGCCCCCCCCCTTGCTGGAGGCCCTTCAGCACTTCAGCAGGACCGCCCCCCCCCCCCGCTCAATGGTGTCCCGCTTAGTCAAATTACAAATCTGGTCACCTTAATTTTTCGCCCTCCCAGAAGCCTCCGCACAGGCCCTGCACTTACTTGGCATCCAAAATGGGCCACATGGAGACTCCTGGGAGGGGCAGGATGGGGTGGGTGCAGCCAGCCAGTTCTTTCAACTACTGGTTCGGCAAACCAGATGTAAAATTACCATCCGGTTCGCCCCAACCAGCTTTCAACAAGCATAGTCAACCTTGGGAAGCCAAATTAGCTTAGCACTGCATGAGTCACTTAACAACTCTGGCAAGAAATGTCGTAAAATGGGTCAATATTCATTTAACAACCGCCTTGCTTAGCAATGGAAACTTTGGACTCACCCTGCAGTCGTAAGTTGAGAAGTATCTGTATTAGGATACATAACTTTGGTTTTTCCGGTCCACTTTGAAAGCTAACATGCTTGTAAGCACCCTTTAAAGCTGCTTGCATAATTAACTTGTGCATGTTTAGGAGACGAGAAGAGACAGAAAATTACAAATCAGGAAGAAGGAGAATTTCCAGAGAAGATTCAGCCACAAAACCCGAAGCTCTAGCTGCCTGGGGGTGGCTCACCTATCACGAAACACTGTAGTTTCTTGAATCATGGTTGATTGCACGAGTCACAACTGGCTGACTTTGCACAATAGCCTGTGTCACACATGGACACTGGCGTTGCCTGGTGGCTGGGTTTGCACAAGGATGTTTGTCCAAAAACAGACAAATCACATGATGAACTTAGCATTTCATGTAAAATCAGCTGTCCCAAAAGCTACTTTCAAAAGACAACTGGACTTTCTTGGATTTTTTTCCCCCTTGAAAATGTTGCGTTTTGGAGGAAGCCCCCTCCCCCCAGAAGAATGAAATATTTGAAGAAATATTAAAAAAGGAAAAATATTATATTTCCCTAAAGGAGAAATGGAGAAACATGTTTTTAGAGGCAGAAAGCATCCCCCAGTATTTCTTAAGCATCCACAGCAAATGCCAGCACTTAAGGAGATAACCTTACTGAAAGAGGAAGCCAACTGTGTAGATCAGTGTTTCTCAACCTTGGCGACTTTAAGTCCTGTGGACTTTAGCTCCCAGAATTCCCCAGCCCAGTGGTTGGGGGATTCTGGGAGTTGAAGTCCACAGGACTTAAAGTCGCCAAGGTTGAGAAATACTGGTCTAGATCAAGGGTGTCAAACCCGTGTCATCATGTTGCCATCACATGACATATCATGACTTTCCCCCTGCTTTGCTAAACTGGGGGTGGGAGTGACTAGCGTGTGATGCATTTGCAAGTTTGATACCCCCCGATCTAGATGGTTCCATTCATAAGCAAAACAAACACTGCCGGCAGAAGCCCCTTCAAGACAAAATGTTTCAAAACCTCTTACAGCAATTCCAACAACTAACAAAAGCAGAATGATAGGATTAGAGCAAGCAGCCCCACACCCAAATTTAACACAGGACATAGCATAGCCATCGGCCACAATAAGAATTACTCACCACTAAAAAGGACACAAAGCTCCTTCATTGCACAACCCCCAGAACAGTTCAAACTTCAAATTCAGAGAAACCTATAAAAATCTGTCTCCTCATTCAACCGCTTGGTCAGCTGCCCCAGTTTCATCAATATACCGAGTTTTCTCTTTGCAATACAGCCTCCATGTTATTTCCAGCATCTTTCTCCCTTGGAACTGATCCAGACCGATTTTCCTTCCAAGGGTTTCTTCGGTTCTGAAGAATTTTCTGAAGAACTGAAGAAGCCTCGTGTATGAGAAGCATAATATTTTCAGGAGAAAAAAAAAGTGGTGAAATTCAATTTTTCTTTTACTACTGGTTCTGTGGGCATGGCTTGGTGGGATTGGTGTGGTTTGGGGCGTGGCAGGGGAAGGATACTGCAAAATCTCTATTCCCTTCCACTCCAAGGGAAGGATACTGCAAAATCCCCATTCCCTCCCCACTCCAGGGGAAGGATACTGCAAGATCTCCATTCCCTCCCCACTCCAGGGGAAGGATACTGCAAGATCTCCATTCCCTCCCCACTGCAGGGGAAGGATACTGCAAAATCCCCATTCCCTCCCCACTCCAGGGGAAGGATACTGCAAAATCTCCATTCCCTCCCAACTCCTGGGGAAGGATACTGCAAAATCCCCATTTCCTCCCCACTCCAGGGGAAGGATACTGCAAAATCTCCATTCCCTCCCACTCCTGGAGAAGGATACTGCAAAATCCCCATTCCCTCCCCACTGCAGGGGAAGGATACTGCAAAATCCCCATTCCCTCCCACTCCTGGAGAAGGATACTGCAAAATCTCCATTCCCTCCCCACTCCAGGGGAAGGATACTGCAAAATCCCCATTCCCTCCCACTCCTGGAGAAGGATACTGCAAAATCTCCATTCCCTCCCCACTCCAGGGGAAGGATACTGCAAAATCTCCATCCCCCCTCCTGGGGAAGGATACTGCAAAATCCCCATTCCCTCCCCACTCCAGGGGAAGGATACTGCAAAATCTCCATTCCCTCCCCACTCCAGGGGAAGGATACTGCAAGATCTCCATTCCCTCCCCACTCCAGGGGAAGGATACTGCAAGATCTCCATTCCCTCCCCACTGCAGAGGAAGGATACTGCAAAATCCCCATTCCCTCCCCACTCCAGGGGAAGGATACTGCAAAATCTCCATTCCCTCCCCACTCCTGGGGAAGGATACTGCAAAATCTCCATCCCCCCTCCTGGGGAATGATACTGCAAAATCCCCATTTCCTCCCCACTCCAGGGGAAGGATACTGCAAAATCTCCATTCCCTCCCACTCCTGGAGAAGGATACTGCAAAATCTCCATTCCCTCCCCACTGCAGGGGAAGGATACTGCAAAATCCCCATTCCCTCCCACTCCTGGAGAAGGATACTGCAAAATCTCCATTCCCTCCCCACTCCAGGGGAAGGATACTGCAAAATCCCCATTCCCTCCCACTCCTGGAGAAGGATACTGCAAAATCTCCATTCCCTCCCCACTCCAGGGGAAGGATACTGCAAAATCTCCATCCCCCCTCCTGGGGAAGGATACTGCAAAATCCCCATTCCCTCCCCACTCCAGGGGAAGGATACTGCAAAATCTCCATTCCCTCCCCACTCCAGGGGAAGGATACTGCAAGATCTCCATTCCCTCCCCACTCCAGGGGAAGGATACTGCAAGATCTCCATTCCCTCCCCACTGCAGGGGAAGGATACTGCAAGATCTCCATCCCCCCTCCTGGGGAAGGATACTGCAAAATCTCCATTCCCTCCCCCCTCCTGGGGAAGGATACTGCAAGATCCCCATTCCCTCTCCACTCCAGGGGAAGGATACTGCAAAATCTCCATTCCCTCCCACTCCTGGAGAAGGATACTGCAAAATCTCCATTCCCTCCCCACTGCAGGGGAAGGATACTGCAAAATCCCCATTCCCTCCCCACTCCAGGGGAAGGATACTGCAAAATCTCCATTCCCTCCCACTCCTGGAGAAGGATACTGCAAAATCTCCATTCCCTCCCCACTCCAGGGGAAGGATACTGCAAAATCTCCATTCCCTCCCCACTCCAGGGGAAGGATACTGCAAGATCTCCATTCCCTCCCCACTGCAGGGGAAGGATACTGCAAAATCTCCATCCCCCCTCCTGGGGAAGGATACTGCAAAATCTCCATTCCCTCCCCCCTCCTGGGGAAGGATACTGCAAGATCCCCATTCCCTCTCCACTCTGGGGTCAGCCAGAGGTGGTATTTGCCCGTTTCTCTGAATTACTCAAAATTTCCACTACTGGTTCTCCAGAACCTGTCAGAACCTCCTGGATTTCACCCCTGGATAAAACCCCAAGAAAATCCAGTTGCCTTTTGGAAAAGCACCTTTGGGAAAACCATGACCTGGTTGATTGAGAATCTCCATAGACATTTGGTAATTTATAGCTTTTTTTTTTTTTAAGTGCACATCTCAGAAACCTGTTTAAAAGTATGCACATTTTAGTGTTTTGATATCTCTGTGCACAGAGAGATACCCAAAACAATTTTAAAGCGAAGAGGATCAGTAAACAACATGAATCAGTTTAAACCCTAAGACGGAAATGTACAAAATAAAACATCATTTATATCTTGACATTCCCCAGAATTTATGTAACCCTTTCTCAAGGCTTCCACCCAGGCTTCACTTTCTCTATACCTTGAAGTCTGGGGACACTTTGTTTTACCAACAGCAAGGAAGTAGCTTGATTTGCAGCCTTGAAATTTAGCTTCCTGTGTTTCTTAGCATCAGTTTGAGGTAGTCACAATTCTCTGAATGTTAAGTTTGCAGGAATTCAGTCCGAGACAGGCTAGTCATTGAACAGGTTTATTGCAAGTAGCAAGAACTATATACAGGAACAACGAGAGATCAGTGCAACTGAGACTTCCCCACTTTGATAGCTTTTTATAGGTTTCCCTAAAGCGGGAAAAACCTGAGCCAGACAGAAAGTCTGGCCCGGCCAGGCGCGTCTCGGCCAATCAGACGCGACTGGCTGTTACAGAGTTTCACAAACCTCCGGGTCAACCTTGGTTCCCCAGACTGACTGTCTGTGCATAGGTTGAGAACATAACACTGAATGTTCCTTTTATTAATTTAAATCATTGCTATAATCCGTTCCTTAAATCTTAATAGAATAACAGAGTTGGAAGGGACCTTGGAGGTCTTCTAGTCCAACTCCCTACTTAGGCAGGAAACCCTACACCACTTCAGACAAATGGCTATCCAATCTCTTCTTAAAAACTTCCACTGTTGGGGCATTTACAACTTCTGGAAGCAAGTTGTTCCACTGGTTAATTGTTATAATCAAAGCCTCCAAAGTGATTTGAAATAACAGAAATAACAAAAAAAAGACAACAATTAAAATTCTAGCTTTTTAGAGTTTGTAATCTTGAATTGCCTTTTTTGTCTAAACACACAGTCACAAAAACTGTGCTGTGGAGGCCAATCCAGGATAGGATCTCACTTTGCAAGATCACATGAGGTGATAATGCCACTTTATAAGGCCTTGGTAAGGCCACACTTGGAATACTGCATTCAGTTTTGGTCGCCACGATGTAGAAAAGATGTTGAGACTCTAGAAAGAGTGCAGAGGAGAGCAACAAAGAGGATTAGGAGACTGGAGGCTAAAAAATATGGGGAACGGTTGCAGGAACTGGGTATGTCTAGTTTAATGAAAAGAAGAACCAAGGGAGACATGATAACAGTCTTCCAATATCTCAGGGGTTGCCACAAAGAAGAGGGAGTCAACCTATTATCCAAACCACCTGAGGGCAGGACAAGAAGCAATGGGTGGAAACTAATCAAAGAGAGAAGCAACTTAGAACCAAGTAGAAATTTCCTGACAGTTAGAACAATTAATCAGTGGAACAGCCTGCCTCCAGAAGTTGTGAATGCCCCAACACTACAAGTCTTTAAGAAGATGTTGGATAGCTGTTTGTCTGGAAAGATAGCCAGAAAGATCTGGCTGGAGAATTCTGGGATTGAAGTTCACATATTTTAAAGTTGCCAAATTTGAGAAACGCTGCCTCAAGCTATTATTTACTGAACAAACTGCAACTGATTAGGTTCTTCCAGCATACTAATATATGAAAACCCATGCCTTATTAATATTACATTCAACCCAAATCAAGTAAACTCTGCTAAGCTGAATGCAGAATGCTGCCTGGGGATTTCTGGGTGTTTAAGTCCATATATCTTGAAGGTGACAATGTTGGGAAACACTGTTAAAGTCTTGATAAAAGGGATGGGGAAACATTGGCAAGAAAAGCTGCAGAGAAAGAGCAACAAAGATGATTAGGGGACTGGAGGCTAAAACATGTGAAGAACGGTTGCAGGAACTGGGTCTGTCTAGTTTAATAAAAAGAAGGACCAGGGGAGACATGATAGCAGTGTTCCAATATCTCAGGGGCTGCCCCAAAGAAGAGGGAGTCAAGCTATTCTCCAAGGCACCTTGGAGGCAGGACAAGAAGCAGTGGGTGGAAACTAATCAAGGAGAGAAGCAACTTAGAACTGAGGAGAAATTTCCTGACAGTTAGGACAATTAATCAGTGGAACAGCTTGCCTCCAGAAGTTGTGAATGCTCCAACACTGCAAGTCTTTAAGAAGATGTTGGATAGCCATTTGTCTGAAATGATATAGGTCCCAAAAGTGCTTTTTCAAAAGGCAACTGGAGTTTCTTGTTTTTCTTTGAAGAGGTTTCGCTTCTTACCCAAGAAGCTTCTTCAGCTCTAAAGAAGCTTCTTGGATGAGAAGCGAAACCTCTTCAAAGAAAAAACAAGATTTTAGATTTAGATTTTAGATTTTATTAGATTTATATCCCGCACATATCTCCGATGGGACCCAGGGCGGCGCACAGGCATTTAAAAACACAATGTACAATACAAAATATCAAACATCTTAAACCCTATTAAACTTAATACTCCTGCGCTAAAAATGTTATTTAAAAACCCTCTGATTAAAAATTTGTGCAACTAACCCTCAGTTGTTTATCAGGTGGATTTACCCTAAGCCAGCTTGCTGAAACAAGTGCGTTTTTAAACGCTGGCGGAAAAGGCGGAGGTCCGAGGTGGTACGGTGATCAGGAGGTAGGTCGTTCCAGAGGGTAGGGCCCGCCACAGAGAAGGCCCTTCCCCTGGGCGTCGCCAACCGGCATTGCCCGGCCGACGGCACCCGAAGACCCTCTCTATGGGAGCGGATCGGTCGAAGGGATGTATGGGACAGGAGAAAGTCCAGTTCCTCTTGAAACAGCATCTTGGGACAATCATGAGCAGGATGACCAAGAATCTCTGTAGGCAGAAGCAGTATAGGGTTTCCTGCCTGAGCCGGAAGTTGGACTAGAAGACCTCCAAGGTCCCTTCCAACTGTGTCATTCTGTTCTTTTATTCTGGCACAACAAAAGTATACAAAATGCTAACTCATCGTAACAAAGCCATGGGTCTTGATCTAATCCAATTGCCTGAACTCACAAGATATGCAACTGTAAACTAGCTGCATAATTAGGTTTTCATAAAGGATCAAACCATTGACTAGCATATGACATTTTAGGGTGGTGTTTTCATATAAATCTAGTTCCAGTGTTGAGAGAGTTCAGTGGATTTTGTTTTCTTACAGAAAAACTGACAATGTGCAAGTTGATAGTTTTATCAGAGTGCATCTCTATGCATCTTGAATTGCAAACATATAGGAAGCTGTCAAGAATTTCTCTAGTACAGTAAGTGGAACTCTTACAGTAGGATTATAAAATTGGCAATTTGTAATAGAGAAGGCCAATCAGCCTTTAAAATAATGATTTGTTGTTGTTGGTTGCGAAGTTGTGTCCAACTCATCGTGACCCCATGGATAACATTCCTCCAGGCCTTCTTGCCCTCTACCATCCTCTGTGGAATCCACTTAAGCTCACGCATTTCAGCCACCTCAATCTCGGTTGTCCCCCTCTTCTTTTGCCCTCAATCTTTCCAAGCATTAGGCTCTTCTACAGGGAGTCCTTCCTTCTCATTTGATGGCGAAAGTATTTGAGTTTCATCTTCAGGATCTGGCTGGAACGTTGACACTGGCCTTCTAAAGAGCAGTCAGGTCTGATCTCTTGATCGGTTGGATGGCCTTGCAGTCCAAGGGACTCACACGAATCTTCTCCAGCACCAGAGTTCAAAGGCCTCCATTCTTTGGCGCTCAGCCTTCCTTATGGTCCAACCTTCACAGCCATCCATTGCAACTGGGAAAACCATAGCCTTGATCATGATACGAGGAGAAAATGATGCTATCTTTCAAATACAGGGTAGCTTCTCTGTGCTTTTAGAAACTGTGTCAAAAGCAAGTGATTTTTACCCAAGCATCCCACAGTGAAAAAACGGAGCAGAGGTTAGTAATTCTGATTTAAGAATATGCAAAGAATGTGTCTTATGGAGGGCAAGGAACAGTGTCGCCTGGAATAAATGTTCTAGGCTGAGAAATTAGCAGCCTTCAGAGAGAGAAGATTCTCCCTCAAGGGAGAATTAAAGGATGGTAAACCTTTATTATGGTCTTATGTCATTGCAGACACCCCATATGATGTCTCTCCCATAGAAATTTGCTGCGATACATGAAAACCAATGTGGTCATAGGATTCATTACAAAAAAGGTCATAAAACGGGGCACAACTCAACAACAGAAATTTTCGACTCAGTTGTGGTCATGCGTCAAAGACTGCCCGAATTGGCGTCTCCACCAACTTCTCCTGAAGCTGTTCTGATAATGACCTCAACCCTTCTGATAATAATTAGCAACAGTTGTCATAAGGGGGTATCTGCTAAGGTCCTCCCTCCTGCAGAGAAGGTGATGTTCACCCAGAAGTTCTCCACATCTTGATCTTCACTTTTTGTTTTTGTTTTGGGCTGGTATTCCCACGGCACCAGAAATGGAAAATTGGAACTCTTGCTTCATATTCTTCTCTCCTCCGTCCAGATGGTTCGTGGACAGAGTCCAGAAAAAGAAGGGCGTGTCAGTGGACTCAGAGAGAGGGAAAAGGGATGTCTTGCTCAAGAGCCTCATACAATCTGTAGCTTTCTCCACCATTTGGCAGATGAGGTTCTTGTGACCTAGAGTCAGTTCGGTTCATTTCAGGACGGCTTCGTAGCTAAAAAGGCAGCAGAGAGTGACTGGAGGCTTTTAAGAAGAGGCCAGGCAGGCATTTGTCTGTAATAGTAAGGCAGGGCAGAGGTGGGTTGCTCCAGGTTTGGTCCGTTTGGCCAAACCGGTAGCGGAATTCAGACCTGGGTCGCAGAGCCCCCGAACCAGTTCCCTTGCTGCCGCTGTGTTGTCCCCAATTCAGGTCTGAGCCTGGTGCCAAAGCCAATGATAGACGCCAGATACGAGGTGCAGGTTTTCTGATTGCTTTTTATACTCCAAGGAAAAGGGTTCCTGGTTCTAGAAAGAGTGCAGAGAAGAGCAAGAAAGATGATTAAGGGACTAGAGACTAAAACATATGAAGAACGGTTGCAGGAACTGGGTATGTCTAGTTTAATAAAAAGAAGGACCAGGGGAGACATGATAGCAGTGTTCCAATATCTCAGGGGTTGCCACAAAGAAGAGGGAGTCAAACTATTCTCCAAGGCACCTGAAGGCAGGACAAGAAGCAATGGGTGGAAACTAATCAAGGAGAGAAGCAACTTAGAACTGAGGAGAAATTTCCTGACAGTTAGAACAATTCATCAGTGGAACAGAAGTTGCCTCCAGAAGTTGTGAATACCCCAACACTGGAAGTCTTTAAGAAGATGTTGGATAGCCATTTGTCTAAAATGGTATAGGGCTTCCTGCCTAGGCAGAGAGTTGGACAAGATGACCTCCAAGGTCCCTTCCAACTCTGCTATTGTATTTGAGGTCTACCTGTATTCTGTTTGATGTTAATAAAAGGCCACAAACTCTTCCTTCCTTCCTTCCCTCTCCTTCCCTCTCTTCTCCTTTCTTCCTCTACTTTTCTATTGTATTTATCTCTTTTTGTCTCTCAACTGGTGTATTTTCACGATGGTATTCCCGCAAGCCCAATTATAATTTTAAACGTGTCAATCCCCATTCCCTTTTCTTCCCTATTATGTCTTCCCTATTTTTCTCTATGTGTCATTCTTGAATATGTACTTGTGTGTTAATACTTTCTTTTCTATTTTCCCCCTCTTCCCCCACTTTTTCACTTAATAGTGTATCGTCTGAGTTCTATATCTCTCTCTTACTTTCTTTTCTAGATGCCTTTCGCTAACCAGTCATAAAATCTTCCCCATGTCTTGAAGTGCAAGTATCTCAAAGGAGTTAGGGAGTGAAGGGTGGACTACAAACAGCCCTACAGTTTCTTGGCTTCCTCTTTGCCTTTTGATCTGCTTTTTAAAAACTCAGCAAAGAAGCAAAGCGGGGAATTAGAAGGAAGGCATCTGGAGAAAGGGATGATTATACTTGGGTGCAACTCAGCAAGAGCATAAAATTGCCACAGTCATCCAAAAATAAGCAAGGCACCCTGACAATCTGCAAAGCCACTTCAGATGTCGATGGCGGCCTCGTCTTAACAACCGGGCATCCCATGCCAAGCTCCACATGGCACGGCCATGCGCCATGGCCCCATGCCCAGCGGGGAGCTAAACAAATAACCAGAGCATATTTTAACTTCTACCTGAATTCTTTAGAACCCTGGTCAGCTTTTCTGTGTTTTTTTGCTCCTGACCAAGATTCAGTAATGGAGGGAAAGCCCTCTTGAAATGTCTGCTTTCAAAACCTCAAAGGGGAAAAAACCCCAAAGTTTTCTTGGACATGTTGCTACGGAGCTGAACGTTGCTATTTTCCAACAGAGAAACCTCAAATGGGGAGAGTGAAATTTGAACTCAAAATTAGATGTATCTATTAATTTAGTATGGTTTGCTTTCCACTGCAGGTGTTAATTTACTAAGCTGCTTCGATGGTTGTATTTTTTTTTTAAATAATCCCTGGGTGATCTTGGGAGGAATGGCCGCTTTATTGAGCTTGAACTCAACTGAAGTTTTTTTTTTTTAATGTAGTGTCACAGACTGTGTTTTTGCAAGTCACGTCTACTTGACTTTGCAAATCACACATTTGTTTTCCCACAGTTGCGTTGCTTAGTATTTGTGGATTTCAGTTGTCAGAATTCCACGCTCTGCCAGTTCTGGGAATTGTAGTCCACTCATCTTAAACACTTTTTGCCAGAAGTTGTGGATGTGCCAGTACTGGAGGGTTTTAAGAAGAGATCAGATGACCATTTGTCTAAAATGGTATAGGTGTCAGGGTTCCAAATAGTATCCAAAAGTAAATCAGAGTCCAAAGCAAAGTATTGCTCAAAGTGCCAATTTGTTAAGAGAGCCATGTTGGCACATCTGGGAAAACCCGAATCTGAAAGCTTCCCGGTTTTCCCCACCCAGTGGAAAGTTAAGATCTTGTCCCCACACCCACAAGTTTATCACAAGTTTACGGAGAAGGGTGGGGTATAAATTTGATAAAATAAATAAACATGGTCCAATCTTCCACTACCATCCAGTTCTGGTCAGGTGCAGAGGTGCAAAGACAAAAGATGACCTTGGATTTCTAGAAAGGAATTTTGTTATGGCTACATAGCATCTCGCTCCTGCAATCCCCCCTCTCATTTTCTCCCCATAGAAAATGCATAGTAGAATAGTAGAAAGCGTGGCAGGCCAAAGATCCAAAAGAAAAGACGGCTGCAGGGGGTTGGACTAGAAGACCTCCAAGGTCCCTTCCAACTCTGTTATTCTGTTATTCTGTTGTTCTGGTTAAGAAGATCATCATGAACTCTGCTCTGAAATTGTCTCCTCTCCTAACATTACAGTTGAGCTCAACCAGGCTAAAGGGATTTGGTTTCCACTTAAATTTGTCATCATCTCCATCTCAACCACTGGGAGAGCTTCACAGGCCCATTTTTGGTGCTCCAGGTCAAAAGCCTCCACAAAGGAGGGTTTTGCGATGTGCTGAGTGGAACAGAATTATTCAAGGTGAAGGACGCTTTGTCTAGTAATGGAAGAAGGGTTATGATCAACCGTCATAATTCAGGGCATTGGAATGTCATGCCTATGTGCCTCTTGGTATCTTTGTGTTCAAGAGACAGAGCGCTATCTTTGTTATTGTTTTAGAGATATTTTTGGTGAGGCAAGGAGGCTCATGATGTGCTTGAGAGGAACAATGTGAGACAACCTGACATTCCAGCGAGACAATGATTTGGTCTCAAGCGCTGAGTTGTTTTCTCTTCTAGCTTTCTTTTCAAGTGGGGGTTTCCCACTCAGTCCTGTTCTTCAGCCAGCCTAGAAGATTGGCTCCAGACTAGAAGGATCTCTGGGGAAAGGTGCCTTCTGGCCAGCCTCATGCCTTGGTGGCTTCTAAGGCGCTTCACCAGTGGCATCAGATCTAGAGTGGATTTGAGTTCCCTCTATGCAGCTGTCATTGGAGCATTGGAGCATTGGAGCAAAAGATGATCCCCATGGTAAGACAACCTCCACTCAAAGGACGACCAAGAAGGAAGAGTTTTTGAACTTGCTCCCAACCTATGACTTCTGGCTGCCAGAAGACTGAGCAGAGACATTGCTCAGCTGGCTGGCATTTTTCCTAGGCTACCATTTTGCCCTGCTGAGAATAAATCCACCTATTTTCGTCTCTGTTGTTCCCTCTGTGTAAACTCTGGACTGGGACTTGGGAATGGTGGGGTGGCAGAGGGCTGCAGGAGGCCATCGTGGCCAAAAACGGAGCCTTGACTACTGACGTTGAGCTGGCGGCTCCCCCTGGCCATGCCCACCCCCACCGGAAGTCAAACACAACCCTGATGCGACCCTCAATGAAATCAAGTTTGATGTCCCTGGTCTAGGCTGATTGCACCTGGATTCGTTTTGGAGGCAGAGGAGTGAAGGATGCAGATGTTTAAAAAGTTCCCCAGGAACGAGCAAATGAGTAATTGGAGTTGAACACCTGAAGATGCAAAGATAGTGAGGTGTAGAATCCAAATTTGAAATGTTTCCTTTTCTTTCTTTAAAAAAAAAAAAAGTTCAGCAATTTGCCAGATCTCAGCAGAGAACATGTTACGAAGCCACCTGTGAGTTTAATATGAATAATTGAATTTAGTTTTATCTGTCAGATGTTGGAAGTACTTATAATTAGTATTTATTCCTTGGCTCGACTCCTGGAACCGTTAACTGCCCTTTTGGTTAGGTGCTGCTAGAACATTTCTCATAGATGAACGTCCAGCCATGGAGAACTCAGGATTTCATGTGGCAATCTGTTCCGCTGGAAATTTCCTGACAGTTAGAACAATTAATCTCTGGAACAGCTTACCTCCAGAAGTTGTGAATGCCCCAACCCTGGAAGTCTTTAAGAAGATGTTAGATAGCCATTTGTCTGAAATGGTATAAGGTTCCTGCCTACGCAGGGGGTTGGACTAGAAGACCTACAAGGTCCCTTCCAACTCTGCTATTGTATTGTATTGTATTAACGGTTTGCACAGTTAGGATGCTCCTCCTAAAATGAAGCCTTAACTCCTTACCTGTAGTTTTGACACACTGTTCTTCTCCTTCTCTCTTCTGTAGAAGTGTACATTTTACTGCTGTGATCTGTAATCACCTTGCTTAAAGGATGCATCACATCATCCTCCAGATGTGGCTGAAAAACCCATTCTCAGCATGACCAACAAAAACGGATATTGAGATATTGATATTCAGATTCACTTTGGTCCAGTGGTTAAGGTACCAGGAGGAGACCGTGAGTTCTAGTCCTGCCTTTGCTGGACTAAGCCAACTGGGAGACCTTAGGCCATTCGTCATTTCTCAGCCCAACCCACCTCACAGGGTTATTGTTCTGGGAAAATAAGAGGAGGAAGGTGTGGTGGATATAGGTAATCCTTATCCTATGACCACAATTGACCCTAATATTTCTTTTTCTGAGACAGCTACCGTATTTTGGGGAGTATAAGACGCACCGGGGTATAAGACGCACCAAGATTTTGAAGAGGCAATTTTTAAAAAAAAAATGTTTTTGCACTCTGCAGACCTCCCAAAATTGGGCCATTCTTCGCAAAAACGAAGGGCTGGGGGCAGGGTGAAAACAAGCAAAAAATGGCCCATTTTTCGCTTATTTCTGCCCTCCCCAGTCCCCAGCAGCACTCTGGAAGCCTCCTAAAGGCTACGCATGGCCATTTTTGCAAATGAGGCAGGGTTTTTGGAGGCCAAAAATGATGTATTCAGTGTATAAGATGCACCCAGATTTTCACCCTTTCTGAGGGAAAAAGGTGCTTCTTATACCCCGAAAAATATGGTCAGTTTTTCCCGTTTTTACAACCTTTATTGCCGTCTAGACTACTGTAATGCTCTCTACATGGGGCTGCCCTTGAGGTGCACCCGAAGACTACAGCTAGTCCAGAATGCGGCCGCGCGGGCAATTCTGGGTGCCCCTAGGCATTCCCACGTAACACCTCTCCTGCGCGAGCTGCACTGGCTGCCTGAGGTCTTTCGGGTGCACTTCAAGGTGCTGATCACCATCTTTAAAGCGCTCCATGGCACGGGACCTAGCTATCTGCAAGATTGCATCCTGCCCCATACATCCCTTCGACCGATTCGCTCCCACAGAGAGGGACTTCTCCAGGTGCCGTCCACCAGGCAATGCCAGCGGGTGACGCCCAGGAGAAGGGCCTTCTCTGTGGCGGGCCCAGCTCTATGGAACGACCTACCCCCCGAGCTTAGAACAACCCCGGACCTCCGCGCCTTCCGTCAAAAGCTCAAGACCCATCTTTTTCAGCAGGCCGGCCTTATATATTTATGATGTATTTATGTTTGTATGCTTTTTAATTCCCCTGTGCACCGCCCCGAGTCCCTCCGGGGAGAGGGAGCGGTCTATAAATTAAATTTATTATTATTATTTATTATTATTATAATTATTAAGTGGATCACTGCAGTTGTTAGTAATACGGTTGTTAAGTGAATCTGGCTTCCCCATTGACTTTGGAAAAGGTGATCCCATGATCGTGGGACACTACAACTCTCATAAATATGAGTTCAGTTGCCAAGTGTCTGAATTTTGATTATGGGATCAAGGGGATGCTGCAACCATCGCAAGCATGAAAAATGGACATAGGTTTAGAGAAATAAGAAGGAAATATTTCTTCTTGTCTAAGAAATTATACAAAAAAGGAATTTGGTTCAAGTGGTTATTGCCAGAGGGAATGCTGATCTTCTGGGAGGCGGGTAGAGTAAGAGTTAAAACATTAAGCGAGGCGGAGGCCTTCATTCAAAAACATTCTTCCCTCCTAGGGGATGAAGATGGGGGAACAAGGGGGGCGATGGCCCCGCCCAATGACGGGGAAGAAGAATCAATATCAAAAAGACTTAGATCTCAAAAATGATTTTATTTGAAATTTTATTGCAATTGTCGACACAAGAGAAAATGGCAAAAAAAAAAGATGATTGAATGTATGGACTATGCAATGTAAACTCTGTACATGCTTATCCTTTATTTTTAAAATTGTAAAGTTGTGAAGTTTTGGGAGGACTACTACCGCCGGCATGGGAGCTCCCAAAATGTTATATTCACCTCGCACCTTTTCCCCATGTATATTTTGAAAACCAATAAAATTCTTTTTTTAAAAAATGGACATAAGTTACTTTTTCAAGTATCGTAACTTCAAATGTTCACTAAATAAACTGTCATAAGTCAAGGACTATCTGCATGTTTTCCACTTTGAGTTATTTGGACAAAATAATAAAGGCGGGATACAAATAAATAAAATGTTGAGAAATTATAATTCAGCAAAATTAACCTCTTACCTCAGTGAGGCAGAAGAGAACTTCAGGTTTGGAATCTCTATTTCCAAGGACGAGGAAAAATAAATTCCAGTTCTCGCAATTTGCTTTCTCCACATTTCCAGTTCATGTTCTGACCCAGGCTTCCTTAAAAAAGCAAGAAGCAGAGTCGGTCCCAGCAAAATCCCTTTTATTTACATGACTGTGAATTCCTTTCATTCACAGTCCACAAGGCTTAGCAAACAGTCTTTCAGAGGAATATTTTTCAACACGAACCTTATCTCGTTTGGAGAGCTGCCAAATAACTAGTTTCCAAGCGCAGGGCAAGGCAAAACTTGGCACAGAGTCTGTTATAGTCACAAACAAAACTTTCCACTCTTGAAACGACTGAAGGAACAAATTGTTTCCTGCAAAAGCCCCCTCCCCATTCGCTCCTCTTTTGTCTCCTATGGGAGGGGACCATCATCTCCAAGGTGTGGCTTTACTCCCAAGTCAACCCTGCTTTCTTAGTTGTTCTTGTCTTCTGGCAGCTCTGTGCATGCGCACACCAGGAACAGGCTCCAGCTGTTCCTCTGCCTCACTGCTGTCTAGCTCCTGGTCTGAGCTTTCCTCAGCCCCCAGGACTGGCCCATGTTCCTCCCCAACCTTTTCACTGTCCGACTCTGCTGACAGCTCTGCTGGCGGGCCACAACAGTTCATTAACATTGTCTGTTAAATGCTGGTTGGACATCCAGATATAATTGAAACCTGAGTTGGTTATTCTTTTTGCCTGATGGCTTCAGATCGTTGGATCATTATATTTAAGATCTCTGGTGTGCTTTATTCATCATAATGAGAGGGAATGCTAATGAGGAACTAATGAGCCTGTTCAGCAAGATTCTTCGTGCTGCTTCTAAGAGCTAATTAGTTAAATTTCCTGACTCTTCTGATTAACAGCCCAGTCCTCAAGTCACATCTTTTCTGATGCCATCAAGCAGCTGCTTCAGAAAGAAAATTACTTATGTTAAATACATTAAGATGAATTGAACATAAAGTGCTATATTCACACAGCCCTACACACACACACACAAAAAGGCAGTAATTAATATTTTAAATTCAGCTAAGGAACCGGCTATTTTTAAACAGAGAAGGTTTGCGTTGCGGAGCGCCTGCTGGCTTCATTTTGGCCTCCGGTGAAAACCTCTCTAATTTTTTTTTTAAATTGACTGACACTGTTTTTGATTTTGAGCATCTGCCTTGTTCTTCCCCATTTATGCGGTGTTTTCATTTTAAATGTTATTTCGTCTTAATGTAAATGTTTTTATTCCGATTGTATGTTTTTTTGGAATGGATTGTATTGGAAACGCCCCCAAAGCGTTTCAACCATCGGGTAGTTTAAACTTTAAACATTTAATAAAGAAATAAAATCTAGCTTTTATGAGTCCTTTAGCAGAAAGGGGATCCCGATCGATTGTCATGGTTACTTTATTTTTGTATTTGTTGCTACGTCCATTGATCAGATAGCCCTTGACGTTTTTTTAACGGTTATTTTGAAAGAGCTGGTAAAATAATCTGTTTCGTTCATCGCTGTCAAAAGTGAATAGAAACAGGGGGAAAATAAACTTGTCTTCAGGCTGCTGAACAATACAGGAAAATATTTATGAACGTTTCTATATCTTTCCAAGGACAATCACCATAAAGGATGGTTGTAAAGTGATCGTAAATGAATCATCATTTGAATTTAGACCTCGATAAATTACCAGATGCTTGGGAACAGCTAAAATAACCATCTTAAGTAGTTTTCCTGGTCCCTAATAAAATCAAGACAAATAAAAGTAAATTGGAGAGCAAAAATAATGGGCAACAGTTGTAGACGATCATCTATCTATGTGAAAAGCAAAAATAGATGTCCCTGATGAATATTCTCTTGGCTCCTGACAAAAAAAAACACACTTGAAGAGATTAAAAGCATTTGAAATGTGGATTTACAGGCGGCTGTTATATATAAGTTTGGTGGACAAAATCAGAAATGAGGAGGTGATAGGCCGCCTGAGAAAGCCAAGGGAAATCATCAAAACCATTAAAAAGCGGAAATTAGAATATTTTGAACATGTGGTGCAACACCCAGAAAAATACGGCACACTTCCCTTAATCATCTAGGGAAAGATTAAAGGCAAATGAACTCCAGACAGAAGAACATCATGGCTTCAAAAATCTAAGGGACTGGTTTGGACAAAACTCAACAGCGCTTTTTCATGCAGCTGTTGATAAAAATAGGATCGCCAACGTGATCGCCAACATCCGATGACTGATATGGCACAACAAGAAGAGGAATATTCTATGTGGCCAGGATAATATATGGAAAGATCAAAGAACTCTAATTAATTAGAAAAAGACTGACCAAAACCATATATGCACATGTTTCTGAATTAAACAGAAGAGATATTACTATATCCTGAGTGCCAGAACTGTAACCCCATTTTCAATTTTAAAAAAACAACCCACAATCGTAAGTATCTCAAAAGGAAATCTCAACAAATCAGCAAGAGAATATAAACATGTTGAAAGTTTCATTGTAGGATTAAAACTCAGACTCCAAATAGAGATATTAGATTAGCAACAGACACACAATTTTAACATAGAGGACTTGGACAGCAGCAGAAATAAATGTTCCAGATTAAGAGAAGACAATTTATTTATTTTTATTTCATTTGCAATCCTATTTGTAGGCCCTAGCACTGTTTAATTTGGTTTCAAAGTGGCTTATAAGAATAAAAGAAGGTATGGGGTGATGTGAGAGCTGTCTTCCAATATCTAAGAGGCAACCACAAAGAAGAGGCGATCCATCAACCTGTTTTCCAAAGCACCAGAAGGCAAACAAGAAGCAATGGATGGGAACTAATCAGAACAGAATAAAAGAGTTGGAAGGGACCTTAGAGGTCCTGTATCCCAACCCCTTGCTTAGGCAGGAAATCCTACACCACTTCAGACAAATGGCTGTCCAATCTCTTCTTAAAAACCTCCAGTGATGGAGCATCTACAACTTCTGGAGATAAGCCGTTCCACTGATTAATTGTTCTGTCAGGAAATTTCCCCTCAGTTCTAAGTTGCTTCTCTCCTTGATTAGTTTCCACCCATTGCTTCTTGTTCTGCCCTCGGGTGCTTTGGAGAATAGCTTGACTCCCTCTTCTTTGTGGCAACCCCTGAGATATTGGAACACTGCTATCATGTCTCCCCTAGTCCTTCTTTTCATCAAACTACACATACCCAGTTCCAGCAACTGTTCTTTACATGTTTTAGCCTCCTGTCCCCTAATCATCTCTGTTGCTCTTAATGACTTATGATCATTTTTCACGCTTATGACCATTGTAGCAGCCCCATGGTTACTTGATTTACATTCAGACACTTGACAACTCACATTTATGACGGTTGCAGTGTCTCGGGGTCATGCGATCACCTTTTGCAACCTTCTGACAAGCAAAGTCCATGGGGAAGCCAGATTCACTTAACAACCGTGTGACTAACTTAACAACTGCAGTGATTCACTGAATAACTGGAGCAAAAGAGGTCATGAAAGAGACAAAACCCACTTAACAATTGTCTCACTTAGCAACAGAAAGGTTTGGCTCCATTGTGGTCATAAGCCAAGGATTACCTGTGCAGCTAAAACCGGGACAGTATATATCAGCAAAAACAGTTTTAACCAAAGTTTCTTTAGGCTTTGTCTTCGTTGGTATGCTCCGTTTTCAGACCTTATTATTTTCTTCTCTTTTCAACAGGTCTGTTTAAAATTAATGAAAGATGAATGTTATTTTCTTGATGTTGTGCTATTACCGGTAGTAAAATCTCACCGCTGGTAAGACTCATGGGATTAATTTCTTCTGTTGCACCATTGTATACGTATAGCCTGCCAAAAGTGGACATTGGAATGATTCATTGGATTCATTGAAATGATTCATTGGAATTCTAGAGTTGGAAGGGATTCCGGAGGTCAAGTCCAACCTCTTCTTTAGGAGAGAAATTCAATTAAAACATTTCTGAGCAATGGCTATCTGATTTCATCTTGAACTTATCTATAATAATAATTATTATTATTATTTAATTTCTTGACCGCTCCTCTCCCCACGGGGACTCGGAGCGGTGCACAGGGAAAACTAAAACCATAAATACATTACAATCAAAACAACATCTTAAAAACAAATTAAACAGTGCCTGTGCTAAAATACCCATTATAACTAAAATTCCCTACACAACTAAAACCCCATAGAGAGAGACTACCCCAGGCCGGCCAAGCAGAAAAAATATGTTTTTAATTTCAGACGGAAGGAGCGGAGGTCCGTGGTTGTTCTAATGTCGGGGGGAAGGTCGTTCCAGAGGGCTGGGCCCGCCACAGAGAGAGCCCTTCCCCTGGGCGTCGCCCGCTGACAAAGTCTAGTGGACGGCACCCGGAGAAGTCCCTCTCTGTGGGAGCGAATTGGCCGTGAGGATGTATGAGGCAGGATCCGATCCCGCAAGTAGCTAGGAAAAAAAAAAAGGAAAATCCACCACCACTCTGGGGTCACTGATTTCATTGTCATCCAGGGGCTGGAACACCTTCCTTACCATCTGAGGCTGCAACGGCTGGGCTTCTTCATTCTAGAATGACGGCACCTGAGAGGTGACCTGATTGAAGTCTATAAAATCATGCACGGTGTGGACAAAGTAGAAAAGGAAAAACTGTTCTCCCTATCGCACAACACTAGAACTAGGGGCACTCCATGAAACTTTTGGAAGCTAGACCTCAAACAAATAAGAGGAAGTACTTTTTCACCCAGAGGATCACTGGTCTATGGAACTCCCTGCCAGAAGAAGTGGTGACAGCTGTCAGCCTCGACACCTTTAAGAAAGGATTAGACGAGTTCATGGAGAACAAGGGTATCAATGGCTATCATTATGGATGCCTAAGGACACCCTCCGGGATGGAGAGACAGGCAGGATATTTCTCAATGCCATTTGCAGGGAATCACAAATTCAAATTTAATTTGTAGAACCGCTCCCTCTCCCCACGGGGACTCTGCTTGGGAAGACCCTGAAGCAAATGGTGAGCCACTGTGTGAGACAGAATGCTGGACTGGATGGACTGTGGCCTGTTCCAGCAAAGCTATTCTTATGTTCTTATGTCATGCTGTTCTTATGGCTAGGAAGACTATTTTTAAAAAAATAAAATATTCCATTAAGATGTGGCTTCCTATGAGTTTAATTTGCAATTTGGGAATCTCTCTCCCAAACAGGGCTGATAATTGCAGCTTGCCAGCTGGATAAACCCAAATGTTATGCGTGGAACGCTATCCTACTCCTTCTTTGTATTGCAAGAACAATGTTTGAATCAATTGTCTTTTGCAAAGACGATACAAACCAGTTTCAACCGCCTAACCGCTTTGATAGACCATGGAACAAAATTCCAAAATCCTCCCCTGCCAGATATAAATAAAGATCTACAGAAGGGTAAAATATTTGCATTTTGGAGACAGGATATTTCAAAATTAAAACTTGGGTTTGGGAGTGGCTGTCCAAATATTAAGGATGGGTGGTCCAGTCCCTTATCAGGTTCTTTAAATTCTACGAAGTCCTGCCTTGTTTCATTTTGAAGAAAAAAACAATAGGGGTGGTTAAAGAGGCGAGTCTGGCCCTAGGTTAGGGCTGAGTTAACACTGGCGAGGTGCCAAATTTTAGGGCAATTTGGTAAAGATGCTGCTTATGTGCATTTTTGTCCTTGGTGCACCCTTCTCAAGAACTGGGAAGGGAGAGGAAGGTGTGGGAAGAAATGTTCATCTGGGTTCAGCTACAAGTGGAGACATGGAGGCTGCTCGCAAAGATGATTTTAAGGGTAGACAGGATCACATGGGTTGAGATCCTGAGCAGAAAAGGTGATCACGTGCTTCAATGTTGGGAGGAGGAGGAGGAGGAGAAGAGGAGGAGGAGGAGAGAAGGGGCTTTCTGGGCTTTTTATAATCTATTCAGCCCCATCTCTCTGTTTCCTGTTCCTGTGTAAGAAATGTATTCTGATTGAGTCCATGAGTCCATGCAGCGGCAACTCTCTAGGCCAGTGATGCCAGCAAACCTTTTTAGGCTTGCATGCCGTAGGAGGGAGGAGCACAGGGGGATCGTGTGCCAGTGTGTCGCACCCACAATGCAATGCCCCCCCCCCAGTGTGCATGCATGCATGATAGGTGCTCCCCCCCATTTTTACATGCTTTTTTCACCCTCTCCAGGCTCCACAGGCTTTATAGGATCCTGGGGAGGGCGAAAACAGCCTCCCTGGAGGCCCTCTGGAGGCTTCAGGAGCTTCCCTAAAGCCTCCGGAGGGCTGTTTTTACCCTCCCCAGGATCCTATAATTCAATACAATACAATACAATAGCAGAGTTGGAAGGGACCTTGGAGGTCATCTAGTCCAACTCCCTGCCTAGGCAGGAAACCCTATACCATTTCAGACAAATGGCTATCCAACATCTTCTTGAAGACTTGCAGTGTTGGGCCATTCACAACTTCTGGAGGCAAGCTGTTCCACTGATTGATTGTTCTAACTGTCAGGAAATTTATCCTCAGTTCTAAGTTGTTTCTCTCCTTGATTAGTTTCCACCCATTGCTTCTTGTCCTGTCCCCAGGTGCTTTGGACAATAGTTTAACTCCCTCTTCTTTGTGGCAACCCCTGAGATATTGGAACACTCCTCTGATGTCTCCTCATGTCCTTCTTTTTATTAAACTAGACATAGCTAGTTCCTGCAGCCGTTCTTCATATGTTTTAGTCTCCAGTCCCCTAATCCTCTTCGTTGCTCTTCTCTGCACTCTTTCCAGAGTCTCCACATCTTTTCTACATCGTGGAGACCAAAACTGGATGCAGTATTCCAAGTGTGGCCTTCCCAAGGCCTTATAAAGTGGTATTAACCCTTCACGTGATCTTGATTCTGTCCCCCTGTTGATGCAGCCTAGAACTGTGTTGGCTTTTTTGGCAGCTGCTGCACACAGCTGGCTCCTATTTCAATGGTTGTCCACTAGGACTCCAAGATCCCTCTCACAGTTACTGCTATTGAGCGAGGTACCACCTATACTGTACCTGTACCTATAAAGCCTGGGGAGGGCGAAAAATGGCTTTAAAAATGGCTGAATCAGCTGGGCAGTGTGTACATGCACGCTGGCCAGCTGACAGGGCAATGCCTTGCGTGCCCTGCCGAATGGCTCTGCGTGCCACCTGTGGCATGTGTGCCATAGGTTCACCATCACTGCTCTAGGCTGTGTTTTGAGTCCATATTTGGTTGAGTATTGCTTTTTCCCAGGTACCTGTGGTGAGATGTGTAAAGGGCTAATACTATCATGCCTTAATCCCATCACCTTGGAACTAAGGGGGGGACTCTGTTATGTAGAATAGACTAGCTCAAGGATTTTATTGCCCCATTGAGGAAAATGGGGCTATTAAGAGTGAATATATTTCCTGCCTAAAAACATGTTTCTCCATTTCTGATCCAGGGAAATATAATATTCTGCCTTTTCAATATTTCCCGGGATATTTCATTTTTCTAGGAGAGGGCTGGGTGCTAACTTCCTACACTAGACATTGGAACAGCATGACAATGAAATCGGTGATCCAAAGTGGTGATGAATTTTCCTCTTTTTTTTTGTTCCAGATGAAATCAGATTTCTCAGAATTTCTCAGAAATGTTTTCTCCAGAATTTCTCTCCTAAAGAAGAGGTTAGACTTGATGACCTCTGGAGTCCCTTCCAACTCTAGAATTCCAATGAATACTTGAATCACTTCAATGTCCACCTTTGGCGGGCTATACTGTATACAATGGTGCAACGCAAGAAATTAATCCTGTCAATCTTACCAGCTGTGAGATTTTACTACGGGTAATAGCAAAAAAATTAAGAAAATAACATTCATTTTTCATTTAAACAGCCCTATTGTCTTCACCTGCTCATGATTCTCTGCAAATGGCATTGAGAAATATCCTGCCTATCTCTCCAACCTGGAGGGTGTCCTTAGGCATCCATAATGATAGCCATGGATACCCTTGTTCTCCATGAACTCCTCTAATCCTTTCTTAAAGGTGTCGAGGCTGACAGCTGTCACCACTTCTTCTGGCAGGGAGTTCCATACACCAGTGATCCTCTGGGTGAAAAAGTACTTCCTCTTATTTGTTTGAGGTCTAGCTATCAAACGTTTCATGGAGTGCCCCCTAGTTCTAGTGTTGTGCCATAGGGAAAACAGTTTTTCCTTTTCGACTTTGTCCACACCGGGCATGATTTTATAGACTTCAATCAGGTCACCTCTCAGGCGCCGTCGTTCTAGAGTGAAGAGGCCCAGCCGTTGCAGCCTCAGATGGTAAGGAAGGTGTTCCAGCCCCTGGATGACAATGAAATCAGTGACCCAGAGTGGTGGTGGATTTTCCTTTTTTTTTTTCCTAGATGGGTTCAAGATGAAATCGGATAGCCATTTCTCAGAAATGTTTTAACTGAATTTCTCTCCTAAAGAAGAGGTTGGACTTGATGACCTCCGGAGTCCCTTCCAACTCTAGAATTCCAATGAATACTGGAATCACTTCAATGTCCACTTTTGGTGGGCTATCCTGTATACAATGGTGCAACGCAAGAAATTAATCCTGTCAGTCTTACCAGCTGTGAGATTTTACTACAGGTAATAGCAAAAAATTAAAATAACATTCATTTTTCATTTAAACAGCCTTATTGAAAAGAGCAGCAAATAATATTGTCTGAAAACTGAGCATAGCAACAAAGAAGAAACTTTGGTTCGAACTGTTTTTGCTCATATTTGCTGTCCCGTGTTTAGCTACATAGGTAATCCTCGACTTATGACCACAAGGGATCTAAGTGAGACAATTGTTAAGTGAGTTTTGCCTCTTTCATGACCTCTTTTGCTACAGTTATTCGGTGAATCACTGCAGTTGTTAAGTTAGTCACACGGTTGTTAAGTGAATCTGGCTTCCCTATTGACTTTTTATTTATTTATTTATTTTTTATTTTAATTCGATTTATATCCCGCCCTTCTCCACGAAGGACCCAGGAATTTAAAAACATATAAAACAGAATATATAAAATTTAAAAGCATATTAAATTACATGAAACAATCCTATGCTAAAAACCAAATTAAAAACCCCAATTTAAAACTATCTAAAATAGCCCCAGCGGGAGGTTAGGCTAGGCCGGCTTGCTGAAAAAGATGTGTCTTTAGACACTGGCGGAAGAGGCAGAGATCCGAGATGGTACGAAGTTCAGGGGGAAGGTCGTTCCAAAGGGCAGGGCCTGCCACAGAGAAGGCTCTTCCCCTGGGTGTCGCCAGACGGCATTGCCCGGCCAACGGCACCCTGAGAAGGCCCTCTCTGTGGGAGCGGATCGGCCGTAGGGATGTATGGGGCAGGAGACGGTCTCGCATATAACTAGGCCCCGAGCCATGGAGCGATTTAAAGATGGTCGTGAGAACCTTGAAGCACACCCGAAAGGCCATAGGAAGCCAGTGCAGCTCGCACAGGATTGGTGTTATATGGGAGTATCTCGGAGCTCCCGTTATTACCCGCGCGGCTGCATTCTGGACTAGCTGTAGCTTTCGAGTGCACCTCAAGGGAAGCCCCATGTAGAGAGCATTGCAGTAGTCGAGCTGGGATGTCACGAGTGCTTGAGTGACTGTGCGAAGGGCAGCCCAGTCCAGTAAGAAGGTTGTCAGAAGGTTGGAAAAGGTGATCAAATGACCCCAGGACACTGCAACCGTCATAAATGTGAGCATCTGAATGTAAATCACGTAGCCATGGGGATGCTACAATGGTCATACGTGTGAAAAATGATTGTAAGTCATTATGAGGAATAAAGATGATTAGGGGAGTGAAGGCTAAAATGTATTAAAGAACGCTTGCAGGAACTGGGTATGTCTAGTTTAATGAGAAGAAGGACTAGGAGAGACATTATAGCAGTCTTCCAATATTAGATTGGCTGCTACAGAGAAGAGGGAGTCAAGCTATTCCCCAAAGCACCTGAGGTTAGAACAAGAAACAATGGATGGAAACTAATCAAGGAGAGAAGCAACTTAGAACTAAGGAGAAAATTCCTGACAATTAGAAACTGTTAGGATATTCAGCCTTATATTGGGTTGACAATATATATGAGCCTATGTTCTTAAGGAGTTATGTAGCTTTAAGAACTGTGTTAAATTCTAATTGGCTGTGCTTCTCAGCTCTACCACATAAGCAAGCTCAGAATCACAGTTCATCCCCTTTTTCGATTCCTTTTGATTCCTGTGCTGAAGCTGAAGACTGAAGAAGACTAAAGAAGTATTTGTTTTGCATCACTGTAAGATAACTCTGTTTGGTGAAGGACTGTTATTATTTTGAGAAGTTAGTATCACTGGTCGGAAGAAGCATTTTAGTTGCTACAAAGTAAAGACTATTTACTTTCTTACTATCACTGTTTTAGAGTTTGTTTATGGTTAAAGCAATGTATCTCTTTACTGTCTGGTGTATTACACTGTTCCGCATTTATTTCTTAACACTGGTTAAAGGACCAGAGTTGTGACACTGGTTCTGAACCCAGAGTTGCTAAAAGAAACAATTAATCAGTGGAACAGCTTGCCTCCAGAGGTTGTGGGTGCTCTAACACTGGGAGTTTTTAAGAAGAGGTTGGACAACCATTTAGGGTTTCCTGCCTACGCAGGGGGTTAGAGTAGATGACCTCCAAAGTCACTTCCAACTCTGCGATTCTATTCTATTCTATTCTGTTCTGTTCTGTTCTGTTCTGTTCTATTCTATTCCACTTTTTTCAGTGCTGCTGTGACTTTGAACAGTCATAAAATGAACTGTTGTAATTTGAGGACTACCTTTACATCAGTGGTGGGGTCTGGATCCCGTTCCAACCGGTATGGTTGGAACGGGCCCGGTGTCGCGCAGGATGTGCGCACACATGTGCAGGATGCACATACATTGTACTGCTTCCGCAAGCCTCCGCGACGCTCCAGCTGCCCAGCGGGGCATTGCGCAGGCACTGTACGCGCCATATGTGTGCACAGAAGTACCGAAAACTTCAAAGACCGGCAAGGAGCTCGGTGGGCAGGTGGGCCCTCCGGAGCATCGTACTGGAACGGTATCTGGTGCTCCGGGCAGGTTCCGGTATGCCCGTACCAGGGTGTACCTCCTGCAACCCACCACTGCTATTCATCTATATACAAATAATGCGTTAAAAAGTAAGGAAAAGTGGTAGCACGAAGCCTTGTGGCTCTTCTGTGTTTTCTCTAAACCAGGGGTCTCCAACCTTTGCAACTTTAAGTCTGAAGGACTTCAGCTCCCAGACTTCTCCAGCCAGCAAAGCTGGCTGGAAAAGTCTGGGAGCTGAAGTCCTTCAGACTTAAAGTTGCAAAGGTTGGGGACCCCTGCTCTAAACCATCCCAACCGAGACCGAGAGAAAGGTGAACTTGGATGCAGCTCAAAAGCTTGGTGACTTTGTGAAATGTCGAGTCCAATCCAGGCTAGGATCTCACTTATCATTTTTTTCTAGTTTAAGCCTCTCACGCTGTATCATTTCACTGCTCACCCTCTTCTGTTGTTACGGCATGTTGCATCTCTGGTTATTCACCCTGCAACGGTTCTAAATACAATAATTTTTACGTGTTGAAATTGGCCCCAGCCCCAAATTGCTGGATCTCCCCCCCCCCCTCCCCGTTATCCCGCCCACTCAAAACATATGAGTTGAAGCCAGAAACATTTCTGCTAGGAATTCTACCTGAAATCTTATATAAATAAAAATGTAACAAGAGTTTGTTCAAAACTGGCAATCTCAGAAAGGACTGCACCGATCGCTTCCTAATTTTCACACAACGTTCCTTTGAAATATGGCACCAATGATATATTTAGATTGTGCAGATGTCACACTTGTGCCAGGTACACTCAATGGAAATGTAAAAAATTGTAAAAATGGTAGGTAGATGGATACAGAGAGAGCAGTGGGCCACAGGTATTATGTCATCCTTTATGACATAAAATACTCTGTCCATAAGATTCAAGGAGAAATACATTACGTAGGTAGCTATAGGGATAGAGAGAGGGAGGGAGAAATGCAGTAGGTAGGTAGGTAGGTAGGTAGGTAGGTAGGTAGGTAGGTAGAGGGATAGAGAGAGGGAGAAATACAGTAGGTAGGCAGCTATAGGGATAGAGAGAGGGAGGGAGAAATGCAGTAGGTAGGTAGGTATGTATGTATGTATGTATGTAGGTAGGTAGGTAGGTAGGTAGGTAGGTAGAGGGATAGACAGAGGGAGGAATACAGTAGGTAGGTAGGTAGGTAGGTAGGTAGGTAGGTGGATAGAGAGAGAAAAAGGGAGTAGGTAGATAGGTTGGGGTATTATACGGTGGTTGTATGTACGTGTTTGTGTGTGCAGGTGTAGATCTACACACATCATTGGTTGGCCATTTAGCCAGACTGGGCCACAGCAACGCGTGGCCGGAAAGGCTAGTTTATAATAAAAAGAATGTATATTTAATCATTCATGTATTAACCGCAGCTAGAATTGTATTTGCACAACATTGGAAAAGTGTAGAGATAGATACCTATTGATGAGAAGGTGATAAGGAAAATATTAGAATGTGTAGAAATGAACAGATTCACATTAGCAAATAAGGAGAAAGAGAAAACTAAATCTTATACAATTTGGGAAGTATTTTACCAGTGGTTGGAGAGAGAGAAAAGAGTTTGGAAATGAAGAAAGCTAAAAAATAAGTAGATATATTTAGAGATATAAATAATATGAAAGCTGTTAGTATGTGTATGATGAGAATAATGATGTTTAATGTTGATATGATATTATTGCTAGAAGATATTAAGAAAAAAAAATGGAGAGTTCCATAACGTTTAAATGCTCAATATATTATAACACTAAACTTAGGGAAATAGTCTTAACATGAATGTGAAAGATGTGATAAAAGAGGAACGATATTGTACAGAGATGTTTGTACCCAAACGACATACTGAATAACGAAAGATGGAATGTTTATTCTTCTAACTAAATAATAATAATAATAATAATAATAATAATAATAATAATAATAATAATAATAATCTTTATTGTCATTGTAATAATAAAATTACAATGAAATTGGTTTGAGCGCCAGGTGGAATATAGAAAGCAGTGATAGCCACAATAGGAATCTCTCTCCAGGCAAATGAAAAGGCCGACAAATGACAGTTGAAATAAAATGGCCGACAAATGACAGTTGAAAAGGATCAATTGTACTTTGTCTTTTATTATCCATTTCTTCAAATCTGTTTGGCATTTTAGGAGTTGGTGGAAGAGGAGCACGTCTCTTTTTCTTTTTTGTTTCTTGTTGCAATGAACTTTGAGGAATCGCACTTGGCATTTTTTCTTCTCTCTCAGCTTTCCCAGTAGAAAAGGATGGAATAACTGGTAGGGGTGGTGCTCTCCGCTTCTTCATTTCAATTCTTGCAGTTGCCCTTGTATATTCCCAAGAGATAATGATGGTGCCACCGTTACAGAACATAAACTTCGTGAAGAATCTGCGATCATTGTTTCATCAAGGCTTTGTTTATGATACAACCTAGGTTTTAAAAATTCTCCACTACCCAGATCTAGGCGTCATCTTGAGGATTTCTCTGCCTGAAACTTGTTTAATAATAATAAAAAAATTATTTAAAAAAAACATAGGTGGTCCAGGTTTTAATTTCTTTTTCTTTTTTTAAATAAAGATCAGGTCAGGCTGATGCAGAAACCCAGTGGGTTTGTCTATTCTGTAAAAGTGTGATTCACTGGATCTCTTTTTTGTGTGTGGGAGGGGTGTCCCCGATATCTACTGATGAGAAGAGAAGCCTTTAGTGTAACTTGAATGTTACATTCCCATGACCTCTGAAAGTGTTTTGGAAAGGTTACAGCTGGTCAGAAAGTTACCTTTGTCCGAAAAACAGTTGGCAGGGTGATGCAGGACAAAGCATAGCTGAAAAATTTTTTTTTTAAAGTGGAAAAGACAAATCTGTGCAATGGAAAGTAAAGAAGGAATTAAGAATTTAGATGTTTGTTACTCCGCAAATCAAAGTTAGTTTTAAAAGTCCTTGTTTTTCTTTTCCTTCCTCTTTAAAAAAAAAACCAACAGACTGGAGCTGGTAATGTGCATAACAATCGTGGCAATTAATTTACCGTGTTAAATGTAAAGTAAAAGCTGCATTTGAAAGACTAGTGCTGTGTCTATAGCAACACAAATCCATGGGTTGGAAAACGCACCCCCCAAACCCTGAATGGCTAAATAAATGCTTGTACCAGCTGTGATTTCTAAAAAGAAGACAGCTAGGATGTATACCAGATATACAGGATGCACTTTGGATCTGATCTCATTAGGCCAAATTGCAATTATCATTAAAAGCCACATCAATAGCAACTACACATTCAACAGCATGATTTCTATATAATGGGCTTTTCCTCTGATCCTAAAGTTTAAATTCCTTCTCACTCAAATTATTATGAAATTCAGTTTTGTATTCACTGCAGAGAGAAAATTCCCATTCAGTACAGATAGTCCTTGACTTATGACTAGAATATAGGTTGTAAGTTGTTGCAGTCGTAAGTTGAAGTATAATTTTGGTTGTAAATTGTGGTTGTAAGTTGCAGTATAATTTTGGTTGTAAGTTGTTTCGGTTGTACGTAGAGGTATAATTTTGGTTAAAAGTTGCAGTTGTAAGTTGAGTCATAATTTTGGTCGTAAATTGAGGTATAATTTTGGCTGTAAATTGTGGTTATAAGTAAGCAGTTGCAGTTGTAAGTTGAGGTATAATTTTGGTTATACCGGTAAGTTGTTGCGGTTGTAAGTTGAAGTATCGCATGACTGGACTTAATTTTACAACCATTTTTACCATAGTGGTAAAGCATTTCCCTTTGTTTGTTAAGTGAATCATATGGTTGTTAAATGATCCATGTGATTGTTACGCAAATCAATACAATAATACAATACAATACAATAGCAGAGTTGGAAGGGACCTTGTAGGTCTTCTAGTCCAACCCCCTGCCTAGGCACGAAGCCCTATACTGTTTCTGACAAATGGTTGTCCAACATCTTCTTAAAGACTTCCAGTGTTGGGGCATTTACAACTTCTGGAGGCAAGCTTTCCCACTGATTAATTGTCCTAACTGTCAGGAAATTTCTCCTCAGTTCTAAGTTGCTTCTCTCCTGGATTAGTTTCCACCCGTTGCTTCTTGTTCTGCTCTCAGGTGCTTTGGAGAATAGTTTGACTCCCTCTTCTTTGTGGCAACCCCTGAGATATTGGAACATGGCTATCATGTCTCCCCTAGTCCTTCTTTTCATTAAACTAGACATACCCAGTTCCTGCAACCATTTCTCATATGTTTTAGCCTCCAGTCCCCTAATCCTCTTTGTTGCTCTTCTCTGCACTCTTTCTAGAGTTTCCACATCTTTTCTACATCGTGGTGACCAAAACTGAATGCAGTATTCCAAGTGTGGCCTTACCAAGGCCTTATAAAGTGGTATTAACACTTCACGTGATCTTGATTCTATCCCTCTGTTTATGCAGGAAAATCCATTTTCCTAATGGGCCGTTTTTGCCTGAAACTGGCAAAAGTCGCCAAAATCTGTCACAAACTGTTGTTATGTGACCACAGAATGATAAAACTAGTTGTAAATGCAGACTGGTTGCAAAGCGCCTGAAATGCAACCACATGACTGCAGGTGTATGGAATAACGGTCATAAATCTGAGGACAGGTTGTAAACAGCTTTTTTGAATTTCATGGTAACTTATTTCTCCCTCTCTCTCTCTCTATCCCTCTACCTATCTACCTACCTACCTACTGTATTTTCCCCCCACTCTCTCTATCTCTCTATGGGCCACATGGGAGTGTGCCTCCCCCCATGCCTAGTTATGGGCCTAGTAGGCCTCCATACAGCCTCCTGAACCAAAAATGGGCCACATGGGAGTGTGCCTCCTCCCATGCCTTGTTTTGGGCCCAGTAGGCCTCCGTACAGCCTCTTGGGACCAAAAATGGGCCACCTGGGAATGTGCCTCCCCTGGCATCAGAATCTTTTTCAGATTGAGAGGGGAAGTAGAATGTCTTGCCCCACAATAGCCTCTCCTCTCCCCTTCTCTCCCTCAGGCTGGCCCCATTGATCCTTTCCTCTGTCTTCTCTCCCTCAGGTTTGCCCCACAGAAGCCTCTCCTCTCCCCTTCTCTCCCTCAAGCTGGTCCGATTGATCTTCTCCTCTCCCCTTCTCTCCCTCAGGCTTGCCCCACAGTAGCCAATCCTCTTCTATCCCCTTCTCTCCCTCTGGCTGATCCCATTGATCCTCCCCTATCTCCTTCTCTCCCTCAGTCTAACTCCTTAGCATCAGAGCGTTTTTCAGGTTGAGAGGGGAAGTAGAATGTCTAAACTCCCAGCCCGTAGGCCAGATGAGTCACACGCTGGCTACGACCACGCCCATGCACAAGTGGCAGTTGGAACAGAGTTCTTTTCAGGTGGGGAGGAGGAGTACAACATCTAACTCCTTAGCATCCGAGTGTGTTAATAATAATATAAGAAATACTAATGATCTGATGGTCATTTTGAAAAAGTTTTTGTTAGCAAGCACCTAGAAGCCAAGAGGAACATATGTGCCAAATTTCAAATCTGTAGGCTTTACGGTCCTGGAGATTTTGTGATGAAGAGTGAGTGGTATTTCACTTTCATAGAGAGGGAGATCTACACTGAAGAGGCATTTAATTTTGTTGTACGAGGTTCAATGACAATAAAGTAAAGTAAACTAGACTAAACTAGTACGGGTAATGAAATGTCTGCCAGAAAACAAGCAAGATCAGAGAGTACCAAGGGCCTCTCATAACCTGCTCTCATCTACCTATAGGTTTTCAGAACTGCCCGTGATTTGCTGCTACCTGAGATGAAGGGGAGCGAGACGCCAGGGGTATGAATGCACTTATTTTGTATTTGTTCATTAGCTTTGGAGGTTGTCCAACTCCTGGATGACTTTAAGCAGTTTACATTTTAAAAGGAGGAAATAATAAAACGAAAAGGAAGGGGGGAAAAACATATGCATCCCGAGAATGCAAACTTAACATAGCGGAAAAAGAAAACCAGTGAAGCTTAATAGCCTCAAGCCTTGGGAGCAGAGCCAACTTTTCAAGGTCTCCTAGAACAGGGGTCTGCAAAGTTGGCTCTTTTAAGACTGGGGGACTTCAACTCCCAGAATTCCCCAGCCAGCTATGCTGGCTGGGGAATTCTGGGAGTTGAAGTCTACCAGTCTTAAAAGAGCCAACTTTGCAGACCCCTGTCCTAGAACAATGGCAGGATGGGAGCCCTCTTGATCTCCAGGTGTGTGTGTGTGTGTGTGTGTGTGTGTGTGTGTGATGGATACTGTTCAAGAGGGCAGGACCTGCTGGTAGGTGGGTGAAGGATCAAAGGCGAACATCATTGCACTCCAGGTGGTACATCTGCTGGGCATTCTCAACCAGAGGGAGCAAAAAGAGGGCAGACAGCAATAGCATTTAGACTTATATACCGCTTTACAGTGCTTTTACAGCCCTCTCTAAGTGATTTCCCGAGTCAGCCTATCTCCCCCAACAATCTGGGTCCTCATTTTAACCACCTTGGAAGGGCGGAAGGCTGAGTCAACCTTAAGCCTGGTGAGATTCGAACTGCCAAGTTGCAGGCATCCGGCAGTCAGCAAAAGTAGCCTGCAGTACTGCATTTCCCCCACTGCGCCACCGCAGCTCGCCATAAAGATAAAGAGATGGAAGGATACAGCCAGCATGGGAATTCTGGGAATTGAAGTCCACACAACTTAATATTGAGCTGTGGTGGTGGCACAGTGGTTAGGCTACAGTACTGCAAGCTACGTCTGCTGACTGCTGGCTGCAGTTCGGCAGTTCAAATCTCACCAGGCTCAAGATCGACTCAGCCTACCATCCTTCCGAGGTGGGTAAAATGAGGAGCCAAATTGTTGGGGGTAATAGGCTGACTCTGCAAGGTGCTTAGGGAGAAGTGGCATATAGGTCTTAAGTGCTGTTGCTATTGCCAATGTTGAGAAACACACTCCTAGTCCAATGCTAGAATAGTGGAAGAATCAACTACTATGGCACGCTAGACAGATACAGGTAGCCTACTCTTAGTGACTAAATGCTTAGTGGCCATTTGAAGTTACAACAGAAACTCCCACCCCAAACGCTACTCGTGACCTGGTTCCAGAGTACCAACTACTGCACACACCCCTGTGATCTCCTGACCACATTTTGGATACTTGGTAATCAGCTCATCTTTACATCCGATTGCAACATTCCTCATCAGACACCTGTATGTCCACACCAACCACTTACATTACAGCATCTTCGTGAAGGTCCACAAAGCAGATAGGAACCCGGCACAGTGACACAGTGGTTGAAATGCAATACAATACAATAGCCGAGTTGGAAGGGACCTTGTAGGTCTTCTAGTCCAACCCCCTGCGTGGGCAGGAACCTTATACAATTTCAGACAAATGGCTATCTAACATCTTTTTAAAGACTTCCAGGGTTGGGGCATTCACAACTTCTGGAGGCAAGCTGTTCCAGAGGTTAATTGTTCTAACTGTCAGGAAATTTCTCCTTAGTTCTAAGTTGCTTCTCTCCTTGATTAGTTTCCACCCATTGCTTCTTGTCCTGCCCCCAGGTGCCTTGGAGAATAGTTTGACTCCCTCTTCTTTGTGGCACCCTCTGAGATATCGGAACACTGCTATCATGTCTTCCCTGGTCCTTCTCTTCATCAAATTAGAAATATTGCAGGCAAACTCTGCCCACAGCCTGGAGTTCGGTCCTTGAACATAGAATAATAGAGTTGGAAGGGATCTTGGAGGTCTTTTTCTAGTCCAACCCACTGCTCAGGCAGGATACCCTTTATCCGTGATGGATAACTTATGGCAAGCGTGGCCAAAATGGCACACCGAGGCATTTTGCCTGGAACGCACAGTGTCGCCTGTTCCTCTTCTGGGTTTCCGGCACGCATCCGTGTGCGACAACCAGCTGGCCTCCGTACATGGTCTTCTGTTTTCCGGTGTGAGCATGCACTGGCCAGCTGATCATCGTGAGCAAATGCCCACAAGTAACCGGAAGCTTAGTTTGCTAGCACACATGTGTGTGCAAGAAACCGGAAGTTCATTTTCCAGTGCAAACATGCCCCCTGGGCAGCTCCTCTTCCAGGTTGCGTGCACACTACGTTTTTGATACTGGGGGCCGAAAAGGTTCGCCATCACTGCCCTATATCATTTCAGACAAATGGTTGTCCAATCTGTTTTTGAAAGTCTCCAGTGATGGGGCGACCAAAACTTCTGAAGACATTGGTTGATTGCTCTCACCGTTAGGAATTTTCTCCTAAATTCTCATTTGCTTCTTTCCTTGGTTAGTCTCCATCCATTGTTCTTCATTTTGCCTTTTGTTTTTTTTGTTTTTTGTTTTGCTTTTTTTCCTTACAAACTATCAATTTTTAAGAATGTATCATTTTATCACAGGTTTCTATACTGTTCTTCAAAGTTTATCACTTATTTTTCATATCAATTATTACAATTCTTATATCTCAACCCCAAACTTGCTAGTTGTTTTAACATCCTTTTATATAAGGCACAATTGTATAATGGCATTCTGTTTATAAAACAAAGCAAAAGAGAACCGAAACAATATCAACAAATAAATAGATTTAGGTAAATTTAAAAATGGGAAAGCCTAACCGGGTATCCATAAATTCTGTGCCCCTCAGAAGTAGTTATTATTCATAAGTAATCTCATTTTATTAATTTTAAATCTTAACAATTTTATCCTGTAATTTAATATCAATATCCACAGGTCTTATCAAGTATTTTAGCCTCAATCTATTTTTTCTTTTAATAATATCTTTAAATCCTGGTTAGCTATTAATATCCCTTATTTAATCCCATCATGTCTCTATAGATTCCATATAATTATCTAGAATTTTATGAGTAGCTGTTAATTGTTTGATTATTTACCAAAAGTATTCTATAACCATCTAAATAGCATAATTTCCCATCTATAGATAAGCAAATATATATCATTAACAAAAACATAATCTTATTATAAGCATCTATAATTATTAACAATCAATTAATAATCCTTGATAGTAATTTAAACACAACCTAATTATTACTCATCAAGGGATAGAAATTCCTCTTTTCAGCCGTTGTCTCTCCAAGGATGAATTGAATTTGTCTTCATCTTGCCTTTTGGTATTCTGGGAAATAGTTTGTCTATTTTCGGGGTGTGAGAATCAAGAAAAATATCCTATTGATCTATTAGATTCAATGTCCTATGGATAATAGCCTGTTTCTCTGAAAATAAGACCTCCCCAGATAATAAGCCCAATCGGGCTTTTCAGCATATGCACTAAAATAAGCCCTCCCCCCAAAATAAGCCCTCCTCCAAAATATTGCAACACAGCAGCAGCCATGAGGTGATCACGTTCTCTGCTTCCTGCACCTCAAAAATAATGACCTCCCCAAAAATAAGGCCAAGAGCTTATTTTGGGGGGTCAAAAGAAAATAAGACCCTGTCTTGTTTTTGGGGAAACACGGTAGAAGGCCCCAGAAGAAAGAGCTATGAACCAAAGTTTTCAGCTAGGATGATTTCAAAATGTACCAGAAATATTTGTAATCCTGCTGAACTGTTACTAACTGTGAAATACGTTTTTGCAAAATATGCACTTGTATGGATTCGTTTAAAACAGGAAGAATGAAACTGTTGGAAATAAGGAATTGAAAGTAATGTACATAGGTGTTCACGGAAAGTGACAGTAAGTGAGGTTGTGAAGCAAGTATGTGGTTAGAGGACACTATAAAGCAGGGGTCCCCAACCTTTTTGGCGCCAGGGACCGGTTTCATTTTAAAGAAAATTCCGCGGACCGGTGGGCATGGCTCTGCCGGCATAGAGGGGGAGCGGGGGGTGGGTGGGAACAGGCAGCGCCTGCGCGCGCGGGAGGGTGAGTTGGCTCATTCGCCCCTCTCGGCCTCCCACGGCGCGAGCGGCCATGCCTGCGCTCTCCCGCCTCCAGTGCGTGCTCTGCCCAGGGGGCTGCCCCCTCCTCCCTCCCCCTCCTCTATGGCCCTGCGGCCCGGTTCCTATCAAGCCACGGACCGGCACCAGTCCGCAGCCCGGGGGTTGGGGACCCCTGCTATAAAGAATACGGTTCAAGATCAGCTCAGAGCTCTTTGATTTATAGAGGGTCCTTGTAGGACTTGCTATTTCTCATTGGCCCTCTGCGTTAATGTGTTAATGCAGTGTATTACTGCTATTATATCCTTTATATCTATCCATTTCTAATGTTCCAAATTATTAGAAACAATAAACCTCTGATCTTAAAATAAGACTTGTTGCTTGTGTTGTTGCCTTTGTTTCCTATTGGAGTTTTCGTATCACAGTGGGTTCAAGGTTGACTCAGCCTTCCATCCTCCTTAGGTCAGTAAAATGAGCTTCAATATCTCAGATGTTGTCAACTTTAGTAATACCTACTATTCTACAGTTAGAACAAGGATTTGGGCCTAGCCATGTTGAGTCAGGTTTCTTGAAAACTTCATCCAGGGTTCGTGTCAGCCTTGTTGACCTTCACACAGTTGCTATAAGTGTTTGGTGTGGACGTAGATGTCTAGGTACAAGTAACAATGATGAAAAAAAATGTCGAAATGCGCATTGTAGCATCATGATGCAATTCCAAAAGTTTCGTTTGTCATAATCGCAGACACAACTAAGTCATGTTGTGAATATTGTGATGTCAAAATGCATGTTTGAGCATGTTTGCCTCCTTTGGCAGATCACTGTTGAATTGTGGTGCGCAAATGAGCATAAGAAGACCCCTTTTAGATCAGACCAATGAATTATGTAGTTCAGAATTTCCAGGTCACGAATGGCTAACCAGATGCATTCCATGTGCTGAGAACGGATTACCATATTTTTCAGAGTATAAGACGCACCTTTTTCCCTCAAAAAAAGAAGGTGAAAATCTGGGTGTGTCTTATACATTGAATAACGCATTTTTGGCCTCCCAAAACCCCGCCCCCTTTGAAAAAATGGCCATGCATAGCCTTTAGGAGGCTTCCAAAGTGCTCCTTGGGAATGGGAAGGGCAAAAATGAGCGAAAAACAGGCTGTTTTTTTAAAAAAAAATTAAAATTTTCCTCTTCAAAATATTGGTGTGTCTTATACTCCAGTGTATTTTATACTCCAAAAAATACGGCACGTTGTTCCTTCACTGATGTTGTCATGTGATTGGGATTCAAGCCATACTGCCCTTGTTTATGGAAGTTGGTGCCCATAGCCTAATTTTCTTTCTTTTTTACAATATATTTTTATTATTTTCACAAATATATATTGAATACAACATGATTGTCCTGGCATTTCACTTGCCATGAAAACCAAAGTGAAAACCAAATACCATATATACTATTTAAACAGTGCTAGCATTGTACAGTTATTTTTGACCATCATATTCATTCTAATACATCAGGGGTGTCCAAACTTGGGAACTTTAAGACTTGTGGACTTCAACTCTCAGAATTCCCCCGCCAGCCATGCTGGCCGAGGAATTCGGGGAGTTGAAGTACATAAGTCTTAAAGTTATAGTCCCAAGTTTGGACACTCCTGTAATACACGATGCATCTATATAGTATCTCTTTCCAGGTCCACCTAACATAATTTTTCCATGTTCTAACTTCTATCTCGTGCTTCTAACCATTGATAGAATCTGTTCCATGTGTCATAATATTGTCTCTCCTTTGATTTTGATTTTTAATGTTGGTCTATCCATTTCTGCACAGACTAATCTCTTCCTTATTATCTCCTCCTCTGAAGGGGTGTTTTCACTCTTCCACTGCCGCGCATACACCATTCTTGCTGCCGTCAGGATGTGTAGTATTAAGTATATTGTCCCTTTATTGTAGCCATGTAGTATAATGCCTAATAGAAGTAATTCTGGGTTGAACTCCATACGATGTCTAACCATTTTTTCTAACCACATATGGTTTAGGTTTTAGGTTTTATTGGTTTTTTAATACCGCCCTACTCTCGAAGGACTCAGGGAGGTGTACAGTCAGAGTAAAACAAATATATAAAAGTTTTAAAAGTTTTAAAAGACATATTAAATAATTTGGCCTAACATTGAAAAAACCCAACCAACCCTGATTAAAATTAATAAAAATTTATAATTTAAAAATCATTTTTATGCCAGCCCGGCTTGGGAAAAAAAAGGTTTTGAGAGCACGGCGGAAGGTGCGTAAGTCAGGAATAGTTCTTAATTCCGGGGGTAATTCGTTCCAGAGGACAGGGGCTCCCACGGAGAAGGCTCTCCCTCTGGGTGTCGCCAGTCGACATTGTCTAGCCGACGGCACCATAAGGAGACCCTCTCTAGGGGAGCGCACTGAGAGTCTGGTGGGAGACTCTCAGTGGCAGAAGGTGATATTGTAATATGTATTTGTATCCAAAATTTCCTTGCATTTTTACAGGTCCACCACATGTGGTACTATGTACCTGGAATTTGTTTACATTTCCAACAATTTGGGGACATATTGCTAAACATTTTAGCCAATTTTGCCGGGGGAGATGCCACCTATAGAACATTTTATAAATATTCTCTTTATATGATGTGGTCAATATCTAATTTTCTAATAACCTTTTCAAATCATCTAACTTGGTAGGTATTCCCATATCTGCTAGTTATCTGCAGGATCGGATTCTGCCCCACACATCCCTGCGACCGATCCGCTCCCACAGAGAGGGACTACTCCGGGTGCCGTCCACTAGGCTATGCCAGCGGGCGACGCCCAGGGGAAGGGCCTTCTCTGTGGCGGGCCCAGCCCTCTGGAACGACCTTCCCCCCGAAATTAGAACAACAACGGACCTCCGCTCCTTCCGTCAAAAACTCAAAACACACTTTTTCTGCTTGGCCGGCCTAGGTTAGGATCCCGTCTTTTTATAGGGCTTTAGGGGTTTTAGTATAATTTAATTTAGGGGATTTTAGCGCAGGGACAATTGTTTAATTCGTTTCTTAAGTATTTATTTTTTCTATGTATTTTATATTGGTTTTTATTCCCTGTGCACCGCTCCGAGTCCCTTCGGGGAGAGGAGAGGCAGTATATAAATAAATTTATTATTATTATTATTATTATTATTATTATTATTATTATTATTATTATTATTATTATTATTATTATTATTATTATTATTATTATTATTATTTGAAGGTAGATAATTGAAGCCCTTTTTTCCCGTATCCGTTACCTGCCTCATTCCAGTGGATGATCCTAAATTAAAAAGATGAAACAAAAATGATCTCAACCTACATTTCTATATTAATTCTATTATTATGTCTCATCTTATCTGCCTTCACTCCAAGCCAGAAAGTCAACCAGAGGCTTTTGGGATCCAGGAGGACTGAAAGGGCAAGATAGGTAGTCCTTGCTTAATAACCACTCATTCTGCAACTGTTTGAAGTTACAACGGCGCTGAACGAGGGGTAGTTATGATGGATCCTTGTACTTATGGCCTGGGCAGCATCACAGCATTGTGTTTCGGATGCAAGAAGATGAACCTGTGTTTTTACCCATCGTAGTGTCCCAAAGTCACAGGATCATAATTTGTGACCTTCAGAGCTGGTTTCTAACAAAATAGAATAGAATAGAATAGAATAGAATAGAATGGAATGGAATGGAATGGAAAGGAAAGGAAAGGAAAGGAATGGAGTAGAGTATCCTCCTTATTTCTAGTTTGATTCTCTCCTTGATTAGTTTCCTTCCATTGTCCTTTCTTCAGGTGCTTTAGAGCAGGGGTCCCCAACTTTTGCAACTTTAAGTCTGAAGGACTTCAGCTCCCAGACTTCTCCATCCAGCAAAGCTGGCTGGAGAATTCTGGGAGCTGAAGTCCTTCAGACTTAAAGTTGCAAAGGTTGGGGACCCCTGCTTTAGAGAACAGTTTGATCCCCCCGTCTTCTTTGTGGCAGCTCCTTAAATATCGCAACACTGCTATCGTGTCACCCTTAGTCCTTCTTTTCTTCTGTGGTGCAATGCTCCACAACCATGTTACTTAATGACAGAGCTTCTGATCCCAATTAGTGTTAAGTGAGGATTATCTGTAAAAGTAAATAAGTAAAATTCAATGTGCTAGATACTGTTCTTTTCCTCAAAAGAGAGCTAATTAACCCCCATTTTGGTTGCCCTTTCTCTTGTCCTGTTTATTTATTTATTTATAATTTTTATTGAATGTTTTAATCTTTAAAAACAGAAAGAAAAACGCCACAAGAAAAAAGCAAAACACAAAACATACATAACACTATAAAGTAATTATACAACCTTCTGTATCGGCTTTCCTGTTTAGCCTTTATAATTCTCCATTCTGCATTGCCTTCCTATTGCTTTTACCTTGTCCTATAATATAACAATAGTAGTACTAACCCTTTCATAATATTGATTATTTATATCTTCATATAGTTACATTCTCTATTTTCTGTTTTGGCTTATGTTTTCTAGCCACCTATAAATTTTATTCCATATTTTATAGAAATCTGATTCCTCTCTTTCTTTTAGTTCTATTGTCATTCTGTCCATCTTTGCACATTCGAGTACTTTTCTAATTATTGTTTCATCTCCGGATGTATTGATTTTTTCCCCAGTTTTGTGCGAAAGCAATCCTGCTTACAGTGAGTATGTGTATGACTACCGTATTTTTCAGAGTATAAGACGCACTGGAATATAAGACACAGCAAGGTTTTAAAGAGGAAAAAAAGTTTTTGCACTCTGCAAACCTCCCAAAAACGATCCATTTTTCACGAATATAGGCCTATCCCCCCCCCCCCCCCACCAAAAGGCATGAATAGCCTTTAGGGAGCTTGCAGAGTGCTCAAGGGGGGAGGTAAAAACGAACAAAAAAGGCCCGTTTTTCACAAAAAATGGGCCCATTTTTCGTTAAAAAAAACAGCATGGATAGCCTTTAGGAAGCTTATAGAGTGCTCCTGGGGGCTGGTGGGGGGATAAAATTAAGCAAAAAATGGGCCATTTGTTGCTCATTTTTGCCCTCCCCAGCCCCCAGGAGCTCTCTGAAAGCCTCATACAGGCTCTGCATGGCCATTTTGATGAAGGGGCAGGGTTTCTGGAGGCAAAAAATGCTGTATTCAGTGTGTAAGACGCACCCAGATTTTCAGCCTCTTTTTTGAGGGACAATGGTGTGTCTTATACTCTGAAAAATACGGTATGTATTGAGATTATTTATCGATTTTTTGGTCTAATACTCCTAATAAGAATGCTTCTAGGGTTAACAGGACATGCTTCTAATGTCCTGTTTAAAACAATGTGATCAATATCTCCCTCTTTTTGGGGCTTTCAATAAACCAAGGAAATGGTTCTGAGAAACCCAAAGGTACTTTTTCAAGCTGAAGCTTGTTGGAAGAGAACCAAATGTCTTCAAAGAAAAACCAGGAAATCCAATTTACTCTCGAAAAAGCCCCTCTGGAACAACCATGACCTGGATGATGGAGAATCTGCATAGATAGTTCTGAGAAACCAGAAAGCCAACAATTACTATTAAACTGATTCCCATTAAAATATTATGGGATGTGGATAATTGGGGGATTTTTTTAAACCGACAACACTGTATCCCAGGGATGTCCAAACTTGGGAACTTTAAGACTTGTGGACTTCAACTCTGGGAGTTGAAGTCCACAAGTCTTAAAGTTCCCAAGTTTGGACATCCCTGCCGTATCCTTTTATAGTTAACATGCCATTGCTTTTATCTCAATTGTTAGGCTCAATTTATAAAAAGAACCCCAAAGAACTCTAGAATTGTTCTCTGAAAGTATACAGTAAGAGTTGTAAAAACAATGGGCTAGGAGTAAACTCATATTAACTTTTCCCAGAATGAGCTGGAGAGTTTAATGGTTCCTCTCCTTAAATTCTAAATTGCTTTTGGAACTATTTTTTTTAAGGGTCATCGTTTTGACGATATCAGACAAAAGGATATGACTAAATCATGACAAATTTGAAGTTTAGAATAATTTTTATTACGGAGAAGGAATAGTCATAACCAAGGATGATCCTATTTGGCTATTGTTCTGCTGACAAAGAGGCACCATTACCCAAGAACGGAAATATTAGGAGAAAGATGACTAAGACAATGTTTTTTAAAATTTTATTTTTTAGTTTTCAAAACAGACAAAACGCAAAAAAATCCACTTTCTTTGCGTACTGTGAATCAATTGGTTACAAAAAGGAAATTTTCATGCATTTTTTTCACAGTCACCCATAATACATACAAGTTCTGGTATTTTAAATCAAATATATTTATACATATTGCCATCATCATACCCCCATTCTCGTTTCATTGCGGTTTCTTTCTATCAGTAGCACAGCGCGAGATTGAATGAGTTCACCCTTTTTCCACCTTCTGGTTAAGTTTTTTTTTTTTCACTTCAGTTCCTCACCTCAACATTTTTCTAACCATTTTGCTCCCAATTTTCCCCCCCTCCTCTTTGTGTTCGTTTTTTTAGTAATTTAGATAACATATCTAATTCGGCACAATCAGTTATATAATAATAATAATAATAATAATAATAATAATAATAATAATAATAATAATAATAATAATGATGATGATGATGATGATGATGATGATGATGATGATGATGATGATGATGATGATGATGATGATGATGATGATGGTGATGATGATAATAATAATAATAATAATAATAATAATAATAATAATAATAATAATAATAAATTTAATTTGTAAACTGCTCTCTCTCCCCGAAGGGACTCGAGGCGGTGCACAGGGAATTAAAAATACATACACAAACAACAAACATTATAATACAATTTAAAACGAATTAAACCTAGACCCTGCGCTAAAATCCCAAACTAGCTAAAAATCCCTAATAAAATAGTTTGAAATATTCAGCTAGAGGTAATGGGTCAATTAACCCAAGCCGGCCAGGCAGAAGAAGTGAGTTTTTAGTTTTTGACGGAAGGAGCGGAGGTCCGTAGTTGTTCTAATTTCAGGGGGAAGGTCGTTCCAGAGGGTCGGGCCCACCACAGAGAAGGCCCTTCCCCTGGGCGTCGTCCGCTGGCATAGCCTAGTGGACGGCACCCGGAGAAGTCCCTCTCTGTGGGAGCGAATCGGCCGCAGGGATGTATGGGGCAGGATGCGATCTCGCAGATAGCTAGGTCCCGTGCCATGGAGCGCTCGGGACCTAGCTATTTCCTATTATATATTAGGCTTTCTCCTGACGGAATGTTAGGGTCTTTCCACCTTTGCGCAAGGAGCATCTTTGCCGCAGTTAGCACATACGTGATCAAGTACTTAATTTTTTTACTCATTAGCTATCTGCGAGATCGCATCCTGCCCCATACATCCCTTCGACCGATTTGCTCCCACAGAGAGGGACTTCTCCGGGTGCCGTCCACTAGGCAATGCCAGCGGGCGACACCCAGGGGAAGGGCCTTCTCTGTGGCGGGCCCAACTCTATGGAACGACCTACCCCCCCGAGCTCAGAACAACCCCGGACCTCCGCTCCTTCCGTCAAAAGCTTAAGACTCATCCCTTCCAGCAGGCCGGCCTGGCCTAATCTGCCTTCCAGCCTTTTTAGTCTGAATATTTAAATTGTTTTAATTGGGTTTTTAATGGGGTTTTAGTTTTAGGATTTTAGGTTTTTAGCGCAGGGATATAGTTGTTTAATTTGATTTTATATATTTATGATGTTTCTATGTTTATACGCTTTTTAATCTCCTGTGCACCGTCCCGAGTCTCTTCGGGGAGAGGGAGCGGTCTACAAATTAAATTTGATTTGATTTGATTAGGCCCAGCAGGATTCCCAGGAGGAAGAGCTCTGGCCTCCTATCCACTTTAATCCCTGTTATCTCCTGCACCCATTTCCTTACTCTATTCCAGTATACCTTAACCTTTGGGCAGGTCCACCACTAAGACAATTATTCATGACATCACCATCATACCTACAAGTTACGGCTGGCTGGTTTATACATGAATCCTACCTAAATGTTATAAGCTGCCCTGGGAAAAAGTAAGAGTTTTTCAAATTTCCATTGCATCTGTACTGTGTTTGCATATATGCTTTTTTTTTTTTATTGGTCTCATAGTTCCCGAGTTACGCATTGCTTTTCTGCCACCCATGGTCTCTAATTCACCCCATCAGGAATCAGGGGCTTCCCACGGCCCCCCTGCTGTATTCAATTAAGAACTGCGTGGCTGTTGCCAATTTTTTTGTTTGCATGGAGATGAAGCGATAATGATGGTGATGGAGATGGAGACACAGATGGATAGAACTGGAGGTGGAGATAGCAATAGCCTTTAGGCTTCTACACCAGCTCACAGTGCTTGACAGCTCTCTCGGGGCACTTTACACATTGCCCCCCAAAAATCTGGGTCCAATTTTTGAGTGGAATGGAATAGAATAGAATAGAATAGAATAGAATTAGAGGTGAGTAGAGGTGAGTAGAGGTGAGTAGAGTAGAACTGGAGGTGGAGATAATGATAGCCTTTAGGCTTCTTCGCCAACTCATAGAGCTTGACAGCTCTCTCGGGGCACTTTACACATTGCCCCCCCCAAAATCTGGGTCCAATTCTTGAGTGGAATGGAATGGAATGGAAGAGGAGGGGAGGGGACAGGAGAGGAGGGGAGGGGAGGAAGAATAATGGAATGGAATGGAATGGAATAGGAGTAGAGTAGAGTATAGAGTGGAAGAGTAGAGTAGAGTAGAGTAGAATTAGAGGTGAGTAGAGGCGAGTAGAGTAGAAGAATAGAGTAGAGTAGAGTAGATTAGAGAGTAGAAATAGAAGAATAGAATAGAATAGAATAGAATAGAATAGAATAGAATAGAATAGAATCTGGAAGGAACCTTGGAGGTCTTCTAGTCCAATCCCCTGCTCAAGCAGGAGACCTTATAGACCAGTGATGGCGAACCTTTTTGCAAAGGTGTGGCATAATTGTGTGTGTGCACGCTATTGCGCATATGTGTATGTGCCCACACCCACAGTGCAATATGCCCCACCCACCTGCGCATGCACACACGACCACCCCCATGCACATTGAGGGGTTTTTTTCTCTCTCCCCAGGCTCCGGAGGCTTTCCCGAAGCCTGGGGAGTGGAAAAATGGCTTTCCCCATCCCTCCGGAAGGCCAAAAATCAGCTGGCCGGTGCACGCATGCCTGTTGGAGCTACCGGCTTGCATGCCAGCAAATAGGACTCCATGTGCCACCTTTGGCACGCGTGCCATAGGTTTGCCACCACCGCTTTAGACATTCTCATCGCATATATGGAACCATTGCATTGCATCCTATTTAATACTAGATTTGATACTAACTTATCTATTTGTTTGCAGCTGTAGCCTCTCAAAGCTCACCCAGAAGAGACTCAAAGAACTGATTTTTTTAAATCCTTCATTTCGGAAAGTAGTCATTTCCATTCTTTTGAAAACACCCCAGATCCCATGGTCAATAGAGAACAGAACACATGTGACCTGCGCCTTGTTCTCATTAACAAAGCAGGAAATAATCTGAGATGCTATACCTGGGTTATAACAGCATGGTTAGGCCCATGACAGCCTCCATAATTAAAAATGCAGAGTTACAAAAGCAAGAACTAGGAGAGGTAGAACAGCTACATCCCAAAAGTTAGTTTTACTTCATCCACCTCTCTGGCTGAGAATTGCGATAGAGAAAGAAGCAATTCCATCTTGCGTAGACTCAGATCTAGATCTGTTTTATTCTACAGGTAGTCCTCGGCTTACAACAGTTCATTGAGTGACTGTTCTGTTACAACGGCAATTGACAAAAAACGACCGTTTTTCACGGTTATGAACCTTTGCAGCATTTCAATCATCATGTGATTGAAAATTCAGAAGTTTGGCAACTTGATTCATATTTATGATTGTTGCTGCGTCCCAAAATCAAGAGAATGTCCCCTTTTGTGACCGTCTGACAAGCAAAGTCAATGGGGAAGCCGGACTTACTAACTAACTTACTTGCTAACTTATGAACTGCAGTGATTCAATTAACAACTGAGGCAAGAAAGGTCATAAAATGGGGCAAAACTCCCTTAAATGTCTCACTTAACAACATAAATTTTGGGCTGAATTGCGGTCCTAAATCAAGGACTGCCTCTACTAACCGCTTGCAAGCACTGAGATAAGTCTTAATAGCATCCCCGGCTGGGCCTTGAAAGGGCCGTTATAAAATTGAGCATCGGAGCAAAATGCTCTAATAAACAACCATCAAAGCCAGAGGAAGATCTACTTGTTCAATTCTTTCTAAGATGTAATTTGTCATCCTGAACAAGACCACTGGATAGCAATAGCACGTAGACTTATATACCGCTTCATAGTGCTTTAGAGCAGGGATACCCAACCTCCAGGCCGCGGACCAGTGCCGGTCCATGGCTTGATAGTAACCGGGCCGGAGTCAGCGGCGGAGAGAGTAGCGCAACTCTTAGGAAAGTGTAGCAAACTACGCTCCGCTATCCTGGCGGCTGGACGGGGTGCTCCCCAGGGGTAGGACGGGGGCAACAGCCTGCATTGGGGGGGGGTTCAGGGCACCACCCGGCCCTTCGTGGGGGGGAAGAGGCTGCCAGGCCCTCCTGCCCGGGACGCAGCCTGTCGTTCCCTGCCCCAGCCCAGGATTCTTTGCCCCGGACCCCTGGCAGCTTTCCCGCCCAGTTGCACACAAGGCACCCTCCCCGGGTGGCGTTCCCATGAGACTCGGGTTCCACGTGACCGCCGAACTTGACTTGACTCACCCACTGGAGGCTCCCACTGGTCCGCATAATTTTTTTTACATGAAACCGGTCCCTGGTGCCAAAAAGGTTGGGGACCCCTGCTTTAGAGCCAGGAGTGGGTTTCAATTTTTTTTACTACCGGTTCGATGGGTGTGGCTAGATTGGGGGGAGGCATGTGTGCCATAGGTTCTCCCTCACGGGCCTAGTGGTAGTCAATCTATTCAGTTATATATTGCTAACACATTCTTCAAACCATCAAAATGATTCTTATACATGTGGACATTTACCAACCACTGCATACATAAATAAATAAATAAATCTGACAATATTGTTAGCATAAGGAAGCAGAAGAAGTCACTATAGCAATAGCACTTAGACTTATATACCACTTTACATTGCTTTACAGCCCTCTCTAAGGGATTTACAGAGTGAGCTTATTGTCCCCAACAATCTGGGTCCTCATTTTACCCATCTCAGAAGGATGGAAGGCTGAGTCAACCTTGAGCCTGGTGGGACTTGAACTGCCAAATTGCAGTCATCCGGCAGTCAGCAGAAGTAGCTTGTAGTACTACCTCACCGCAGCTCTCCAGATTTTCCTGGAAATTGATTAAAATCTCTTTGTTGCTTGCCATAGTTCTGTAGATATTACAGTAATTTCTGCAGTTTTCTGATTTGATAATGACCAGAATGCTGATTTAACTTCATCTTCTACCTCTAAATGTTCTCATAAATAAGGAATGTCTTCTAAAACATATTGGATGTTAATATTCCTTCTGTATAGAATTTCAGTCTCCTTCTTTCTTTCTTTCTTTCTTTCTTTCTTTCTTTCTTTCTTTCTTTCTTTCTTTCTTTCTTTCTTTCTTTCTTTCTTTCCTTCCTTCCTTCTCTTCTTCTTCTTCTTCTTCTTCTTCTTCTTCTTCTTCTTCTTCTTCTTCTTCTTCTTCTTCTTCTTCTTCTTCTTCTTCTTCTTCTTCTCTCTTCTTTTTCCTTTTCTTCTTCTCATCCTCTAACATATCAGTTCAAGAGTAGAATATCCTTCTTAATTTGGGGATCTTTTAGAAGACTTTTCTTATTTGTCTGTGTCTGTTTCCAACTTCAGTACTTTTATAGATGTTTCTTCTAACAACTCTGAAATTTTTTGCTAAGTTTCCTTCTGGAGATCTGTATCTAGTTTTGGCTTCTCTCCTCTTTCTTCTTATTTTCTATTGACTGTTCTGACATTCAGTTTGGTTTCTTCTGTTTCTTAGTCTTTGGCAGCCCCTTTTCACATTTAATCTTAGTAACTTCTTTGAATTTATTCCACAATTCCTCCAGATCTCTATCAATGACGTTCAAGGAGTCAAAGTCATCCCTGATGTTCTCTTTGAAGATGGTGTTGACACATTCAAGATCATATTATAGTGGGAAATGATTGGCTTTGTTCTTCCATTTTAGGCACATGAGCAATTTCTAATCTGCTTAATAGTCAGACCCAACATCTTTGCTGTTATAATATAAGAGCTGATGATTAGGGAACTGGAGACTAAAACATATGAAGAACGGTTGCAGGAGCTGGGTATGTCTAGTTTGATGAAGAGAAGGACCAGGGGAGACATGATAGCAGTGTTCCAATACCTCAGGGGTTGCCACAAAGAAGAGGGAGTCAAGCTATTCTCCAAAGCACCTGAGGGAAGAACAAGAAGCAATGGGTGGAAACTAATCAAGGAGAGAAGCAACTTAGAACTGAGGAGAAATTTCCTGACAGTTTGAACAATCAATCAGTGGAACAGCTTGCCTCCAGAAGTTGTGAATGCCCCAACACTGGAAGTCTTCAAGAAGATGTTGGATAGCCATTTGTCTGAAACGGTATAGGGCTTCCTGCCTAGGCAGGGGGATGGACTAGAAGACCTCCAAGGTCCCTTCCCACTCTGCTATTGTATTGTATTGTATTGTATTGTATTGTATTGTATTGTATTGTATTGTATTGTATTGTATTGTATTGTATTGATGGAATCTGGAACTTTCAGCAGCTGAAAATCAAGCTTGAGATTTCATTGGAAAGTACCTTCCGTCCTTCGGCTTTTAGCTTCTATATTGGGACACTCGGCTAGCGCAGCTGTGATTTTGATGCATTTCTCAGGCCCAGCAGAAACACCCACCAAAGAAAAGGCTCCTGGGGGCAAAAAGACCCCAACAACTTGTTTTCCTTTTAGCCAGCTTAATGAAAAACATGCTTTTCCCACAGAGCTTCACTAAAACAAAAAAAAAAGTAATTGGGTTACTATTTCAGTGCAATTAATCAAGGGCAATACATCACTTGGTTAAGAGTTCCAGAAATGCTTCCTCCCCCTTCCCTCCCTCCCTCCCTCCCTCTCTGCGAGCAATCTTTTGTCCCGGAATTTAAAGACAGTCTGGTTCCTATTGTGAAACTGCTCCATGCAGACTTACAGGCACAAGATCATTTGGGAGAAGTATATACAGTGTATAAGGGTAAAATAGAGGATGCACAAGGAATTGTGGCTCTACCTGTGGTTCATGGATTACACACACACACACACACACGCGCGCACACACACACACACAGGACACCCATGCTTCGCAACCGGTTCACTCCGGTTCAATCGTTTGGCTCAGTGATAGTCAGCGACTGAAACATATAAGGCAATGATGCGCTACCACTTGTGCTTGCGTGCCCGCTCACATAGTTTAATCCCCCCGTGCCCCTTGTGCATGCACACGTCTCTCTCTCTCTCTCTCTCTCTCTCTCTCTCTCTCACACACACACACACACACACACACACACACACACACACACACACACAAACACACATGCTGCCTCAGAGGCCTCTGGAGGCCAGAAACTTCCCTGTTCCCGACTTCCGGTAGGCAGGGGAAGGTCCATTTTTTTGCCTCCCCAGACTCAAGAGGCTTTCTAGGAACCTGGGGAGGGTGAAAAATGGCCCAACACGCAAACCGGAAGTTTGGGAATGGACTTCCGGATTGCCCGTTGGGCGGTTTTTCAAAGCCTCCAGAGGGCAAAAATTGGCTTAAAATCAAGGCCGAAAATCAGCTGGCCAGTGCGCTGAAGCTGACAGGGGAGCGCCTTATGTGCCCTCAGAAATGACTCCGCGTGCCACAAGTGCCACGCATGCCATAAGTCATAGATATAAGGGAATATCGCTCCCGCTGCCTTGAGTCCAGAAGCCGTTCCATAGGTGGAAGGTGTAGACATTTTGGTGAGGTACCGACATTTAGTACTGTAAGGAGTCCCAGACTGCTCCTGAGTGAAGGAATGGAACGACTGCCAGTTTGAACTGAGATAACTGAGGGAATGTGAGGCAACTGGCAGTTGGAACAGAGTTCTTTTAGATGGGGAGGGGGAGTAGAATGTCTAACTCCTTACATTAGCGTGTGTTAATATAAGGCAACTGGCAGTTGGATCAGAGTTCTTTTCAGGTGGGGAGGGGGAGTAGAACTCATTAGCATCAAAGCATGTTAATTACTGCATAAGAAATACTAATAATCTGATGGTCACTTTGAAAAATCCTTTCTTAGCAAGCACCTAGAATTCAAGAGGAACATACGTGCCAAATTTCAAGTTTGTAGACTTTACGGTTCTGGAGATTTCATGATGAGTGAGTGGAATTTGCCTTTTATATATAGAGATTTATGCCACTAATAATCATGTTTGTCTGGACAAGCATTATATATTATTTTAAAAATAAAGAATTGCTACTTTATCTAACACTATATGATAGTGTTAGATCAAATTTCCACTTTCCTTGGCTATTTCAGATTATAGCACTTCCTAAAGTCTTTAAAGTGCACACTGATTTCACATATAGAAGTGTTAGTGGTTTCTCAAAGGTGCTTTTTCAAAAGGCAACTGGATTTTGTTTTTCCATGAAGATGTTTCGCTTCTCATCCAAGAAGCTTCTTCAGTTCTGACTGAATGGTGGAGGATGGAAACATTTATATTCCTTTGCAGTCATCTGGTCATTAGCTCTCTCTCGGAGAGTCATTGAGGCCATTTGGAGGTTTATCTGTGCCCTCGGGGGTCACCTTAATAGTGCATATGAGTGTATTAATGGTTTCCGTTTTTCCACTCTGATGTATTGGCTATTGCTATTTAGAATGAGTTAATAATATACTTGAAGAAAAGCTGAACTGCTAATGGGTTTCCCACTTTTAATGGCATTCTCCTATTTTTTAAGAAGGCAGATTAGTTCTATTGCTGCCTGATATGCCTTCTTTATTGTAAACCTCAGCATCCGTTACTCTTAGTTCTCTTTTGCTAATGTCTCCCATTAAAACCAAGTTTAAGGGATGTGGTATATTCTCCATGTTGAATAGAGTTGGAAGGTCTTTTAGTCCAAATAGAAGACCCTATACCAGGGGTGTCAAACTCAAGGCCTAGGGGCCGGATCTGGCCCATGGGGTACTTAGATCTCCCCCCATGGGGCTGTCCTGGAAACAGTGAAGGACCAGCCTGCGGTGCTTTTGCCAGTGAAAACGGAGTTCAGGAGGGCCACGCTGTCCTTCTGACCTCCGTTGTCTCTGGCAGAGGGTTGCAGGAGGCTGTGGCAGCTGAAAACGGAGCTGGGGAGCCCATTTTTGCTAATAGAGCGCTTAGGCCACCACAGGCGCCCCTGACTTGAGTGACGGCGAGCTGGCCACACCCACCCTGGCCACATGCCCCCCGACCCTGAGGTAAAACACAACCCTGATGCGGCCCTCAGTGACATTGGATTTGACACCCTTGCCCTATACCAGTGATGGCGAACCTATGGCACGGGTGCCACGGGTGACACGCGGAACCATTTATTAGGGCATGTGAGGCATTGCCCTGTCAGCTCCAGCACTCATGTGTGCACTGGCCAGTTGATTTAGGCCTTCTTTTGAGGCCATTTTTCGCCCTCTGGAGGCTTCAGGGAAGCTCCTGAAGTCTCTGGAAGTGGGGAGAGGAGGCTGTTTTCACCATTCCCAGGCTCCTAGAAAGCCTCTGGAGCCTGTGGAGGGTGAAAAAAGCACGCCAAAAGCAGGCGGTCACCCACATAGCATTATGGGTGTGACACACCTACGCACGACCCACCTGCACTCCCCCCGACTTTGGCACGCGAGCCAAAAAAAGGTAGCCATCACTGCCCTATACCTTTTCAGAGAAATGGTTGCCCATAGACGTAGACATAGAAAGCGGAGCTGGAAGGGACCTTGGAAGTCTCCTAGTCTCCTAGTCCTTGTTCTCCATGACGAGTTCATGGAGAACAAGGGTATCCATGGCTATCATGATGGATGCCTAAGGACACCCTCCGGGTTGGAGAGATAGGCAGGATATTTCTCAATGCCATTTGCAGGGAATCATAAGCAGGTGAAGACATCTGCTTGGGAAGACCGTGAAGCAAATGGGGAGCCACTGTGTGAGACAGAATGCTGGACTGGATGGGCTGTGGCCTGTTCCAGCAAGGCTGTTCTTATGTTCTTATGTTCTTAATCCCTTGCTCAAGCAGGAAACTCAAAAGCCGTTCAGATAAATGGATGTCCAGTCTCTTCTTCAAGGCCTCCAGTGATGGAGCACCCACAACTTCTGAAGACAAGCCGTTCCATTGGTCGATTGCTCTCACTGTTAGGAAATTTCTCCTTAGCTCTAGGTTGCTTTTCCTCCTTGGTTAGTTTCCACCCATTGCTCCTTGTCTTACCTTCTGGTACTTTGGAAAATAGTTTGACCACCTCACCTTTGTAGGAGCCCCTCAAATATTGGAACACTACAAGGGTGGGTTGCTGCCGTGTTTACTACCAGTTTGCAACCCGCGTGCACCAGATGCAGTTCACATATGTGCGCTGTTCAATGTAAACTGTTCTTTGCGCATGTGCAGAACAATTTACAGTGAGCTGCGCACGCACGGACACTAAAAACCAAAATGGTGGTGGCCCAGCAGTGGCAAGGGACCTGGTTCAGGGGCATGGCAGGCATGGGACGCTGCCGGTTCTGCAACCCAGGCCTGAATTCTGTTGAGTCCTCAGGTCTACAACCCAGACAGCAAGTCTGGTAACCTGTGAGTCACCGCATTCCAGAACAGATCAGGCAGCTGCGTTAATTGACTGAGACGAGCTGACTGGAAGCTGTCTGGAAAGGAGTTACAATGTTGCAATTGCTTGCTAGGAGTTTTCCTGCCTGGTAACTCTATATAAGAGGTTGCCAGAGAAGAAACCTTGCCAGTTGAATCTTGAGTGTGTTGTAAATAGTGTGAATAAACGTTCCTGTTGTTTTGACCATGCCTGAGTCGGAATCCTTTGTCTGATCTAACAAATTCCATTACCGGTAAGGCCGAACTGGGAGCAACCAACCTCTGGAACACTGCTATCATGTTGCCCCTAGTCCTTCTTTTCACTAGATTAGACAAACCCAATTCCTGCAACCGTTCCAGTCTTAGCTGGTCTTGTGGTGACTTTTTCTGGACAGCTTCTTAGAATAGAGTATCAGAGTTAGAAGGGATCTTTGAGGTCTTCTAGTCCAACCCCCTGCTTAGGCAGGAAACCCTACACCACTTCAGACAAATGGCTATCCAACATCTTCTTAAAGACTTGCAGTGTTGGGGCATTCTGGAGGTAAGCGGTTCCACTGCTTAATTATTCTGTCAGGAAATTTCTCCTTGGTTCTAAGTTGTTTCTCTCCTCGATTAGTTTCCACCCACTGCTTCTTATTCTTCCCTCACATGCTTTGGACAATAGTTTGACTCTCTTTTCTTTGTGGCATCCCCTGAGATATCGGAAGACTGCTATCATGTCTCCCCTAGTCCTTCTTTTCATTAAACTAAACATACCCAGTTCCTGCAACCGCTCTTGATATGTTTTAGCCTCCAGTCCCCTCATCCTCTTTGTTGCTCTTCTCTGCACTCTTTCTAGAGTCTCCACATCTTGTTTACATCATGGCGACCAAAACTGGATGCCGTATTCCAAGTGTGGCCTTCCCAAGGCCTTATAACTTCATGTGATCTTGATTCTATCCCTGTTTATGCAGCCCAGAACTGTATTGGCTTTTTTGGCAGTTGCTGCACACGTCTGGCTCTTATTTATTTATTTATTTATTATTTTAATCACATTTATATCCCACCCTTCTCCACAAAGGACCCAGGGCGGCGCACAGGAATTTAAAAACATACAAAACAATAAATACAGAATTTAAAAACATATTAAATTATAATCCTATGCTAAAATCCAAATTAAAATCCCCAATTTAAAACTATCTAAAATAGTCCCAACGGGAGGTTAGGCTAGGAGGTAAGTCTTGTCCTTCATGTGATGATCACCTTGGAAAAAAGCAGACTGTACACATTTGTCATGTTCGAATTTTAAAAAAAAAGAATAAAATTCTTTTTCGTTGCAGCCAGAAAGAAATCTTGTTGCACTTCAGGGCTTGAAGGGCAATTTAATTCTTTAATTTTTTTTTAATGTTTCCTGCTCATTTCCAGCGTGTACTGGATTTGCAAATTTGCAGTGTAAACCAATACATCATATCATCGACCGCCTCCCCCATTTCTCCCTTCCTCACCTCCTGCAAATTTTTTAGTTTTTCATACACTGTGCATGGAAGCGGGAGTCAGAAGGCAGACATTGTATTAATATTGCTCTTTCATTTAGTATAACACATTCTTTGCAACCCAGTTTCTCTTGCCAAACCACATACTTAAGACGACATCGCGTGAGTCCGAGAGAGAAGCCTTCTCATTGGCTGTTCTTCTCTCCTGATGCCCTTCAGCCAACTTTGTCAGTTTCCCGTTGGAAGAGAAAATTTGAGGTGTGACGGATATTAAAACAGAAGTTTAATGACTTGAAGTAACCCCAGTTTTAGGGAAATTGGTGGGTTTATCATGCTGTTTTTGTTCCTCACCTGGTGATTCATTCCCTCATTCATTCATTCATTCATTCATTCATAACGGGAAAAGTAATTGTTGTTGCAGTTAATAAAACAGAGCGATATCAGTAGCCAAAGTTGTGATAAACTTATTTAAATAATTATTTCCTTCTGGGGAATTGTACCATGAGAAATAATTAACAGATGGGGAGAAAACTTTAAAGAGGTAAGCCCAGCCACAGTTAAGCAAAAAAAGGTGTCTGGAATCGTATTTTGCAGGCTATTCCGATTAAACGCAGGCTACTTTTGAGCAGAAATATACATTTACACTCTGCAGCTGCAATTTGAAACACATTTAGTAGGGAATAATCCCCATGGAATTTAGAGTATCTGTACTATTAAATATATTGGCGGAAAAGTCTACATTAAACTCTTTATGCAAAATATTTAATTCTTTCACCAAGAGAATGCTTAACGCACCAGGTTAGAAACTGGGAGAATGGGATTCTAGTCCTGCCTGGGTACAAGGCAGGGGTGAGTTCCTGCCAGTTCTAGCATCTTCTATGGAAGAGGTTCCACAAATCTGCAGGGCCGTTTAGAACCGGTTCCAGCTCCCCCCCCCCCCCCAGTGGTGGGTTTCTGCAGGCTCGCACCTACTCGCAAGAGCCGGTTGGTGAAATTTAGAGAACCGGTGAGAGGGGGTTCCACCGGCGTACCTAATAATAATAATAATAATAATTTTAATTTCTATCCCGCTCTCTCTCCCCAAGGGGACTCGAGGCGGGGCACAGGCAATTAAAAATACAAATAGACCACAAACAAATACAAAATACAAAGTTAAAAATAGATTAAATAAATCCTGCGCTAAAACCCATAGCTAAACTAAAAATTACCCCTAAAAAACCCTGACCTAAAAAGAGACTACCCAAGGCCGGCCAGACGAAAAAAGTGCGTCTTTAATTTTAAGCGGAAGGAGCGGAGGTCCGTGGTTGTCCTGATATCGGGGGGAAGGTCATTCCAGAGGGCTGGGCCCGCCACAGAGAAGGCCCTTCCCCTGGGCGTCGCCCGCTGACAAAGTCTAGTGGACGGCACCCGGAGAAGTCCCTCTCTGTGGGAGCGAATCGGCCGTGAGGATGTATGGGGCAGGATCCGATCCCGCAGGTAGCTAGGTCCCGAGCCATGGAGCGCTTTGAAGATGGTAACTAACACCTTGAAGCGCACCCGGAAGACGACAGGTAGCCAGTGCAGCTCGCGCAACAGCGGTGTTACATGGGCAAACCTAGAGGTGCCCATAATTGCTCGCGCGGCTGCATTCTGGACCAACTGAAGCCTCCGGGTACACCTCAAGGGGAGCCCCATGTAGAGAGAGTTGCAATAATCCAGTCGGGATGTCACGAGAGCATGAGTGACTGTGCGAAGGGCGTCCCGATCCAATAGGGGGCGCAACTGGCGTACCAGGCGAACCTGGTAAAACGCCCTCCTGGCCACGGCTGTCACTTGATCTTCCATGGACAGCCGGGTATCCAGGAGGACACCCAAGTTGCGCGCCCCATCCACAGGGGCAAGATGTTCGCCCCCTATGGCCAGCGTTGGAGAGAGCTGGTTGAATCGGGCAGCCGGAAACCACAGCCACTCGGTCTTGGTCGGGTTGAGCCTAAGTCCGTTACTTCCCATCCTGGAAGTAAATCTGGCCCGCCGCTGCCAGTGACCCAACGGGAAGGAAAAGAAAGGAAGGAAGGAAGGAAGGAAGGAGGGAAGGAAGGAAGGAAGGAAGAAAGAAAGAAAGAAAGAAAGAAAGAAAGAAAGAAAGAAAGAAAGAAAGAAAGAAAGAAAGAAAGAAAGAAAGAAAGAAAGAAAGAAAGAAAGAAAGAATTTATCATCACAATTGAGTCCCAAATTTTGGTTGCTAAGCAAGAGCGTTGTTAAATGAGTTTCACCACATTTTAAAAGGTGGCCACTCCCACCCTGTCACATGACTGCCAAGCCACGCCCACAAAATAGGCCACACCTACATAGTAGGTTCTAAAAAATTTGAAACCCACCACTGCCCCTCCCGTCCGCCCATCATCAAGAGGAAGAGCGAGAGGAGGAATTCTGGGTGGGGAAAACTGGGAAAACTGATTTACTTTTGGATGCTATTTGGTACCCTGACATTAACCCGAATGCAGTGCCCATGAACCAGAGAATCTCCCTTCTAGCCCTTTCATTCCATGACTCTATGGAATCATATTACAATTTATAATAGAAGGAGAAACAGTCATTGATCAAACAAGTTTAGTCTAGTTAGTTTTAACGGGTATTTTAGCACAGGTACGGTTTAATCTATTTTTAATATGAAATGTTGTATATAGTCATTGTTTTTATTCTTCCTGTGCACCGCCCCGAGTCCCTGTGGGGAGAGGGTGCGGTCTATAAGTATTAAATTATTATTATTATTAAGTTAGTTTTAATCTTGGCTAGGTTTTTTTTATCTCCCTTATATTGTGCAAACCTAGAAAAAAAAAGACAAATTCAATAATCAAGCTGAACTGTTGTAGGAATGAAGCCACTTTGTCAAAAATTAAAAGAAAAAAACCTCAGAGCCACTGCAGGACATGGAGTAGCTAGGTGATGGCTAACCTTTTTGTCCTCGCGCCTCCCACCCCCCCACATGCAGGCACATGCTATTTCAGGTGTTAAATAGGTCTTGTATAGGTATCATCAGCTAGCCATGCCCTTACTGGGATTCGAACCAGGCAGGTGTAATTGCTTCTAGACTTAATTGGGGCTTACCAGGGTGTTGTGACACAAGCATATACTTATTCCCCCTGTCTCAGCTGATCAGGGTAGAACCAGTGGTCTAGTGGCAATTACACCTGCCTCACATGTAATACTTCCCTGGTTCGAATCCCAGTAAGGGTAAGGCTAGCTGATAAGAGCTAAATAGCTCGAAATAGATTTATTCTAGTCTCCCTTGTTTATTTATTTATCAGCTCAAAACCTAACACACCTGTAAACAAAAGACACAACGAAACTCATACCTTTCTGTCTGGATGGTCTCTGGTGATGAGCCCGATTCAACCAGCTCTCTCCAACGCTGGCCATAGGGGGCGAACATCTTGCCCCTGTGGATGGGGGGCGCAATTTGGGTGTCCTCCTGGATACCCGGCTGTCTATGGAAGAGCAAGTGACAGCCGTGGCCAGGAGGACGTTTTACCAGGTTCGCCTGGTTCGCCAATTGCGCCCCCTATTGGATCGGGACGCCCTTCGCACAGTCACTCATGCCCTCGTGACATCCCGACTGGACTACTGTAACTCTCTCTACATGGGGCTCCCCTTGAGGTGCACCCGGAGGCTTCAGTTAGTTCAGAATGCAGCCGCGCGAGCAATTATGGGGACCACCAGGTTTACCCACGTTACACCGCTCTTGCGCGAGCTGCACTGGCTACCTGTCGTCTTCTGGGTGCGCTTCAAGGTGCTAATTATCATCTTCAAAGCGCTCCATGGCTCGGGACCTAGCTATCTGCGAGATCGGATCCTGCCCCATACATCCTCACGACCGATTCGCTCCCACAGAGAGGGACTTCTCCGGGTGCCGTCCACTAGACTTTGTCAGCGGGCGACGCCCAGGGGAAGGGCTCTCTCTGTGGCGGGCCCGGCCCTCTGGAACGACCTTCCCCCTGACATCAGAACGACCACTGACCTCCGCTCCTTCCGTACGAAATTGAAGACCTATTTCTTTCGACTGGCCGGCCTTGAATAATTCTCTCTGTCTATTGATTCTAAATGCATTTTAATGGGTTCTTAATCATTTTTAGCACGGGTAACACTGTTTAATTATGTTTTAAAGTATGTATTTTGTATTTATTGTATATTGTTTTTAGTTTCTCCTGTGCACCGCCCCGGGTCCCTGTGGGGAGAGGGTGCGGTTAATAAATCCGAATTTGATTGATTGAAAGGCAGAAAAGGAAATCAGTATGCTTCCTCCCTTAATTGGGGCTTACCAGGGTGTTGTGGCACAAGCATATATATATATGTTAGGTTTTGAGTTGATAAATAAATAAACAAGGGAGACTAGTATAGATCTATTTCGAGCTATTTAGCTCTCATCAGCTAGCCATGCTACACAAGTATATACATACATGCATACATACATACATACATACATACATACATACATACATACATACATACATACATATCTCCATAATTGTTCCACAACACCCTGTTAGGGCCCCAGTTAAGGGAGGAGACATACTGTTTCCTTTTCTGGCTTTCGGCTCATCACCAGAGACCATCTAGACAGAAAGCCATGAGTTCCATTGTGTGATTTTTAAAGTATGTGTGTTAGTTTTATGAGCTGATCAATAAATAAATCAGAGAGACTAGTATAGATCTATTTCGAGCTTTTTAGCTCTCATCAGCTAGCCATACCCTTACTGGGATTCGAACCGGGGCTGTATTAAAGGCTCTTGCCTAATATGCAATACAGCCCCGGTTCGAATCCCAGTAAGGGTATGGCTAGCTGATGAGAGCTAAGAAGCTCGAAATAGATCTATACTAGTCTCTCTATTTATTGATCAGCTCATAAAACTAACACACATATGTGTGTGTGTGTGTGTGTGTGTGTGTGTGTGTATTTTCTCGATGGCTTGCATATTGTTTTAATTGCATTTTGATTAAACAGCACGCACTGCAGAGCCCCGAAAATCATCTGGCCGGCAGGAGGCACACATGCGTGTGTGGTGGAGCACAGTTGGGGTGACGGCTCACATGCCAGCAGAGAAGCTGCCGTGTGCCGTAGGCGGCACACGTGCCATAGGTTCACCATCCCGGAGCTAGGATAGGGGGTTTAATCTGTGCTGTTACTGTAGCATAGCAAGATGGAAAAATTCTTCCCCGGGGCACCGCAGAAGATGAGTGATCAGAAAAATCAAGATGACAGCTACAATACAATACAATAGAAGAGTTGGAAGGGACCTTGGAGATCATCTAGTCCAACCCCTGCCTAGGCAGGAAGCCCTATACTGTTTCAGACAAATGGCTATCCAGCATCTTCTTAAAGACTTGCAGTGTTGGGGCATTCACAACTTCTGGAGGAAAGCTGTTCTACTGATTAATTGTTCTCACTGTCAGGAAATTTCTCCTCAGTTCTAAGTTGCTTCTCTCCTTGATTAGTTTCCACCCATTGCTTCTTGTCCTGCCCTCAGGTGCTTTGGAGAATAGCTTGACTCCCTCTTCTTTGTGGCAACCCCTAAGATACTGGAAGGCTGCTATCATGTCTCCCTTAGTCCTTCTTTTTATTAAACCAGACATACCCAGTTCTTAAAGACTTGCAGTGTTGGGGCATTCACAACTTCTGGAGGAAAGCTGTTCTACTGATTAATTGTTCTAGCTGTCAGGAAATTTCTCCTCAGTTCTAAGTTGCTTCTCTCCTTGATTAGTTTCCACCCATTGCTTCTTGTTCTACCCTAAGTTCTTTGGAGAATAGCTTGACTCCCTCTTCTTTGTGGCAACCCCTGAGATATTGGAACACTACTATCATGTCTCCCCTGGTCCTTCTTTTTATTAAACTAGACATACCCAGTTCTTAAAAACGTCCAGTGTTGGACTGATTAATTGTTCTAACTGTCAGGAAATTTCTCCTCAATTCTCAGATGTCACTCTGGGTTCGAATGGTAGAAAGATACTTACCTTCCACACAATTGCTAAGGGAAAATGAGCTCAAAGAGCTCATTGCAACATCTCTACATCTTGGCAAAATAACGGGACGGCTTGATTGTGTTTAATTTATAAGCCCTTGACTGGGTCAGTTGCTTCCATGCTTGTCTACCTCCTGATTAAGAAATCCTGCCAGACTAAACCAGTTGCCACACTGTCTCCTCCCAATCTGCCTGATCTTGGTCTTCTGCAATACTCTTTTCAAAACATTTTAGAGCCCTGAACTCCGGCATCATTGGCCAAACAAACACGACCATAGTTTTCTTATAATTACAGAAGCTATCGTCGGTTTTCTTGGCCTGTTCCAAAGCTTCTTCTCAAGGAGGCTGTAGTAGGGCTGGATGGACCGTTCATGTTCTTCGGGACATCATCTGGGGGACAGGAACAAAGGTAGCTTATCCAGGTTGTTCTCTTGTCCAGGGATGGGTAACCTGGAGCCCTCCAATTATTGTGAAAGCATAGCTCCATCAGACAGTATGGCTTCCAATGATAGCTCCATCAGACAGTATGGCTTCCAATGATAGCAAGAGAAGGACACAGAGGTGGGCTGCACGTATCTTAACAACTGGTTCACTGGTTGTGAGTGTGCCACTGTAAGTCAGTGCAGTTACATGGCAACCGCATCACTTCATTACAGAATTGTCAATTATCATTAAAGAAGGACGATCCGTAATACCCAATGGCTTCATTTCTACAATTAACCAAATCAAAGCTAATTGAAGGAGCCAAGCAGGCAGAGCTGGGGGAGGGCGGAGTTAAACATGTCATAAGTTTGAAGTACTTATGAAGCCACAAAGGATTCAAGTTTAGCCCTTCTTGAATTCCATTGATCTTAATCTGACGCCGATTCATAGTTGAACTTCAGTTGTGTATGGTTTGAGCAATAAATTCTTCTGAACTGCAACTTAACCCTGGTCATGATCCTTTGTGCTTGACAATAATCTAACTAAGGACCACCTTTAACTCTGCCACCTCCAGCTTTACCTGCTCTCCTCCTGCACTAGTCAAAATTAAGATTAATCAGGATTAGCACACTGTGTGACTAGAACTGCTAGATCTTCCTCTAACTCAGATGAACATGTGAACCTGCCAGTGTGTTTGTAGGTCCCACAGCTTTGCAAAGAGTGGGACCCCAAAATCTGCCCTAAAATCCTAGTGTGATGGCACACCACACAACAATACAGCATTTCAAATCGGGATCTCTCAGACAGGAGAATCATTTCCCAAACATCCATATGGAAATGTTTCCCAGAAGTCAAAAGACTGAAAAACACAGCTTGTTAAAACAGTGCAAACGAGTTTCATATTTCAGTGTGATGCTTTTTCTCAGAACTAGTTAACATTCCTTATCTTTGTCTGTTGCTAGAGAATTCAAAGAACCTTGACTTTGACTGTTTATTGACTTGTTACAAATGGGACATGAAGCACTAGTGGGACATTACACATCTGGAATAGCATTTCCCCTCTGATGAAGCCAATGCTTTCACTTTTAAAAGCACGGGCTGATGAACTGGAGTGGCAATGCTGCATACGATTCCCTATGGTCACTGCAATTGAAAAAGGCAAATTAACTGCAAATGTCAGGAAATGGACTGTGGCGTTTCGAATTATGTTCATGGCTATTTAAAAACAGCGTTTTTCAAAGCCAGCAAGCTTAAGAGGTGTGGACGTCAACTCCCAGAATTCCCTAGCCCATAATCATCATCACCATCTCCTTTTAATGACCCCATAATCCCTTGCGGGAGTGGAGTCTGGGCAAATGAAGGGAGTGTTTACTGGCCAGATGCCACTCCTGTCATCAATGCGGAGTTATATTCAGCAGATATATTCCAATATGCCAATATTAAACATGTTAGGAATATAATCCTAGTGTTGGGTTGGCAATATATATAAAAGCGATGATTGAAATTGGTATCTGTAACTTTAACTGATACAGTGGAATGTGATTGGCTGCTGCTTCCTCAATCAGCCATAAGAGGGAGTCAGAAGCACTGTTAGACGCTGATCTTTGAATGGAGACTCTGAATGTCGCAGTTAGATCAGCAGAGCAAGGAGAATCATGGATTAAGCAACTGTAAGCCAACTGTTTGAGTTACAGACTGTATTTTGATTCAAGACTAACTATCACTTGTTCGTGAAGAAGTAGTTTACTTTATTTTCCACCGCAAGTAAAAGTTTACTTGTCTTACCATCAGTGTCTGTGCCTGTTAGTGTGAATATCTAGCAACATATCTCTTGCTGCAATTCCGTTGCCCGTCTCTCAGTCTCCTGAGATATCCTCAACAAAACAGATAAAAAACAAATCAATAATAACTTTATAGCAATCCTTCTGCTATCCAAACTACAGCATTCACACACCGAAGGGCAATTTTAGCTCACTTTCTGAGTCCAGAAATATGCAGCAGTCCAGAGAAAATGCCCTCAGGGGAAGAACATTACTCAACTTAATGTGGGTAGGATCAGATACGATGTTGATGCAATGAAATACAGAAACCAATTTACCTAACACCAAATGTCTCCAGGAAATTATTGCAACTATTAATTACCAGGGCTTTGAAGTACCTTGGCCCCGAAAGCCAAAAGATACTTTGGTGTGCCCAGGGTGACTCTTACGGCATCCTCTGCAGCTTTTTAAAGCAGCTACGTCATTTCCCGGGACGATGCAGCTCTTTCCCCAATCCTTGTGCAAGTTAAAAGCCAGGTTTAGTTTCAGAAGTTGTACAGGGGCTTCATTTGCACTCCCAAAAGACATTTTCCCATTTGAATCTATAAAGCCACACAACTTATGTTCTGTCGTTTGTGGAGCAGGGCCTCCTTATATCTGACTTGGGTCTTTGATTCATTTCCTGAAGAGGTCCAGAGAGGTTTCGACTTTTTCCACCCCAATCCTAATGTTTATAGGCTGGGGATGGCGAACCTTTTTCTTATGTGCCAAAAATGCGTGTGCGCACTCGATCTCCCCACCCACCTACGCATGCGCGCATGACACCCCCTCCTCCGCGTATGCACATGTGACCACCTCCCCAGGCTCCGGAGGCTTTCCTAAAGCCTGGGGAGGGCGAAAACGGGCTTCCCCGGCCCCCTGGAGGCCCTTTGGAAACCAGAAATGGATCGTTTCCGAACTTCTGGTTAGCCTGTTGAGTCCATTTTGTGCCCTCCTCAGGCTTCAGGAAAGCCTCCGGAGGCTGGGGAGGGTGAAAAACAGCCCCAACAAGCCAACCAGAAGTATGTTTGGAGGGTTTCCTGAAGCCCAGAGAGGTAGAAGCCCGGAGAGGTAGAAGCCCCGAGAGGGTCAGGGGAGAGTCAGCCTCCCCTGACCCTCTGGAAGGGCAAAAAAATCAGCTGGAGCTGACAGCTGGCGTGCCACCAAATAAGGCTCCGCGTGCCACCTGTGGCACGTGTGCCATAGGTTCACCATCATGGTTATAGGCTTTGAGTATAACCAAACTTGGTTTTAACGGACTACCTGGGAGGAAGGGGCCCAAGAGGTGATATTCATCAGGTTCTGACCAGGTCTGGAGAACCGGAAAGTTTGAGTAGTTCAGAGGACAGGTAAATACCACCACTGGCTGCCCCCCCCCATCTATTCTCTGCCTCCCGAGTCCCAGCTGATCAGGAGGGAATGGGGATTTTGCAGTAGCCTTCCCCTGCCACGCCCACCAAGCCATGCCACGCCCACTAACCCACAGAACCGGTAATAAAAAAAATTGAATCTCACCACTCAAGGGGCCTGCATAATTGGCAATTTATGACTTTTATATTAAATGATGCAAATGGCTGAAAATATTGGGAAATGAATATAACATTAAAATAGATGCCTCCTGTAGAATGCTTTGGATGTAATGGAACTGATCTGTTATTTTGGGAGAATGTCTCAAGGTGAGTTTTAGTGATTGCATTCAAGGTCCTTTAAATGGGAGCCAAAATTACATTTTCACTATGTGAAAAAGTTCTTCTTTTAGCCTTTCCAGGCAGATGCTCTAACCTGCTCTTTGATTACAGCTTTGCTGGCTGGAGAATTCTGGGAGCTGAAGTCCTTCAGACTTAAAGTTGCAAAGGTTGGAGACCCCCTGGTTTAAACAATACAGACACAGAATAAGTAGAACTACGTAGCACCAAACAGTATCCAAAACAGATTAAAATTGGTGTCCGTTAGTATCCTCACTTTCAAAAGACATAGAATCCATTGGAAAACTTTTGCCACGGCTATACCATAGGCCTGGAACAAAGTTATATAGGTAGCTCTTGACTTAAAACCATTTAGAGATGTTCAAAGTTACAACAGCCCTGAAAAAAGTGACTTATGACTAAGGTGACCAGATTTTCAAACTCCCAAAGCGGGACACCGTCGACGGGGGGGGCCGCACGCTCCGGCACGGCACGCGCCTGCGCAGAGGGCGTCGGGGCAGGGGCGCGCTCCCACCCGCCCCCGCGGGGCCCTCTTTAAAAGCAGCGGCGGTGGCCCAGCCCGGCGGTGCTGAGAGCCGCCGGCTGGGGCGGGGCGGGGGAAGGCAGCCCAAGCCGGCCGCTGTCAGCCCATCATGCCGGCGTGATGGGCTGAGCTGAAAGCGGCCGCCTCGGGCCGCCTTCCCCCTTCCCGTCCGAGCCAGCAGCTCTCAGCACCGCCAGGCCCGGCCGCCGCCGCCGCCTTTAAAGAGGGCCCCGCAGGGGCGGGTGGGAGCGTGCCCCCGCCCCAATGCCCTCTGCACAGGCGCGTGCTGCGCCGAAGCGCACCCCCCTCTCCTTGGCCCTGACGCCCTCTGTGCAGGCGCATGCCACGCCGGAGCGTGCGCCCCCCCTTTTCCTCGGCCCCGATGCCCTCCCCGCCCAAGCCGGTGCTCTCAGCTATCCGCGCCCGCCACCTGCCCGCCAAAAGTGGGACATTTTGAGGAGGCGGCGGGGCGCGGGATATCTGCTGGTGAACCGGGACTGTCCCGCCAAAAGCAGGACGTCTGGTCCCCTTACCTATGACGGTTTTTCACACTTATGACATTTGCCGCCTCCCCTTGGTCACATGATCAAAATTCAGATGCTTGGCAACTGGCTTGTATTTATGACGGTTGCAGTGTCCCCAGGTCATGTGATCACCTTTTGCAACCTTCTGATGAGCAAAATCTATGGGGAAGCCAGATTCACTTAAAAAATGCACTGATTCACTTAACACCTCGGGCAAGAAAGGTTGTAAAATGGAGCAAAATTCACTTAACCTTCGCTTAGCAACTGAAATTTTGGTCATACGTTGAGGACTACCTGTATGAGTAACAAAATTATGGGCTCAGTAAGATGGATCCAGGAACTGCTCTTGTGGCTTAGAGGTGGAGCTCTCGCCTCCCAATCAGGAGGTTGTGAATTCTAATCCTAGGTAGAGGCAAATGTAGGGTCTCCTGCTTGGGCAGGGGGTTGGACTAGATGACCTGCAAGGTCCCTTCCAACTCTGTTAATCTGTTAAATGCATAGAAAGTCCCAAGATTGTTAGTAAGAAAACAGGAATTAAAAAAAAAAGCAGTGGAAAATCCCCACTGTTAATTGCCCGGAAAATTATAAGGATATTTTCAGAAAGCCACTAGAGAGTCAAGTTCAACTTGTAGGAGTTTATTCTTTTGGAATTAATAATAATGGGGAGATTGATAGTGCCAAGGCAGGAGGCATAAGTGGTGCAAAGGCTGTTTGCAGCCTTGTCTGGAAGGAGTTTAAATGAGGTGAAGAGTCCATCTCTGCTTATTCCTCAGTGAAACGCGGTTCCTGACATTTGGTCCTGCTGATATGGCCTTCTGTTCCCTGCCATCCAGAGGTGGGCCGACTCGTAGGAAGCCAATGGAAATTTGCAGATTGCACGAGGATCATGTGGTGGAGTGGGAGGAAGCCGAGGGCAGGATGGGTTGCGTACCAGAATCTCACAAATGTGTGCAAAGCATGGTGTGCAAAGAGGAGAGGCAAATTCCTTCAGCCTGCCTCGATTTCCCTCATTGGTTGTATCTGCCACTGACGTCTTCAGTCCTTTCTCCCTGGGTCCTAACCCTCCGTCCATTCCACACACTCCCCGCACATCAATCAATGCTGGAGAGTTGGAAGGGACCTTGTAGGTCATCTAGTCCAACCCCCTGCCCAAGCAGGAAACCCTACATCTGCCCCTACCTAGGATTGAACTCACAACCTCCTGATTGGGAGGTGAGAGCTCCACCTCTAGGCCACAGCAGCAGACCTTCTAGTCCAGTGATGGCTAACCTTTTTTGGCTCGTGTGCCAAAATCGGGGGGAGCACAGGGGGATCGTGCATGGGCGTGCCACACCTATAATGCTATGTGCGTGATGCCCTGCTTTTGGCACACTTTTTTCACCCTCCCCAGGCTCCAGAGCAGTGGTGGGTTTCTGCAGGCTCGCACCTACTCGCGAGAGCCGGTTGGTGAAATTTAGAGAACCATTGAGAGAGGGTTCCACCGGCGTACCTGGAAGTAAATGTGGCCCACCGCTGCCAGTGACCCAAAGGGAAGGAAAGGAAAGGAAAGGAAGAAAGGAAAGGAAAGGAAAGGAAGAAAAAGAAAGAAAGAAAGAAAGAAAGAAAGAAAGAAAGAAAGAAAGAAAGAAAGAAAGAAAGAAAGAAAGAAAGAAAGAAAGAAAGAAAGAAAGAAAGAAAAGAATTTATCATCACAATTGAGTCCAAAATTTTGGTTGCTAAGCAAGAGCGTTGTTAAATGAGTTTCACCACATTTTAAAAGGTGGCCACTCCCACCCTCTCACATGACTGCCAAGCCACGCCCACAAAATAGGCCACACCTACAGAGTAGGTTCTAAAAAATTTGAAACCCACCACTGCTCCAGAGGCTTTCTAGGAGCCTGGGGAGGGTGAAAACAGCCTCCCCTCCCCACCTCCAGAGGCTTCAGGAGCTTCCCTGAAGCTTCCAGAGGACGAAAAATGGCCTCAAAAGAAGGCCTAAATTAGCTGGCCAGCACACACATGTGCGCTGGAGCTCGCGTGCCATAAGAAATGGTTTTGCGTGCCACCTGTGGCACCCGTGCCATAAGTTCGCCATCATTGTTCTAGTCCAACCCTATGCTTAAGTAGGAGACGGTATACCATTTCAAACAAGTAGCTGTCGCTTCTTAAAAATCTCCAGTGATGAAGCACCCACAACTTCTGGAGGCAAGATGTTCCACTGATTAATTGTTCTAATTGTCAGGAAATTTCTCCTTAGTTCCAAGTTGCTTCTCTCCTTGATTAGTTTCCATCCATTGTTTCTTGCCCTGCCTTCTGGTGCTTTGGAAAATAAGTTGACCGCCCCTTTCTTCTTTGTGGCAGTCCCTCAAATACTGGAATACTGCTATCATGTCATCCCTAGTCCTTCTTTGTCCTAACCCTACAAACTGTAGGTCTGATGGCTTGTTTTAAAACACTCAGCATTTGACTTGCAAGATTATGCTATCATGACTGATAATAAAAATAAGATTTCCCTGCAAGACTCAGGTTTCCAATATTGCTCATATTGCAATATTTAAATATTGCAAATATTGCTCTCAAGCCCCTGATCGCTTTACCAGAGGATTGTCAGGGTTCCAAGTAATAGACCCATAGAAAGCAAAACTCCGAGGCGGGTAGATTCCTCAAAGAATAGCTTTAATGCAGAGGTTCCCAAACTTGGCAACTTTAAGACTTGTGGACTTCTGGGAGTTGAAGTCCACAAGTCTTAAAATTGCCAAGTTTGGGAACCTCTGCTTTAATGGATATATCATATTGGCACAGATCTGGTGAAATCCAACTGTGAAGACTCCCATGGTTTTCACCTAATTAAAAGTAAAAGTTTTTCATTTTCTCAAAACAATCAGTCTCATGGTCCAATCAAAGCGTGGTCTAGTTGCCGGGTGGCATCACTCTGCCGTCCTCCGACCAGGTGTGAGAATGTCCTTGGTTCCCAAGAGAAAGCATTTTGTTTTGGCTACAGAATCCCAGCTCTCTCAATTCCCCCCTCCCTATCTCTCAGCTCCAGTGTGGCACCACTGAAGCTGTCAAAAATGGCTTCGGTCAGCTCAGCTTCAGGATTGACAAGGAGAAAGGATCGACAGTGAGGGCTGGATTGAAAAGGTGCTGCCGGTTCCAGCGACTCAGGCCGCCAAACCACTACCAGTTCGTCCGAACCCGTCCGAACCAGTAGGAACCGACCACTGGTCCCGGAGGCTCCGCACGGGCCCTGCACTAACCTCCCATACAAAACGGGCCATGTGGAGGGGTGGGGTGGGATATGGAGGTTCTCCAAACTGGCCATAATGTTAGCTACAGGATCTCCTGAACCCGGACGAACCCATTGCAGCCCACCCCTGCCCAGGGGATGTCTCCTCCTCTTAGTTATCTTTGGAACAATAACTTTGCAAGGCGCAGAGGTATGGAGGTCGCCTCTGTGGTCAAGGGCAAACTTTTTTTTTTGTTTCAAGAGGAAAATAAATCCTATCCCATTCAGTCCACAAATCATTGGGTTCAAGTGATCTAATGGAATGCCATTCCACCCCACCCCACCCCTTACAATAAGCCTCAGTTGATAAAGTACAGTGGCCAGTTGAGGAAACAAAGTGATCGGTTTTAACCGTAAATCCCCTTCGATGGAGCCAACTGAACTTTCATTTCTATGAAGTGGTCTGGGAAGAACCTCTCCGCCCCCCCCCCCGCCCCCCACTTCGGGGCTTAACGATGCATTTACTGCTGTCCGCTAATTGGCAAAAGGCTTCGGCTTTTCCCGGAGCAAAAGAATTGTAGGGATGCCGGCAGCCTTCTCCAACCCGATGCCCTCCAGATGAGGCTCAGTTTTCCTCGGAAGCTGACGAGCACAATGGCTCTTGGGATCCCGGGGTTCGAGGCCCTCGAATCTGGGAGGCCGCCGGCTTGATATCTCAACGGGAATTAGATAACTTTGCTTTGTCCTCAGATTCAAGTTGCCAGAAGCAACTTCCCGATTACTTCAGAGGGAGCCCCTCCAGAGAGGCAGGTTGAGTTACAGCCAGGCCGATGGGGGGCTGCCGGGACGAACAAAGCAAGCTTCCCCCTGCCCGCCCCCGACCGAGAGCAGCCAAAACAATGTCTTCTTCCACACAGCCTCCTTTCTCCAGCACATGTTGGCTGGGCTGGCAGCCAAAGGGTGACTCCTCCAACAGCAGCTTTGACGGGCAGAGCCTTTTCTGTGAAAAGCTTGTGCGAGTCACGCTGAACCAAGCCGGGGAAGGCTTGGCAAAGTGCCCTGGAGAAAGCGGGCTTGAATGGCTGGGGCCTCCAGGGAGGATGGTCTTCTCTGGTCTTCTGCAGCTCCCTTGTTTGGGTGACTTTCTTTCCCCCCCCCCCCAATTGATTAGATTGTTTTTATCCTGCCTTTATTACTTTATAAGTAAGTCAAGGGGGTAGGCAATACATTATATTGCGTCTTCCTCTTATTTTCCCCGCAACAACAACCCTGTGAGGTGGGTTAGGCTGAGAGAGAGAGAGGGACTAGCTCAAAGCCACTCAGCTGGCTTTGGTGTCGAAGGCAGGACTAGAACCAGGGGTGGGATTCAGCCGGTTTGGACCGGTCTGGGCGAACCAGATGCTAATTTTACATCTGGTTCGCTGAACCGGTAATTGAAAGGACTGGCTGGCCTCGCCCCGCCCCTTCTCTCCCAGGAGTCTCCACGCTGCCCGTTTTGGATGCCAGGTAAATGCAAGGCTGGCGCCGAGTCTCTGGAATGACAAAGAATGGGCCTTCCCAGAAGTTCCGGAAGTCCGGAAACGGGCCCATTTTCAGCCTCTGGAGAGCCTCCGGAGCCTGGGGAGGGTAAAAACACCCCCCCTTCCATGGTGCAGGAGGCCAAGTAGGCCACTCCCACCAGGCCACACCCACCCAGGAACCGGGCAGAGAACCAGTTGCTAAAAATGTTCAATCCCACTCCTAACTGGAACTCACAGTCTCCTGGTGATTGGCCCAAAGTCACCCAGCCAACTTTCATGCCTCAATTGGGACTAGATCTCCTAGTCTCCTGGTCTGAATGCTAGCACCTTAACCAAACTGGCTTCTGATCTATCACCTAGACCTATGGAAATTTTCCACTTGGGTTTATCCCTTCCTCATTGAAACTTACTGCACTGGCTAATGTTAGGTGCTCCTCTAAATCATGACTTGTTTGATTCACTTTAAATAGCAGATCCCAGTTTTCTACTTTAAAAATATTGAAGCCATGATGATGATCAGAAGCTGCCGTGATCAGAAGCTGCCGTGTATTTACAATGGTTGCCGCATCCTAAGGTTCATGCGATCATCATGTTGGAATACATGTTAGAATGTAGAATGTGGAATACATGTTAGAATTGCAACAACTACAGAATTATTCAGCCAGTAGGTGGCAGTGTTTATTTTTCATCTATGGTTATAATCTATGGCAGGGGTCTCCAACCATAGGTCTCCATAGTTGGAGACCCCTGATCTATGGTTCCTTTTTTGTTCTGAGGAGAGTTTCTGTATGTATGTAACCATCTTCTGCTACCAACCTGTATGGCTATATAATAATCCTCTGCTACTGTTTCTAGATAATAGAGTGGTGCGGTGGCCTAGAGATGTAGCTCTCGCCTCACAATCAGGAGGCTGTGAGTTTGATCCTAGGTAGAGGCAGATATTTCTCTCTGGGCACGATGGGAATATATCTGCTGAATATAACTCCGCATTGGCATCAGGAAGGGCATCCGGCCAGTAAACAAACTGCTATCCACCCCGCAAGGGGTTATGGGATCGTTAAATGAAGATGATGATGACCATTTCTAGATAATAAAACAGAATTTTCTAACAATTTACAATGGGTGCAGCATCCGAAGCTCATGTGACCTTCCCAGCTGGTTTGACAAGCAAAGTCAATGGGGAAAACTGGACTCACTTAACAACTGCACTGACTCACTTAACAACCATGGCAAAAAAAAGGTCATAAAATCTGACCCACGTCACTTAACAACCACCTTGCTTTGCAATGGAAATTCTGGTCCGAACCTGTGGTTGTAAGTCGAGGACTACCTTCCGTTAAAAAGGATCCAAGAATGACTTTCCAATCAGTAGCTATATATAGATGTGTGTGTGTGTGTGTGTGTGTGTGTGTGTGTGTGTGTGACGTTTTTGAGCTGATCAATAAATAAGTCAGGGAGACTAGTATAGATCTATTTCTAGCTTTTTAGCTCTCATCAGCTAGCCATACCCTTACTGGGATTCGAACCGGGGCTGTATTACATGCTAGGCAGAAGCTTTAGCCATTAGGCCACCAGATTCTCTTCCTGGTCAGCTGAGACAGGAGGATAAGTATATACTTGTGTCACAAGACCCTGTAAGGGCCCCAATTAAGGGAGGAAGCATACTGCTTTCCTTTTCTGCCTTTCGGCTCTTCACCAGAGACCATCTAGACAGAAAGCCATGAGTTCCGTTGTGTACTTTTTTTACATGTGTGTTAGGTTTTTGAGCTGATCAATAAATAAATCAGGGAGACTAGTATAGATCTATTTCGAGCTTTTTAGCTCTCATCAGCTTTCTGTCTAGATGGTCTCTGGTGATGAGCCGAAAGGCAGAAAAGGAAAGCAGTATGCTTCCTCCCTTAAGTGGGGCTTAACAGAGTTTTGTGACACAAATATATATATATAATTGTTCCACAACACCCTGTTAGGGCCCCAATTAAGGGAGGAGACATACTGTTTCCTTTTCTGCCTTTCGGCTCATCACCAGAGACCATCTAGACAGAAAGCCATGAGTTCCGTTGTGTGATTTTTTTATGTGTGTTACATTTTGAGACTATACTAGTCTCCCTTATTTATTGATCAGCTCAAAAATGTAACATATATATACATACATATACATACACATACATACATACATACATACATACATACATACATACATACATACATACATACATACATACATTAATTACTAGGAACCATCACCCAACAAGATGGGGACAGGGAAAGAAAACCAGAAGATTCAGTCCCACGTTCTTAAATTACAAAGTTTATGCAACAAGCAGATGGGAGAAAGGACTGGGCAAAGGCAGAGCCAAAAGGAGAGCTGGTTTCTATAGAGCGGATGCCAGGCCTCCATGGGAAGGGTGCCAAGATGGTGGTGGCAACCGCCTGCATCAAGCCACCATATAAAATGAGGGTAGGGTTTTAATTGCACCACCATCTTGAGCTTTTGTTATTCCCGTGTGGAAAAGCTTTAATTGTACACCTCTGTCTTTAAAGCTGCGGGAATGGTACGGTGCAATGGATAAATACTGCATTTTTCCAGAATATAAGACTCAACGGAGTATAAGGCGCACCAAGGTTTTGAAGAGGCAAATTAAAAAAAAAAGTTTTTGCACTCTGCAAACCTCCCGGAAATGAGCCCGTTTCCCCCCCCCCTCAAAAAGGGCTTGAATAGCCTTTAGGAGGCTTGTAGGGTGCTCCTGGGGGCCAGGAGGGGCTAAAAACGAGCAAAAATCGGCCTGCTTTTTGCTCATTTCTGCCCTCCCCAGCGCCCAGGAGCACCCTGAAAGCCTCCTAAAGGCTCGGCACGACCATTTTGGTGAAGGGGCAGGGTTTCAGGGGGCAAAAAATGCTGTATTCAGTGTATGAGACATATCCAGATGTTCAGTTTGTTTTATTTATTTATTTATTTATTTATTTTTGTGATAACGGTTTTTTATTTTTCCATTTTCATAACATACAATCAAATGTTTATTCTTACATGGCCAGCATTGTATTTTGTTATTCAATGTTTACATCAAGTCACCTTACAATCACCTCCCGAAAAACGACTACTGGCTCTTCTGCTCTTCATACACCGTATTTGTACCTTATCCATCACTTTCCTCTTCCTCTCTCCCCCCTACCTCCTTTTTCCCCTCTGTTCCTTTCTCTACTTCCCTTATCACTCTCTTCCACTCTCTGTCTTTCCACTCCTCCTTTCTCGCTCTTCTCTTCCACTCTCTCTCTTTCCACTCCTTCTTTCTCTCCTCCTCTTCCTCCCTCCTTGCCCTCTCTCCCATCCCTCTCTCTTCCCTTCCCTCTCTCCTCTCTTCTACTCTCTCTTTCCACTCCTCCTTTCTCTCCTCCTCTTCCTCCCTCCTTGTCCTCTCTCCCATCCCTCTCTCCTTCCCTTCCCTCTCCTCTCTTCTACTCTTTCCACTTCTTCTTTCTCTCCTCCTCTTCCCCCTTCTTGCCCTCTCTCCCATCCCTCTCTCCTTCCCTTCCCTCTCTCCTCTCTTCTACTCTCTCTTTCCATTCCTCCTTTCTCTCCTCCTCTTCCTCCCTCCTTGCCCTCTCTCCCATCCCTCTCTCCTTTCCTTCCCTCTCTCCTCTCTTCTATTCTTTCCACTCCTCCTTTCTCTCCTCCTCTTCCTCCCTCCTTGCCCTCTCTCCCATCCCTCTCTCCTTCCCTTCCCTCTCTCCTCTCTTCTACTCTCTCTTTATAAATCTTGTGGACACCTTGAGTGAGGGTACGTAGTAGGTAGAACCTTTAAGTCAGTGTTTCTCAACCTTGGCAGCTTGAAGATGCCTGGACTTCAACTCCCAGAATTCCCCAGCCAGCATTCGCGAATGCTAGCTGGGGAATTCTGGGAGTTGAAGTCCAGACATCTTCAAGTTGTCAAGGTTGAGAAACACTGCTTGAAGGGGACTAGTAGAACAGCACTTAAAGCTTTGTGGAAAAAAAACCTCTTTGCTTAAGTATGTGGCAAGTAGACATAATGTCCCAGATCTGGTTTCTCAAGTTCAGCTGATTATTATTATTGTTTTTTAAATCTTTAATTTCCATTGTTTGATTAGCTTTCTCTACTTCTTTCAAGTATGTAAAATAAACTGGCTCAGTTCCCTTCCCCAGCTGTTGCAACACCACTTTCCAAAGATTGAAAGGTGGGGGGGGGGGAGATTAAGACTTACCTTACAGTTGTAGGAAGTTGACATCCACCCCTCTTCTAGAAAAATGATATATTTTAGGAAATATTAAAAGGGCAGAATATTTCCCTAAAAGGCAGAAACTCGCACACACCCCAACCTTTGTCAATGGGCCATTAAGGCCTGAGCCAGTCTATTCTTCCTAACAAAGATCTGCTTCCTTCAGGCAGAGCCATAATAGGAATCCCAAAGCCCTTTCATTACATCATCACCCAGCAAGGCTCAACCAAGGTTAGGACTCAGGACAGCCAATAGAGTTGCCCCTGCATGGCGCCATGAGAGCCTGACAGCCAATCAGAATACAAGCTCAAATTCAAAAGCCCAGGGAGGACATAAAACCAAGGCGCAATCAGCATCTCTTCCAAATTTTTGGCCAGGACCCCAAGTGATCATTAAACCATCTTTCCAATCAGCCACCATGTTTCCAATGTCTTTCGCCCCACTTGGAACTGAACCCAGATGGACATTTCTTCCAACACAGTAAAGGCAAAAGAAGAGAGCGAGAGAGAGAAAGAGAGCATCCAAATTACTACATCCAAACTAGCTGAGTAAAGTTGTTCCAGAGATCTGAATCAAAAATGTCATTGCGATAAAACTTTATGGGAGTAATCGAGGTGGGTGGTATGGATTTTTCCATGGAAAGTGAGCAGATGGTTTTGGATGGAAAGTCTACCCTGCTAAGACTTGGGTTTGTTAATTACTTGAGGTTAGGTTGACCTGGGGTCCTGATTATCTGGGAATATCTTACACAAACTACTTAGGGAGGGGCGGGAAAGAGTAACAAAACAACAGAGTTAGATGGGCCTTGGAGGTCTTCTAGTCCAACACCCTGCTCAAGCCGAAGACCCTTATATACCTGGGATGGCAAACCTATGGCACATGTGCCAGAGGTGGCACGCAGAGCCCTCTCTGTGGGCAGGTGCACTGGAACCAGCTGCTTTTCTAGTTTTGGATGCACACAAGTGCACCAGCCAGCTGGCCTTCACGGACACCAGAGTGTCAGAAAATGGCCCCAAAACAGCCCAGAAATGGCCTCAAAACAGACTGTTTTAGGGCCATTTTCAGATTGTTTTCTGGGCCATTTTCAGGCCGTTTTTTGGACCAGAAACAGCCCCATAATGGTCTGAAAATGCCCGCCAAATGGTCTAAAATGGCTTGAAAACAGCCCCCAAATGGCCTGAAAACAGCCCAAAAACTGGCATGTATACACTGGCCAGTTTGTCTTCAGGTTTCTGGCACTCCAGCGCGCACCATGAATATGCATGCACGCATATTCTGGTTTGGGCACTCAGTGCCGAAAAGGTTCGCCATCCCTGCTATATACCATTTCAGACAAATGGACGTCCAGTCTCTTCTTGAAGGCCTCCAGTGTTGGAACACCCACGATTTCTGGAGGCAAGTCATTCCCCTGATCAGTTCTAATTAAAATTGATTAGGACATTTCTCCTTCGTTCTAGGTTAGCTCTGTCCTTGATTAGTTTCCAGCCATTGCTTCTTCTCCTGCCTTCAGGTGCTTTTGAGAACAGGTTGACCCCCTCTTCTTTGGGGCAGCCCCTCAACATATTTAAACAATGGTATCATGCCATCCTAAAATACAGCAGCAGAGTTGGAAGGGACCTTGGAGGTCTTCTAGTCCAACCCCCTGCCTAGGCAGGAAGCCCTATACCATTTCAGACAAATGGCTATCCAACATCTTCTTGAAGACTTCCAGTGTTGGGGCATTCACAACTTCTGGAGGCAACTTCTGTTCCACTGATTCATTGTTCCAACTGTCAGGAAATTTCTCCTCAGTTCTAAGTTGCTTCTCTCCTTGATTAGTTTCCACCCATTGTTTTTACTTCTGCCCTCAGGTGCTTTGGAGAATAGTTTGACTCCCTCTTCTTTGTGGCAACCCCTGAGAAATTGGAAGACTGCTATCATGTCTCCCCTGGTCCTCCTTTTCATTAAACTAGACATACCCAGTTCCTGCAACCGTTCTTCATATGTTTTAGCCTCCAGTCCCTTAATCCTCTTTGTTGCTCTTCTCTGCACTCTTTCTAGAGTCTCCACATCTTTTCTACATCGTGGCGACCAAAACTGGATGGAGATCCAAGGTTCTGGGCAAATTATTGTGATGGGTTAGGATGATCTTGGCAAGGCTGCAGAGAGATCACTGCTAAAATTCCCTTCTATTCTGTAAGATGACAGAAAACCTTTATTTTCCTAACCCTCCTCCGCCTTAGACAAAGCATTTTTCAAGAGTTCTATAGACTATCAGATTCCATTTACGACCTTCTCATATTTACTTGTCCCTTGAGAAAAATAATCAAACGTGAAGGCTACAGGATTCTAAAGAAATCTCCCTTCTTTGAGGTTGGAATGCTTTACATTCCTTGCCGATTATTTGAATCCACTGTTTTATCAGTTTCCATAGTTTTGCCTTATTCATGGCCTGCTATGGGAGGCGTGTGAGGAGGCTGAAGATAAGGCTGCACCTGTTGAACACATGCCAAATTTCAAAGGACTCCTGTGCTGCAAAGATTAAAACACCCTCTTGAGTCATGATAATTGTAGGCAAACCCATGGCAGGGGAGTGAGAGTAAAAATCCTGGTCTCTACCCTCCTGTGTAAGAGTCTTCGTTGTTTTCCACATCTTGAGAGCAGCTACATCCAACAAAGAAATTATACATGAAGTCCTCAGCATACAACAGCAATGGAGCTTGCCCATTACAACCAGGGGTGGGCTTCAAAATTTTTAGCAAGGGGTTCTCTGCCTGGTTGCCTGATGGACGTGACCATAGTGGGCATGGCCTAGTTCCATGTTGGCGAACCTATGGCACGGGTGCCACAGGTGGCACACGGAGCCATTTCTTAGGGCACGCGACGTGTTGCCCTGTCAGCTCCAGCATGCATGTGTGTGCTGGCCAGCTGATTTAGGCCTTCTTTTGAGGCTGTTTTTAGCCCTCTGGAGGCTTCAGGGAAGCCTCTGAAGCCTCTGGAGGTGGGTGGGGAGGCTGTTTTCACCTTCCCCAGGCTCCTAGAAAGCCTCTGGAGCCTGGAGAGGGCGAAAAAGTGCGCCAAAAGCAGGGGGTCAGCCACATAGCATTATGGGTATGGCACGCCCACGCATGACCCCCCTGCACTCCCCCTGCTTTTGGCACGCGAGTCAAAAAAGGTTAGCCATCACTGGCCTAGTTGGATTCCTGCATCATGGTGGTGATGGGTTTTGCCCTCTCTGAGCTGGGGAGGCTTTTTTCGAGCCTCCAGGAGGGCAAAAACGACCTCCCCAGGCTCCGGAGGTCCTCCGGAGGGCCCGTTTCTGGCTTTCCAGAACATCTGGTAGGTCTGTTTTTCACCCTCCCCGAACCTCCGCATGCGCCCTGCACTTACCTGCATCCAAAACGGGCTGCATGGGGACTCCTGGGAGGGGAGGGATGGGCGGGGCCAGCCAGGAGTGGGATTTGGGGGTTCTCCGAATTGCACAGAATCTTAGCTAGAGGTTCTCCCGAACCCCTGTGGACCTCTAGCAGCCCATCCCTGATTACGATGGGTCTGTGTTATGATGGTTGGAAATCAGGTCTGTCTTGTGACCAATGCGATTTTACAACCGTTTTTGTGGCAATTATTAAACTTCCGCTGCCATTGTTAAATGGTCAATAAGCAAACCCCTTTAGTGGCTATGTGCACAGTTTTGCTAAAACCACAAGTAACTTCCAGTTTTCAGCAAACCCATCCTAAAATGCAGTCATGTAACTGCATGGCATGGCAAACAGCTATAAATGCAATCGTGATGCCAAATATGTGTAATTATGTGATTGTGAGTGTGTGCAACCATCAGAACTTCGGAACCGGGGCACAATTTTGTTTTTGCAGGTGGATTATCACTTGGAATGTCCACTAAGTCAGGGGTCCCCAACCTCCGGTCCGTGGACTGACATTGGGCCACAGCATGTCAGAAATCGGGCCGCGCAAGCAAGCAGCTGCGGGATGTAGGCACAATATGAAACCACACCCCCTCCAGTCCACAGAAAAACCTCTCTACGGAACCGATCCTTGATGCCCAAAAGGTGTCAGCCCTGGACCGCCAGACGGCCCTTGGCTGCCATTCGGGTGGGGGAGGAGTGGATGTGCACACAAGGACATCAACGGCTACACCACAATGGCATCCTAATGGGGAGGAGCTGCTTCCTGAGACACATGCGCCTACGGCCCTCATCACCTCACTCCTTCGTCCATGGGACTTCCACCTGGCTGGAGGGGCCTGGGCATTACCTGGCTGATTGCTCCTGCATCTGCGGGGCTTCCACCTGACTAGCAGAGCCATGGCCGCAACTGGGTAATTGCAAAACAGCTGATCGTTGCATCATGGAAACAGCTGATCATCAGAGCACGGAAAGGAGCAAAAAATAGCCCGCTGACTGAGTGCAGGCAGCCGGTGGGAGGGGCGGGGTGTACACACTAAGGAGGTGGAGCACAATACAAGGGGTGGGTGAACTAACCACGGTAGCACAAACTTTTGATTCCTTTTGGATGGTTGCTCTGTGCCGGGTGTACGTTTCCAGCAGTGGTGGGTTTCTGCAGGCTCACACCTACTCGCGAGAGCCGGTTGGTGAAATTTAGAGAAACGGTGAGAGGGGGTTCCACCGGCGTACCTGGAAGTAAATCTTGCCCACCGATGCCAGTGACCCAATGGGAAGGAAAGGAAAGGAAGAAAGGAAAGGAAGGAAGGAAGGAAGGAAGGAAGGAAGGAAGGAAGGAAGGAAGGAAGGAAGGAAGGAAGAAAGAAAGAGAAAGAAAGGAAGGAAGGAAGGAAGAAAGAAAGAAAGAAAGAAAGAAAGAAAGAAAGAAAGAAAGAAAGAAAGAAAGAAAGAAAGAAAGAAAGAAAGAAAGAAAGAATTTATCATCACAATTGAGTCCCAAATTTTGGTTGCTAAGCAAGAGTGTTGTTAAATGAGTTTCACCACATTTTAAAAGGTGGCCACTCCCACCCTGTCACATAACTGCCAAGCCACGCCTACAAAATAGACCACACCTACAGAGTAGGTTCTAAAAAAATTTGAAACCCACCACTGGTTTCCAGATAAACAAATCTAACATCAATTTGTGTTGCTGGCTTTTTTTTACTCAGGACACCGGAATATGACAAAAAGTTGGGGACCACATAACTCAAGGATGACTTTTATTTGTATATTGACTCCCTAAGGGCTCTAAACAGTGTTTTAAATCTTAGAGAAGATCTTTCGATATGGATCTACTGGTGACAGCCCTTTGAAGTTCACAGGAAAGTTACTGTATTGTTACAGGATCTAGTAACTGAATTTTGGAAACATTAACAGGTAATGCACATAAATAGGCAGAACTTCATCGGTAGACGTGCAGCCGCCATCTTGGTTTTTTTCAACCCTGGCACAATTTTGCATAGTAAGGAAGATAAAACCAAAGGCAGAACTGTTTTAAGGATTCTTAAACAAGGCACGGCCATAACCAGGTGGAATTGTGCAGCATTAAAATTGAACAAATGACGGAAAAATAAATAAAAATTAAAATAAAAGTATCATATGTCGCGCTTATGGGTAACACCCATGCTTTAATAATAATAATAATAATAATAATTTATTTTATATACCGCATCCTCTCCCCAAGGGGACTCGGAGCGGTGCACAGGGAAAAATTAAAACGCTATCAAATATACATACAGAATAAATACAGATAAAAACAAATTAAATTAATTGTCCCTGCACTAAAATCCCCACATTAAAACTAACGATCCCTAAAAAACCCTCATGGAAGAGACTAACCTAGGCCGGCCAAGCAGAAGAAGTATGTTTTGAGTTTCTGGCGGAAGGAGCGGAGGTCCGTAGTTGTTCTAATGTCGGGGGGAAGGTCGTTCCAGAGGGTTGGGCCCGCCACAGAGAGAGCCCTTCCCCTGGGCGTCGCCCGCTGACAAAGTCTAGTGGACGGCACCCGGAGAAGTCCCTCTCTGTGGGAGCGAATCGGTCGTGAGGATGTATGGGGCAGGATCCGATCTCGCAGATAGCTAGGTCCCGTGCCATGGAGCACTTTAAAGATGACAACTAGCACCTTGAAGCGCACCCGAAAGACTACAGGCAGCCAGTGCAGCTCGCGCAAGAGAGGTGTTATATGGGTGTACCTGGTGGTTCCCATTATTGCTCGCGCGGCTGCATTCTGGACCAGCTGCAGTCTTTGGGTGCACCTCAGGGGGAGCCCCATGTAGAGAGAGTTACAATAGTCCAGTCGGGATGTCACGAGGGCATGAGTGACTGTGCAAAGGGCGTCCCGATCCAATAGGGGGCGCAACTGGCGTACCAGGCGAACCTGGTAAAACGCCCTCCTGGCCACGGCTGCACTCCATAAAATCTTCGTTACGGTCATAGACTAGCATAGGGCTGCACTCATACTCAACTTTGTATTTGGATCCTATTCCCTGTACGTTCACCAGTTTAATTCAATATTCCGCTTTCATTTATTTGCCGCCTTGTATGCCACAGTCAAAAGAAAATGTATAATTTAGATCAATATTGAAGGAAATATCATTTGTAAGACTAACCCTAAATAAGACAGAGAATGAGAGCGAGCTACCAAAAATTCAATTCTTCACAATGATTTTATTTGGATTAGCATCCTTTATGATCTTCTGATAAAAAATGACAAGATTTGGAGAGAAAATCATCTGTTTCTGAAAAGAAAACAGTGTGTATTTCAGAAACAGAGCACTGGGGACTCTGAAATTCAGTCACAGTGCACCATCTTGTGGCCGACACTCTAATCTATTTTAAATGAGATTGTTCTGTGGATCTTGCTGAAAAGACCAATGTGTGTGTGTGTGTGTGTGTGTTAGGTTTTTGAGCTGATCAATAAATAAACAAGGGAGACTACTATAGATCTATTTTGAGCTTTTTAGCTCTCAGCCATACCCTTACTGGGATTTGAACCAGGGCTGTATTACATGTTAAGCAGAAGCCTTAGCCACTAAGCCACCAGGTTCGTTCCTGATCAGCTGAGACAGGAGGATAAGTATACATTTGTGTCACAACACAATTTATTTATTGATCAACTCAAAAACCTAACACACATATAAAAAAAAGTACACAACAGAACTCATAGCTTTCTGCCTAAATGGTCTCTGGTGATGAGCCGAAAGGCAGAAAAGGAAAAGCAGTGTGCTTCCTCCCTTAATTGGGGCCCTAACAGGGTGTTGTGACACAAACGTGTGCATATATATATAAGTTTTTAAGGGCTGATTAATAAATAAGAGACCAGGATGGATCCATTTCGGGCTTATTAGCCCTCTTCTGCTGGCCATACTACCTCCACTGGGGTTTGAACCGGCACTCTCCAGCATATCAAGCAAGGCTGTCTATGCTTTGAGCTATCCGGCTTCCCCTGATTATATATATATGCTGGCATTGCTTGCTTCGGGTATTTTCTTACTTACTTTTCATTTGCTTACCCGAAGCAAGCAATGCCAGCATACCTACACCCATGAAAATCTATAAAAGCATATATATATATATGTAGATTTTGGTTTATTCGGGTCTTTTCCCGTGTAAAATTAAAGGTGTTTTTGCAACGTTTCGATGGGATCACCCCCATCATCATCAGGCTTCGGCCTTGGCTTTCTTGCAAATGAGCTGTATTTGAAATGGCAGTTTTTCTGTAAGTGGAGGTGGGAGGGGTTGGAATGTTGGCTTTGCTACTTTAAACTGATTGGTTGGCTGATTTGCCACATCCTGATTGGTAGATGGAGTTTGTTGAGAGTGATTGATGTTGGTGTCAGTGTTTGTGGCCGGGACTTGTTTAGTGGCCGGGACTCGTTTAGTGGCCAGGACTTGTTTAGTGGCCGGGACTTGTTTAGTGGCCATGATTTGTTTAGTGGCCGGGACTCGTTTAGTGGCCAGGACTTGTTTAGTGGCCATGACTTGTTTAGTGGCCGGGACTTGTTTAGTGGCCATGACTTGTTTAGTGGCCGGGACTTGTTTAGTGGCCGGGACTTGTTTAGTGTCCGGGACTCGTTTAGTGGCCAGAGCTGGTTTCCAGATGTCTGGCAGGCGGGAGGCATCATCGCGTCTGTTCATGTTGTGGGGATGTTTTTCTATTTCAATAGCTTCCATAATCATTCTCCTGTTGGAGTGTTCAGTCCTGGAGAGTAATTTTGTTTTTTCAAAGTCAATTTCATGACCTGTTGCTTGGAAGTGCTGGAAGAGGGAGGAAGTATTTACTTGTCTTTTAACAGAATTCTTATGCTCTGAGATACGTGCACTAATTCTCCTATTAGTCTGTCCAATGTATGTGGACGAGCAGACTTTGCATGGTATTTCATAGACTCCTTGGTTTTCTAGCTGGATTTTGTCTTTGGGGTTCCTTAAGATGTTAGCTATTTTTTGGTTAGTGTCGAAGGATGTCTTGATATTGTGTTTGTGGAGAAGTCCTGGCCACTAAACGAGTCCCGGCCACTAAACAAGTCATGGCCACTAAACAAGTCCCGGCCACTAAACAAGTCCCGGCCACTAAACAAGTCCTGACCACTAAACGAGTCCCGGCCACTAAACAAGTCCCGGCCACAAACACTGACACCAACATCAATCACTCTCAACAAACTCCATCTACCAATCAGGATGTGGCAAATCAGCCAACCAATCAGTTTAAAGTAGCAAAGCCAACATTCCAACCCCTCCCACCTCCACTTACAGAAAAACTGCCATTTCAAATACAGCTCATTTGCAAGAAAGCCAAGGCCGAAGCCTGATGATGATGGGGGTGATCCCATCGAAACGTTGCAAAAACACCTTTAATTTTACACGGGAAAAGACCCGAATAAACCAAAATCTACATACCTATACCCGTGAAAATCTACGAAAACATATATATATATATCAGTGGTGGGTTTCAAATTTTTTTAGAACCTACTCTGTAGGTGTGGCCTATTTTGTGGGCGTGGCTTAGCAGTCATGTGACAGGGTGGGAGTGGCCACCTTTTAAAATGTGGTGAAACTCATTTAACAACGCTCTTGCTTAGCAACCAAAATTTTGGACTCAATTGTGATGATAAATTCTTTCTTTCTTTCTTTCTTTCTTTCTTTCTTTCTTTCTTTCTTTCTTTCTTTCTTTCTTTCTTTCTTTCTTTCTTTCCTTCCTTCCTTCCCTTTCCTTTCCTTTCCTTCCCTTTCCTTCCCTTCCCGTTGGGTCACTGGCAGCGGCGGGCCAGATTTACTTCCATGTACACCGGTGGAACCCCCTCTCACCGGTTCTCTAAATTTCACCAACCGGCTCTCGCGAGTAGGTGCGAGCCTGCAGAAACCCACCACTGATATATATATATATATGTAATTGTTTCACAACAACCTATTATTAGGCCCCAATTAAGGGAGGAGACATACTGTTTCCCTTACTGCCTATCGGCTCATCACTAGAGACCATCCAGACAGCAAGCCAAGAATTACATTGTATAATATAATATAGTATAATATTTTAGATATGTGTGTTAGTTTTATGAGCTGATCAATAAATTAAATTAGAGAGAGACCAGGATAGATCTATTTCGAGCTTATTAGCTCTCATCAGCTGGCCTGTATACTGACTGTCACAGACAGAAGCCTGCCTGATGATGGCAAGTGAGATCTTGCCGAAACGTTGCAATAACATCTCCATGCTATATACACGGGAAAATCCCCGAAGCCAGCAATGCCAGCATACCTACATCCATGAAAATCTACGAAAACATATATATATGTGTGTGTGTGTGTGTTAGTTTTATGAGCTGATCAATAAATTAAATTAGAGAGAGACCAGGATAGATCTATTTCGAGCTTATTAGCTCTCATCAGCTGGCCATACCCTTTACTGGGATTCGAACCAGGGCTGTGTTGCATGCCAGGCCAGGAGCCTAGCACTTCAGCCAAGCTGGCTCCCCTATTGCATCAGCTGAGACAGGGTATATTAGTATAGGTAATTGTTTCACAACAAATTGTTTTGAATCCCAGTAAAGGGTATGGCCAGCTGATGAGAGCTAATAAGCTCGAAATAGATCTATCCTGGTCTCTCTCTAATTTAATTTATTGATCAGCTCATAAAACTAACACACATATCTAAAAATAATAATAATTACACAACGTAATTCTTGGCTTGCTGTCTAGATGGTCTATATATATAATTTTGACTGGTCCTGTTTCTGTAGATCTTTATCATTTTTTAAAATCACTGTTAGAATTTTTCTTGGGGCAAAGATCAACCAAACAAATAAAGCAAGCAAACAGATTTGGAAGTGAAGATAACTTATTTAAATATTAGTTTCATTTATTTCGTTAATAATGGCTTGGCAACTAAGTACCTGTAGAACCAGATGCTCCAGCCTGAATTGGCAGCCTGGATGTGCAGTCAGGGAGATTTTAAGGACAAAGTTGTTCCAGATACTTTTTCTTTTTATTGAAGATTATTTTATGCTTATAAACTCACTGCAAAAACGTTCTAAATTTGTTTTCTAACATATAAGCTACCGATATTCAGATGTCGTAATTGCAGGGGTGTCAAACTCAAGGCTCTGGGGCCGGATCCGGCCCACGGGATACTTAGATCTTGCCCACGGGAACGCCCTGGAAACAACAAACAAGCGGCCCATGGCGCTTATGCCAGTGAAAACAGCCTCCCAAGCTCCGTTTTTGGCTGCCACGGCCTCCTGCAACCCTCTGCCAGTGAAAATGGAGCCTGGGAGGACCGCATGCCCCCGATAGGAGTGACGTTGAGCTGACCACATCCACCCTGGCCACGCCCAGGCCCCTCAAGTGAAACACAACCCTGATGTGGCCCTCAATGAAATCGAGTTTGATCACCCCTGCCGTAATGTGTCTTTTCCTATAAAGATTAGAATCGCGGAAGCCATATTATTCTCGGTGAGACTCTATGGAAGTGACGGCTAACCGCTTTTGCTAAAAGCGGAGTGAGCGCAAGGGGGGTGGTTGTGCGCAGGTGTGCCCACACCAATAATTCTATACGCGCGACCACCCTCGCGCATGCACGTTCGATGGACCCGTTTTTCACCCTCTCTCCAGGCTCCAGAGGCTTTCTAGGAGTCTGGAGAGGGTGAAAATGGCCTCTCCTGCCTTCCGGAGGCTTCTTTGAAGTCTCCAGAGGGCGAAAAATGATCCTACGGGCAACCCGGAAGTCCGTTCCCGAACTTCCAGTTTGCACCTTGGGCCGATTGTTGCCCTCTGGATGTTTGCCCGAAGCCCCCAGAGGGCAAAAAACGGCCGAAAATGAAGACCGAAGTCAGCTGGCCAGCACACGCATGCGCGCTAGAGCTGACAGGGCAACACCTCATGTGCCTTAACAAATGGCTCCACATGCCACCCATTCGCCATCACAGCTCTATGAAAACGAAAGTATCAACACATTGACGAATGAATGAAAATGAAATTTGGTGTTGGAGAAGACGCCTGAGAATATCGTGGATGGCCAAGGAAACAAGGAAATGGATTACTGGAAAAAAAATATCAGTCCAGAGTTCTCACTTCAGGCACAAACGACCAGGTTCAAATTATCCTACTTTGGACACTTTATAACGAAGATTTAACAGTCTCTGGAAAAGGCTTCAATGGGTTCTTGCTGGTCTCTTGAGATTTCATTACCAAACTACGTAACGTCATCAGTGCTAGTTAAGGAGTGGGGATTGCTCTGAGTTTATATTCTAAGGCAGGGGTGCCAAACTCAATTTCATTGAGGGACGCATCAGGGTTGTGTTTGACCTTGGAGGGCAGGGTGGGTGTGGTTGGAGTGGGAGTGGCCAGCATGATGTCAATCATGTCAGGGGCGCGTGTAGCAGCCCAAGCACTCTGCCGCACGCAGCCCCGAGCTCTGCTTTCGCTGGCAGAGAATTGCAGGAGGTCGTCACAACTGAAAATGGAGCATGGGATGGCCCTCCCGAGCTCCGTTTTTGCCGGCAGGGACGCCTTGGGCCAGTCCTTCACTGTTCCCAGGGCAGCCCTGCGGGCCAGATCTAAACACCCCATGAGCCACATCTGGCCCACAGGCTTTGAGTTTGACACCCCTGTTCTGGTGGCATCTCCTGTCAATAGAACTGAAAACAATCCCCACTCCCTTCCAGCACTGATGTTGCAGTACCTAGTTTGGGTAATGAAACATAATATAATAATAATACAACAATAGCAGAGTTGGAAGGGACCTTGGAGGTCTTCTACTCCAACCCCCTGCCTAGGCAGGAAATCCTATACTGTTTCAGACAAATGGCTATCCAACCTCTTCTTAAAGACTTCCAGTGTTGGGCATTTATAACTTCTGGAGGCAACATCTGTTCCACTGATTAATTGTTCTCACTGTCAGGAAATTCCTACTTAGTTCTAAGTTGCTTCTCTCCTTGATTAGTTTCCACCCATTGCTTCTTGTCCTGCCCTCAGGTGCTTTGGAGAATAGCTTGACTGCCTCTTCTTTGCGGCAACCCCTGAGATATTGGAACACTGCTATCATGTCTCCCCTGGTCCTTCTCATTAAACTAGACATACCCAGTTCCTGCAAGCATTCTTTGTATGTTTTAGCCTCCAGTCCCCTAATCCTCTTTGTTGCTCTTCTCTGCACTCTTTCTAGAGTCTCCACATCTTTTCTACCTCGTGGCGACCAAAACTGGATGGAGATCCAAGGTTCTAGACAACTTATTGTGATGGGTTAGGATGATCTTGGCAAGGTTGCAGAGAGATGGCCGCTAAAATTCCCTTCTATTATGTATTCTATGCTATTCTTTATTTTCCAAACCCTCCTCCGCCTTAGACAAAGCATTTCTCAAGAGTTCTATAGACTATCAGACTACGTTTTAGTCTCCAGTCCCCTCATCCTCTATGTTGCTCTTCTCTGCACTCTTTCTAGAGTCTCCACATCTTGTCTACATCGTGGCAACCAAAACCGGATGCCGTATTCCAAGTGTGGCCTTACCAAGGCCTTATAAAGTGGTATTAACACTTCACGTGATCTTGATTCTATCCCTCTGTTTATGCAGCCTAGAACTGTGTTGGCTTTTTTGGCAGCTGCAAGAAGAAAAACCTAAGATCAGAGCACATCAAGGACCCCTAGGAATATTCTCTTTTAAAAGCTGTTATGCTGGGAAAGGTGGAAGAGACGAACACCCAGCAGTGAAGTGGATGGACTCAGTTGCAGTGGTGATGATGTGGACAGAATAAAAAGACCTATCAGAACAGGTTAGGGTCAGCTGATCATCATACTCACTGTGCTTTAGTACAGGGGTCTCCAACCTTTGCAACTTTAAGTCTGAAGGACTTCAGCTCCCAGAATTCTCCAGCCAGCTTTGCTGGCTGGAGAAGTTTGGGAGCTGAAGTCCTTCAGACTTAAAGTTGCAAAGGTTGGGGACCCCTGCTTTAGTAGTTCAGGTCAGTTCATTTAATCATCATAATCTTCTCCTTTTAACGACCCCATAATCCCTTGCGGGGTGGAGTTTAAGCAACTGAATGGAGCTACCAGACTGCTTTAATGGCCAGATGCCCTTCCTGTTGCCAATGAGGCGTTTTGTTCAGCAGATACATTCTCAATGTGTCTAGAGAGAGAAATATCTGCCTCTACCTAGGATCGAACTCCCAGCCTCCTGACTGCGAGGCGAGAGCTCCACCTCTAGGCCACACCACTCCACCGCACCACAGATCAGAGTTCATTTAGTGACCATTCAAATTACAACAGAACTGAAAAAAAATATGACTATTTTTCACAACTCACGACCGTGGTAGCATCTTCACAGACACCTGATCCAAATTCAGATGCATGACAACTGCCTCGTATTTATGACGGTCGCAGTGTCCTGGGGTCATGTTGTGACCTTCCGACAAGCAAAGCCAATGGGGAAGCCCCATTCACTTAACAACTGTGTTACTAAGTTAACAACGGCAGTGATTCTCTTAACAACTGGGGCAAAACTCACATAACTGCTTCGCTTAACAATAGAAATTTGGGGTTGAATCGTGGTTGTAAGTTGAAGACTGCTTTATATTTTTCGGAATCATCCGAGCGACACTCTTAATGGAGAAAACTTTACAGAAATCCAGACTAAAATCTTCCGTATTCGGTATTTACTTGTTTTTTAGAAGGCACATTTATTTCTCTCAGACTTCGTTGCTACGGCTGAGCAGTTCAAGCAAAAATCAGATCCAAACGTCGGTGCTAAACTCCATCGAATTACATTAATTGAACGTAAAACAATTCAGGATGACTCGATAGGCTGGGAAGCCACACTGATCAAAACATCAAACTCTACGTTCATTTTGGCTCGAATTGTTGGCTGCCAAACATGTCTCTGATAACATTTTTATTAGAAAAATCGAAATTGAGTTCAGTGGGCGGTAATGGTTTGATAAAAATTAGGGACAAATCCACACCATTTAGTTGAAGGTTAGCTGGTTACTTTCTCTAAAAAAACAGATTTTAGCAGAGTGCTTCACTTCAGACTAGATTATTACCAGTCTAAGCACAAAAGGACAATTGTAACTCTCTCTCATTTCTTCAATTGGCTGTGTAACAGTTAGCAGAGAATGCAGGGTTAAATCCCCGCAGCCTCTCGCTTGTCCTTCAGGCGATATTCTGAATGATGAGAGCTATGCCTTGGCCACCTCCGATGCAGGCCGAACCCACGGCGTATTTACCTTTACGGCGTCTACAACAAACCAAGAGAACAACAATTACGAACAAGATTCAAGAACAGATTGGACTGCCATGTGTCAGAAATAGTGTCGGGCAGGGGTGGGTTCTGGTTCCTGTCGCAACTGGTACGCTGCAACGAGGTCGGGCGTCCACCACGTGTATTGTGCGTGCATGCGCACCACTGCCCTGCGACACACCAGCTGCTCGGCGGAGTGTCGCGCAGGCACTGTACGCTGCATGCGATTGCACAAATGGCTCAGTTGGGTCAAAAACAGGTAAGGAGGGCGGGCAGGCGGGCCCCAGCATCGTACCAGAACCAAGGAGTACCGGCCGTAACCCACCACTCATGTAGGATCTCCCACTTGGGAGGCGGGTTGGACTAGATCACGGGTGTCAAAGTCAATTTCATTGAGGGGCGCATCAGGGTTATGTTTGACCTTGGAGGGGGGGTGGGATTGGTGTGGCCGAGGTGGGTGTGGCTAGCTTGACATCACTCAGGTTAGGATGGTGGCTCTAACCAATAGGGTTAGCGTTAAGGTTGTTAGGATAATTATCCTGATGTTGGTTTGACCATATATATAAGCCAGGATTCTTAAAGAGTATATGTAACTTTAAGGACTATGTGGAATCTGGTTGGCTGTGCTTCCCAGCTCAACCATAAAAGGCAGATGAAAACACAGTTCATCCCTTTTTGCCTTCCTTTGCTTCCTGATTGCCAGGGAGGAAGAAGCTGAACATGAAGACGGAGGAGAATCATTGTTTTTGACTTACTGTAAGATAACTGTGGTTTTGGTGAAGGACTGTTTATTGTTAGAGGAGTTAGTATCACTGTTTGGAAGAAGTATTTTAGTTACATCAAGAGTAAAGACTATTTATTTTTTCTACTATCAGTGTTGTAGAGTGTGTGTGTGTGTGGTTTAAGCAACGTATCTCCTGCTGTCCGGTGTATTACTCTATTCTGCCTGTTAATTTTCCAACGGGGGTGTTTTTTACCCATAACAAAGGTTAGTGGCCCTGTGGTGGCCCGAGCACTCTGCCAGCAAAAACGGGCTCCCCAGCTCTGTTTTCGGCTGCAATGGCCTCCTGCAACCCTCAAGCAGCAAAAACAGAGCTGGGGAGGGCCGCACTCTTAACAGAATAACAGAGTTCAAAGGGACCTCTGAGGTCTTCTAGTCCAACCTTCTGCTTGAACAGAAGGCCCTATGACCTTTCAGACCAATGATTATTAAATCTCTTCTTAAAACTCATCTACAACTTCTGGAGAGAAGTTGTTTCACTGATTAATTGTTCTAACTGTCAGGACATGCTTTCTTATTTCTAGGTTTGTTCTCTCCTTGATTAATTTCCATCCATTGTTACTTGTCCTGCCCTCAGGTGCTTTGGAGAATAGCTTGACTCCCTCTTCTTTGTGGCAACCCCTGAGATATTGGACCACTGCTATCATGTCTCCCCTAGTCTTTCTTTTCATTAGACTGGACAATAATTAGTTCCTGCAACTGTTCTTCATATGATTTAGCCTCCAGTCCCCTCATCATCTCTACTGCTCTTCTCTGCACTCTTTCTAGTCTCAGCATTTTTTTTACATCGTGGCAACCAAAACTGGATGCAGTATTCCAAGTGTGGTTTTACTCAGATAGTACAAAGTGGTACTAACATTTCGTAAGACTTTGATTCTATCTACCTGCTTCAAACTCCCCAGGCTGCAGTAGCAATACAAAGTGGACAACCATGTTTTTCATGAATGTCTAATTCTGACTAGCTTACAAGTTTCTAGGATCTCAGCTGTAGCCCCTTTTTTTAATCTATATTTTCCCTTCTTACTTTCCGCTGCGCTGCCAGGGAGTGAATCTGATCTATTTTGCAAAAGAATAATTGACGTAATCTGTTTCCTACACCAAATCCACAGTGACTCAGTTGCACTCTCTCCGAATATTCTTTCCAGAATATTAAGAAGAAAGAAAAGAAAAAGTTTCCTTGGTGTGTTTATCCACCTTAGTTCGTGGACCAGATGACTTGTGATCCTGGAGCCTGAAGCTCCCAGAGGGTGACCCAAAGCGATGGCTCCTCCGTTGACGTTGGTCTTCTCGGGGTCCAGACCCAGAACCTTTTCCACAGATAAGTACTGGGGAGCAAATGCTTCATTAACCTGGAAAACACATCAGACAGGCAACGTTAGGAATATCTCAAACTGGGCTGCTGTGATTTGCCGATTAGAATTATCCTCAATGCTGGAAAAAGCAACGGGGAATTCAGCTTTCCTTGGGAACAGGAGACCTCAGGGATCTAAATCATATCTTTAAAAAAAACCGATCCACTAGGATCATTTACTGGGTAGAACTCACCAGAAGCATTCAATCGCTTTCAAGAATGGTCAAACAGCTGTTCTGTCTGCAGAGGTAGTCCTTGACTTATAACCATTCCTTTAGCAACTGTTTAAAGTTACAATGGCATTGACAGATGGACTCACCATCAGCCCTTGCACTTATGACTGTCATAGCATCCCCATCGTCACGCGATGAAAATTTATACAATACAATAGCAGAGTTGGAAGGGACCTTGGAGGTCATCTAGTCCAACCCCCTGCCTAGGCAGGAAACCCTATACTGTTTCAGACAAATGGCTATCCAACATCTTCTTAAAGACTTGCAGTGTTGGGGCATTCACAACTTCTGGAGGCAAGCTGTTCCACTGGTTAATTGTCAGGAAATTTCTCCTCAGTTTTAAGTTGCTTCTCTCCTTGATTAGTTTCCACCCATTGCTTCTTGTTCTGCCCTCAGGTGCCTTGGAGAATAGTTTGACTCCCTTTTCTTTGGGGCAACCCCTGAGATATTGGAACACTGCTATCATGTCTCCCCTGGTTCTTCTTTTCATTAAACTAGACCTACCCAGTTCCTGCAACCTTTCTTCATGTTTTAGCCTCCAGTCCCCTAATCCTCCTTGTTGCTCTTCTCTGCACTCTTTCTAGAGTCTCCACATCTTTTCTACATCGTGGTGACCAAAACTGAATGCCATATTCCAAGTGTGGCCTTACCAAGGCATTATAAAGTGGTATTAACCCTTCACGTGATCTTGATTCTCTCCCTCTGTTGATGCAGCCTAGAACTGTGTTGGCTTTTTTGACAGCTGCTGCACACAACTGGCTCATATTTAAATGGTTTTCTACTAGGACTCCAAGATCCCTTTCACAGTTATTGCTATTGAGCAAGGTACCACCTATTTGAGCACTTGGCAACTGGCATGCAGCACCCGCCCGCCTATTTCTCCCCCGTTAATAACCCATATGTTTGTTTAACGACTGCATTTCACTGAGCGGCCATTACCTCAACCAAATCCATGTCTTTCAAAGAAAGGCCAGCTTTCTTGAGGGCTTCAGTAATAGCAGGCACGGGACCTATGTCAGGAACATACAGTACATGTGTAAGCGAAAAATGGAGCGTGGCCCATTCCTTAACAGAATAACGGAGTTGGAAGGGGCCTCGGAGGTCTTCTAGTCCAACCCACTGCTCAAGCAGGAAACCATTCTCTAACCCCCCCAGGCTGGACCGCCAAAAGCTGTCAGTAAAGCATAGCTTTACTGAACCAATAGCTTTACTGAACCAAGGAGTGATGTCCCTTATGGGAAATGTAGTAACGGGACTTATATACCTATTTTCATAAAATATCAAATGTGTGGAACTTACAAATTTTAAGTTGACAAAGAAATCAATATAACATAAAGCAAAGGATTATTTGAAGGATCTGAGAGCTTCTTGTTGTTGTTAGTTGGGAAGTTGTGTCTGACCCATCACAACCCCATGGAGAACTTTTCTCCAGGCCTTCCTGTCCTCTACCATCCTCTGGAGTCCGTTTAAGCTCATGCCGACTGCTTTGGTGACTCCATCCAGCCACCTCCTCCTCCTTCGTCCCCTTCTTCTTTTGCCCTCCGTCTTTCCCAGCATGAGGCTCTTCTCCAGTGAGCCTTCTCATTAGGTGGCCAAAGTATTTGAGTTTCCTTTTCAGGATCTGGCCTTCTAAAGAGCAGTCAGGATGGATCTCCTCTGGGACTGACCGGTTGGATGGCCTTGCAGTCCAAGGGACTCAATGCAGGAGTCTTCTCCAGCACCAGAGTTCAAATGCCTCCATTCTTTGGCACTCAACCTTTCCTATGGCCCAACTTTCACAGCCATCCATTGCAACTGGGAAAACCATAGCCTTGACTATACACACTTCTGTTGACAGGTGATGTCGCTGCTTTTTAGTCTGCTGTCTAGGTTTCCCATAGCTTTCCTCCACAGGAGCAAGCGTCTTTTAATTTCTTGGTTAAGAGCTACTAGCACTTAATTTCCTTTCATGCAAAACAAAAGAATAAACTTGGAATCACACACACACACACACACACACACACACACACACACACACACACTAGAAATTCTGCTTCAGACTTAAGATGTCTCTGTCTGGTTGCCAAACCATTCGGGGGTAGGTACTACAGATACTACCTGAGCCCTTCTCCCATACCTGCAACAGTTTGCATTTTGCCTAGCTGATCGGCAATGCTGTTACCTTCCCACCAAAGGTGGCTCCTATATTTCTATTTGTATTTTTACATGCTTTCGAACTGCTAGGTTGGAAGAAGCTGGGAGAAGTAATGGGAGCTCACTCCGTTATGTGGCACTAGGGATTCGAACCGCCGAACTGCCGCCCTTTCTGATCGATAAGCTCAGTGTCTTAGCCACTGAGCCACCGCGTCCTTCAAACTATATTAAAGATATACAAACATCAGGAAGGGCATTCTTTTCCTGCACAGCAATAACCAACTCTTTTATTAACCTTTTTTCCGACTTAATATTTTGTTTACTCATTTGAATGAAACTGTAAACAAAGAGGGGGGGAAATCAAAGGGCATCTGACTATATCCACTTCCAAATAAACCAGACCAAGAGAAGAGAATATCTCTAGCTCAGAGTTGAAACTGAGGAGGTCTTAGTGCTGTCTGAACTTGGTTGTTTGCTTGCAAACAATAATACAATAATAATACAATAGCAGAGTTGGAAGGGAACTTGTAGGTCTTCTAGTCCAACCCCTGCGTGGCCAGGAACCTTATACCATTTCAGACAAATGGCTATCTAACATCTTTTTAAAGACTTCCAGCGTTGGGGCATTCACAACTTCTGGAGGCAAGCTGTTCCAGAGGTTAATTGTTCTAACTGTCAGGAAATTTCTCCTTAGTTCTAAGTTGCTTCTCTCCTTGATTAGTTTCCACCCATTCCTTCTTGTCCTGCCCCCAGGTGCCTTGGAGAATAGTTTGACTCCCTCTTCTTTGTGGCACCCTCTGAGATATCGGAACACTATCATGTCTCCCCTGGTCCTTCTCTTCATCAAACTAGACATACCCAGCTCCTGCAACCGTTCTTCATATGTTTTAGCCTCCAGTCCCCTAATCCTCTTTGTTGCTCTTCTCTGCACTCTTTCCAGAGTCTCCACGTCTTTTCTACATCGTGGCGACCAAAACTGTATGCAGTATTCCAAGTGTGGCCTTACCAAGGCACTATACAGTGGCATTAACACTTCACGTGATCTAGAACACCTGTAAGCAAACAACCAAGCTCAGAGAGCACCAAGGACTCCACAAAGCTAGTTGTTAGGATATGCAGCCTTATATTGGGTTGACAATATATATGAGCCTATGTTCTTAAGGAGTTATGTAGCTTTAAGAACTGTGTTTGAATTCTGATTGGCTGATTGGTACAGCTCTACCATAAAGCAAGCTCAGAATCACAGCTCATTCCCTTTTCGATCCCCTGTGCTGAGGAGCTCTGACTGAAGAAGAAGGAGGAGGATTTGTTTTGCATCACTGTAAGATAAACTCTGTTTGGTGAAGGATTGCTTTGGAAGTTAGAATCACTGGTCGGAAGAAGCATTTTAGTTGCTACAAAGTAAAGACTATTTACTTTCTTACTATCACTGTTTTAGAGTTTGTTTGTGGCTACAGCAACGTATCTCTTTACTGTCCGGTGAATTACACTATTCCGCATTTATTTGCTAACACTGGTTAAGGGACCAGAGTTGTAACACTGGTTCTGAACCCAGAGTAGCTAACACTAGTCCAGCTTTCATGCTGCGGCCTGCAACTGGGGAATTACAACATCTTTTATGCATGGGAATGGGGAAAAACTTTGACTGATCAGCCGGAAAGCATCTCCATTTTCACTTCAGCTGGTCCAGAATGCAGCCGCGCGAGCAATAATGGGGGCCGCAAGGTATACCCATATAACACCTCTCTTGCGCGAGCTGCACTGGCTGCCTGTCGTCTTTCGGGTGCGCTTCAAGGTGCTAGTTATCATCTTTAAAGCGCTCCATGGCTCGGGACCTAGCTACCTGCAGGATCGGATCCTGCCCCATACATCCTTACGGCCGATTCGCTCCCTTAGAGAGGGACTTCTCCGGGTGCCGTCCAGTAGACTTTGTCAGCGGGCGACGCCCAGGGGAAGGGCTCTCTCTGTGGCGGGCCCAGCCCTCTGGAACGACCTTCCCCCCGACATTAGAACAACCACGGACCTCCGCTCCTTCCGTCAGAAATTAAAAACACACTTTTTCTGCTTGGCCGGCCTAGGTTAGTCTCTTCCTTTAGGGCTTTTAGGGAACGATTAGTTTTAATGGGGATTTTAGTGCAGGGACGATTGGTTTAATCTATTTTTAGGTATTGTATTTATTCATGTATATATTTTATGTGTTTTAGTTTTCCCTGTGCACCGCTCCGAGTCCCCTTGGGGAGAGGACGCGGTATATAAAATAAATATATTATTATTATTATTACTTACCAATCCCCATGATGTTAGGGTCACATCCAGTTGTGTGATAACCAACAATTCTAGCCAAGGGAGTGAGGTTGTGCTTTTTTATGGCATCTTCACTTGCTAGGATCACAGCTCCTGCCCCATCGCCCATACCCTACAAGAAAAGAACACCAGGCATCAAGGCAGGGCAAAATAAAAAAAATCCTGAAGAACATACCAATGGAGTCACATTGAGGCTGAAATGGTAAGAAGATGTTGTCAGATAGTTCAAATTCTCCAATGTGGCATTTTTTTCAGTGTGCCTGGATGTTGCCTGTACAGATTGGGAATTTCGGAAACTCCGGTTCCCAATGCCTTAGGAAGGGCATAGCTTGAGGAAAGGCGGATGTGGTTATAGTACTGTACCCTGAAATTGAAACTGAAAAATAAAATAAATCCATCAAGTCTACGAGAGTGTATTGATTAAAATCCGGATATAACTAAAATATGGAAGTTTCAATAGAAGAGGCTATTTGTAGCTGAGGATTGATTGCTTGCTGAGCTTGGTGGTTTTCCTGCAGACATTTCATTGTCCAACTAAGTGTTGTGCGCCAGCCGGCTACGGATGAGCTGTTGACGGACTCTTCTAGCAAAGAGCCCTGTGAGTCTGCTCTGGAGGAGGAGGGAGGCCTTGAGGAGGGCTCAGCGTCAGAGCAGGACTCAAGAGAGCCTGGTTAGCCACCAGGAGGCGCTTGGGTCATGGAGCAGTGGGGAGGATCAAAGGCAGTTTATCCATAATGCCAGAGTGAGCAGGGCTGAGAGGCGGAGGCAGCAATTACATCATAGGCAGACTCGCAGGCAATGATTAAGAGCCAGGTGGTTGCTGAGTGGCCCCTCCCAAGAGAGCTTATAGGTGAGACGTTGGGAGGGGACATTTGCAGGAAGCAACCGATTGAACTTCAGTATACCAGAAAGCCTGAGCCTTCTAGTCGTGTTTGGGATTATGTGAGTTATCTGGGCTCTTAGCCAAAGCATTTGCTTATCTTGTAATTAAGCAGTGGCAAGCAGCCACGCCTGCGTGCTGGGTGATTCAGCCTGTGGGACAGAACACTAAGTATCCTCATTGTAGAAGGAAGGTTTATAATACTTAGGCATTTTTTAGCCAATTCGTCAGCTAAGAAGGTTCCAGTATCTCATACAAACCAAGCCACATCTACATATATAAAAATGGCTGTGTGTGTATGTCCCAGCATAACTCTGGAATGCCTCAAGCAATTTCAAACAAACCTGGTACACAGATGACTAACTCTCGGGGAAACAAATACTGTGGGGGTAAGATACCCCTAACACCCCTCGGTGTGTGTGTGTGTGTTCCAGCATAACTCCGGAATACCTGCACCACTGAAATGGAAAGGACTGGATTATATCTATAGCGTCAAGTCACAGTACTTTTGATAGCAATAGTGTGCATTTTAGATTCAAGTTCCGTTAACATACAGCCTGTTGTGCCTTAAAATGGCTTCTACTGTAATAGCTCAGTGGAGTTGCCATGGTAATGGCTTTGCAGTACTCCACAAGGGGGCTCCCTCTAATACAGGATTGGAATAAATACATACTAGGGCTACGCCAAATTATCAGCTAGTTCTGTATATAGAAGAAACAATTCTTCTTCAACAGGAAGACATGACTGATCCAAAGTTTTAGGAATGAGCCTACCTGATTACTGCTTTTGATGCATGGCATTGGAAACATCTAGACCAGTGATGGTCTAACCTTTTCCAGACCAAGTGGGTAAAGGTTCCCCTCACACATATGTGCCAGTCGTTCCTGACTCTAGGGGGCGGTGCTCCTCTCTGTTTCAAAGCCGAAGAGCCAGCACTGCCCGAAGACGTCTCTGTGGTCATGTGGCCAGTTAGAGGCGCTGTCCCCTTCCCACCAAAGGGGGTCCCTATTTTTCTACTTGCATTTTTACGTGCTTTCGAACTGCTAGGTTGGCAGAAGCTGGGACAAGCAACGGGAGCTCACTCTCTTACGTGGCGCTAGGGATTCGAACCACCAACCTGCCGATCTTTCTGATCGACAAGTTCAGCGTCTTAGCCACCGCATCCCCAATTGTGGTGCGGTATATAAGCATAAATGCTATTGCTAAATGATATGACAAAGAGCTTAGCGGCTGGACTTCAGCTCCAGAAAAACGTCAATCTGAACTTCTAAAATGGTAAATCAGGATGGAATAGTACTGAATGTTTCCTTGCACTTCCTGAGGAAAGAAGAGGCTCACCGAGGCATTCCCTGCTGTGACGGTGCCATCCTTCTTGAAGACCGTAGGGAGTTTTCCCAGTTGTTCCAACGTGGTATCCGGCCGGGGGTGTTCATCGCGTTCCAAGATCTGTTTGCTTTTCTTAACTTTCACTTCAATGGGGGCCATCTCAGCCTTAAAGTATCCGGCTTCATGAGCTACGAATGTAAAAAAAAAAAAGTCAATGCCAAAAGGCCATAGGAGGTCATCTATGGTCAGGCCAACTTGCTAAGGGACAAGAGTTACACCAGTGATTCTCAACCTTCCCAATGCCGCGACCCTTTAATACAGTTCCTCATGTTGTGGAGACCCCCAAACCATAAAATTGGTGTGTCAGTTCCTAAATATGTGTTTTCCGATGGTCTTAGGTGACCCCTGGGAAAGGGCCGTTTGACCCCCAAAGGGGTCCCAACCCATAGGTTGAGAACCACTGAGTAACACGAATATCGAAGAAATATTGATGGAATGGAATCCCTGGAGAAAGGATGCAAAAGGAGGGATACAATGAAATGTGAACAACAAAAATTAAAGTTATTTTTAAAAATTATTTTAAACTAGCTGTACCCGGCCACGCATTGCTGTAGTCCAGTCTGGTTAAATGGCTAACCAATCTGTGTGTAGATCTACACCTGCACACACAAACACGTACACACAACCACCGTATAACTCCCAACCTACCTACCTACTGTATTTTTCACTCTCTCTCTCTCTGTGTGAGGGAATGTTGGAAGTTTATTCGGTTGCTGAGGAAATGACCGTTGGAAATGTGAGGGGCGTGTGCATGACGCATCATAAGAAGCAGCCGGGTGGGAGGAGCTTAAGAGGGAACCGAGAAGTGTGGTACTTTTACATTTGTGCTGCTTGCACGTGGCAGAGGTGTGCCAGCCACACAATCTGTATGTATGATTATTACTCCCTTTCTTAGCAACACTGTGTGAAAATTTGGTGGCGATCGGTGCAGTACTTTCTGAGATTAGCGATTTTGCACAAACTATTTTAAATTTTTATTTATATAAATATTTAAATTGAATTGTTGAATCGCCCCACAAGACGTTGTCCCATGGTGAGTTGGCCACACCACGTTCTCCCAATTCCATCACTTTGCTGGTGGTCATCCTCTTCTTCTCTTTCCCTCTACCTTCCCAGCATTAGAGTCTTCTCCAAAGAGATAGTAGGTCTTCAGTTAATGCAGGGATGTCAAACTCAAGGCCCGCGGGCTGGAGCCGACCTGCAATGTGGCCAGATCTGGCCCATGGGACCATCTTGGAAAATGAAAGGGGCCTGCCAGCATCGCTTCAGCCCGGCCTACCCAGGTCATTTGGGACTGGTCTACCCAATGCAAAAAGGAAACATCTCAGCAGTTTGGGGAGTGGCGTCAAGCTGGCCATGCCAGAGGTGGGTTCCAGAAGTCAGTACTGCCGGTTTGCTCATGGGCATCTTGTATGCGCTTGATGAGTGCTGCACGTGCATGCACAGTGCAATACAAATTGTTCTGCGCAAGTGCTGAAGCAAAAAACAAGATGGCAGCGCCTATGGTGCTGCCCAGAGAACCAGGCTTGGGTGGCTGCCAGTTCCAGCGACTCAGGCTGCCAAACCCATCGCCCCATGCCGAGATCAACCTCAGCCCTGATGCTGCCCTCAATGAGATTGAATTTGACACCCCTGAGATAATGTGTCCAGTCTAGGAAAATGTGAGCCTCATCATTGGTATCTCGAGTGAGAACTCAAAGGTCCAAAATCCCAAAACTCCTTTTAAGGGGATTACTACACAGGAAACCATAGCAGCTAGAAACCCAATTCAATTCGATCATTGAGACTATGAGACAAAATGTTTTAGGTTTCACATGCCCCGCCTATATCAAATCTAAAACTAATAACACATTAGTTTTATATACATTGCATAATAACACACTGCTACCAACCTGCCTGCCATTGAGGACCTATATACTGCATGAATCAGAAAGAGGGCTGTGAAAATGTCTACAGACGCCTCACATCCTGGACATAAATTGTTTCAACTTCTACTCTCAAAATGACGCTATGGAGCACTGCACACCAAGGCAACTAGACACAAGGACACTTCCCCCCCCCCTCCAAACACCATCACTCTGCTTAACAACTAATTTCCAAAACATTGTCAAATATTTTACTAAGACTGTATTATTATTATTATTATTATTATTCTCTTCCTTACTAGTATTTAGCTCTGATAACTTTTGACTATAACCGTGTTGCTTGTAGTTTGATGGTTTATATTGTTGTTTGTTTCCTAGTATGATTTGATTGCTTATTAGTAACCTATGACTATAAACTAAGTGTTGTATCTTATGATTCTTGATGAATGTATTCTATTTTATTTTTCTTTATGTACACTGAGAGCATCTGCACCAAAGACAAATACCTTGTGTGTCCAATCACTCTTGGCCAATAAAGAATTCTACTCTATTCTATTCTATTCATTGCAGTTGGTTAAACATACAGAAGCCAAGGAAAAATGTTGCCTAAAGGTAAAGATTCCTCTCGCACGTATGTGCTAGTCGTTCCTGACTCTAGAGGGCAGTGCTCATCTCCATTTCAAAGTCAAAGAGCCAGCGCTGTCCGAAGACGTCTCCATGGTCATGTGACCGGCATGACTACACGCTGAAGACGCACAGAACGTTGTTACCTTCCCACCAAGGGGAAGCTGGGACAAGCAACGGGAGCTCACTCCGTTATGCAGCACTAGGGATTCGAACCGACGACCTGTCGACCTTTCTGATCGACAAGCTCAGCATCTTAGCCACTGAGCCACTGCATCCCTAACCAATGCCTAATTTTCCTCATAAAAGATAATCCCATCAACCCAATCCTCAACTTGAGTTTCAAGAAACACAATCCAGATGTCAACGCATCAGCAGCAGCGAGAATTAAGTTTCCACTGGAAGCAGATCGATGCTCTTCCATTAAACATACTGACCAGCTTTCCACCTCTGTTGGATCTTGAAGGCGTAGCGGTCACACTCTTCCCTTGTAATGTTGTATTTTGCAGCAAGATTTTCAGCTGTGACCCCCATAGGAGTCTGGATATGCCCATCGGTTAGACCTGCCCACAATATGTCTTCCAGCTGCCGGAAAAGAGGGAACAGAATCATGTTATAAGCTAGTGTTTCTAAAAGTGCGTCTAGTCAAGGCGATGGTTTTCCCAGTTGCAATGTATGGCTGGGAAAGTTGGGCCCTAAGAAAGGCTGAGTGCCGAAGAATGGAGGCCTTTGAACTCTGGTGCTGGAGAAGACTCCTGCGAGTCCCTTGGACTGCAAGGCCATCCAACCGGCCGGAGATCAACCCTGACTGCTCTTTAGAAGGCCAGATCCTGAAGAGGAAACTCAAATACTTTGGTCACCTAATGAGAAGGAAGGACTCACTGGAGGATTGTTCTCCATGGGGTTGTGATGGGTTGAACACGACTTCGCAACTAACAACAACAAGAAGCTCTCAGATCCTTCAAATAATCCTTTGCATTCAGCTATATTGATTTTCTTTGTCAACTTAATTTTGTAAGTTCCACACATTTGAGAAGAGCCTAATGCTGGGAACAATTGTAGGCAAAAGAAGAATGGAATGACAGAGAATGAGGTGGCTGGATGAAGTCACCAAAGCTGTAGGTGTGAGCTTAAATGGATTGCAGAGGATAGTAGAGGACAGGGAGGCCTAGAGGAACGTTGTCCATGGGGTCATGATGGGTTGGATACGACGTTGCAATTAACAACTAACAACATGACTTCATCTCCCAGAATTCCACAGTCACCTGTCCGTAAGTCTCACCTGCTACCTTCCAGATCTGGGAGACCAACTATCACAATGAAGAGCTGGCATGACCAAACGTGGGTTGGGAATCATGGGATCTTTAGAAGGTTGGGAAAGATTGTCCAAATAAAAATAAAAAAAGAACGCAAAATTGCACTGACATTTTTTCCAAATACTCTTAGAGTAAGTGCAGAATTCTCATAATGGACGTACCTGCAAAATCGTATGTGCGGGATGTGTCACCTATGCTAAAATCCAAAGTTCTGAATGTTACAATTACTTATTAAAGTGTTGGGGAGGGAATGCTTTGAAGACTATGAGAATCTCTTGCAGAAATGCCTTTAAGATGATTTTCAGATTGCATTTGTACTTTTTGCCTCTGGTCCCAAAACAGGAGAAAGCAGAAACTTGGACAGAGGCCAGAAGTACTTTTCCCAACATAAAATGAAAGAAACTGCCAATTTTGGAGAAATATTTTCCCCTTAGACCAGGGGTCTGCAAAGTTGGCTCTTTTAAGACTGGTGGACTTCAACTCCCAGAATTCTCCAGACAGCCTGGCTGGCTGGCTGGGGAATTCTGGGAGTTGAAGTCCACCAGTCTTAAAAGAGCCAACTTTGCAGACCCCTGCCTTAGACCATCCGGGAGTGCTGTCTCTTGTTTTGCAAGCAAGGCTACTGGGATTGGGGGCAGACTGAAGCTCCCAGCCCACCTCCCACCCCCCAAGGCCCTTCTCTTTGTCAGCCTTATCTTATCCCTGATGTTTCTATAGCTTTGCTAACAGTTTGTCAACCTTGGCCCCTTTAAGATGGCTGGACTTCAATCCCCAGAATTATCTGACTCCTAGAGAGTCAGGCGTTTCCATAGCTATGTCTTCCCTATAGCTGAGGCCTTCCCTTCAAATTCTGGGTTGGGAAAAGAGGAGAGGACAAGGTTGTGTGACTGGAAGGGGACAGTGCTTTTAAAAGGGTGTAAAAAAACTTTTTGTGTGTGGCAGAGGTGGACAGTGAGGAGGTTGGGTTAGGGTTAGGAACATGGGCCAGTCCTGGGGACTAAACATTGCCAGAAAGGAATCAGGATTTTAACTTTCCTGTGGGCGTTGTGTATTATTTGGGGGTTATTAGCTATTTTTTTGTGTATTTGGGGGGAGGATGCAATGGGGGGGATGCAAAAAAGTAACAACCCCCCCCCTGAGGAATGAGAGGAAAATCCACACGAACACTTATTCCCTCCGCCTCTCTCTCTCTCTCTCTCTCTCTCTCTCTCTCTCTCTCTCTCTCTCTCTCTCTCTCTTCCCTTCCTCTGATACCTTGCTCAATAGCAGCAACTGTGAAAGGGATCTTGGAGTCCTAGTGGACAACCATTTAAATATGAGCCAGCCATGGGCAGCAGCTGGCAAAAAAGCTAACACAGTTCTAGGCGGCATAAACAGAGGGATAGAATCTAGATCACGTGAAGTGTTAATGCCACTGTATAGTGCCTTGGTAAGGCCACACTTGGAATACGGCATTCAGTTTTGGTCACCACGATGTAGAAAAGGTGTGGACACTCTAGAAAGAGTGCAGAGAAGAGCAACAAAGATGATTAGGGGACTGGAGGCTAAAACATATGAGGAACGGTTGCAGGAACTGGATATATCTAGTTTAATAAAAAGAAGGATTAGGGAGACATGATAGCAGTCTTCCAATATCTCAGGGTTGCCACTATAACATATATGGCCTTTCAGATGTTTTAAATAAATAAAGATACACAATTCATGTTGCCCCTTCTCCACAGTGAGAACTGGCAAAGAGGAAGGGAGTAAGAGAATATATTAGAACAGTAACTTACTGGGAAAAAGTACAGGCAATCCTCGACTTACAACAGGTCATTTAATGACCATTCAAAGTGACAACGGCACCGGAAAAAGGGACTTACAACTGTTTTTCACACTTCCAACCATTGAAGCAATCTCCATGGTCACATGATCAAAATTTAGAAGCTTAGCAGCTGATTTATATTTACGTCAGTTGCAGTGTCCCATAGATCCAGTTTTGTGACCTTCTGACAAGTCAATGAGGAATCTGGATTCAATTAACAACGCTGGTGAGAAAAGTCGTAAAATGGGGCCAACTCACCGAACAAATTTCACTTAGAAACATAAATTTTGGGCTTGATTGTGGTCATCATTTGAGGACGACCCGTTTTAGCAAGAGGTTAATGACACAAAAGGAGGCAACATTTGGTCCTGGATCTGTATATTTTTGACCTGTTCCTGAAAGGCTAAGTGCATCTATCTACTATATGCTGCAATGCACAAACATTTTGTTTTAGGAATTGTACACATGTTAAAAAAGGTAATTGTTGGGGATATCTCTTTTAGGAGACAGAAAGTTGTGCAGTGGAATTTGCAGCAAGAGAAAACGTTGCTAGTGGACACACGAATAGAGTCTCAGACACTGATAGTAAAAACAAGGAGTTTTACTTGTGCTTGAAAAAATAAACCACTGCTTCACAAGCAGTGATAGTGGGTATTGAATCAAATACAGTCTTTAACCCAAAAACAATTGCTTACAGTTGCAACCCACGATTCTTCCTAGTTCTGCAAAGTCAGTCAGTCAACCAGTCAGTCAGAGCGAGCGAGCAGAGAGAGAGAGAGAGCTCTCCTGGCTTCCTCTTGTTGCTGAGTTAATTACAGCAGCTAATTACATTCAACAGTTAAAGTAACAAAGACCATTTGTAATCATGGCTTATATATATGTTGCCAACCCAACACTAGGATTATACTCCTAACTGTAATGACAGCAGCTGATAACACATGATCTTTTTGTGGAATTGGGTTTGCCGTCTTCAGCGTTTATCTGTTTGTTTGTGTTTTTTTTCTCAAGGCTAGCCTACAGGTCCAGACCTCCTGGAGGTCTCCCATTCAAACACAAACCTGGGATGACCCTGCTTAGCTTCTGAGCTCAGCCAAATTATTGCTACAAGGCCATGAAAGCAAATCGAAAGAGTCAGAATGCAAAGGATGTACATTAGTCCATACAATTCCTTACACCGTAAACAGAGTATCATCTAACGCAGGGGTGTCAAACTCAAGGTCCGTAGGCTGGATCTGGCCCCGTGGTGCTTAGATCTGGCCCACAGGGCCGCCCTGGGAACAGCGAAGGACTGGCCCGCAGTGTCTCTGCCAGCAAAAACGGAGCTCGGGAGGGGCATGTGTGTCCCTCTGAGCTCTATTTTTGCTGGCAGAGGTTTGCAAGAGGCTGTGGCAGCTGAAAACGGATGTCAACCTGACCATAAACCCCCGCCCGTTCCCCCGGAGTCAAACATAACCCTGATGTGGCCCTCAATGAAATTGAGTTTGACACCCCTGATCTTATGGGACAGACTAATTTTCTTTGGTGTAACTTTATGCGATCCAGAGCATGACTCAGGGTTCCTTAAGGAGAGATATCCCGGTTTCAAACAAAAAAACAAAAAAACAAACAAACACAACATGATGGGCACAAAGCACTAACCTGGAGATCAACTCCTAGTTTTGTTCCAAATCGCATATTTCGAACAGCAAACGGCACCTGGCTCATGCTTTCCGTGCCACCACAAAGCACCACTTCAGAATCTTTAACGCTAATTTCCTGATTTGAGTGGCGAGGAAAGAAAAACACATTAGATGTGCAATAGCATTTAGCACTTATCTACCACTTTACAATGCTTTACAGCCATCTCTAAGCGGTTTACAGAGTCAGCCTCTTGCCCCCAACAACCTGTGGCCTCATTTTACCCACCTTGGGAGGGTGGAGGGCTGAGTCAACCTTGAGCCTGGTTAGATTCAAACTGCCAAATTGCAGGCAGCAGAAGTAACCTGCAGCACTGCACTCTAACCACTGCGCCAGTGGTGGGATTCAAAATTTCTTACTACCGCTTCTATGGGCGGGGCATGGCTTAGCAGGTATGGCTTGGTGGGCATGCCAGGGAAAGAATACTGCAAAGTCCCCATTTCATCCCGATCAGCTGGGATTTGGGAGGCAGAGAATAGATGGGGGCGAGGCCAGCCAGAGGTGGTATTTACCAGTTCTCTGAACCACTCAAAATTTCTCCTACCAGTTCTCCAGAACTGGCCAGAACCTGCTGAATACCACCTCTGCACTGCGCCACCATGGCTCATATGAAAGTACATATGAAACACACAAACCAGCGGCCTCCAAAGTTTTGGACATCAGGGACTGGTTCCATGGAGAGTTTTTTCCCCACGGATCAGAGGGCGTGGTTTTGCGTGCTGCCTGCATCCTAGGGATGGGACTTCTCTTGTTTGCATGGACCGGTTTCTGGCATATCACGGACAGGTGTTGGTCCAGACTGGGGGTTGGGGACCCCTGATCTAAATTACCAGATCTTTTTTTACCTTGAAAGAGTAGAGCGATCAAAATATTTAAAAAAAAATGTACATGATCGTCTCCTGCCGCACACCTGCCATCGACCGATCCGCTCCCATAGGGAGGGCCTCCTCAGGGTGCCAACCGCTGGTCAATGCCGGCTGGCGGTGCCCAGGGGAAGGGCCTTCTCTGTGGCAGGGCCATCCCTCTGGAACGACCTACCCCCCGAACTTCGTACCATCACGGACCTTCCCTTCTTTCGCTGCTCACTGAAGACGTATCTTTTACACCAAGCCGGTCTAGCTTAGAGCTTAGAGTTCAGACGCGATATTATCTTAGCTAATTAGTAAATGGATTTTAGAATTTTAATGGGAATATTTTTAGCACAGGTTCTTAATTTCATTTCATTTTAATTATTATTATTGTATTTATTGTTATTTATTGATGATTTTTAACCCCCTCTGCACCGCCTTGAGTCCATCTCGATGGAGAAGGAGCGGTATATAAATCGAATATAAATAAATAAATAAAAATGAAAAGTAGGAGAACAATTCCAATCTCTGCATGACCTGATGCAGAATAAGTGTATGCATGTTAGCTCTCTGGGTTCAGAACCAGTGTTACAACTCTGGTCCCGTAACCAGTGTTAGGGGTAACAAACACCACCGTTTGAAAATAAATGCGGAATAGTGTAATACACCGGACAGTAAAAGATACTTTGCTTTAACCACACACAAAGTCTAAAATGCTGATAGTAAGAAAATAGTCTTTACTTTGTAGCAACTAAAATAGTTCTTCCGACCAGTGATACTAACTTCTCAAAACAATAACAGTCCTTCACCAAAACACAGAGTTATCTTACAGTGACGCAAAAAATACTTCTTCTTTCTTCAGTCTTCAGCTTCAGCTCCTCAGTGGCAAACAGTAAACACAGGAATCAAAAGGGAATCGAAAAAGGGAATGAACTGTGTTTCTGAGCTTCCTTTTATGGTAGAGCTGAGAAGGGCAGCCAATCAGAATTCAACATAGTTCTTAAAGCTACATATACTCTTTAAGAATACTGGCTTATATATATTGTCAACCCAACATAAGGATAAATATCCTAACAATGCACAAAACCTAAATTGCAATAGAGAATAGGGTGACCAAGAATGTGGCAAAATAAATGAGTGGAATTAGTACCTGACATCCATTAATAATAGACTGGAAGCCCGATCCACACAATCTATTGACGGTTAGGGCAGGAGTCGGGATTGGCACTCCAACACGTAAGCCAACATGTCGCGCGAGGTAAACAGCATCCTTAGAACTCTGCAAGAGAGGGGGGAATATGAGAAAATTCACCTTGCAAATTCTGCTTAAAAACTAAGTTGTGTGGTTGAAGATGACTTTCCTATCTATTTGTAGAAGTGAATAGATGGAAAGCATGCTCATGTGAATGTGACAACTATGTGACCACTGCAGCTGCAAGGACTGGTCATAACATTCAGCACTATAACTTCAAACAATCATTGAGCATGGTCGCTAAATGAGTAATCTTGTATAGAGGTAGGGGACTGGAGACTAAAACATATGAGGAACGGTTTCAGGAACTGGGTATGTCTGGTTTAATGAAAATAAGTCCTAGGGGAGACATGATAGCAGCCTTCCAGTATCTCAGGGGTTGCCACAAAGACGAGGGAGTCAAGCTATTCTCCAAAGCACCTGAGGGCAGAACAAGAAGCAATGGGTGGAAACTAATCAAGGAGAGAAGCAACTTAGAACTGAGGAGAAATTTCCTGACAGTTAGGACAATTAACCAGTGGAACCGCTTGCCTCCAGAAGTTGTAAATGCCCCAACACTGCAAGAAGATGTTGGATAGTCATTTGTCTGAAATGGTATAGGGCTTCCTGCCTAGGCAGGGGGTTGGACTAGAAGACCTCCAAGGTCCCTTCCAACTCTGCTATTGTAAAGGTAGTCCTCGAGTTACTACCACAATTGAGCCCAAATTTTTTGTTGCTAACTGAAACGTCTTTTAAGTGAGTTTTGCCTCATTTCTTCGTACCATCTCGGACCTCCGCCTCTTCCGCCAACGCTTGAAGACGTATCTATTCCAACAAGCCGGCCTAGCGTAGCCCCCCGTTTCTGACTATATTTATAAATTTTAAATTTTTAGGGTTTTAAAGGGTTTTAGCACGGGTTTTAGGTTAATTTAATATGCTTTTAAGAGTTTGTATTGTTTTGTAATGGTTTTTAATGATGCCTGTGCGCCACCCTGGGTCCTAACAAGGAGAAGGGCGGGGTATAAATTTGATAAAATAAATAAATTTTACAAACTTTCTTGCCAGGGTTGTTAAGTGGATCGTTGCCTTTGTTACATTAGTAACACAGTTGTTCAATGAATCTGGTTTCCCGATTCATTTTGATTGTCAGGTCGCAAAAGTGGATCACATAATCCCGGGCCACTGCAACGGTCATAAATGTGAGTCAGTTCCCAAGCATCTGAATTTTGATCATGTGACCATGGGGATACTGCAACGGTTGTAAGTGTGAGAAATGGTCATAAGCAGTGGTGGTTTCATACCGGCTCGGCCGAACTGGTAGAGGTTTGGCGTCCTGGGTCCCCCAGGTTGTTCTCCTGTCGCTGGCATGCTTCTGCGCATGCACAAAACAGTTTTCAGTAAACTGCGCATGTGTAACATGTTTGCATGCACAAAACGCCCTGTCTCAGCGAAACCAGTAGTAAAACCCCTGGTCATAAGTCCCTTTTTTCCATGCGGTTGTAACTTCAAATGGTCACTAAGTGAACTGTTGTAAGTTGAGGACTACCTATACCTTTCTTTTCCTTCTTTCATTGCTATTGTTTATGCAAGACTATTCATTTATTCTTTATATATTATGTCAAGATGGCGGTGCGCTTAGGCGCTGTGGCTTTGAGCTCCTGGTGTCACAGTAGAGTTAGGCAAAGACTAGTCTATACCCGCAGGGAGTTATTAAGTTATTATTAAAGATTGGATCTTCTAGTCGACTCGATATTACCAGCGACTTCCAGCAGTCTCATAATATACCGAGTGACATAGTAAGACTTCCAGGCTCTCCCTGGATCATTGTTTGGCCTAGGAGGCAGTGAAGAGAGCCGAAGCAGAAGCTGGGATGCAGAGCAGGTTTGCTAGTTCGATTACAGAAGCAGCCTCACAGACCAGCATTACCAAGCATTTCCTAACCAACTCTAGATCCTTTGACCACAAAACCGATGAACTAGAGCTATGGATGGCAGCGAATAAGCTCATTCGTGACTGCTGTGTGATGATCATCACAGAGACCTGGCTTCATCCACTTGTACCGGATGCGTCTGTGGAGCTAACTAACCGCACCACACACCGCTTTGACAGAAACAACAACTCTGGTAAAAGCAAAGGTGGAGGACCGTGTATTTACACACATAATAACTGGTGTACTAACATTAGAGTTGCTTATACACACTGTTCTGCAGACGTGGAATTCTCAACTGTCATTTGTCGGCCATTTTATTTACCTAGAGAGATTTCTGTTATAGTTGTCACTGCTGTCTATATTCCACCTGCTGCAAATGTTAGCACAAAGCTCAAACCAATTTCATTGTAATTTTATTACAATGACAATAAAGATTATTATTATTATTATAAAAAAAGATGAATGAGCTCAGTAACTGGGTTTTTTTTGTTTTTGTTTAAACACCTTGATTGTTCCCTTGTTAATGCAAAAGTCAAAGAGAAATTCAATTGGGAAGAAGAAGAAAAACACTACTTGGCGTGCTTGGTGATATAATGATCCCACTGACAATGTACTCTACATTGTGAGCAAATTCAGTTATCCAAATGTTCCAAAAAGAACTTGTTTGATAAGTGACCTGATGGAACAGGAGAGGCTCCACCAATGCATTTCTGATTTCTCTGTAACGGAGCAACTATGCAAGGACAGACATAGAATGGCGTGTTGGTCATGGCGACTGGCAACTGCCAAGTTGTACCAACCTGTATGACGTTGCCCACAATCACACTGTCAATGATTTCTGGAGCTATTTTGCCAGCAGACAAGGCTGACCGAGCCGCAATCTCGGCGAGGTCCGTGGTGGTGAAGTCCTTAAGCAGGCCGCCATAAGCCCCAAAGGGAGTCCTCTTGGCAGAAACAATGAAGATTCCTAGGAGACAAACCACGGGAAATATGATAATGGTAACAAAGTACAGTGGTACCTCGGACCACGAACGCCTCTCATCACGTCCAATTCGCTTCACGACCAAAAATTTCCCAAAAAATGTGCCCCGGTTCACGAACACCGTTTTGCTGCACGAACGGAAAAGTTCGTAAAAAATGCTCCGCTGCACGAACTCCGCCTCACTTCACGAACTCCGCCTCGCATCACGAACTCCACCCTCGCATCACGAACGGAAAAGTTCGTAAAAATGCCCGGATTCACAACCTCCGTTTTGCTTCACGAACCGGAGCCGCGGACATTTTAAAAACAAGGTCAGAACGGATTAACTGGATTTACATTGAACCCTATGGGAAACTGTGCCTCGCATCACAACCAAAAAACAAGGTCGGAACGGATTAATCGGATTTACATTGAACCCTATGGGAAATTGTGCCTCGCATCACAACCAAATTGGATCGCGACCAGAGTCATTTCACGAATTAAGTTCATGATCCGAGGTACCACTGTACATATTTGTGTTGGCTTGATGTGAGGTAGTTGGATATAAATAGTAAATGACTTCATATTAACAAATGTTAATGATAACAATAATAACAAAATGACAAGAGATATAGTTAATGATATATATATGTACTGGTTTAATTAAAGCAGGTCTCATTCTCACGGCCCGCGAGCCAATTGCGGCCTGCAGGACGGTATCTTGTGGCCCCCACCGTGATATGAAAGTATAATATTAGTGCAGCCCGCAGGAGGAGTGGACCTCTGTGGAATCCATTATGCGGCCCAGCCTCACCCAGACTCTGCCTCCAGCGGCCCCCAGGTAAATTGAGTTTGAGACCCCTGAATTAAAGGAAATTGGCTACAGACTGTAAACAGGGACTTGGAAAAAAGGCTTAGAAATTTTGTTAATTAATCTATATTTTGAATGTGTTATAAAGGCGTTTACTGGATATATGAAAGTTGGTAAAAAAATAATAATTAAGTTTTATAATTAGTAAGTAATAACTTGGTAATGTCACTTTGTGGTTGTGTTTTTAACTGTGGTCCCTTCTGGGCAAAAGGGCTTTAAAATAACTTCAGGCAAAGGAGAACTATGGGTATGTTGATAGTAAGATTTATAAAGAATTTAAAACACATAATCTGATATGAATTATAAGTGATGACGGTGGAAGAGATGCACGAAAGTTATTTGTAACCAATTGACACACTTTCTACAAGATGTAATGTAAGATGATTCTTTTTTTGGGGGTGTTGTTTAATTAAAATAAAAAATTTTTGCAAAAAGAAACCCCATGGGAAATATGAAAATGCCTTATATCAAATCTTACCCCCGTTTATTTAGATCAGTGTTTCTCCACTTTAGCAACTTTAAGATGTGTGGACTTCAACTCCCAGAATTCCCCAGCCAGCCTCCGGAAGGTCAAAAATCAGCTGGCTGGCACACTCATGCGCTCCGGAACCGATGGCTGGTGTGCCAGCAAGTATGGCTCCATGTGCCACCTGTGGCACGCGTGCCATAGGTTCGCCATCATGGCGTTAGATCAAAGTAAGAAACCGGCTTCTGAATATTCCAGAAACCTTTTACCGACTTATAAGGCTCTTAACCAGTATATGGTAGATGGGTTGCTTAATGCAGGGGTCTCCAACCTTTGCAACTTTAAGTCTGAAGGACTTCAGCTCCCAGACTTCTCCAGCCAGCTTTGCTGGCTGGAGAAGTCTGGGACCTAAAGTCCTTCAGACTTAAAGTTGCAAAGGTTGGAGACCCCTGGCTTAATGTCTTTACTGAAAGATCTGCACTGATTGTCAACTGCTTACTCAGCATAATTTAAGATCTTGGTGTTAACCTTTAAACCATCAAAAGCTTTAAGGTCTGATAACTAGAGCAATTGCTTCTTACATTGTAAATTTGTTCAGCTGGTTAATAACTGCAGGAGACACATTTTTGAAGACAGCTCTGCAATCAAAGGTCCAAATGGCTTTTGTCAGTTACGTAAACTTCCCGACTTTGTAAGAGTTGGGCCCCATTCTTTCAGTGTAGGGATAATCTTTAAAGAGACACGGGACAATACAATACAATAGCAGAGGTGGAAGGGACCTTGGAGGTCTTCTAGTCCAACCCCCTGCCTAGGCAGGAAACCCTATACCATTTCAGACAAATGGCTATCCAACATCTTCTTGAAGACTTGCAGTGTTGGAGCATTCACAACTTCTGGAGGCAACATCTGTTCCACTGATTGATTGTTCTAACTGTCAGGAAATTTCTCCTCAGTTCTAAGTTGCTTCTCTCCTTGATTAGTTTCCACCCATTGCTTCTTATTCTGCCCTCAGGTGCTTTGGCGAATAGTTTGACTCCCTCTTCTTTGTGGCAACCCCTGAGATATTGGAAGACTGCTATCATGTCTCCCCTAGTCCTTCTTTTCATTATACTAGACATCCCCAGTTCCTGCAACCGTTCTTCATATGTTTTAGCCTCCACTCCCCTCATCATCTTTGTTGCTCTTCTCTGCACTCTTTCTGGAGTCTCCATATCTTTTCTACATCGTGGCGACCAAAACTGGATGCAGTATTCCAAGTGTGGCCTTCCCAAGGCCTTATAAAGTGGTATTAACACTTCCCGTGATCTTGATTCTATCCCTCTGTTGATGCAGCTTAGAACTGTGTTGGCTTTTTTGGCAGCAGCAATAAAGCAGCAGGGCTGCAATTCTATGTACTTCTCTCCCTCTGAGTTGAAGGAATGCACCAACCATTTTTTGAATAGGTTTGCTTTTCATCTTTGAATACAGGTTGTCATCATCTTGTGTCCACTTAGTGACAGCTCCAAGTTATCACAGACCTCCAAAATGTACTTATGATCTGGATTCAGAATGGTGGCCTCTCTTATACTTAAAGGTTAAGGTTAAGGCTAGCCGTTCCTGACTCTAGGGGGCGGTGCTCATCTCCGTTTCAAAGCCAAAGAGCCAGTGCTGTCTGAAGACGTCTCCATGGCCATGTGGCCGGTATGACTAAACACCGAAGGTGCAAGGAGCGCTGTTACCTTCCCACCAAATCTGGTCCCTATTTTTCTACTTGCATGCTTTTGAACTGCTAGGTTGGCAGAAGCTGGGACAAGTAACGGGAGCTCACTCTGTTATGCAGCACTAGGGATTCGAACCGCTACATTGCCAACCTTCTGATTGACAAGCTCAGCGTCTTAGCTACTGAGCCACTGTGTCCCTTTTCCCTTATAGTTACACGGTCACATTTTGTGTGACTGGCAACCAGCACGCATTTGTAACAGTTTGTAGTGTCTTGTGGTCACATGACTGAGATTTACAGTATGTTTTCCCAGGAAGTGGTATTTACTTCCAATTTCAGGGGGGGAAACACCAATTGTGGGCAATGGCTTTGCTCAAGGACTCCGGCATTCATTTTAACAATCGCCAGAATGAAATGTTATTAAAAGCAGGCCAATCAGGTCTGTTTAACAACCAATTTATAACCGCATCTCCAGGCTCAATTATGGTCATAAATCAGGTCTATCTATATGTATAATCCTTTTGATTTTCTGACTTGCTATATCAATCTGATGTTACATTGCAAAGGTCTCCAAACTTGGTGAATTTAAGACTTGTGGATGTCAACTCCCAGAATTCCCCAGTCAGTGCTGGCTAGGGAATTCTGGGAGTTGACGTCCACAAGTCTTAAAGTTGCCAAGTTTGGAAACCCCTGTTACATTGTGTGAGGCTTTCTGCATAATCCGATACTAGAAATTTCAGCAGAAGACTTCCATTCCTCCAACCTCAGGAGTATAGTTAATGCAGAAGTGTCAGACTGAGAAATAAAATACAGCCATGATTAAATAACATCCTGTCAGTCCAAATTACCCAATTGTTATTAAAGTTACAATACAATACAATACAATACAATACAATACAATACAATACAATACAATACAATACAATACAATACAATACAATAGCAGAGTTGGAAGGGACCTTGTAGGTCTTCTAGTCCAACCCCCTGCGTGGGCAGGAACCTTATACCATTTCAGACAAATGGCTATCTAACATCTTCTTAAAGACCTTCCAGGGTTGGGGCATTCACAACTTCTGGAGGCAAGCTGTTCCAGAGGTTAATTGCTCTAACTGTCAGGAAATTTCTCCTCAGTTCTAAGTTGCTTCTCTCCTTGATTAGTTTCCACCCATTGCTTCTTGTCCTGCCCCCAGGTGACTACACCCTTCTTCATTTCAAACTACTGGAACTATCCTTTCTTAAATAACGTAGCTCGGAAAGCATTTTAACCCACTTTTCTGATGTTACTTTCCCTCAAAAGCCCCCAAAACATGTGACTATTGCTAGTTTAGTTTAGTTTTATTTGATTTGTATACCGCCCTTCTCCCTTTCGGGACTCAGGGCGGTGTACAGCCACAGTAAAATCGGTGATACAAAATCTAAAAGAATATATTAAAAATATTAAATGAATTTGGCCTACATATTTAAAATCCCATATTGTGAGGACCAACCGTCTTTAGAATCGTTAAGTTCTCAACACCATAGATATTATCAGATTTAATTTTGGGGCGTGGTTAAGAAAATATGCACAGGAGATTAGGAGAAAAAGATTAATCCCTGGTCCATTCTATTCACAAATATAAATATTTTAAGAGTTAAGGTATTCATTAGCTTAGATTAATTAGCCTCTAGTCATTAAAAGGGGGAAATGGCAAAGAGGGGATAGGAAAATATGAGGGAGATCTTCTTTTTTCCTGATTGGCAGAAAAATAAAGTACTTTGGTTTAAACCAGATGCATCTGTAGACGCATAACAGAGTTGGAAGGGACCTTGCAAAATTGTGAACATGCCAAAATATGCCATTTCCTAGATTCTTCCTAGCTCCTAACATCTTAACCCACTTTGCCTGTGTTCATCTCACTTTCAAAACCTAGTTTGTTTCCAAAGGTTAGGCCAGGGGTTCCCAAACGTAGCAACTTGAAGACTTGTGGACTTCAACTCCCAGAATTCTCCAGCCAGCTCTGCTGGCTGGAGAATTCTGGGAGTTGAAGTCCACAAGTCTTCAAGTTGCTACGTTTGGGAACCCCTGGGGTAGGCGATGTGGCTAATATTTGTTCATAAGTTTAAAGTCTGAGAGCCATAAATATCTGAAGTCTGAGGGGGCCCAGCTTTCTGATAAGCTGTGGAAAAGCTTTCCTTCTCTACGGTAGAACTTAAGAAGGAATTTCTTTCTTCTTGAAGTACCGTTTGACAGGATAGTAAGAAAAGCAGTATTGGGTCAAGTCAAAAGTCCTGGCACATTCTGATTAACAGAAAAAAATGTAGCAAATTGCAGTCATGTGACTGTGGGGATGCTGCAACATCCCATAGTCCAAAATGTAAATGGGAGGTGATGGCTGAGCGCCCAGAATGTGGTCACATGATCATGGTGGTGTAGATGTCAGAACTTTGAATCTAGGTTGTAAGTCATTTTTTTGAAGTCCTTTATAACTCTGATTATTAAGCAACCAGTCATAAGCTGAGGACTATCTATATATCTCTTTCTCAAGAACATGGAAAGTTAACTATAGTCAGGCTAAAGGTAAAGGTTCCCCTTGCACATATGTGCCAGTTGTTCCCGACTCTAGGGGGCGGGGCTCATCTCTGTTTCAAATCCGAAGAGCCAGCACTGTCCGAAGACATCTCCATGGTCATGTGGCCGGTATGACTAAACGCCGAAGGCGCACGGAACTCTGTTACCTTCCCATTAAAGGTTGTCCTTATTTTTCTACTTGCATTTTTACGTGCTTTCGAACTGCTAGGTTGGCAGAAGCTGGGACAAGTAACGGGAGCTCACTCCGTTACGCGGCGCTAGGGATTCGAATCGCCGAACTGCCGACCTTTCTGATTGACAAAATCAAGTTCTTAGCCACTGAGCCAACGTGTCCCATATAGTCAGGCTAGTCATGTTCTAATCTCCAAGGTTTGCTAACATCCACGCTTGGTTAATTATGCACTGAGGTTTTGGGGTGAATTGAAAACTATATCTGTTAAAAAGTCTCCCATGTGACTATGCTAAGGTTAAAGTTCAAGACGCCTCCAGGTTGAGCTGAGCTTCTGGCGATTCCATGGACAGAATTATGCCGTTTTTAGGCAATAGGTTTCCCATGGCCTCTTCCAAGGTGATTTTCAACCTCTGGTGCCTAAATATTAACCAGGCCCAACCCTTCACTTCTAAGCCCGGGTAAGATTGGGCAGATACTGCTACTTGCTGAGACATGCCAGACTATAGAGAGGAGCCCAAAACTCATTCACGGATTGGTGTTAGGCCTATCCATTCTTGTTTGGCCTTCAGTTGCTCAACCAAATTCATTACAAGGAAGAACAGAGAAAGGCAAGGCTTATTAAAAGCTTGCTCGGAAGGTTGTAAATAGCAAGCACATGGCATACACACCCCCAGGATGTTGCAACTATTCTAAATACATGCCAGTTGCCAAGCATCTGGATTTGGATCATGTGATCTTAGGGATTCCATAATGGTTTTAAGTGCGAGGACCAGTCATTACTTTTTTTCAGTGCCATTGTAACTTCAGATGGCTGTAAGTCAAGGGCTACTTCTAAGAATAAGCCTTGATATCATTCTCAGCAACTCAGCAACAAGTTACTACCGTGTTTCCTCGAAAATAAGACAGGGTCTTATTTTCTTTTCACCCCTGAAATAAGTGTAAAAATAAGGCCTTATTTTCGGGGAGGTCTTATTACTTTTGAGATGCAGGAGGCAGCGAGTGAGGTCACCTCATGGTTGCTGCTGTGTTGCAATATTTTCGAGGAGTGCTTATTTTAGCGCTCAAAAGTCCAATTGGGCTCATTATCCAGGAAGGTCTTATTTTGGGGAACACAGTATCAAATAAATAACAAATGAGGCAATGCCCTCCATATGCACACATCTTTACGTTTTGAGAATTGAAAGAACTCCCTACCCACGCAATTCTGCCAGAATATTTTTCGAAGTACTCTACAGCGGCAATATTACGAAATTGCTGCACAACACTCATTAGGTATTGCAATGGGAGGTTGGGGCAAAGTCCTCCAGCTTTGAGAAGGTGTCACCATTCATTATATAGCCTACTGGAAGTTAAGCAACATCTGGAGGACTTTGGCTTGCATTCAAGTATTTCCTTTCATGTGTAGTTCAGAAACAGTCTCCAATTTCTCTGCTTTTAAATAATTCTTTACAATTTCTCTACCTGAAAATGTAACATCTCTCTTCTCACTCTCCAAATGTCCTCAAATACAGACCTGGGAGTCCGACGTAGAACATCAATTGTCATTTTATTTTTTCCCCATCCTAACCAGCAAACACCACTATTCCCCCAGCTTCATATATTGTGAACTGAACTCATGAGTTTGGGGGTGGGGGAAACGTTTCCATTTGGAATTTCTAACACAAAGTAATGCTCACATAGTTTCTTATCTAATAAATAAAGGGTTGGGGCATTCACAACTTCTGGAACAGCTTGCCTCACATAAGTTGTGAATGCCCCAACCCTGGAAATCTTTAAAAAGATGTTAGATAGCCATTTGTCTGAAATGGTATAAGGTTCCTGCCCATGCAGGGGGTTGGACTAGAAGACCTACAAGGTCCCTTCCAACTCTGCTATTGTATTGTATTGTATTGTAAATCTGCTTAAAAATAGAGCACCTCAATTGGTTTTTTGATTTTTCAACAATTATACATTGACTTTGACTTTTTAGTCACTAAACATAGACACTAAAATACCTGATATTTTTAGCTTTGGTATAATATTAATATCCATTTAATATTTCGTATTAAATGGGTGGAAACTGACCAAGGAGAGATCCAACCTAGAAATAAGAAGACATTTTCTGACAGTGAGAACAAACGACCAACGGAGCAGAAGTTGCCTTCAGAAGTTGTGGGAACTTCATCACTGGAAGCTTTCAAGAAGAGATTGGATTGTCATTTGTCAGAAATGGTGAAGGGTCTTCTACTTGGGCAGGGGGTTGGACTAGATGACCTACAAGGTCCCGTCCCACTCTGTTAATATTTTTGTGGAGAATTTTTTTTAAATATAAATCAACAAGTACAAATGATTTTTGTTTCCAAATTAGAAGAATGCTTCATCCCTTCATTCCACAAAACTGCAAACCTTCCCAAGTGTCTTAAGAAACCAGCCTCTCTACCCATTCCTTTACACCTGGCTTTACAGTATTTCAGTATATTCACCTAAACTCAGAATTGCAAATCACTACCCTCAGCCTCGAGGAATACAATCCCAAATTAACTTTGCATTTCCCGGGATAACAAAGTCAACCCGAAGCACTGCAAGAAAAAAAAATCAACGATTTTATTTCCACGTGCCAGCAAGTCACCCTTGGAAAGGCAAAAGATATATATGGAAGGGAGTAATTAGTAACCAGCCCGCCTGCCTAACTTAAAAGACTTGGCTGGGGATCAAACACGTCGCCCAAGTTTTGCAATTTGTTTTCCCCACTTTTCCGTCTGGAGGGGAATCCAGCGGGATAAAGTTGGGGCGAAATAAAGCGAGAGCAGGGTCGTGCAACTGCAAGGCTGGGCGTCCTTTAAGGCGGTGTTTCTCAACCTTGGCGACTTTAAATCCTGCGGACTTCAACTCCCAGAACCCACCAGCCAGCATAGGTGGCTGGGGGATTCTGGGAGTTGAAGTCCACAGGACTTAAAGTCGTCAAGGTTGAGAAACACTGCTTTAAAGGAAGCACGCTACATTCCTAGCTGAGAGTGGGGAGGAGGGGATCTTTGCAAGACCCTGCCCTAAAATCAAGTCCAAAGAGGAAGAAGGGGAGCACTGGAGGGTCCCCCCATTATTTTTTGGAGAGAGAGGGAGGGGGGGGGGCTTCCTGCCTTACCTCTGAGTAAAGCCATGGCTGCAGCGGCGGTGCTTTGCTTCCTCTCCAACTGACTGGGGTCCTCGGTTGGCGAGTCACAACCCCGCCGCGCCCCCTTCCACCGCCCCGCCCTCCGCCCTCTTACTCCTCCTTCTCCTCGCCACCGGGCAGCCACTTCCAGCAGAGACCGGCCTTCGCGGGGCTGTAAGGCAAGGCGGGAGAAGGCGTGGACGGGTGCAGAGAGGCAGGGCGTTCAACTCCCGGGGAGTCCATGGACCCATAATTCCCAGACAGGGAGGCATGCTTAGACCTAGACCTGGACCTGGACGGAGGGGCTGATTTTTTTTTGACGCCCCTCTGGCTGGGGATGATGGTACAGGGAGTCCGGCTGTCTGCAGCCCAGGCTGGGATACGGGAGCCGCTCAGAGATCCCAGGACGGAGAATGGAGGCAGGTGGCAACCTATTTTAATAGGGTTTCTTATTATTTTAACACAGGTTAAATTTATTTAATTTAATTTTAAATTTATCTATTGACCGTATTTATATGTATTTTATCCTTTATTATTGAAATGGTATAAGGTTCCTGCCCACGCAGGGGGTTGGACTAGAAGACCTACAAGGTCCCTTCCAACTCTGCTATTGTATTGTATTGTATTGTATTATTCCTGTGCACCGCCCTGAGTCCCTATGGGAGAGAGGGCGGTATACAAATCAAATAATAATAATAATAATAACAACAACAACTCCTCTTGCAGCCTAATCCTGACTGTGGATTATGGGACTTGGAGTCCGACGCTGGGGAGGGCCGGAGGAGCGCGGGGTCTGGCTCCTCGGCATGGAGGGGACTAAGGGCGGCGTTAAGGGAAGGACCCCTGCACCGCCCCCGCGAAAGCCTCCCTGCCACCCGCTTCCCTTTCTGGCCCATCTGGGGAGCCATTCGCGCCACCGCTACTCAAGGGGGAGGGGCGGAGCCACGAGCAGGAAGGGGCGGAACTTCTGCCGAGGCGCTTCCTGTAACTACCTCGTTTCCTTAGCAACGCGGCCTTCCGCGTTTCCTCTGAATGCAAGCGGGCTCGACAGGCCTCCAAAACCCGGGCTATCGTAGTTTGTCCCCCCCCCCCCCCCCAAGCTGCTAGTGGCCAAGAGAGCCGGGGTTTGGGGACTGTCATAGCTCGTTTTCGGGCAGCCCGGTTGGGGAATGGGACGGGCAGCTTAATGTGGGGAGCTCCAGGTTGGGGAAGGCTGGATTAAACGACCTAGACGGGAGTAAGTGTGAAGGTCGCGCCTGTTTGCAGCTCCCTAAATGGGGCGGTTTTGCCTTTTTAGGATTCTGCTTTAAGGTTTTCCAAATATTTCTTTCTTCCTCTGCATGAATTCATTACAATTTTTAGGCGCTCCTAACCTAAGGGATATTCTGAGGATTTCAGGACTAGCTACAGATGGAGCTCCTAAATAGTCTGTTCAATTATTTTGCATTTTTCAAAGCAATGACTCAGCAAGTTTGGGAAAATTTGGGATTTAGCTCCCCAGCTGAGAGCTATTTCTGTTCGAATCGTGCTTGGAAACGAGGAGATTTCTGGAATAGCAAAATATAAGAAGGGACAATGGCTTATATATACTCTCCATCAAAATTTGTCAATATTAAAATTTAACTGTTAGCCATACAAGAGAATTTGCACATCATAGTACGAGTCTGAATTTCAGTATTATGAGGTAGATGCTAAAATTTGGAGAGAGAAGTAATGTTTCTTTGTGCAACGGCCTGTAATTTTTATTTATTTATTTTGTTTTATTGCCAGGGAAATAATTGATTAGCTGTTGAACTGCAATCTTAGAACATGAGTCAGCAGTTGATTGCAAAAGGTTATAACCCGGTTTGTAAAATATGCCCAACCTATTTTCAGTAAATTAAAAACTCTGTATAGGACTGTATCTGAAATATGTCTTGGTTATGGAATGTTCATCCTATTTGAATGGTTTTTACTTGAAATCTATATTATTTCCCTTTTAATTATTGTAGGAGAATGCACTTTCAATAAGCTGGCTAAGAATTATGCATTGTCAAATGTAAGTGAAGAATTAATTGAAGAGAATGCTATCATTTGCCAAATGTGAATTAATTTATTAATCAAAAATCATTAGAGACTTTTCAAATAAAAAGGCTAAGAAATATTTCTCAAAACTGTTGTCACTTGAATGTAATTGCTACAAACATTTGTTATTTTCAGTAGGAATGATAAAAACACAGTAAACCTGTTGTTATAGAGTGGTAAGATACAACTGTTCTATTTGTAGTATGGTCAATAAAATGGATGTGTAATATGAAAGCAGGTGTTACTGGAGAAGATCTTGATGCCTGGAAAAATTAATTGACAATTGAAAAAGAGGCCACTGAGAGACAAGATACTCAGACAATCCTGGCAAAAGGATGTCCATCAGGCAATGGTGAAATTCCAATTTTTTTTACTAATGGTTCTGTGGGCGTGGCTTGGTGGGCATGGCAGGGGAAGGATACTGCAAAATCCCCATTCCCTCCCCACTCCTGGGGGAAGGATATTGCAAAATCTCCACTCCCACCCTACTTTGGGGTCAGCCAGAATTGGTATATTGGTTCTCTGAACTACTCAAATTTCCGCTACTGGTCTCCAAAACCTGTCAGAACCTGCTGAATTTCACCCCCATCATCAGGTCATGAAGAATTGAAAGTACCTGAATGACTGAAGAACATAAAGATGTTATCATAGTTCCCTCTAAAAATAGCAAGCATTGCTTGCTCAATAATGAAGGGTCATAATGGTAACTTGCATTTCTCTAACCAGTTTTGCTAATAGTGCTCACTTGGAATGGGGATCCGGTAAAGTGTACTGAATTTTGAAAGTCATTTTGAACACAGGGCAGAAATGACAGACTATTCTTGACTCCATTTGTACAATTCCTGTACAGATTTTGCAACAGGAATTTGTTTTGTAATAACATTTCTGATCTTCCAAATTAACTTAATTTGTATGCTCAAAGGTTGAGTGGTTAATAAGATTCCCATAAATCGATCTCCTTAAAAAGAATCTATATAAATAAAAATGTAACAAGAATTTGTTCAAAACTACTAATCTCTGAAAGTACTGCGCCGATTGCTTCCAAATTTTCACACAACGTTCCTTTGAAATGCAGCACCAATGATATATATATATATATAGATTGTGTAGATGTCACACCTGTGCCAGGTACACACAACGGAAATGTAAAAAATTGTAAAAAAGGCAGGTAGATGGATACAGAGAGCAGTGGGCCACAGGTATTATGTCATCCTTTATGACATAAAATACTCTGAGGGAGAAATACAGTAGGTAGGTAAGTAGGTAGGTAGGTAGGGAGAGGGATAGAGAGCGGGAGAAATACAGTAGGTAGGTACGTTGGGGGTTATATGGTGGTTGTGTGTATGTGTTTGTGTGTGCAGGTGTAGATCTACACACAGATTGGTTGGCCATTTAATCAGACTGGGCCACAGCAACGTGTGGCCGAGAATGGCTAGTAAATAATAAAATGTTGTGCATTCATTACACTTTACCTTTCAGTCACTGCAAACTCTCCTCCAGGGCTTGAGGGAACCACCAGATCTTAACAGCTCTCCCAAAATCCAGGAGGAAAGGAGCAAACTGGATCTCCAAAGTATAGGGACAAGGATCCAAATTCCTTTTTCTAAAGTCCTGCCATGTAACACCCTTGTGTAGATTGGTCTGATTGGACAGGCAGATGGATATGGGAGAGAGAAGGTGGTTCCTCAGTCTGGAGCCAAAGTGCTGCCAAACAGATTCTTGAATGGCACCCAGATGCCAATTGGTGACCCTGAGGTGGTGGTTGGACATAGAAAGCAGAGAATATCTTAGGATTCACCAGCTCTGCCCATCGGGACTATTGCATCTTGGACCTCTGATAGTGCCTTCCAAGGGAATCCCTGTCTCGATAACCTAACAGATGGTCCTATTTGGAGAGCAATCCTATTTGGAGGCCCCTTCCTGCCATTGCTGGTCTGTGATGAATAGCCCACTGCGCAATCTGAATTCTGTGTGGAACTGAATGACGAAATTTGTGCTGACAAAGGCATCTGAGACCAATGCTTTGGCTGCCCCATAGTTCGTACTTGGCTACTGATGCACAGAGCCCGAGGCACAGGAGAAAAATCTAAGGTCAGTGGGGCAAAAGCCTTGATGATGGAACACACAGTGGGGTTGGCTGGGATTGCGAAAGATCAGTGTTAAAATCAACTATGTAACTTGGCAGGTGATTCTGAGCTAGTCTATTATTTTTTTACCCTTCTCCATGTATCTAATAATTCATCTACTTATATGCAGTGCTCGTAACCGCCCCAATGCCAAAGGACCCTGGTGTATAACGTCGAAAGAAAACATAATTGAAACTTAGCTTTGGGACGAACATCCTTCGAATGGTGCAGGAGTATGAATGGATTTCTAGAAGAAATTGCAGACTACAGGAACCCTTTGCATTTCAGTTTTGAGAGGCAGACAACACAGACTCATTCCCAATAGCCTGTGTTCAACAGTGAAGGGACACAGGACAGAAAACATCCTGCAGAAAGCACAGCTTCCAACTTCTCAATGAAAGAATAAGTCCGACTAATTTTACAATTGAGGTTTTGAAAGAGAGGACGGAACACAAGCTTCAAGAGCTGAAATGACTTGTACCCTACAGAGATCTGACAGAGCTTTACCAAATAGAAAATAATGTTTTAGCCAAGGACTGAATTTTGCCGTCATACCAGAACAGCTACCAGTTGTAGGTCTCTTCACAGCAACGGAGTCCGTCATCGGAAACAATAAACTGGCAGAACCAGAGGCAGAACAATTAAGGATGAAAGTATCTGCAGCCTGGACTAATGCCAGAACATCCCCTTCCAACCTCATAATTCGAGAAAGGAGAGCAGTGACATTCCAAGGAAGAGATCCAAACATCGCCATCCTGCCAGCAGATAAAAGGAAGATGCATTCATCCTGAACACATGACTACAAGGCCAATCTGAAGGACACTGCCACCTATGAGACTCTGAAGAGAGATCCCACCAATATTTACAAGAAAAGGTCATTGATTTCTTGCAACAACTACTGAAGGACAATGCCATTGACCAGCCACAATACTACTGTCTTTATACTCTGGGGAAGCCACACCATGCATATATGGACTCCCCAAAATCCAGAGGGAACTTCACTCAGACCAATTGTCAGCAGCATCAACTGTTATCTACAACACTGTAAAACATCCAACCACATTATCTCCTCTAGTTGGCAACAATTCACAGCACCTTGCCAGCAAGGTTTGGAATCTAAAATGACCTGGATGAGACCATGGTTTCCTATGTGACTTCCCTCTTCACCTGCATTCCAACAACTGAAACTCTCATGGTTGTGAAGAAACAACTGCTACAAGACAGCACCTTAGGTGACATTCTGTAGAAGTTGGCTGGCATAGCCAAACTGGCTCCTGCTGGGCGGGGCTGTTGGTGCTGCCTCCATGAGGTCAGTCAGTGGAAAAGACATCCCCTGAAAATAAGACCTAATGCTTCTTGGAGGCCAAAAAAAAAGTCTGGGTCTTATTTTTGGGGAAACACAGTAGTAGGTATCCCTTGAAATATATTTCAGAAACTTTCCTCCAACAGACCACTTGGGTTGGATGCATTCATCAACCCAACCATGGTATATTTACTTCAGTGGTGGGTTATGACTGGTACGCCCAGGTACGAGTGTACTCGTACCTGTCAGGAGCACTTGGTACCGTTCCAGTACGGTGCTCCGGAAGGCCCACCTGCTCGCCCACGCTCCTTATTGGTATTTGAGCTCTTCGGGGCTTATGCGCATGGAGCGTACAGTGCCTGTGCGACGCTCTGCGGAGCAACTGGAGTGTCATGGGTGGTAAGCATGCACGTGTGCATGTGCTGCGCATATTCATGTGGTAGACGCCCAGCCCCATTACACCATACCGGTTGCATCGGGATTCAGAACCCACCACAAAGCAATCTTGAAAGGTGTACCATTGTAGCTTTTATGTGTGACACTTGGAACTCCAGAGGGAAATAATACCTTCATACTGTAAATGTATTTATAAAGAGTTTATAAAACAAATCTGTTTTTCACTCTTTTAGAATAAGCTTTGAAAGTGAACACTTAGCAATGCTGGAAATAAAAGCAGCATGCAGAAAAACAAGGAAAGCAAACTTTTTATTCCAAAGTATTTATTTCACAGTATTTTATGCACAGTGGAATGACGGTGACTTTTACAGTCACTTTCCTATAAACAGGTGTAGCTTACCCAACTGTTCAATCTGGATAAATATTTTCACCAGTAGCAATATTTCATCCACACTTGCTATTTTAATCAAGCTGGGACAATTATAAATTGTGGTGGACGCACCTCATTTTATGTTCCATCATTTGCATTCTTTGAATAATTCTCTAGGTTTTATAAGAGCTTTCTTTCTACGTATAAATAACAAAGTGTAACTTGCTCATGCAGTAGATTGGCATGATGGACAGTCAGCTACATCTCTAATGCTAGAATATTCTGACTACTGCATTCTATTGTAGTTTAACAGTCCGAGAATAAGAAGCAAACCCATATAGTTAATGTGCTGGAATAAGAGAATTTACTTGAGTGCGTGTACTGTAACTTGAAACTTGGCAATCTCATTGCTTGTCCCTATGTGCAGACAAGACTTGCTAATTCTTGCACACTTGAGATGTGCAGTATTTAAAAAGTTATAGTTAATATCAATATGAATCAATCTGCATTTCTTGCAGAAGTTTTTATTTGAGGAAGACAGTTGGCCATATATTTCTTTGTGTAAAAAGTTCAAATTAATCTAATATAACAGGAATTACTGAAATCTTTCCATGTTGACTGTTCTAAACAAATAGAAGTTATATGTAAGGCTGCACATTTGTTAACAATTGGATAGCTATCAATACTGTGATCAAGTATTTTATTGGTATTTATTTTAGTGCCTTCATAGGTCTTTAAAATAATCTCCCAAGATTCTCAAGTTACACTCTTCAAAAACGTACATTGGGAATCTAAAACTTTGTGGAGAAAATAAATTCAAATCTGCGTTTGGATCCTTTTTATGGACTATAGATATCTAAATCCATATGCAATTTCATCAGTTTTCATACAAATTCAAAAGTAATTTGAGATAACTTTAAAAATTTTTTCCAAAGTTGTAATACTCAGTTCAGGAAAATGCTGATTGCGAATGCTAATGTAAAGCCATACCGAAGGAAAGAATTCAGTCAAAAAAACTAAAAAGATGAAATAAGTGACACAATCTACTTTTTTGATCTGTGCTAAAGTATTTTTAAATCAAAGAAATGATCAATTAGAGACAGAGAAAACATATTTGTGCATGGCACTGCCAGTGAATTGGCTTTTTAAAAAGAAAAGTCAAAAGTTATCTTAAAAACAGATCACAAAAGTTACAGACATCAGTTATTTAAACACAAGTTCCTTCAGTAAATCCAAGTTTGCAGATAATTACAAATATTCAATTTCTATCTGTTATACTAACATATTTTAAAAATGTACAGATATTATATACATAATATAAATTAAATTTTCTTGAAGTCTTACAGAGAAATATTACCATTAGGTAGAGCTTTAGCCACACTTTATAAATACATTTTCTAAGATTCTGTAGAAGGTTTTGCATCTTATTCTGCATCTTTAGTCTGCCTGGTAACAAATACACCAACGTATTTAAAAGCTTTGCAACATTTGAGGATTTTTAAACATATACAGTTTATACAGCAATTGAGGCTTCTTGCCAAATGACAACGTAATACTTTCGGTTGCCCAGTTTAGTTCCACAGGATACTGGAGAATTTGGGTTGCTTACTTTTCATGTATACTTTTAAAAGGTGGCAGATGGGATCACAGTTGGTAAAGTGCCCCATTTTCACACCTTATATTTTGTGGGAGAGAAAAGGTCCGATGTGCATTAGTAAACTGGCCACATTGGGTGAAAAATTAGGTGGTAGTTTGACTACCACTTTGGCTTGTGTGTTACTTTTCAATAAAATGCCTCACTTTTACATTATTTTACTGATGGTGAGTAAACCAAAACAATTTATAAGGAATACGCAGGAATTACAATGTTCAGTTCTTTAGAAAATCCAATGCCTACTTCGTATATTACTCTGGAAGTGGTACTTAAAGAAAAAGGACAGTAAATAAGGAATTTGTTCTATTAGAGACAACAATCTGTTTGTTTTTGGGGGGATTTTTTGTTCTGTGTTCAGGACCTCCAGAGGGGAGGGGTCTGCCAAAGTACAAATGTAACATATCTAATTTGAGAGGGGAAACCCCCAAATTAGTGTTTGCACCAAGGCAGAAAATCACGAAATAAGCAGAGGTTGCCACAAAGCTTTCTTTTGCATTAAAATATGAATAATAGAGAAACTTCTATTGAATAAAGTGTCATCGGGTAAAACTAGAGCACCAGGGGGGAAAGTAGCATGATTTTTTTCCGCAGGGATCAAGTAGGAAAAAAACACACAATTTGCAGAATTATGCGGAAGCAGTGTGCCCGCAGCTATCGCTTTACCGCACGGTTGCAATCGTTTTATGAATTTAGCATTATGAAGAAACGGTGCCCTGGATACTAAACTTAATGACGGATAGCCATATGTAGGTGCTGAAGCTTTGGAACACCACTGTAAGCGTTTAAGAGGAGCTAGATAGCAGATGCTCCTGTTTGCATCCATCTGTGCATCAAGATATTTAGGTATCCAATACCGCAAGCCATGGCCAAATGCACAAAATGCTTGCCCTTTAGGCATCAGATGTCTTGGAGACCATTATCAGTTAAAAATGGAAACGGTTTTTGCTTATTTTTAATTTCTGATTTTTAAATCAGACTAGAATGTCTTATGATTGAACCATTAGTGGAGGAGTGTCTTATGTAAGCTGGGTGCTTGATTAATAATAACACAATTCTTTTGAAAAGGATGGGGCTCATCTCGCTAAAAGCTTCCTGGTCCAATATTTAACTGCCAAGCTTGTAAGAGTGAAGAATGCCAAGATTATCTGGGCATGGTTCAAAATGCTCCTTCAATCACGTTTCGTTTTTGCTTGTAACCCTACTGGGTTTAACTATTGGAGTGCAATTATAGGAGATTGCAGAATAGCGAATTCTGTAAATGGCTATTAATCCATATAATTTTCCCTTCCCATGGTCTCCTTTTTATCTGAATGCCACTTTAATGTCTATGATAGCCACTGAAAAATAGTTGAGCAATGCTTAAAAAAAACAAAAGTTGGAGAAAAATATTTGGTAGTAGGAGCTGGGGCATAATTTAAAAAGTCGCATTCAGAACACGAAGGAAGATTTTTGCAAGAAATACCATTTCTTACCTATTGTTTTGTGCATAAACATGCTGACAGAGTCTTCTGCTTTAGTTTCCATGATAATTCTCTTGAAAGGCTCCCTTGGAGTTCAGATACTAACAAATATATAGTGCCTAACATTGTTCTTGTAACTGGCTTGGAAACACAGCCTGACACTCCATTTCCTGCAAACCTTCTCTCTCTCTCTCAATGCTGGGGAAACATTGGCTGCACAATGACACACAACTGAGCCAACATATTCCTACTGTGTCCTGGCACAGTCCCAAGTGTGATCATAAGGATGCTTCAACCTATCTTGGCAAGGAATCCTGTCTCAAGAGTCACTGTAGCCAGTACACCATTTTCTTCTCCAGTAAATCAAAAGTAGGCCCATGTCAGTCACTGGCCTAAATACAGTGAAATTATAATTTGGCATGAAGCAACCAGAGGTTTATGGTTCTACAACTTCACATTCTTAGTGATAGATACAGAAAAATTATTAACAGGCACATGATGGGTTAAAGATGGACCAGGGCATCCACAAAGTATGGTAAACAAAAGTCAAAATGGCAACCACAATAGTGCGATTGAAGTTTGGCCTGTTTTCTTAGGTATGTACCATCATATTGTCCTCCCCCCCCCCCCTATTTTACACACCTTTCTGAAGCTTTCAGGGACTAACTCGTTTCATATGCAAAGTGGCATTTTCTAGCCTCAGTACAAATTGCAAATGATGCTCTGTCCACCTCCAGTTACACATCAAGCTGTGTCACTTTTTTAAAATAAATTTTAACCTAAAGCAACTTTTTTTTTAAAACAAGAAACTGAAGATTAAAGCTAGCTCTATCACAGGAGTTTCCACCATGGCAATTTTAAGACTTGTGGACTTCAATTCCCAGAATTCCTCAGCCAGCCATGCTCAGCCTTCCATTATGGCTGAGGAGTTCTGGGAGTTGAAGTCCACAAGTGTTAAAGTTACCAAGTTTGCAGACCCCTGCTCTACCACCGTGGACAATCAGAAAATGGGTGGCAATCTTGGCTTCTTTTTGTCATTTCAACACAAAACATCCTTGAGAAGCAGAATTCACAAAAGTAAAGCTTACATCCTGTTTAACCAGTGCATTTGCCTTAATGGCAAGTGGGAGAAAATATTTTAACACAACATCCAACAGTTCAATCCCTTCTTGTGTTTCAGGTATCAACTGCAAGATCTCCCCCCTTCCTCCCCAAAAAAAATCCCTCATACAAAGCAAAAAGCATCTAACCCAAGTATTATTTTTTTTTTATCCTGAACAATTTAGCACTGATTAATTGGCATGTACTGGTTCTTTCACCATTATTTGGTCCATATTTGAAGAGGTTCTACATTTTTGTTTCTTTTTTTTTCCCCTTTAGCTTTGGGAAAATTGGGCTGAAAAAAAATATATTGTGTCTTCAAACTCGGTTAAGGAATTCCAGGTTGAGGGAAGCCGGGATGTGGATAGAGTCCATGGTCAGAGACGAAGGATTGAATGGAAACAAAACAGGGAACATGAATTTGAAGTCTAACAGCAGCTGCGGAGGGTCGTTTCGCTCTTGCAATTGTGCCTAGAAGGAACCAGAAGAAAATTATTAGCAAAGAAAACCAGATACCTGGTTGTTTTATCTCAGGGGTTGCCACAAAGAAGAGGGAGTCAAACTATTCTCCAAAGCACCTGAGGGCAGAACAAGAAGCAATGGGTGGAAACTAATCAAGGAGAGAAGCAACTTAGAACTGAGGAGAAATTTCCTGACAGTGAGAATAGTTAATCAGTGGAACAGATGTTGCCTCCAGAAGCTGTGAATGCCCCAACACTGCAAGTCTTTAAGAAGATGTTGGATAGCCATTTGTCTGAAACGGTATAGGGGTCCTGCCTGGGCAGGGGGTTGGACTAGAGGACCTCCAAGGTCCCTTCCAACTCTGCTATTGTATTGGTATTGGTATTGGTATTGTATTGTATTTATTGTAACTTTGCCCTCACAGCTGAGTCTTGGGTTTCTCTAGAACAGGACTCATGGGTTTGAGTTTTAGGAAGATGTGATCTAAGAGAGTCACTCTAGTCTCCAAAGCACCTGAAGGCCGAACAAGAAGCTATGCATGGAAACTAATCAAGGAGAGAAGCAACTTTGAACTGAGGAGAAATTTATTGATAGTTAGAACAATTAATCAGTGGGGCAACTTGCCTCCAGAACTTGTGAATGTTCCAACACTGGAAGATTTTAAGAAGAGGTTGGATAGCCATTTGTTTGAAATGCTATAGGGTCTCCTGCCTAAGCAGGGGGTGGGACTAGAAGACCTCCAAGGTCCCTTCCAACTCATTTTAATTCTAATTATTCTATTCTATTCTATTCTAGACATCAACTGATACTGGGTTTTTTTTTTAGCAAGACTTGTAGTGGCAACTAACTAAACAGCACGGTACTTTAGGGTTGTTTGTCTGTCTGAAAATTTGCAGTCACTCCTGGTAGTATCCAGCTCAGAGGTTCTAACCTTGGCAACTTTTAACACCTGTGGACCAACTCAAAGGATCCCCAAGAATTTTGGGGATTGAAGTTCCCAAGTCTTAAAGTTGGACACCCTGATGTAGCTGTAGTATCTTCCCAGAAGAACAGCAATGGAAGATCATAGCTAGAACTGGTCACGGCTCCACCTGGAGTACTGTGTATATCAGAGGAAATAATCTGGCAATTTGTTCAGTGTTTTTAAATAGCAACAGCTGCCGGGCTTTGTTTCTGTTTTTAGTTTAACCTTGGATATGGTGAAGGTGAACAAATTCAGCTGCCACTTCTCAATGTTTTATCCCGGAGTACCAGGGTAAGATTATAGCAACTAACTGTAGGGGGACAGAACGGGCAGCAGTGATTTCACATCGTTGTGTATACAATAATAATTAACACTATGAAATAGCACCTGTCCTTGAGTAGCCAGACCTCCAAAGATGCATTATAACAACTCGACACAACTTTTTAATTGTCTGGCAGATGTAAAATTCCCTACATTTAGTAAAGAAAACTTACCTGAATGTTTCGTATGAAGGTTACGGTCACTCGCTCTTCAAACTCATTCACGGGAGTGTAAAGATTTAGTATTTTTACAATCTGAGGAGCAAAGATCATATGAGGGTTATAGAGGAGATGCAACACACTTTACGACATCACCATTTTGTAAACGGACATCCTAGGTCCTCAACAGAACAAGCGTAGGAAATGGGTGGAATTAGAAGACAATACAGCAGTGTTTCTCAACCTTGGCGACTTTAGGTCCTGTGGACTTCAACTCCCAGAATCCTGTGCTGGCTGGGGAATTCTGGGAGTTGAGGTCCACAGGACTTAAAAGTCGCCAAGGTTGAGAAATACTGCAATATGGGCTCTTCATCTGCAAGCAGACCTTCAAGAGAACTGGTGCGCCTGAATGTGTGCCCCATTTATCCACAATTGTACATATTGTGCAAGATTGACCTCAAGGTGTGTTCGCTGGTTCCCTAGATCTGCACTAAGCAACGTCTAGAGCAGGCGTGTCAAACTCTTTCCATTGAGGGCCTCATCGGGATTGTGTTTGACCTTAGGGGTCAGGGTGGGAGTGGCCAGCATGACATCACTGTTAGGGGCACTTGTGCTGGCCCGAATGCTCTGCCAGTGAAAATGGGCTCCCAAGCTCAGTTTTGGCTGTGATGGCTTCCTGCAATCCTTTGCCAGCAAAAGTGGAGCTTGGGAGGGCTGTGGACAGCCCATTCCAGCTCCAATTTTGCTGGCAGAGGCTCTGCCGGCTGGTCCTTTGCTGTTTCCAGGTCAGCCCCACTGACCAGGCCTAAGTACCCCAAGGGCCGGATCCACCCCAGGGCCTTGAGTTTGACACCCCTGGTCAGTGGTGAAATTCAATATTTTTTACTACCAGTTCTGTGGCTTGGTGGGCGTGGCAGGGGGTGGATACCGCCAAATCTCCATTCCCTCCCCACTTTGGGGCCAGCCAGAAGTGGTATTTGCCAGTTCTCCAAACTATTCAAAATTTCCACTACCAGCTCTCCAGAACCTGCTGGATTTCACCCCTGCTCCTGGTCTAAAGGCAATCACCTCTGACTTAGACATCCATTTATGAATCTGCTGCCGTACACCCATAGAGGTTTTGCACGTAACCATGCAGATTGGGTGTATATATTTACTTCTGTCATGTTCTCAAATGCTAAACAATAATCCATTAACATTTCCAAGTACTTCCCCATGTCATTTAAAAGGACCTTCATCAGCCACATGCTGGACTTGGAGGAAGCAAAAGGTTTTGGGGAATTAAATATCAGCTCTACATCACTGTAATTTGACCCAAAGCAAGGATGCCTTAGTTCAAATCCTTACTCTCTGGTGACACCAGGGGTGTCAAACTGGCGGCCCACGGACCACATGCGAAGGCCACGCCCACCCCAGCTCTGGGGAAAAAAGTTGCGATACGTCACGTGACGGCAACATGACATGGCGAGTTTGACAGCCGTGTTCTACACTGAATGAACAGGGTTTGAAGAAGAAAGGGCTAAAGAGGAGAACTTTATTCTTGGGTTCAAGTGTTTATCAGCCGCTCTAGGTTTGTAAATGATGTGTACCTGCTGGGTAGTGAGGGATGTGCATAAGGAACAGATGGCCTCAGCATCTTCAGGTGTTTTCTTTTTCAGCTGCAGGAGCTGTGCTGCCTGGATCAGTGGTTCCAGGATCTTGGCAGCCCCACTCGGATGCAGGTTCTTCCCTCTCAACCATTCCTCCAGCTGGCTAATGTTAAACCTGGACCCAACGCAGTGAAGAGACAAGTTATGAGAAGAACTGGCAAGATGGCTCTGAATCCTCCTGAGAGGATGGATGGTTCTCAACCAGCCTGTGCCTGGATCAGTTAGTAAAGGTTGTCTCTCCAAGCTCCTTGAGAGCAGCCAATGGGAAGAATTAATGAGACTGATGGATTTTTTTTCGTGAGCATTTAGCATCTCCTTTTTGGGGGGATCAACTGAGTGTAAATCCATTAGCTCCAACAGGAATTGACTGACTGGCTTGTCGCCTGAGCTTGATGTCATGGGTTGAAAGAGTGTGACTGATCCATAGTCACCCAGCTGCCTTTTTATCCCTAGGTCAAAATTAAAACCTATTTGGTGATTGGCCCAAAATTACCTAGTCAAGTTTTGTGCCTAAGGTGGGACTAGAACAATGGTGGGACTTGAATAACTTAACAACCAGTTCTCTGGCTGGGTAGGTGTGGCTGGTTGGTCATGTGATTGGGTGGGTGATGCCACTCATCACACCCAGCCCCGCCTCCTGGCCACTCACCTCAAAGGGAGAGGTAGGATTCAGCTGGTTGGGACTAATCCTACCACTGGCTGGCCCCACCCCTGCCCGTTTTTCAGCCTGTTTTTGGCCTGAAAAATGGCCAGAAATCAGCCCAGAAAATAAGCTGAAAAATGGGCGGGGGCGGGGCCAGCCAGTGGTGGGATTTGCCAGTTCACCAAACTATGCAGAATCTTAACTACTGGTTCACCTGAACCAGTGTGAACTGGCAGCAGCACACTTCTAGAACTCACCATCTTTTGGTGATTGGCCCAAAGGTATCCAGACAGCTTTCATGCCTAAGGCAGGACTAGAACTCACAATTCCTAGTTTCTAGCCTGATGCCTTAACTACTAAATCAAACTGGATCTTGTTTGATGGGAAAACACTCTGATATAAAGCAGCTCCCGGTGTTTCTATCAACCTATGAATGCGGCACCCAGGCAGGTGTTGCACGTATGAATAAATTATTGCAGAGCAAACTTTAGAGACCATTTCCTGTATTGTGTCACATTGCAGCCTGCTTTCAATTCAAATGTTGTGGTGCAATGGTTAGAGTGCAGAATTGCAGGCTAATTTTGCTGACTGTTGGCTGCCTGAAATTTGGCAGATTGAATCTCACCAGGCTCAAGGTTGACTCAGCCTTCCATCCTTCCGAGGTCGGTAAAATGAGGACCCAGATTGTTGGGGGGCAATAGGTTGACTCTGTAAAGCACTTAGAGAGGGCTGTAAAAGCACTGTGAAGCAGTATATAAATCTCAGTGCTATTGCTAAGCCAACCAACACCCCTGGGAAGACCGATTGTAATAACGGAGCACCAGATTTAAACCAGATTGATCTATCATTTCTTCTCCTTTATTTTTGGACATAGTCCTTTAGTTTGCAATGGCTGAATAGCCAAAGGTTCTGAAACACGAAGAGGGAATAGCACTGTTTTATGGATGTCCAGTATCATTTTCATCCATCTACAGTATTGGCCAAAATTGTGGAAACATTTTGGGGGGGGAAATGTATTTTTGAGATTTGATGGCTAATACACCACCACCTTTTTGTGGGGAGAAGTACCATAAAATTATATCTATATCTATATCTATAATTGTTCCACAACACCCTGTTAGGGCCCCAATTAAGGGAGGAGACATACTGTTTCCTTTTCTGCCTTTCGGCTCATCACCAGAGACCATCTAGACAGAAAGCCATGAGTTCTGTTGTGTTAATTTTTTAATATGTGTGTTAGTTTTATGAGCTGATCAATAAATATCCTAGTCTCTCTGATTTATTTATTGATCAGCTCATAAAACTAACACACACACACACACACATATATATGGAAAGATAATTTAATGAAGAATGTAATGCAACAAAGTTTGTTCCATTATCTGTATTCTATGAAAAGTTTTACATCAGAAGCGACTCAGCAATAAAACCCAGTTCATCGAAGCAATCATTCAATCTTGGTTTCACATTATAGGAACTGCAGGACTAAAAGACTGCATGGGAGGTCATTGTAAGGCTATATTCATGCTAAAGGTTACCCAATTAAGTATTAACTGACGGTGATAATTTTTGTATATCTCGTTTTTCTACGTTTCTTCTTTATAACTGCTATTCTAGTAGCAAATTCTTCATAAAAGTTATTGCATTACGTTCTTGATTAAATTATCTTTCCATTGATATATAATTTTATGGTACTACTCCAAATAAAGTGGTGTTATTAGCCATCAAACCTCAAAAATAACTCCCCCCCCCAAAAAAAAAAGGTTTCCACAATTTTGGCCACTACTGTATAGCAGTGTATCTCAACTTTGACAACTTTTAAACTCTGTGGACTTCAACTCCCAGAATTCCTCAGCCAACATGGCTGGCTGGGGAATTCTGGAAGTTGAAGTCCACATATCTTAAAGTTGCCAAGGTTGAGGCGCAGATCTACAGGAAGTAGGACTTCCTCCTCCAACAAAACACTCTCACCTACCATATTTTTCGGAGTGTAAGACGCTCCAAAGTATAAGACACACCTAGATTTTGGGGAGGAAAACAAGGGAAAAATATCTGCCTCTGCCTCCCAGCAATTTGCCTCCTTACAACAAACAGCACAGACAATATATACTGTTTGTAGTGTTATATTTCAGACTATACTTGTACAGATGCTGTTAACATTGATGTGCTTTCTGGAAGTATAGATATTCTCTGCTATTTAAAAGAATAGCACTTTTTAAAACAATAGCACTGGGCCTCTTCAGATCAAGCATTTATTTTAAAAAGTTTCTTCATTTTGTTGAGTTGTCTAGAATAATAACAAGCAATCTTTAAAAAATAAGTCTAATAATTTGAACATTCTATAGGCATTTATAGTTGTAGACTTACCTCCTTGCAGCAAACAGCCTGATTAGCACACAAAAAAAAAAATCTGCCTCCCAGCAATTTGCCAGATAGAGCAAACAGCAAATTTCACTTTCAATTTTTCCCGATCATCAGCTGTTTCAGACTGCAGGGATTGTTATAGCCTATTGCAGCCTCTGCAAGCCCCCGTTTGCTGCAAGGAAGTAAATTGCTGGGAGGCAGAGTCCAAAGGGTTAGGGCCGGTGGGTGGGGCTACATTCAGCGTATAAGACGCACCCAAATTTTCACTCTCTTTTATGGGGGAAAAAGGTGCGTCTTATACTCTGAAAAATACGGTAGCTCTTTCAGCCTGAACCCTACCTCATCTGCATGCCGGTGCTCCAAGAACACACATCCTTCCTCAGCAGGAGGTTGTTCAAGGCCACTGCATTGATCATGTAGAAGAGCTGCTTAATGGCCTGTTGGATGATCTCTGGGTCAAGGCCCTGGTCGTACATGATGCTCAAAAACGTGTTCAGTTGGCGGATGATTGCTTCCAAGCTGTAGGTGTTTTCGCTGTCCCCTCTGCTGGAGCTTCGTTTGCGGTAGCCCATCGGCTTGATTCCTGAGAGGCCCTGGATGCTTTCGTTTTCCAATACCGCAGTCACTGAGAGGGAAAGAAAGAAAGAAAGAAAGAAAGAAAGAAAGAAAGAAAGAAAGAAAGAAAGAAAGAAAGAAAGAAAGAAAGACTCAAAACGGTGAGCAACATAAGCCGTGCAAATTCTAATTTTCTCCCAATTGTTCACAAATGGTGGCGCTTGCCTTCCTGTTCTGACCGAGGCTTCCCAAGAGCATAAAGCAAACTCCTTGTCCCAACAAAAAACCCTTTTATTAATTGACTGTGAATTCTGCTCATTCACATCCAGCAAAGTCTTTCAAGAGAGGATTTACAGTCACAGACCTTATCTGGCTTGGAGAGCTGCCAGGCTGATATCTGCAAAACTTGGCAAGGAGTCTCAGGGAGTCACAAGCCAATTAAGCGAATTAATTGTCTCCTGCAAACTCCACTCCCCTTACGCTCCTCTTTTATTTCCTCTGGGAGGGGCCATTCATTGTCCTTACTCCCAAGTCGACCCCTGTTCTTTAGCTGTTCCCTTCATTTGGCAACTCTGGGCATGCGCACACTGAGAACAGTCTCCAGCTGTTCATCTGCCTCACTGATGTCTGACTCTGAAGGCAGTTGATAATTGTCAGATGGCTCTGGCCCCCTCTCTGCCTCTGACACAGAGCCCTCAACAGAGCCTTCCCCAGACTCCAGAACTGGCCCATCTTCCTCCCCAACCTTCCTCCCCAACCTTCTCTTCTGAATCTGCTGCCAGCTCCCCTGGTGGGCCACAATACTTCCCTCCCCCACCCCATGCTCTCCTCCCCATGCTGGTTGAGGAATTCTGAGATTTGAAATCCACATGTTGCCAAGGTTGGACAGCCTCGTTGTAGGTAATTGTCACTAGTCAATTGTACCACTCGGTTGAGTTCAATGTATCTTTTCACCTATCATGGGCTGCAAGACGCCTTCGGCAATTTTGATGAGTTGCTGGTAGATCTGGATGGAGAGATCACTCAGGACCTGACGGTACTCGGTGAGGTCAAAGTTCTTCAGGCAATGTTCATTCTGCTTTGGGGTATTTTGGGTCATAAAACCCTGCAAATGTAGACCAATAGAAAATAGCAACGTAACGGGCAGGTTGGATTACAATTGTGAAGAGAAAAACACCAAGTATTGTAAGGTAGGTAGATAATGGAAAAGCTTGCAGAGCAAATTCTGAGAACTGGAGCTTTTGGGGTAGGCTTTAGGAAAAACCTACATACCCTAATTTTAATACCACAGTCATTAAGTGCATCGCACAGCTGTTCAACGACTCCAGCTTCCCCCACAGACTTTGTTTATTGGAGCCCAGCTGGGAAGTTTACCAAATAATCAAGTGAACCTGGGAAGATGCAATCATTGTAAATGATGCTAATTGCCAAGTGTCCGAATTGCGATCCCAGGACCCCAGGGCCCCTGCAACAGTTGTAAGAGCAAGGACTGGTCATCATTTAATACTGTAAGCTGCCCTGAGTCACTTTGAAATGAGATGCGTGGCAAATCAGTGTGATAAATAAACAAATCCCATTTTTCAGTGTTGTTCTGACTTCTAAAGATGGCTAAATGAATGGTCGAAAGTTAAGGACCACCTGTACTTTATGGCCATCCAGTAGGAAGAATCCAAGAGAGACTTTTTTTTTTATAGCAACAAGGCTCTCATCCCCAGTACCCTCATTCTCTCACCGTATCTCCGCTGTATTGCTTCAGACAATGTAGGAGGCGACATGTGTTGGATAGCCACAGTGACGTCATCTCAAAGTCGTCGTTATGTTTCTAGGGAGAAGCCAAATAAATACCATGAATCTCTTCCTTTGGTCGATTATGCAAAGGATGAGCAACTAGAAACACAGCGTTCTGCTCTTAGAGCCTCTCAAGAAGGTGGCTGTTAGGAGTATAATCCTAGTGTTGGGTAGGAAATATATATAAGCCATGATAACAAGTGCTCTTTGTTACTTTAAATGTTTGAATGTAATTAGCAGCTGTAATTAACTCAGCAATAAGAGGAAGCCAGGAGAGCTCTCTGACTGACTGATTGGCTGACTGACTGAACAAGGAAGAATCGTGGATTGCAACTGTAAGCAATTGTTTTTGAGTTAAGGATTCAATACCTACTATCGCTGCTTGTGAAGCAGTTGTTTAGTTTTCCATCACAAGTAAAGATACTTGTTTTTACTATCAGTGTCTGAGACTCTATTCGTGTGTCTACTAGCAACGTTTCTCTAGCTGCACAATCCGCTGCACAACTTTTTGTCTCCTAAAGGAGATATCCCCAACAGTGGCATACAAAGAGTTGTCATTAGATAAATTAGTAAGTAGGAATCCTTTCACTTAGGAGGTCTTCACTTGAAATATCAACCTATTATTTCTAAGGAGGGAGGGATTTCCAGGGGTCTCCCTGGAAGAAAAGTTAGATCAGGGAGTCTAAAGCAGGGATCTAAAGAAGAGAGGAGCAGATGTAGTAAGGGTCCATAAAGGACCCTAGAGATGTTTCTAATTTGCTGCCTTTAACAGAATAATAGAGTTGGAAGGGATCTTGGAGGTCTTCTAGTCCAACCCACTGCTCAAGCAGGAGACTCTACACCAGCGGTTCTCAACCTGTGGGCTGTGACCCCTTTGGGGGTCGAACGACCCTTTCACAGGGGTCGTCTAAGACAGGGGTCTCCAACCTTTGCAACTTTAAGTCTGAAGGACTTCAGCTCCCAGACTTCTCCAGCCAGCTTTGCTGGCTGGAGAAGTCTGGAACCTGAAGTCCTTCAGACTTAAAGTTGCAAAGGTTGGAGACCCCTGCATTAAGCAACCCATCTACCATATACTGGGAGTTGAAGTTGAATTCTGGGAGTTGAAGTCCTTCAGACTTAAAGTTGCAAAGGTTGGAGACCCCTGGTCTAAGACCATCAGAAAACACATATTTTCGATGGTCTTAGGAACCGAGACACCAATTTTATGGTTGGGGGGGGGGGGGTCACCACAACATGAGAAACTGTATTAAAGGGTCGCAGCATTGGGAAGGTTGAGAACCACTGCTCAACACCATTTCAGACAAATGACCCAAATCTCTTCTTAAAAACCTCCAGGAGTGGAGAACACACAGCTTCTGGAGGCAAGCCATTCCAATTGATTGATTGTTCCATCAGGAAATTTCCCCTTAATTCTAGGTTCCTCCTCTCCCTGATTAGTTTCCACCCATTGCTTCTTGTCCTCCCTTCAGGTGCTTTGGAGAATAGGTTGACCCCCTCTCTTCTTTGTAGCAGCCCTTGAGATACTAGGACACTGCTATCATGTCACCCTCTCTTGTGCATTATCTTTCTTGTCTCCTCCTTTTTGGTATGCTACTGCTTGCTCATTTTCTTACTGTCTGGCTCTCTCTAGCTTTATTCTAGCTTTATTTGAAAAAAAAATGCCCTGATTTAGAATTTAGAATAACAGAGCTGGAAGGGACCTTGGAGGTCTTCTAGTCCAACCCCCTGCTTAGGCAGGAAACCCTACACCACTTCAGACAAATGATGATGTTACCTAGTTGTGTAATGAAAGCTTGCTGACACAGACTGAGGGGAGGGAAGAAACAGGGACAAAGTTCAGCCATAATTTAAATGAGGTTAGATCTGACTGCAATGTCAGTATTGCCGAAATGGTGTTCTTAATAAATGACTGGATTTCTTTTGAAACTTGGCTCGAGTCTCATGAATTAATTAGGGCATCTTTCAGAAACCTGACAGACAGTCAGATCTGACCTCATTTAAATTATGGCTGAACTTTGCCCGTTTCTTCCTTCCCCTCAGTCTGTGTCATAAATCACATTCTCCAACAAGATGCACGCCTCACAAGCCTGCTGTAGTAATCTGAGATCCGATTCTAGCTGAAGGTATGCGTGGAATGCACTCCCCGCCTTTCCTCATCAAGGCAACTTGATAACAGACATGCAAATGCTTTATGAGTTGACACTTGCAATATTAAATCTTCAATTTGATCATAACAAAACTTTCTAACTTTCCAATTGGAATCTTTCTCGTGCAGTCTTTGGCTAACTTTCAATCTATATGTGGAAGTAGATCGTGCGATCTAGAGATTCTGAAGACTGTAGTGGAGGCAAATATAAAAACCAACCAGTCTTGGATACCCCATAAAATCTCAGTTTACAAATAAACTCTACTTTCTATGTCACTCTTTATCCCTTACTTAAAATATGTCTGTTCCCTAGGTACTGTCAATCATCTCAGTTATGTATCATCCAATAAACATACCAAAGTCTGCCTGTGAAAAAGAAAAGGTATTGTTTACCTTTAATACTTTTTTAATACCATTAATAGTGGAGGTGAGTAACGAGTGCACTTTTTGATCATCATTAATGTAATCGGCATGTCTGATGCACATAAAAAGGATGTAGGCAGGCAGGCAGGGCACAGTGGCAGACACTGTTTGGGGCTTCAGATCTGTGGGCAAGAAAAAAAGGCTTAGAACCACAGGATTCCTTAGCATCTTTAATATAAATCCTATACCGAGGGGTCCTGGATACATATCTAAATCAAAATTAGTCACCAAATTATTTTTATAGCATAAATATATATTTATGCTATAAATATATATTTAAACGTGTGTCCTATTTTTAACAATCTCATTATTCCTATTATATATTTGGGAGTAGAACCATGCCACGCCAAGAAAGAAAACGGAAATGAATAATGCTTAACGATAAATTGTTCAATGTATAAATCAAATTTTTCAAGCTTTTAAAATGACATTTCTGCTTCTTCTCAATGTTATAAAGACTTTCCCCTTTTACAAGAGTAACAATGGTGGAATCAATTACTCAGGTAAGTGCTGGGTTCCCTTTCATTGGACACATTTAAGAGAAAATAGACAGCCCTTTTTAAACATGGAATCCCCAATGAACAGAAAGGAGAGTACCGTATTTTTCGGAGTATAAGACGCACCAAAATTTTGAAGAGGCAAATTTTAAAAAAAAGTTTTTGCACTCTGCAGACCTCCCAAAAATGGTCCGTTTTTCATGAGAACAGGCCTGCTTTTTGTCAAAAAAAAAAAAGGGGGGGGGCATGCATAGCCTTTAGGAGGCTTGTAGAGTGCTCCTGGGCGCCAGGGTTGGTGCAAAAATGAGCAAAATACGACTCGTTTTTCACTTATTTTTGCCCTCCCCAGCTCCTAGGAGAACACTGGAAACCTCCTAAAGGCTATGCATGGCCATTTTTGCAAAGGAGGTTTCAGGAGACCAAAAATTCTATATTCAGTGTACAAGATGCACCCAGATTTTCACCCTTGTTTTTGAGGGAAAAAGGTGGGTCCGAAAAATACTGCACTTAATTACTTACAGTAGGTAAATCATCTTTTAACGACCCCATAATGCCTTGTGCGGTGGAGTCTGGCCAACTGAATGGAGCTGAGTGTTTACTGGCCAGATGCCCTTCCTGTCGCCAATGCAGATTTTTTTTATCCAGCAAATATATTCTCATTGTGTCCAGAGGGAGAAATATCTGCCTCTACCTAGGATCGAACTGATTGTGAGGCGAGTCAACAGCCCTATGACTCTGATGAATAGATTTTTTCTTACTTCGGCGGCAAACTATTTACAAACCCCATTTATAACTACAATATTAAGAGCTAGACTTGAGAAGCTAAAACCAAGTCGTTTTACCCGTGATGAGACTTTTTATGAGAGAAGATTCATCCTCTTCGCAATATTCTAACATTCCCTGGAAGTCTTTTTCCTTCCTTTGGACGGCGACCTGCCGACTGATTTCGTGTTTCCGCTTTTCAGACTGTGTAACGGCTTGATCCGCTGTGAGAAACAAACCAAGAACAAAGTCAGCCCCTCTGACAGATGGCCTGAAGCAGCCACACTCAGCGGTCCCTCCGAAGTCTGGTTGACTCGGTGGTGATGCCCCAGCTCATTGGAGCTTCAAAAATAATACACAAGGTAACACAGATATAAAATGAAGGTTCTGATTCTAGTTATAAAAAGCCAGAAGGAGGTTATGGAACTGTGTGGTTCCTTCTCATCTTCTCATCAGTGTAAATTCTATGGTAGAAACCAGCATTACCTTGAAATGGAATCATAGCCACCCACCTGTGCTCTAATGGCTATGATTAATATTGAGGTCTCATATCATGAAAACTAATTATAAAACATCAAGTTGTATTTTACTCCTAAAGGTAAAGGTTCCCCTTGCACATATGTGCTAGTCGTTCCCGACTCTAAGGGGCAGTGCTCATCTCTGTTTCAAAGCCAAAGAGCCATTGCTGTCCAAAGATGTCTCTGTGGTCCTGTGGCCGACATGATCCAACACCAAGGCGCATGGAACGCTGTTACTTTCCCACCAAAGGTGGTTCCTATTTTTCTACTTGCATTTTAATATGCTTTCAAACTGTTGGCAGAAGCTGGGACAAGTAATGGGAGCTCACTCTGTTACGTGGCACTAGGATTCGAACTGCCAAACTGCCGACCTTTCTGATCAACAAGCTCAGCGTCTTAGCCACTGAGCCAGAAACTGTTTTTTATATGTGTGTGTGTGTGTTAGGTTTTTGAGCTGATCAATAAATAAATCAGGGAGACTAAATCAGGGAGACTCAAAAATGTAACACACATATAAAAAAATTACACAACAGAACTCATAGCTTTCTGTCTAGATCAGGGGTCCCCAACCTTTTTTGCACTAGGGACCGGTTTCATTTTAAAGAAAATTCCGTGGACCGGCCGGTGTAGAGGGGGAGCGGGGGGGGGGGGGGGAAACAGGCGGCGCATGCGCACGTGGGGAGGGGTGAGTCAGCTCACTCGCCCCTCTAGGGCCCCCAATGGCGTGAGCTGCTGCACCTGCACTCTCCTGCCCCCAGTGCGCGCTCTGCCCAGGGGGCTGTCCCGTCCTCCCTCCTCCTCCTCTCCGGCCCTGCGGCCCGGTTCCTATCAAGCCACGGACCGGCACCGGTCTGCGGACCGGGGGTTGGGGACCCCTGGTCTAGATAGTCTCTGGTGATAAGTCGAAAGGCAGAAAAGGAAAGCAGTATGCTTCCTCCCTTAATTGGGGCTTAACAGGGTGTTGTCACACACACACACACACACACACACACATATATAATTGTTCAACAACACCCTGTTAGGGCCCCAATTAAGGGAGGAGACATACTGTTTCCTTTTCTGCCTTTTGGCTCATCACCAGAGACCATCTAGACAGCAAGCCATGAGTTCCATTGTGTGATTTTTTAAATATGTGTGTTAGTTTTATGACCTGATCAATAAATATTATCAATTAATAAATATTAATATTATTAATAAATATCAACAAATAAATACTAGTCTCTCTGATTTATTTATTGATCAGCTCATAAAACTAACACACACACACATATGTGTGTGTGTGTGTGTATGTATGTATGCATGCATGCATGCAAAGACACATACATTCATATACACGTTGCACCAAAAGTCAAGATCCATAAACAATCCATTGCATAAATCATGTTAAATGCTAATTTTGTTTGTCATTTTCTTTTAAACACTTCCTTAATCATTTGACATAGGCATTTTGAGCATTTCTGCATACAGTATTTTTTCTCTAAAAAAATTAATTAGTAAAACGTGATTGACCTATGGGTTTTATTTTTTGGTATGCTGTATACTTATGCAATACACAGTCATGGAAAAGTGATGGGATTTTAAAAAGATTTTGGAGGTTTTTTTAATTTTCTTTTTGCATTTTCATCCCCTTCTTTTACTTTTAGCTTGTATTATTATCTTTTGGTACATAATTCACTTAATAATAGTTCAAATGAAATGTTTTACTTTACTTTTTGTTGATAATTGCATTATTTTTGTAACTTGTATTCGTTCAAAGATTTGATGAAAATTGTATATATAAAAAGATTGAACTGGAAATGTAACTAATATATATTATCCCCATTTTAACATTTCTGTGATTCTCGCCATATTTCAGTGGTTTAAGTATGCCTGCCGTATTCTAGCCATAGCTATTGCATCATTTGCTGTAGCTAACCTCACTTTCAGGACTCAGTAAAATTCTCCGGATTTCAACTCTAGAGTAGGGATCTCCAAACTTGGCAACTTTAAGATCTGTGGACCTCAACTCCCAGAATTCCTCAGCCAGCATGGAATTGAAGTCCACAAGTCTTGAAGTTGCCATGTTTGGAGTTCCCTGTTTTAGAAAAAAGCATATATCATTATAAGCATTTGGCCAATCTGACATATAAAAAATAAATAACCTTTAACTAAGAAGATGAAGATGGTAATCAAATTGTGGCTTTAAAACCTTGTTAAGATAATGGATAATTTCACTAAAGGAACAAATGCCGCAGTTGTGAAATGCATTAAAAAAATGGATATGAAGACACAATTCAAGTAACTTTGTGCCAGTCAGTTTCCTGCCTATAAATTATAATGACAACAACCATCTGTGCCAGTTGCCATGATGTAGAGTCTTCAATTCCTTCGGCTGAATTTCATTTAATGACCAGAGTTTTGGATCCAAGCTGCAGTAGCTAATCAGCAAGCCATCACAATCAAAAGAATGTTCTTTCTAATATGCTGGTTCTCCTTTTCATGACCGCAAATACATAGCTTTCTCTAGAAATCCACCTTTAGTGCAATGAGAACCAGCAGGTGGAGACATTCTCCTCTGATACTGCAAATAGCAAGACCAAAGAAAGACTTGACAATAACAGAGGGGAATAAAAACTTTTAAAAAGTTTCCTAGTCCAGCCGTTTCAACAGAAGAGCAACTATCCAATCAATGCAGTGAGCTACGTAGAAGGGCAATGTAGCTCTTTGAAATGCAAAAAAATATGTTTCAAGACAGACAGGGCTGTACCATTTAACACCTGCCTCCCACTTCTTAAAAAGCAGCTGAACCATCCTAGGATTATATTGGAGCTAAACAAGGAAGCTGCTAGACCTCAGGAAAGAAGTTGCAAACAAGTGTTAGGTTGCATCTCGCAGCTCTGCAAAGGATGTAGAGAGAACAACCAGGCATTGTCTATGGAGATTCTCAGTCATCCAGTTTCAAGAGGCAACTGGTCTTTGTTTTTCACTGAAGACGTTTTGCTTCTCATCCAAGAAGCTTCTTCAGCTCAGAGCTGAAGAAGCTTCTTGGATGAGAAGCGAAACATCTTCAAAGAAAAAAAACCAGAAAGTCCAGTTGCCTCTTGAAAAAGCATCTTTGGGACAACCAGGAATTGTGATAGTTCCTAATGCAGGTAGTCCTTGATTTACAGAACTTTATTGACTGGCCGTTTGAAATTACAACGGCACTGAAAAAAAGTCTGTCTGTTTTCTACACTTATGACCGTGGCAGCATCCTCATGGTCACGTGATCAAACTTCAGATGCTTGGCAACTGACTCACATTTATGACAGTTGCAGTGTCCTAGGATCATGTGATCACCTTTTGCAACCTTCTGACAAGCAAAGTCAATGGGGAAACCAGATTCCCTTAACCATGGGGTGGCGCAGTGGTTAGAGTGCAGTACTGCATGCTACTTCTGCTGCCTGCTGCCTGCCTGCAATTTGGCAGTTCGAATCTCACTAGGCTCAAGGTTGACTCACCCTTCCATCCTTCCGAGGTGGGTAAAATGAGGACCCAGATTGTTGGGGGGCAAGAGGCTGACTCTGTAAACTGCTTAGAGAGGGTTGTAAGCACTGTGAAGCGGTATATCAGTCTAAGGGCTATTGCTGTTTTCCTCCCTCCCTTTCCCAGTGGTTAGAATGCAGTATTGCAGGCTAATTCACTGCTCACTGCCAGAAGTTCGATTCTGACCAACTCAAGGTTGACTCAGCCTTCCATCCTTCCGAGGACCCAGATTGCTGGAGGCAATAGGCGGACTCTGTAAACCACTAAAAAAGGGCTCTAAAGCACCGTGGAGCGGTATATATGTCTAAGGGCTATTGCTACTCACATAACTACTGCAGTGATTCAACTGTGGGTTGTAAAATGAGGTTGTAAAATGGGGCAAAATTCACTTAACAATTGTCTCGCTTGGCAATGAATTTGGGGCTCAATTGTGGTGCTAAGTCAAGGACTACCTGTCCTCACCTGTACAGCCCTTCCTTTGAAAAGTAGCTGGACTTAGTCATCCCTCCAGCCTTATTCAGATCTCAGAGCAAGGCTGCCAAATTTGATCTGAATCCTTTGATTCTCTTGGTTTAAAGGCAAGCCAGCTTTTTGGCCATCTAAACTATTTTTCCAGTAGGGAACAGAATATTACTTTCAGTGGCAGAAGGGGAAATGAAAATTACCTTCGTAATCTTGTACTTTCTTCATATAAATCCTGAGCTGTTTCTTCAGCTTCTTCTCGTTCTTTTCCAGTTTCTCCAGCATCTCTTTCAGGTCCTGAAAAACAGGAAGACATTCCAGATGTAAACCAAAAGTTCACATATAGACTGGGTGAAACCAGGCTTAATAGCAGTGACCATGAGAGGGATCTTGGAGTCTTAGTGGACAACCAGCTAAATATAAGCTAGAAGTATGCGGCGGCAGTCAAAAAAGCCAATACAATCCTAAATTGCATTAACAGAGGGATACAATCAATTAGTACCTCAAGGGAGGTACTAATACCACTCTACAAAGCCCTAGTAAGGCCACACCTAGAGTACTACATCCAGTTTTGGTCACCACACTATAAAAAAGATGTTAAGACTCTAGAAAAAGTGCAGAGAAGAGCAACCAGGGAACTGGAGATAAAAACATACAAAGAACGGTTGCAGGAACTGGGCATGGCTAGTCTAGTGAAGAGAAGGACCAGGGGAGACATGATAGCAGTGTTCCAATATTTGAGAGGCTGCCACAAAGAGGAGTGGGTCAAGCTATTTTCCAAAGCACCTGAAGGCCAGACAAGGAATAATGGATGGAAACTGATCAAGGAGAGAAATAAGGAGGAACTTTCTGCCAGTGAGAACAATCCACCAATGGAACAGAAGTTGCCTTTGGAAGTTGTGGGGGCTTCATCCCTTGAGACTTTCAAGAAGAGACTGGGCTGCCATTTGACAGAAATGGTGTAGGGTCTCCTGCTTGAGCAGGGGGTTGGACTAGATGACCTATAAATATGATGACGAACCTATGGCATGCGTGCCACGGGTGGCACAGGGAGCCATTTCTGAGGGTACGCGAGACGCAGCCCTGTCAGCTCCAACACACATGTGCACATTGGCCAGCTAATTTTCGGCCTTGATTTTTGACTGTTTTTCACTCTCCCTGAAGCCTCTGGAAGGTGAAAAACGGTGCAACGGGCAACCCGGAAGTCCATTCTTGAACTTCTGGTTTGCGTGTTGGGCCATTTTTTGCCCTCCCCAGGCTCCTAGAAAGCCTCTGGAGCTTGGGGAGGGAGAAAAACGGATCTACCGGGCCTTCTGGAAGTCGGACAATGGGCCGTTTCTGGCCTCCAGGGGGTGGGGTGAGGGGGAAGCCATTTTCACCCTCCCCGGGCTCCAAGAAAGCTGGGCTGGCGGGGCGTCACGCGTGCGTGCACAGGGCATGGGGGGCATTAAATTATGGGGGTGGGCATACCTTTGGCACCCGAGGCGAAAAAGGCTCGCCATCACTGACCGATAAGGTCCCTTCCAACTCTGTTAATCAGCTCAATGTGTTAAATGAGATCAAGTTCAGCCACTGCTCAAAATGGAGCACCAGTTAAAAACAACAAGAAGCGAAAGGAAAAAACAGACTTCCTTCGTAGATGCATTCATATATTTGTTTAACAAACGTACAGAGCTGCCCAGGGGAAATTAGGGGAGGAACCAGATAAAACCAAGGTACACAAATCCAATCAAAATTGAAATTGGATGGAGGCCCCTAAAAAGAACATTGTCAACAAATAATCACATCTAGCCTCTCACTAGACCTCCGTCGATGCCTGGAGGGGAAGGAAGAAGCAATTGTTTATAGACTTCAGGCTGTCTGCATTTTTTTTTGGAGGTGGGGGGGCTGTCCCACAAGAAAGATGCCATGCCAAAGAAGGCACATTTCTAGGCCCCACAAGGTGCCGTCTTTTAGAGTAGGGGTCCCCAATCTTCAGTCTGTGGACTGGCACCAGTCTGCGGCATACCAGAAACCGGGCTGCGCAAACACAGCCCCATCCGTGGGATGCGGGCAGCACGCGAAATCACCTCCCCTCTGGTCCATGGAAAAAACTTTCTCCACAGAACCGGTCCGTGGTACCCAAAAGGGGGGGCTGTTTTACAGAGAGGACCTAGAGCAGTGATGGCTAACCTTTTTGTCCTCACGTCCCGAAGGTGCGTGCGTGCCCACACCCATAATGCAATGCGTGTGTGACCCTCTGGTGCTCCCCTATCCCCCTGCGCATGCGTTCACTGCCCCCACCCCCCGCACGCACTGTTTTGGGCCTAGCAGACCTCCCTGAAGCTTCCTGGGACCAAATATGGGCGCTGGGCCTTTCACAGCATCCCGTGCTTACCCCACCCCATGCATGCGCATGCGACCCCTCCCCACCTCCGCATGTGCACATGTCTCCAGGTTGGTGGACTGGCACAGTGAGGGGAAAGAGGCTGGTTTTCTGTGAGGGTCAGGCGCGTGCACCAGAGGTGGGTTGCTGCCAGTTCGGCCCGGTTCAGCCCAGCCGGTCGTGGAATACAGACCTGGGTCGCAGAACCGGCAGCGACCCAGGCCTGACACGCCCACGAACCAGTTTCTTCGCTGCCGTTGTTGCCGCCATGTTGGATTTTAGTGATTGCGTTTGCGCACGTCACTGCAAATTGTTCTGCAGTTACATTGAACAGCGCACATGCACGCTGCGTATGTCTGGCACGCATGGGTTGCGGACGGGTGGTAAAACCGGCAGCCACCCACCCCTGGCGGGCACACACAGCTTCATTTGAGTGGGACTGAGAGCACAAGCACCTGCCACTCACACGTCAGAGGCTGTGACTGCATGCACAAACTCACCTGCCACTCATGCGGCCCAATTCTGAATAAGCTGCAGCCCGGTAGTGGGCTGTGGCCCAAGGATTGGGGGACCCTTGATCTAAGATATGAGTGACTGTGAGCTGCGAACTCAGTTTGAAGTCCAGCTACAGCGATTTCCAGGATTTGGGATTTTATTGTATAGCTCAGTGATGGCGAACCTTTTTGTTGTTGGGTGCCAAAAATGTGAGGGTGCGCGCGCAATAGTGTGCGTGCCAGCACCCATAATGCAAAGCGTGCCCCCCTCACATGCGCATATGTGCACAACCCCCCCACGTTCCACACACACACACACACACACACACGCGGCACTACTCTCCTCCAAGCTGAGCTTGGTATTTCCTCCAGGCGGGTGTGGGAGGCCATTTTCACGCTCCCCAGGCTCTGGAGGCTTTCCTGAAGCCTGGGGAAGGGGAAAACGGCCTCCCCTGGGCCCTCGGAAGCCGGAAACGGATGGTTTCCAAGCTTCTGTTGGGCCTGTTGGGTCCATTTTTCATCCCCCCCCCCCCCCAGGCTCTGGAGGCTTTCCTGGAAACCCGGAGGTCAAAATTCAGCTGGCCAGGTGACGGCCATGACCAGGGGGGCTTTTTACCAAGTACATGTGGTACGCCAGTTGCGCCCCTTTCTTGACCGGGACGCCCTCCGCACTGTCACTCAAGCGCTCGTCACGTCCCGCCTAGACTACTGTAACGCTCTCTACATGGGGCTCCCTTTGAGGTGCATCTGGAGGTTCCAGTTAGTACAGAATGCGGCCACGCGGGGGATTCTGGCAGCATCTCGAAGCTCCCACGTAACACCTCTCCTGCGTGAGCTGCACTGGCTGCTGGTGGCCTTCCGGGTGCGCTTCAAGGTGCTTGTTACCATCTTTAAATCGCTCCATGGCATGGGGCCTAGTTATTTGCGGGACCGTCTCCTGCCACATACCTCCCTCCGTCCGATCCGCTCCCATAGGGAGGGCCTCCTCAGGGTGCCAACCGCCGGCCAATGCCGGCTAGCGGTGCCCAGGGGGAGGGCCTTCTCAGTGGCTGGGCCATCCCTCTGGAACGACCTACCCCCCCAAACTTCGGACCATCACAGACCTTCCCCTCTTTCGCCGCTCACTTAAGACTTATCTGTTCCATCAAGCCGGTCTAGCTTAGCCAATGAGTAAATGCATTTTAGAATTTTAATTGGGATTTTTTAGCACAGGTTCTAAGTTTAATTGTATTTTAGTTATTACTACTGTATTTATTGTTATTTATTGCTGTTTTTTAATTCCCTGTGCACCGCCCTGAGTCCATCTTTGGAGAAGGAGCGGTATATAAATCAAATAAAACTATAAATCAAATAAAACTATAAATCAAATAAAACTAAACACACATGTGCGCTAGAGCTGACGACTTGCGTGCCGGCAGATATGGCTCCGCGTGTCACCAGCCAATAGGTTCGCCATCACGGGTATAGCTGGAACCAAGAAGCCAAGCAAGTATTGGATATCAGAAACACTTCCACAACTCCCCCCCACTCATAGAATCTACGCTGCAGTTCAAGACTTCTGTGTCAGAAGGATGAAGGACGCTTGTCTCATGAGGTCAGAGCCTTCTGGCCATATGTAGTTAGCTATGGATTTGCATCCATAATTTTAAAAAATCCTGCAGAAAAGTGAGGAGAAAGATGCGGTGAGCCAGAGATTTTCTACTCCAGCATGGTCCATTCATGGCAGGTGATTTAATCACCAGCATTCAGTTTACCCAACGTAGCAGAACATCTCATTTATGCTTTAATAATATTAAAGGCATTAAAAGCTGTTCCTAATATAAAGCTGCCTTTTGCAATTGATTGATGGGGACTTTGTCAGGGCTGATGGGGTTCATGTGGTGCTCCAGATGTTTTGGGATGGCACTCAAGGCCTCGATTGCTCTTGGTATTATCTTTTGCTTCCCCCCCCCCCTCCTTGCCACAGTTGTTCTACTTTTATTTGCAGGCCTGTGTATTTAGTGATTGTGATGATTATTGTATTTTTTGGAGTATAACTCATAAAACGGAGAATAAAACAAGAAAACAAATCTGTCTCTGCCCCCCAGCAATTTGCCTCCTTGCAGCAAACAACAAACAGCCTGTTTCAGTTTCAACTGCAGCACAGCCTGATTATCACAAGCAGCTAACTGTCGGTTCGATCGGCCTCCTGACGATCAGCTGTTTCAGGCTGCAGCCATTGCCACTGCCTACTGCGGCCTCGCGTGCCCCATTTTCAGCCTCCGCACACCCCGTTTTCGGCCTCTGCGCCCCATTTTCTGCCCGCTCTGAGCGGCAGGGATTGGAAAGGGTGGAAAATGGGGCATGTGAAGTCCCAAAATGGGATGCGGAGGCTGGAAACGGGACGCACGTAGGCAGCCTGAAACAGCTGATGGTCAGGAAGCCGATCCAACTGACAATCAGCTGCTTGTGCTAATCAGGCTGTGCTGAAGCTGAAACTGAAACAGGCTGTTTGCTGCAAGGAGGCAAGTTGCTGGGAGGCACAGGCCAAAGAGTGGTGACTGGTGGGCGGCGGGGCTACATTAAATGGGTGTGTATAAGATGCACCCAAAGTGTCTCTTATACTCTGAAAAATACGGTATATTTTCATCAGACTCAGCTGAACTGAGAGCCTTTGATCGACCTGAATTCCCCCCTCCTCTTTCGGGAGTTTATTTCAATCTCTACCAAGCCAATCAATTATACATTGTGAGTCAAGTAATTTTGTCAGGTTGCTATGGCGAGCCTGAATTATTCGAAAAGAGCAAGTTGTCACAATTGCTTTACCAAACGCCCTCTTCGTGTTCTTACCATACCTATAATTTTACTGAAAACTTGGTTTGGTGAAGACAATGGGGACAGTGTGGTTCAGCAAATAAATGGTGGCTTTTAGAGCCCATTTATAAAAGCTGTAAACACAAAAAGCAACATTGGGCAAAGTTTAGGGATCCAAATTGCTGTTGCGTGTTCCCGCTACCGAACCAGTAGTGAAGAAAATAGAATGCCATCTCTAGCCTTGACCGTAGACATGCAGACGAAGCTCCTGAAAATCCAGCTGAAATTGTTCTGTACCCGGCTATTCCTCAACCATGGCAGTACAGCCGTTGCCATTGCTGTTACTCCGCCTTTCTACCCAGAAGGCAGATTAAGCATATTCCCACAGGGAAACTTTATTTTTGTCCATTTTGTTATCTAAAAATAGACTGACCTGAGTAAACTTCTCAGATTAATACCTGGAGCCAAATATAAACATCCTTAAGTGCGTGAACTTCTCTGAGCTTTGTAATTTGAGTCTGAGCTTAAAAAAGAACCACCCCCCCCCCATAAAATATTCATATTAAAACACATGCTTTAAGTTTGATATTTGTGGTTGCTGTTGCTTTTAGAGAAATGGCTCAAATAAACAATGGTAAACTGACTGGGTCTGGAAACAGAGCGATCGGTCCCTTCCTTCTAAAGGGTTAGAATCTCACTTGCTAAGCGTTTCCCAGGAGCACCAGTGAGGGGAGAGCATAGCTCAGTGGTATAGCCTAAGCTTTACACCTGGCTACTGGGCACTGTCGGTTAAAAGATGTAGGTTAGGGATGTCAAACTGGATTACTTCGAGGGCCAGATCAGCATGGTAGTTCTCCGCGGGCCGGCTGGGTGAGGGAGATGGGACGGACGCCTCCTACAGCACCCTGCCTGCCAAAACGGGGTGTGGAGGGGCAGCATGCCGTTTTTGGCCTGGACAGCCTCCTGCAGCACTTTGCTGGCCAAAAACGGGGCGCAGGGGACTGCATGTTCCCCCCCCCCCCACTCCCCGTGACCCATTTTCAGCCTAGATGGCCTCCTACAGCATCCTGCTGGCCAAAATGGGGTGCAGGGAGGCACACACGGCCCCCCCTCATGCCCCATTTTTGCTAGCAGAGGCACCACGGGCCACATTTAAGCATTCTGCAGGCCGGGACTGGTCCATGGGACTTAGGTTTGACACCCCTGCTGTAGGTGGTAGGAAAGTCTTCTGCCCAAACCTCTGGGAAAATGTTCTAATGAAAGCTAGATGGGACAATAAAGACTACTGGTTGGATCAACTACCTCCCCTACCTTCTATATGTAATCTATTTGTTCGGCTTGGTATAAGGATAATGCATGCTAAATCTGTATAACCCTAACACAGAAAGCCAGTTTGGTGTAGCAGTTAAGGTACCAGGCTAGAAATCAGGACGCTGTGGGTTCTAGTCCTCCCTGGGGCACCAAGCCAGCTGAGTGTCAGGCCTCCAGTCATGTTCCTTTTAGGATCTTTGATCTTTATTGCATTTAATAATACAATAGCAGAGTTGGAAGGGACCTTGTAGGTCTTCTAGTCCAACCCCCTGCATGGGCAGGAACCTTATACCATTTCAGACAAATGGCTGTCTAACATCTTTTTAACAGATTAACAGAGTTAATCTGTTAATCAGAGATCTTTAACAGATTAACAGAGTTGGAAGGGACCTTGCAGGTCATCTAGTCCAACTTCCTGCCCAAGCAGGAGACCCTACATCTGCCTCTACCTAGGATCGAACTCACAACTTCCTGCTTGTGAGGCAAGAGCTCCACCTCTAGGCCACAGCGGCACCTGCCACACTCTCTCTTAGTTTACTATCCGGTTTCATTAGTGGAGAATTGGGAGGGGGAATAGTAAGGAGTAAAAGGTTGTTGTCAAAATAAAACATTCCTTTCTAGAAGCCCAAGGTCATCCTTTGCTCCTGACCGGATCTGGATGGATGGAACTGCCAGCGTGGCAGTGGGCAATTGGACCATGTGATGGACTTGTGGGTGTGGCGGCAAGGTCTTGAACTTTCAACTGGGTGGGCAAAACCCAGGAAGCTTTCAGATTCATGTTTCCACAGATGTACCAACATGTCTCTCTTATTAAATTGGAACTTTGAGGAAAGCTCTGCCTTGGACTCTGATTTAATTCTGGATGATATTTGGAACGCTGACACTGAGTGACCTTCAGGCAATCACTCTCTCTCTCTCTCTCTCTGTCCTGGGAACTAAATATTTCTGAAATATTACCAAGAGAACTGCAGGGACTTGTCCAGGCAGTTGCCAGGAGCCAACACTGATTCAAAAGGCCAAAACAAAACAACACAAAATTCTAAACAAATACAGGTTCTACGGATTGTTAAGCAATAAAAATGGATTCAGAACTAACCCTACAGTTAGGACATGGAAGGAGATAAATAATCATAAACCATGTACTATTTTACACACCTGGAAGGAATGAAAGGTTTTTAGTATTGAAAAGAGTGCTCCACCCCAAAATTACCTGAAACCAATAAGGGGCCCCTGGAGCAAAATATAGCAAGAAGTTCTGAGAAGCGGAGGCGATTTCTTATGGCAGAGATTCCACCAGTTCCAGAACAATCTTCCCAGCAATTCTGCTGAGAGATGGGTCAGCTTTCTTCCCTTTTCTTCATGAACTGTTTTATCTCCTGATTTTGCCTTTACTGTATATTTCTTCCTCCCACCCAGCAGCCATTTTGCCCTTTGCATCTTTTAGGCCAGGGGTAGCCAACCTTTTTATACCTACCGCCCACTTTTGTATCTCTGTTAGTAGTCAAATTTTCTAACCGCCCACAGTAATGGTGATTTATAAAGTAGGGAAACCAATTAAATTTAAAAAAAGGAAAGTGCTTCAGTATCGGACAAAACCCCTACCGCCCACCATGAAAGCTGGAACGCTCACTAGTGGGCGGTAGGGACCAGGTTGAATACCACTGTTTTAGACCAAACACAATACAGAAGAACAGAGCTGGAAGGGACCTTGGAGGTCTTCTAGTCCAACCCCTTGCTCAAGCAGGAAACCGTATACCATTTCAGACAAGTGGCTGTCCAATCTCTTCTTTAAAGTCTCCAATGGTGGAGCACCCACAATTTCTGGAGACAAGTTGTTCCACTGATTAATTGTTCTCACTGTTAGGAACTTCTGTTTAGTTCTAGGTTGCTTCTCTCCTTGATTAGTTTCCATCCATTGTTTCTTGTCCTGCCTCCTGGTGCTTTGGAAAAAGGGTTGATTATCCCGCCTCTCAAATGCTGGAATATTGCTATTATGACACCTCTAGAGTCAGTTCTTTTCTCTAGATTAGACATGCCCAACTACTCCAACCATTCTTCGTATGTTTTAGTTTCCAGGTCCTTAACCATCTTAGTTGCTCTTCTCTATGAGCAACTTCTCCAGTGGTGGGGTGCAGGTGATACTCCCTGGTACGGGCGTACCGGTGCCTGCCGGGAGCACCGGGTACTGTTCCGGTATGGTGCTCTAGAGGGCCCACCCATCCGCCCGAGCTCCTTACCTGTATTTAAGCTGTTTGGCGCTCCCGCGCATGGAGCATACAACACCTGCGCAACGCCCCTCCGAGAAGCTGGAGTGTCACAGAGGTAAGGATGCATACCCACGCTCCGCCTGTGTGCTGTGCATGTGCATGTGGGAGACGCCGGATCCCATTGAACCGTACCGGTTGCAACGGGATCCAGAACCCACCACTGAACTTCTCACACACCTATCAGCTCTACATCTATGAGCAGGTCTGGCTAATGAGTGAAGGCCACCCTGGAGTATTTTTTTGACTGAGGAGTTGGGCACCCATCTTTCAAACAAGACATTGTGATCACCCTTGGTAGAAACCACCCTGCGGTTTTGCTTTTTCTCCATACCAGGTTTTCGCTGGTCAGTCGCGAGATTTCCTGCTGGATGCCAAACTCCACTTGGGCTTCTGGGGACAACTGGAGTGTCTGGAGGAAGACTTCGTGTTGTTTCTCCATCGCTTCCTTCAAGGTCTCCATCTGGTCCTTTAGGATTTCTATTTCTTCTTCATACTCCCTTCTCTGTTCCTGGAGTTGAGCCTCAAGGAGCCTGAAAGGGATGAGAAAAGGGGAAAGATGAGGACATTTTGTCACTCAGATAATATTAGGTACCCGAGATGCCCAGAAACTGCCAGGATGCCTCTATTGATGTGATGGACCAGGGCTTGGATTCACAGACCAAACTGTAGGCAGATCTTAGATAACAAAAGACAACTCCTATCATGTTTTCTCCGAAAATAAAGCAGGCTCTTATTTTCTTTTGACCCACCCACGATTTCCGCTACCGGTTCAGGCTTATCGGTCCAAGCTGGCTGAATACCACCTCTGACATACATAGCAGGTAGACAATACTTACATTAGGAACTAATGGTTGCCCACATTCATTACTCATTACCCAGTGATTTTCCGGGTGCGATTCAAGGTGTTGGTTACTATCTTTAAAGCGCTCCATGGCTTAGGACCTGGGTACCTACGAGATCGCCTTCTGCCACCAAGAACCTCCCACCGGCCCGTACGCTCCCATAGAGAGGGTCTCCTCATGGTGCCGCTGGCTCGACAATGTCGACTGGCGACACCCAGGGGGAGAGCCTTCTCCGTGGGAGCACCTGCCCTCTGGAACAAATTGCCCCCGGAGTTACAAATTATCCCTGACCTACGCACCTTTCGCCGTGCTCTTAAAACTTTTCTTTTTCAACAAATTTTTTTTTAATTGGGGTTTGTTGGTTTTTAATCTTATCATGGGACAAATTATTTAATATGTTTTAAAATTGTTTTTAACTTTTATATATTTGTGTTTTATTTTGGCTGTACACCGTCCTGAGTCCTTCGGGAGTAGGGCGATATTAAATAAACAAACAAACAAACAAACAAACAAACAAACAAACATATCAGTGAGGAACACTTACATTGGAAACTAAAGATTGTGAAGGAAACTCCCACTGGTTAAGTTGCCCTGCCTGCTTGCTGGGTTGTTACCAAATATCACTTCCTTCACATCAATTTTGGCTACCAAGACAGCCAGTCCATAAGAATTAAAGGCCTTGGTTATGGATGTCCAGGTTATTTATTTGATTTACGTCCCACCATTCTACTTAGCTGGAGAATCTGGAGAGGCCAAAGGAATAACATCTCAAGGACATTTGCTGAGTGTCCCCCAACCTACAACCTCAAAGATTAGGGGGGCATGGCCCAGATTGCAGACCTTGGAAACACTCCATCCTTGGACTCCTATGCTCCACTCTCTCTCATTTAAAAGATTCTCATTCCAGAAACAAAACTTACGAAAACAGTAAAGCATTGAACCGTTTAACTCGTTTTCCCCAAAGTTATCATCTACCATATTTTTGGGAGTATAAGACGCACCTTTTCCCCTCAAAAAAGAGGCTGAAAATCTGGGTGCGTCTTATACACTGAATACAGCATTTTATGCCTCCCAAAACCCCGCCCCCTTCACCAAAATGGCCATGCAGAGCCTTTAGGAGGCTTCCAGAGTGCTCCTGAGGGCTGGGGAGGGCAGAAATGAGTGAAAAACGGACCATTTTTTCCTCAATTTTGCCCCCCCCCCTCCCAGCCTGCATGAGCACTCTATAAGCCTCCTAAAGGCTATGCATGGCCTTTTTTGGACAAAAAATGGGCCCGTTTTCACAAAGAATGAGCCATTTTTTGCTTGTTTTTGCCCCCACCCCCCAGGAGCACTCTACAAGCCTATTCATGCCCTTTTTAAAAAAACAGGCCCGTTTTTGTGGAAAATGGCCTGGTTTTGGGAGGTTTGCAGAGAGCAAAAACTTTTTTTTTTTAATTTGCCTCTTCAAATTCTTGGTGTGTCTTATACTCCGGTGCATCTGATACTCTGAAAAATACGGTAGTTACTTTATGCCTCAGAATTGGTGGACAATTGGCTTAACATGGTTCCGTCTTACCCCCACACGATCTTTTCTGGTTGTGAAAAATGATTGTGTGTGGGTAACAATCCCCCACACTGGGGTCTCTTTATGATGTTTCCAGCTACGAACAACTTTATGAATTCCAAAACTGGTGTTTAAATAGAGCAAAGAAAAAAAAGAGAGAGGAAAGATTTGATTTTAAAATGAGGCATTCGGAAGAACGGATGCTAAAAGGGGAAGAAAGCCAGAAAAAATGAACTAAAGGAAATTAAAAACGTGTTTCTTTCTGCGACAAAATGGAGGGGATTTTTTCTTCTTCTTCTTCCCCTAAACACATTCACAGTGTGTATTTGGCAGAACAGTGAATTAAGGAACAAACTGCATTTTTCACAAGAAAAGAGGCATGGAAAAGTGGCTCTTAGCATTTTCTGGATCGGTCTCCACCTCTTCCGATAGGGAGTATGAATCATCACCGCAAAGGTTACAGCCCTCCATCCATGTGCCTAAAGCGAAGCTTAACATTTGCTAAAGTAAATTGATTTTTAAAAGGTACCAATTACAGCTCGCCTGAAATGAAATCGCTCCTTCCCTAATTCCTTTTTCAAAGGTTCTACAAGAACCTCTTAAAAGCTCAGTTGCTAAGAAGAAGCGGTTCTCATATTTTAGGCCCAGCCCGACTGGCTTCTGGGCGGTAGCGTGGGGGGACCACATCACCCTCTGGAAAAATGAAGAATGCTGTCTTATCCCCTCCCCCCCCCCCAAAATAAAAATCCCCCTCCCTGATTTTTCTCAACAGACCAGAAACACTACGCTTTGAGTTTTCCATTCATGGAGGAATTGTAATGTGCATAAACATATACGCACACCAGTCTCAAGGAATCCTAGAATTAGGACCACAATTGAACCCAAGATTTCAATTGCTAAGCAAATCAGTTGTTGAGTGAACTTCGCTCAATTTTGTGACCATTCTTGCACACGGTTGTTATGAATCACTGAAGTTGTTGAGTGGATCTGGCTTCCCTATTGACTTTTGATTGGCAAAATGGGGTCATATGACCCCGGGACACTGCAACCGTCATAAACACCGCCCTGGGGTCATTTGATCCCCTTCTGTGAACTTCTGACAAGCAAAGTCAATAGAGAAGTCAGATTCCCTTAACTAACTTAATGTTACTAACTTAACAACTGCACTGATTCACTTAGTAGATTCACTGGTCGCACCTCGTAAGGACCCCTTTCCAGGGTTACAGGAGAAGGCGGTCAACGGTTTTGAAGGCGGAAGACAGCTCTACGCACCAACAGCAAATAAAGGGGCAGAACCATCTTCTAGGAGAAGGGAAACTCCCATTACAAACCTCCACTGCCTTGTGGCTCTATCCACTACTGGAAAAGGCTTCAAGAGTCAACCTCGAGGCAAAATCCGGAGCCGGAGTCCCGGAAGCAGTTCGTGACTGCGTACAACCACGTTCTGGTAACTCCTGCGACGCAGCTGGAACCAATCGTTCTGCCGTTCAGCAACGTGGAGAAGGGGATCTGCTGCTTGGGTAACAGTCTATCCTCCATATTACCGTATTTTTCAGAGTATAAAATGCACCAGTGTATAAGACGCACCAAGATTTTGAAGAGGTAAGTAAGAAAAAAAAGTTTTTGACCCCCCCTGGCTCCCATTTTTCATCAAAATGGGGGCATTGTTCCCTTCCCTCAGCCTTGCTTAAGCCTGCAGAGTGCTTTGGGGGGGGGAAGGCAAAAACACTCGTTTTGGTGAAAAATGACCCATTTTTGGCCCATTTTTTACAAAAATGGGATGCGGAGGCAGGGCTTCGGGAGGCCAAAAATGGCTGTATTCGATGTATAAGACACACAACATTTCCACACTCTTTTAGTGGGGGAAAGGTGCATCTTATACTCTGAAAAATACGGTAATCTACCCAGGCTTCGTGCTGGAGAGGACATTCCTGCTCTGACCTCTTTCCAGAACACGATACCATAGTCTTTTGAGACTGAAGGATGCCAGTGCAGATTCACTTAATGACTATGGTCGTACAATGGAGCAAAATTCACTTAACTGTCTTGCTTAGCAATGGAAATGTTGAGCTCAATTGTGCTTGTAAGTCGAGAACTACCTGTACTTACCAAGCTACATCAGCTGCCACCTTGTGATACCCCTTAAAGCAAATTCACATATTAGAGCTAGTCACTGACCATGATCCAAGTGACAAGGATGAGTATAAAATAGTAATAATAATAATAATTTTTAAGAAGGTACTTGGTTGATACCTAGGACGCTGGCAGCAACCCGTATCAACCATTAGCACCAGGCAATGGTATTTGTGGTGCATTTTTGAATGTTCAGTTGACTGAGTTTCATGTTTAATGAAAAAGTAAATAATAATAAAAGTAAATAATAATAATAACAACAACAACAACAACAACAACAACAACAACAACAACAGAAAAAAGTATGGTTCATTGACATTGCAATACCTGGTGATGCACGAATTAAAAATAAGCAGCAAGAAAAAATCACAAACTACCGGGACTTGCAAATTGAAGTTGAGCGACTGTGGAAAAAGAAATTGTGTGTTGTCCCCGATTGTAATTGGAGCCCTTGGAGCAATGCCTAAAGGGCTACCTCGCTATTTAGAAATTCTAAATTTACCAGACTTGAACATTCGGACTCTACAAAAAACCACCTACTTGGAACAGCTTATATCCTCCGACGTTACCTTAACAGTTCCTAGGTCCTTGGTTAGGGCTCGAACTGTTGAGCTACCAACCAGCCCCAAAAGCTGTGAATCCCACCAAAGATTAACCACAGAATAATAATAATAATAATAATCCAAAGTTACCTTAACAGTTCCTAGGTCCTTGGTTAGGGCTCGAGCTGTTGAGCTACTAACCAGCCCCAAAGACTGTGAATCTCACCAAAGATTAACCACAGAATAATAATAATAATAGCACCCAGTGTTTACACGTCTGTGAACTGTACCCATGTTTAGCAACAGAAAAAAGTGAGGGGAGAAAATAATAGCCCACGAAGAAAATTTGAAGGAAAAAAAGAAGGAAAATTTGACCTGGCTACTTGCTTTAGACCCTGATAGGCCAAGCCGAGTTCTCCATCTTCATTCAGGTACCCCCAGTCCTCAGTCTTGCTAGAAAGAAAGGACAGAGGAAAGGGAAGGAAGAGGAAGACAGAGAGCGAAGACAAAAAGTAATAATCAGATGCCGATCAAAGGGAGAAAGGAGACCTCAATTGCAAGCATGGCGATTGATTCACAAACGTGTTAAGCAGGAACCACAAATGATACTGCTACGCTCAGTTTTATTCCCATGGCTCACATATGGAGGTCTAGGACAACTCGCTGCAAACAACTCGTCATGGGACAATTCAAAGCTGTTTTAACAGTTTTATTCAGTTACTTCAAGAAGAGGAGCAACTTAGAACTAAGGAGAAATTTCCTGACAGAACAATTAATCAGTGAGACAGACAGCTTGCCTCCAGAAGTTGTGAATGCCCCAACACTGGAAGTCTTTAAGAAGATGTTGGATAACCATTTGTCTGAAGTGGTGTAAGGTTTCCTGCCTAAGCAGGGGGTTGGACTAGAAGACCTCCAAGGTCCCTTCCAACTCTGTTACTCTACTCTACTCTACTCTACTCTGCTCTGCTCTGCTCTGCTCTGCTCCACTCCACTTTTATTATTGGTGACGTGTTTGTCAAAATTATTGTACCTCTTGTATATCTGGGTTGACTTTCTTTATTTCATCATTATTGGCCAGAGCTCTGTCAAAATTAATTTAATTTTTGTATTTGTTGAATTGTCCCACCGTAGAGCTGTCTCGGAGCAAGTTGGCTGTGGTGACTTGGCCGGGGCAAGTCATCCCATTCCGCACTCATGGATGAGTGTGCTTACATTTTGGGAACAGCGGTGAGGGAACGATGGCCCTTTTATGACTTGTGGACTTCAACTCCCAGAATTCCTGAGCCAGGAATTCTGGGAGTTGAAGTCCACAAGTCATAAAAGGGCCATCACTTTCCCACCCCTGTTTTAGATCAACCACATAAAGGTATGGTACCGAAGGAAGGTCATAGCAAAGCCAAGAGACAGCCATTGTGAGGGAAATGCTCACTAAAAGCTCAATTGAAGCACTTGGAGATAGAATCAACCCAGCAAACTCTACTGGAAAATCCTTAAAGTGAGTTACTGGGCTCCCTGCCAGCAGATTGCGAGAGAAAGCCCACTCCTGATATTATACACCTTGACAATGACATCAAAGCGGCTAGATTAAATAGAAAGATAAGGGGGTAATGTAATCGCCCTGTGTCATTTTGTCCTGCTTCGATAAGCTATTCAATTTGATAAGCTCTGATAACTTTCCAAAAAGCGAGTGCTATGATAAGCTGTTTATTTTTTACTCAATTATTCAATCAAGTGTTAATGTGTGGCATCAAAAGTTTGGTGTTTGTTTGCCTTCTGCTTACTTTCTATTGACTCTCTAGGTCGGTCACCGCTCTGGGTGTTAAGTTATGCATCTAATCCAGGGGTGAAATTCAGCAGGTTCTTGTTAGGATATGCAGCTTTATATTGGGTTGACAATATATATGAGCCTATGTTCTGAAGGAGTTATGTAGCTTTAAGAACTGTCTTCAATTCTGATTGGCTGAGCTCTACCACAAAGCAAGCTCAGAATCACAGCTCATTCCCTTTTCGATTCCCTGTGCTGAGGAGCTGAAGCTGTGAAGAAGGAGGAATATTTGTTTGTGCAAAATCCTCATTCCCTCCCCACTCTGGGGACAGCCAGAGGTGGCATTTGCCGGTTCTCTGAACTACTCTGTGGGGGTCCGGCCCTCTGGAATGACTTGCCCCCCGATCTCCGCACCACCACAGACCTATGCCACTTCCGCCGGGGGCTTAAAACGCATCTTTTTCATCTGGCCAGGCTGGCATAGATTTAATGATTTAATTTAATTTTAATGGGACTTCTTAAACTGTTTTAATTGATTTTTAGCACAGATCCATCAAATTTAATCCTATTTTATCTTGTTGTTTTGTACATTATTGTGCTTTTTTACTTCTTCTGTGCACCACCCTGAGTCCCACTAGGGAGATAGGGCAGTATAAAAATGTGATAAATAAGCATCTTGGGCCATGTATCTCCAATTCTTGGCTTCTTTTTTTTTTTATTGGTTTCTGGCTTTTACTTCCAGATTCTGCCAAAAAAAGGTCCTCGATTTATGACCACAATTGAGTCCAAAATTTCCATTGTTAAGTGAGACATTTCAAAAGTGAGATTTGCTCCATTTTACAATACTTCCTGCCGCAGTTGTTAACTGAATTAATGCAGTTGTTAAATTAGTCAAATTGTTGTTAATCTGGCTTCGCCCCTTGACTTTGCTTGCCAGGAGGTCACAAAAGGGGATCACGGGACCCTGGGATGCTGCAACGGTCATTGGAGCAGGGCCAGTCGGAGGTGGTATTTACCCGTTCTCCGAACTACTCATAATTTCCGCTACCGGTTCTGGTGAATACCACCTCCAGTCATGATGGGACAGACACAACTTCGCAACTAACTACAACAGGAAATAAATAAAGATTTTTGTGTTGGCTTTACTCTGGCCTAGCTAAAGCCCCCATCTACCCCCTGATATCAGAACTACCACGGACCTCCGCTCCTTCCGCCAGAAATTTAAAACTCATCTGTTTCATCAAGCCGGCTTGCCCTAATTTATGCTTCTTGCCCCAGTCTGTAATTTAAATTGTTTTATTCGGTTTTAATGTGTGGAAAGTTATCACCCATCTCTCTCCCAGAAAAATGAAATGCCCTAGGAAATATTGAAAAGGCAGAATATTATATTTCCCTAGATGTAAAAAGGAAGAAACATGTTTTGTTTCCTGCAACCTCCTGCCCCCACCCCCTCTGTCAATGGGCCATTAAGGCCTGGGCTAGTCCACTTTACATAATAAAGAGTTCTCCTCTTCAGCTCCAGAGTCATGGGATTAAGGTAGGACTGGCTTTACCAAACCTGGACTCAGCCCATGGGAGCCCATGGGAGCCTGGCAACCAAGTACAGTTCTTACACGGTAACAAGAAACAGATAGGTGGGGCCAAACAGTTGATAAAAAGCCCTGCAAGCCCCTTGCTCAGCCCTTCTCTTCCTGTCCACCAACATTGAAGCATGTAAGCACCTTTTCTGTTCAGGACTCCAGCCATGTGGTCCTGTCCACCATTAAACCATCTTTCCAAGCAGCCTCCATGTCTCCAGTGTCTTCTTCCCCACTTGGAGCCAAACCCAGAAGGACATTTCCTTATAACAATGGGTTCAGTTTTTAACGTTTGTAAAATTTGTACAGGGTTATTTAATTCGTTTTTAATTTTGTATGTATTGTCATGTTTTTAGTAGTTTTAATTTTTCCTGTACACCGCCCGAGTCCCCATAAATAAATACCGTATTTATTCGAGTATAACGCGCACACGTGTATAACGCGCACCCCCTAATTTTCGATTTAAAATCGGTATAAAATTTTGTTTCACTTTTTCTCGGCTCAGACCAAGCATTGTAAGTGACAAACGTTGTTGAACACGTGCGGCCATGATAAAAATCGTTTATAACGCGCACCCTCGTTTATAACGCGCATCCTCGTTTATAACGCGCACCCAAACTTTGAGTTCTTTTTTTGGTAGAAAATTTTGCGCGTTATACTCGAATAAATACGGTAAATAAATAAATAAATAAATCCCCCATCCTGTTTTGTGGATTAGGGATTCATAGGAACAAACTGTGAAGAAGAAAAAGACAAAAAAGCTTAAAGTGATTGAAATAAACTGTATAAAATGAATACCACATGTACCCTGGCCTGGAACAGAAAGGCTCCTGCTAACAACTTGGGAGAAATAACTTGAATCTGCCCTCTAATGGGGTGGAACTAGGAAACAACCTTTTAAACATTACAAAGCAGTGATTGTTAAGCATAAGGTACTGAACAAGGTACTGAAGATCAATTTGGGCTATCAAGCATAAGGCTTGGCAGGGTTCCTGAACAGGCTGGGGGGAAAAAATTCAGAATTGCAGATTTGACTCTCCTATTGTTTGCAAAACCTCCCCTAAAATTCCTATTCTGTAAAGAAAGTGACTTAAGAAGGGTTCCATTAGTACTGAATTCAACAATTGCGCAAATTACAAACATGGAGCAACTGTAACAGCTTGGTCCCTATTAAATAAATGGGAAAACGGTTAATATTTCCATTGATCAATGAAGAACTTCTTGCTGGAGGCATGGCCCTTAAATCTTCTCTTTTACATGGAAATTGCCTTGCCTTTTGTGAGATGACCTGACACAGCAATTCATTTACATCTTTTCAGACTGCAGGAGATGAGAGGCTAGCAGGGGGCCACAGGCAAGAAATAAAATTGTTTGATAGGACCGAAATCTATTCTGCCTTAAACATCAAGCTGTTCAGTTCCATTCCAAATGAAAGTTTAATAGCAATACACTTAGACTTATATACCGCTTCACAGTGCTTTCATAGCCCTCTCTAAGCGGTTTAGAGTCAGCCTTTTGCCCCTAACAATCTGGGCCCTCATTTTACCCACCTCGGAAGGATGGAAGTCTGGTGGGAATCAAACTATCGAACTGCTGGCGGCCGGCAGTCGGCAGAAGTAGCCTGCAGTACTGCATTCTAACCACTGCGCCACCATGGCTCTTTTAGACAGCCAAATCTAGCAACTCCCAAATGAATCTATATCCAATAACTATACTGGGACAAGAGTTGCTGGCCTGCTACTGAACCTATTCAGGGGCAATGCCACCCAACGATGGTCTCCTTATTTCTTGTATGCAAAGCAATTGAGAAAAAAGGACAGGTGAATTCTCCAGACTTTTGTTTCCTTCCTTCTCACCAACACTGACCAATCAGGATTTAAGGACAATTGGGAGGAAACTTGTTAAAAAGAGAGCCAACTTAGAAGTAAGGAGAAATTGTCTGACAGTGAGAACAATTAATGAGTGGAATAGCTTGCCTCCAAACTTCTCCACTTAAAGGGTGGTGGTGCTCCATCATCAGAGGTTTTCAAAAATAGATTGGACAACCATTTGACTGGAATGGTATAGGGCAGTGATGGCGAACCTTTTCGGAACCGAGTGCCCAAACTGGAACGGGTGGGTGGGTGCATGTGTGTGTGCCGGAGCACCAGAAACCCAAAGACCAGCTGGCAGTTGTGCGCATTCCTGTTTTTTGGCTGTTTGGGCCGTTTTAAGGCTGTTTTTGAGCTGTTTTCAGGCCATTTTCTGGTACCAAAAGGCCTGAAAATGACCCCAAAATGGCCCATTTTTGGCCAATTTTAAGACTGTTTTATAGAATTCCAGTGCCCAGGAAGACTAGCTGGCTGGTGTGCAAAAACAGCCCCAAAACTGTCTGTTTTTTGGGTGTTTTTCAGGCCATTTTCTGGCGCTCAGGCACCCACCAAGACTAGCTGGCCAGAAACCAGAAGAACAGCTGGCAATGGCATGTGTGCCCACAGAGAGGGCTTTGCATGCCACCTCTGGCACCCGTGCCATAGGTTCGCCATCACGGGTATAGGGCACCTGCCTTGAGCAGGGGGTTGGACTAGAAGGCCTCTGAGGCCCCTTCCAGTCCTATGATTCTTTAGAGATAATCCTTGGAGTATGAAAGCAATTGGGATCGCAATTCCTACCGTGAAGTACTGTGATCATAATGCACAATGTTATGTGACCTCATTGCTTAGTGATGGCAGCCCCTGTTGGTGTTGTAATCTGAGGACTGTGTGAGTTTATTTATTTATTTTATTTATTTTATTAAATTTATACCCCGCCCTTCTCCTTGTTAGGACCCAGGGCGGCGCACAGGGATGTTAAAATACATACAAAATATATAAAATATATAAAATTTAAAATACTTATTCTAATAAATAAACCCTGCGCTAAAAACTGAATTAAAATCCCAAGTTTAAAAACTATCTAATAGTCAGTATGGAGGTTACGCTAGGCCGGCTAGATGAAATAGGTGTGTCTTCAGACACCTGCGGAAGAGGCGGAGGTCGGAGATGGTGCGGAGTTCAAGGAGTAAGTCGTTCCAGAGGGCTGGGCCCGCCACAGAGAAGGCCCTTCCCCTGGGTGTCGCCAGTCGGCATTGTCCAGCCGACGGCACCCTGAGGAGGCCCTCTCTGTGGGAGCGTATCGGTCTGAGGGATGTATGGGGCAGGAGGCGGTCTCGCATATAACTAGGCCCCGAGCCATGGAGCGCTTTAAAGATGGTCGTTAAAACCTTGAAGCGCACCCGAAAGACCACAGGAAGCCAGTGCAGCTCGCACAGGATAGGTGTTATGTGGGAGTGTCTAGGCGCTCCCGTAATCACCCGCGCGGCTGCGTTCTGGACTAGCTGCAGCTTTTGGGTGCACCTCAAGGGGAGCCCCATGTAGAGAGCATTACAGTAGTCGAGTCGAGAGGTGACGAGTGCTTGAGTGAGTGTGCGTAAGGCACCCTGGTCCAGTAAGGGGCGCAATTGGCGCATCAGGCGTACCTGATGAAACGCCCCCCTGGCCACGGCTGCCACATGATCTTCCATAGACAGCCGGGAATCCAGGAGGACACCCAAATTGCGCGCCCTCTCCACGGGGGCCGGTGTTTCGCCCCCAATAGCCAGAGTTGGAATAATCTGGCTGAACCCGGGCGCCGGAAGCCACAGCCACTCAGTCTTGGACGGGTTGAGCTTGAGTTTGTTACCAGTTTGTTTGTTGAGTTGTTAAGTAAGGACCTCATGTGACCACAAATGGGGAAGAGGAGGGAGTCCTAGGAAGCCGATGAGCAACAGGAATTCAGTCAATCTCAGTTTCCATATGCTACCATTTAAGAAATATCATGGTTCTATTTATAAGGGGAACAAGGCCAGTTTGAAAAGATTGTGATCCTGACGTAGGTGTCATATTGCCTAGATTCAGCCACCTTTGGCCACCTAATGAGAAGGAAGGACTCCCTGGAGAAGAGCCTAATGCTGGGAAAGATGGAGGGCAAAAGAAGAAGGGGACGACAGAGAAGGAGGTGGCTGGATGGAGTCACCAAAGCAGTCAGTGTGAGCTTAAGTGGACTCCCGGGGATGGTAGAGGACAGAAAGGCCTAGAAGAATGTTGTCCATGGGGTTGCGATGGGTCGGACGTGACTTTGCAACTAACAACAACAACTAGATTCAGCACTTGTGCATCCAGAAGCGAACGAACCTGTGAACGAGTTGCAAGTCAATGTGAGGGAAAACTCAGCCGAAGAAATGTTAGCAGAGTTGACCAAAATAACTGTAGCAAAGGGATAAAAATGTGTGAGCAAGGAGGAGAGAGAATTATAGGCCAACGAAAGAAAAATCAATATATACTGTACAAGGGAATGACTAACATCCACAGAGAAGAAATGGCTAGGGACAACTGTAGCTATTAGATTTGCTTTGTTTCCGTATTTTACAAGGTTGACACCCCAAACAATGATCAAAAGAATGCTAACTGGAACTTCTCCACTTAAAGTGGTAAATGTTTTTCAGGAAAAGGTTCCAGGTTTCGTTCTTTTCAAGATTCTAGGTAAGATCCTTGCTTCATAAACAGCTAACTTTCAATGGCACAAATATTAATATGAGAGGGGGAGAGGGGGAGGGAGGGAGAGACAGACAGGTAGAGACACACTCTAATGCAGAGGTTCCCAAACTTGGCAACTGGCTGGAGAATTCTGGGAGTTGACGTCCACAAGTCTTAAAGTTGCCAAGTTTGGGAACCTCTGCTCTAATGGTTAAGCCAGCAGGCTAGTTCTGAACTGAAGAAGCTTCTAGGATGAAAAGCAAACTGTCTTCAAGGGGGAACCCCCCCCCCCCCAAGAAACTCCAGTTGTCTTTTGAAAAACTCTTTTGGTGCACTTAAGTTTGTAAACTTTTCTCCACAATGAGATTTTAAAAGAATTCTGTTCCTCTTATTATTAGGATGGTTGCCAGATACTGCAAAAAAGTTCTCCAGAAGTTCCCCACACCACATGAAGAGTACGATACAAAGATACGTCTCCAAGAAATATAAGTCTACAAACAGGCACACACATTTAGCCCAGGGGTGGGTCCCTACCGGCGTTGGTACCTGTGCGCTTTGTGTGTGCTTGCCGCGTGTGCATACTTCACTGTAAATTGTTCTGTGCATGCACAAAGAACAAGAAAAACAACTAATGAACATTCCGGCGATGGCAGCAGAGACCAGGGAACCGGTTCGGGGGCGTGGCCAGCCTGGGTCGCTGCCAATTCTGCGACCCAGGCCAAATTACCACTACTGATTCACCCGAACCCACCTCTGATTTAGCCCAGAGTATAGGTCAGTGATGGTTAACCTTTTTTGGCTCGCGTGCCAAAAGCAGGGGGAGCGCAGGGGGGGTCGTGTGTGGGCGTGCCACACCCATAATGCTATGTGTGCAACCCCTTGCTTTTGGCGTGCTTTTTTCGCCCTCCCCAGGCTCCAGAGGCTTTCTAGGAGCCTGGGGAGGGTGAAAACAGCCTCCCCTCACACCTCCAGAGGTTTCAGGAGCTTCCCTGAAGCCTCCAGAGGGCGAAAAACGGCCTCAAAAGAAGGCCTAAATCAACTGGCCAGCACACACAAGCGCGCTGGAGGTGACAAGGCAATGCCTCGTGTGCCCTGAGAAATGGTTCCGTGGGTTTCAAATTTTTTAGAACCTACTCTGTAGGTGGGGCCTATTTTGTGGGTGTGGCTTGACAGTCATGTGACAGGGTGGGAGTGGCCACCTTTTAAAATGTGGTGAAACTCATTTAACAATGCTCTTGCTTAGCAACCAAAATTTTGGACTCAATTGTGATGATAAATTCTTTCTTTCTTTCTTTCTTTCTTTCTTTCTTTCTTTCTTTCTTTCTTTCTTTCTTTCTTTCTTTCTTTCTTTCTTTCTTTCCTTTCTTCCTTTCCTTTCCTTTCCTTTCCTTCCCGTTGGGTCACTGGCAGCGGCGGGCCAGATTTACTTCCAGGTATGCCGGTGGAACCCCCTCTCACCGGTTCTCTAAATTTCACCAACCGGCTCTCGCGAAAAGGTGTGAGCCTGCAGAAACCCACCACTGGTTCCGCGTGCCACCTGTGGCACTCGCGCCATAGTTTCGCCATCACTGGGATAGGTGATGTTTTTATAAGAGGAAGTAATGTATGTTTCTTTAACAGGACTTTCATTGTTGATTATCCACTTTGGTGACACGCCTTCCAAATTAATTTAAAGAGTTTAAGTGAGTTTAAGGAGGCCCCAATTGTAATTTTTCTGGCCTTTTATAATGGATAGATCAAGACAGCTTACCGATTAGTTTGACACATTCCATGGTAGGCCTCGATTGCATCTTCTGGATCCACATGCTTGTCGCTGTTGGGCCAGCTGGTTTGCGTCTTGAGGTTGGATTCCTTAAAAAAAGTCAAAAGATCAATATTTTGCCTCATAACATTATTGCTATTTTTCATAACATGTTGGTTGTGCATGCACTAATTTGGGTTTGCAAGCACATTGAACACAGTCACAAAAATAAATGAAAACCAACAGAGCTAACAGAAAAAGCCCAAGTAATACAACCTAAAGGAAGTTAAAAAGAAAGAGAAAGAGAGAGAGAGAGACTGAGGATAGATTTTAAAAAATCTGGTTTAATTCTCTTTCCTCTCCTCTAAAGAATGCTGCATTTTAAAGAGAGCAGTGAGGATTCTCTGTTGAAATATACCAAATAATCCATTTCACAAAATCACTGCTCCCAAATGTAGGAGCAGGGATATATGTGACCAAACATAAAATCAATGTGTTTGCCAGCTTACAAGAAGAAGAAATCCGTGATAGAATAACACTGGTGCATGGAACATTGTTATTTTCCACCAAAGTGGTACCTATTTATCTACTTGCAAGTGCATGCTTTCAAACTGCTAGGTGGGCAGGAGTGGGAAAGGAACAGGAGCTCACCCCATCACAAAGTGCTCGTGTCTCAAACTCAGGCTGTCAGCTTTGCAGCTGACAGGCTGAGCATCTTTAACCACTTAGCCATCATGCCCCCTTCTAGGAGGGCTTAAAGCTGAAAGTGAGATGGAGAAAGTTATCAAATTTATCACAGTACTGGAGGAAATATACCAGGTATAGCCAAAGTCATCCTCAGGAATTAAGTCTTTGTATTAGTTCAGTTGTTGCAGATAGAGAAAAACGACACTTGGCAGACTTGTACTCATGCAGTTTATATTCCTTCCTCCCCTATTCTCCTATTTAAAAAATAATAATCCTGAGATGCAACCCTAAAGAAGAAAGTCTGTGGTTCTGTAAAGTAATCCAAATATTAATCCTGCACATTCATCACAATGCTGTCATTCTCTCAGAGTAGCAAAAAGCTTTAGAAAAATGAAAATTGTCAACACAAATACTGTGGAAGAGTTATAATTTAGAAGGATTAACTTTGATATTGCCTGAGGATAAGCCTAAGGATAAGTAAATCAATTAACACCCAATTCATTTTGTTAACTGCATTAGCGTTTTTTTTTCAATTAAGAAAATGTTTGCTAGCATTTATGTGTGTGTATATGTAGATACCTAGATCTATCTGTCTGTCTGTCTGTCTGTCTGTCTGTCTGTCTGTCTGTCTGTCTGTCTGTCTGTCTGTCTGTCTATCTATCTATCTATCTATCTATCTATCTATCTATCTAATTATCATCTGCCCATCTCACTATCCAAAGTGACTTTGGATGACTTTGAACACATTTTTCTCTAATGTTTCTACAGGAGTTATTAATATTATTATTAATATTTAAATGGACATGCACAAATGCCTTTTCACAAGTACAAATTAATTTGTTTTTATTCTCTGGCCCATGCCTTTCCCTGATTAAGACTTTTGAATCAACATTTTCCCAGTGCAAGTTCTTTGAAATGCATGCCCAGCATAGCTGGAATTCTGAGAGTTTAAATCCACAAACCGTGGTTTGAAATCCAGACCCTGCATTTGCCAAGATTAGAGACCCCTGATATAAACTAAGCTTTTCTTGTACATGGGTAACTTTCTAAGGAAAGCACCTGGGACTTGATTGCAATCTTTTGACAGCAGAAACTTCTATCCTGAAGCAGGAATAGAAAAACACCCTAGCATAACTCTATTTTCTTTCTCCTGAACCAATCTGGTAATCCAGGGTGGGATCGGAAAATTTTAGCAACCAGTTCTCTGCCCAGTTGCTGGGTGGGCATGGCCATGGTAGGTATGGCCTGCTCGGCCTTCTGCACCACAGTGGGGGGCATATTCACCCTCCCTAAGCTCTAGAGGTTTTTGTTGAGCCTCAGGGAGGGCAAAAATGGTCCAGAGGCCAGAAATGGGCTCATTTCCGGACTTCCAAAACTTCTGGTATACCCGTTTTTCGCCCTCCCAGAGCCTCTGCACAGGCCCTGCACTTACCTGGCATTAAAAATGGGCCGCGTGGAGACTCCTGGGAGAGGGGTGGGAGGGCCCAGCCAGTCCTTGCAACTACTGGTTCCGGCCAACCAGATATAAAATTAGCATCTGATTCGCCTGAACCAGTCCAAACCGGCTGGATCCCATCTCTATGGCAATCTACATTTTTAGAGCAGACATAAATCTTGGCCCAGACTGGCCCAAGGATCCCGTTCATCATAAATCTCCAGGTCTTTCAGCTTTCTTATAAGAATGGCATATTTAAATCCCAAGGGCCAATCTGGTGCTTAATGCAGGAACCAAAATTAAGCATCCCTGCTGAGCTGCTAATTCGTGGTTTGTCCCATAGCTCAATATTGCCTACCAACAATACCTACCAAAGAGTGATGCTGCACTCTTACCACTGTGCCACCGTGGCTCACCATCAATCTCCATTACTGCATTGTTGTCAAGAAGAAAAGCAAGTAGCACATCATTCCTTTCTCTGCCAAAGCTGAATGTGGAGAATTTTCAAGGCCACGTTTGACTAATTTTGGGGCTAGATGATTTCATCAGTGTTTTATCGGACATATTTCCTCTGCAAAGGTGTGCTTCCCCCCCCCACCCCAAAGGCAAATAGAGTTTCATAGGTGGTTTTTTTCCTCCCCTTGAAAGCATTTTGCTTCTCATTCAAGGAGATTCTTCAGTTCAATTCCAGTTCTATCTGACTGGTGGGGAATAGAAGGATCCAGAACTGAAGATGCTTCTTGGATGAGAAGCAAAATGTTTGGAAAGATGGGGGGGAAAACCAGGAAAAAATCCAGTTGTCTTTCGGGAAAAAGCACCTTTGGGACAACCATGACCTGGATGATTGAGAATCTCCATAGATATTTCCTCTGCATGTCAAAATCTCCATCATTTTCCAGCTTACAGATTTTAAATCAGAAGTTTCCCTCCTCTCTTTCTGTCTCTGTCTCTGTCTCTGTCTCTGTCTCTGTCTCTCTCTCTCTCTCTCTCTCTCTCTCTCATATAATGTCTTTTTTTAAAAAAAGTGGATGAACAAACAGCTTCTAAACAAGGTCGGCTTTGCAATTTTAGCAAAACAACTTGCACGACAGTCAATAACATGGTGAAAAGGATCCATGCACAGTGAAGTAAGTTGCACATGCTTTCTTTCTCTTTTGTTACCATATTTCTGCCTGCGTCTTTTTGCTGGGCTGCTCTGATAATCTGGGTCCTGAGAATGAGCACCTCTTCCTTCCGGACTTCCAGCTCTTCACTAGTTGACCTGAGCTGATTCAGGAGTAGGTGGTAGGTGTCATGAACGTCATTGGAAGAATTGTTTTGGACTACGCCATCCACCACAGCCTTCCTGAGTTCGTTTAGGTCATTTTTCAGTTTCTTGTTCTCAGATTCTAACTCTTGCCTCTATTAAAAAGGATATTTGAAAAGTGATTCCCGTTTCCATACATTGATATAACTAATGGAGGGTGGGTGTGTTGAAGTGTTTGGAAAAACGCACAAAAAACGGTCAGCTAGATGATGTTGTGGCCCGTCAGCAGCCAGATTCGGACAGTGAGGAGGTTGGGGAGGAACCTGGGCCAGTCCTGGAGTCTGGGGAAGGCTCTGAGGAGGGCTCTATATCGGAGGCAGAGAGGGGGCCAGAGCCGTATGCCAGTTATCAGCTGCCTTCAGAGTCAGACATCAGTGAGGCAGACAAACAGCTGGAGCCTGTTCCCAGTGTGTGCATGCACAGAGTTGCCAGACAAAGGGAACAGCTAAAGAACAGGGGTCGACTTGGGAGGAAGGCCACAGGTGGACAATGAATGGCCCCTCCCAGAAGAAATAAAAGAGGAGCGAAAGGGGAATGGAGTTTGCAGGAGACAATTAGTTCGCTTAATTGGTTCATGACCCTCCAAGACCCCTTGCCAGGTTTTGCAGATATCGGCCTGGCAGCTCTCCAAGCCAGAGAAGGTCTGTGACTGTAAATTCACCCTTGAAAGACTTTGCTGGATGTGAATGAACAGAATTCACAGTAACTTAATAAAAAGGTTTTTTTGTCATGACAAGGAGTCTGCTTCGTCGTTTGGGGAAGCCTAGGTCAGAACAGATGCACAGAGCTGGATGATAAAACTCAAGACAGATGGGGGAGCACATTTAAATTAATGTTTCAGTTCCTCTCCATCTCTTGGAGGGGCCAGTTGGTCAAACAAAGCAGATGGGGAGAATATACAAACCACATCAAGTGCAAGAGGCAGATTTATATCCCAAGTGAGCTTGTCTGCTGCTGTTTTGAGTGGACAATAGTGACAACACAACAACATTCGGAAGAACCCACTGGTGATCACCGTCGGAAATCACCAAAAAAGGAGAAAAAGTTTGAGCTCTTAAGAGTCACCTGTTTTGCCCTCAATCGATTGAGGAAAACTCACTTAATTGACCCTGCATTGTTTGAGCGCAAGTGAGATCCCGATGTGCCAGAAATCAAAAGGGAAAACCCCGCAATAGATTTCATGACTGATTGATTTTATATCACAGCTTGTTAGGGACACTGTAAAAGAAGCTGCAAAGAAAATAAAGACAAAGATCTGGGACGATTCCACTGACTGAAAATTCAGCTTGTTTTGTTCTTCCTTTCTTTGAATTACTTCCATCTCAGCTGTTATTATGAAAACGATCTAAATTAAAAACTGACCACCACCCCCTGGCTTGTTTTTCTCCTTATTCCTTTAGTACAACTTTTTAAAGGCATAAGACATATGGTAGAAACTGATATCTAGAAGCCATCTAGGTTGAGCAATTCAAAATAAAGCTGGAAGGAACCCTAGAGGTCTTCTAGTCTAGCCCTCTGCTCAAGCAGGAGAACTGGTTCATTGTCCTCAGTGTTAGGAAGGCCCTCCTTAACTCCAGGTTGCTTCTCTCCTTGATTAGTTTCCATCCATTGCATCTTGTCTTGCCTTCCGGTGCTTTGGAGAATAATTTGAACCCCCCTCTTCTTCTTTGTGGCAGCCCCTCAAATATTGGAACACTGCTATCATGTCCCCGCTAGTCCTTTTCTTCTCTAGACTTGCCATACCCAATTCCTGCAACCATTCTTCATATGTTTTAGTTTCCAGTCCTTTAATCATCTTAGTTGCTCTTCTCTGCACTTTTTCCCGAAGTCTCAACATTCTTTTTGAAATGTGGTGACCAAAACTGGATGCGGTAATTGGTTAAAGTGCTTTCAGTAAATAAAACACTTCATTATCACATATGTTTTGGAGGACTTTGCAAGACCCATGAAAACTCTGGTGATCAGGAATCTGTGTTGTTTTTACTTCTAGTCCTCTAAAAATGCAATACCGCCTGAGTAAGTTTTGCCAATTAAGTTTTGTCTTCTATGATCACCAAAATTCTGAGCAAAATTTAGCTTCTTTCACAAAATTTGATTCCCAAACAGCCTCACTTTTCTTGTTTGTCCATTTACCAATATATGAAATGGATCTCTATCTCTGATTTCTGTAAAAAAAAAAAATTAGTGCTCAAGGTAGTGCTCAAGTTGCAACAGGAACCGGAATTTCTATTGTAAATTGTTGTGCTCATAAATAAAGTCAGACTCAATTTTACAATAATCCTTACTGGGGATGGTTAGGTGAATTATGCGTTTGTTAAGCAAATCCAAATTCCTCGATGGGTGTCTTCTTTTTTTTTTTTGCTGGAAACTGATTACCGGTATATGATTGCAAGATGCTCTATTTTCCAAAGCATCAGAAGGCAAGAGAAGAAACAATGGATGGAAACTAATCAAGGAGAGAAGCAACCTGGAGTTAAGGAGAAACCTCCTAACTGTGAGGACAATTAACCAGTGGAACAGCTTGCCTCCAGAAGTTGTGGGTGCTTCATCACTGGAGGTTTTTAAGAAGAGACTAGACCAGGGGTGTCCAAACTTGGGAACTTTAAGGCTTGTGGACTTCAACTCCCAGAATTCCCCAGCCAGTAGAGCTGGCTGGGGAATTCTGGGAGTTGAAGTCCACAAGCCTTAAAGTTCCCAAGTTTGGACACCCCTGGACTAGACAGTCTGCTTCATGTGAGCTCATGGTACCAATTTTCTCTTTTTGGTTGATTTTTGATCTCATGCTCATTCTTTTCCCATTAATTCTAGAAGCAGCACAGATTATTTCCAAATTTTTAGATTTTAGGCTTTTTGATACCCGCTGATTACCTGGACAAGTCTTTGCAGTTTTCTTGGCAAAATATATCAGAAGTGGTTTGCTATTGTCTCCTTCCTAGGGCTGAGAGTGAGGTCCTCGCCCAAGGTCACCCATCTGGCTTTCTGCCCAAGGGGAGACTAAAACTCCCAGTCTCCTAGTTTCTAATCTGTTGCTTTAATCACCGCACAAAATTGGCTCTCCCTTGCAAGATACAGTAGAAACCTCCTCTTATTACTTGCATGGAAAAGCAGGGGGAACACCAGTGAAGGAAAAGGAGGCTATTGATTTACTTCCTCCTAAACTTTTATTGTTTCTAAAGGAAACAATTTACCAATGACCTCTATCCACTATCTTGACTTTTCCTCAAAAGAAAAAAAAATACTTTCAAATTCCAAACGCTTCTGCATTAATCATGAGCACAGTATTTTTTTTAAGAAAAAAGTTCAAAATGCAATCATTTTTTGAAAACTGTCTATGTCAGTAAAAAATAAATAAGAAGAAACAGCAAATTCTATTTATGCCTTTGTCCTTAGGGAATTTTGCACACAAAATGGAAAAATCCGTAGGCGATAACTTAGGAAATGGACGATACGGACAATTTTCTGCAGTCTGGGTCCTCCAGATGCATTGAGATGAGAATTCCAAGAATTGAGAATGGTTCCGACATATTTGCAGGGTTTTCCCAACACAGTTGCGAAAGGTTGGGCTGCTACCTGCCTTGCCGTGATGTCCAGTGGTTAAAGCATCAAGCTAGAACAGGAGTCTGAGTTCTAATCTCACAATGGCAGGGCTGACACTCAACTATCAAAGCCGGCTGGGTCAATCACCAGGAGATGGTGAGTTCTAGTCCTGCTTTAAGCATGAAAGCTGGCAGGATGACATTGGGCTAATCGCCAGGAGACTGTGAGTTCTAGTCCCATCTTAGACATGAAAGCCAGCTGGATGACTTTGAGCCAGTCCCTCCCTCGCAGCCCAATTCACCTCACGGGGCTGTTGCTCTGGGGAAAACTGGAGGAGGAAGGTCTATTGAATATGTTTGCTGACTTATTTGTGAAAATAATAAAAGCTGGGTACAAATAAATAAATAAATAAATAAAAATCATCTCCAAACTGGGGTACAAATTAACCCTTATCCAAAAGTTGGGACCAGATTCTTGATCTCTCGACACCTGTGATGGCAAACCTATGGCATGCACGCCACTGGTGGCATGCGGAGTCATGCCTGTGCGCCGCCCTGGGTCCTAACAAGGAGAAGGGCGGGGTATAAATTTAATAAAAAAAAAAAAAAAAAAAAATATTTGCCGGCAAGCCAGCCTCAGCTATGGTGCGCACTGATTTTCGATCTTCCAGACGGTTGGGGGAGGCCGTTTTTTGCCTTCCCCAGGCTTCAGGAAAGCCTCCAGAGCCCGAGGAGGACAAAAAACAGGCCCAACGGGCGAACCGGAAGTTCATTCCCAAACTTCTGCTTGTCCCGTTGGGCCGTTTTTCGCCCTCCTCAGGTTCCAGGAAAGCCTCCAGAGCCTGGGGAGGACGAAAAACAGACCCAGCGGGCCAACCGGAAGTTAATTCCCAATCTCACGCTTGGCCCATTGCACCGTTTTTCACCTTCCCCAGGCTTCAGGAAAGCCTCCAGAGCCTGGGGAGGATGAAAAACAGGTCCAATGGGACAACCGGAAGTTCATTCCCGAACTTTTGGCACGCCTCCCTGCTCTACGCCATCATTTTAAGATTTCATCTCCAACGTTATTCATTTGCACAGGTATTCAAATTTCTAGCTTACAAACTACCACTCAGAAGAACATGTTATTAGGATAAAAATTCCCATTTTTGGTAATAGGGCAGGTGGAATATCGGTGACAGCCTCCTGTATCCAAAGACTGAGTCTTTAATACATTAGCGTTTGTGTTTTTATTCAGGATTCCCAGTTCCATAGGAAGACTGTGTGGTTGTGTTTTAAATTGATTGTATTGTAGATCTTTAATTCCCATTCCATATTGGAGAGCCCTACTGTGCTCCAAATTGGTGGGTTGTAAATCAGAAATAAATCCTAGAATTAAATGCTCTGCAGATGCTCGGATTTCTTTATTCACTTTGTTAAATGGCTGGATTCAACTTTTCGCTCTGAAGAGATATGCATGCCTAATTTATTAATTAATCAGTCCTAATTAATTCCTTTGGGTCTTTCTATGTGATATTGCAACAGTCATTTGGCATGGTTAATATTCAGCAGCAACATTTCTTAAGAAGAACAGTAGGAAATTGACAGTCAAGGAGAACGTGTTCTTTTGGCTGAATACAACAGATAAGAGTTGACTTTTCTTTTTTATACTTTCTTTCAAGGTCTCCACAACAAGATGGAACAACTCCAAGATCCAATTAATTTTTTTTTTCTCAAACCAACTTTGGTATCCTTCCTATCATTTAATCAAATTCTGAGTTACTGAGTACCCTGGATAACTAGGAATCCTATGCCCTTACTTGTGACCCTAAAATCCTGGAATAGAGATTTTTTTTTTTTACCAATTCTGAATATCTTATCAAAGAGAGGTCCAACCTAGAACTAAAGAGAAATTTCCTGACAGTGAGAACAATTACCATATTTTTCGGAGGATAAGACGTCCCGAGTATAAGACGCACCAAGGTTTTGAAAAGGCAAATTTTTAAAAAAAGTTTTTGCACTCTGCAGACCTCTCAAAAATGGCCCATTTTTTTTCAAAAGAAAAGGGCACAAATAGCCTTTAGGAGGCTTGTATAGAGTGCTCCGGAGGGCTGGGCTGGGGGGGCAAAAACAAGCCAAAAATGGCTAATTGTTCGCTCATTTTTGCCCTCCCCAGCCCCCAGAGTACTCTGCAAGGCTCCTAAGGACTATGCACGGCCATTTGGGTGAAGGGGCGGGTTTTCAGGAGGGAAAAAATGCTGTATTTAGTGTATAAGACGAACCCAGATTTTCAGCCTCTTTTTTGAGTGAAAAAGGTGCGTCTTATACTCCAAAAAATACAGTAAACAGTGGCAAAGCTTGCCTCCAGCCATTGTGGGTGCTCCATCCCTGGAGATTTTCAAGAAGAGACTGGACAGCCATTGTCTGAAATGTCATAAGGTCTCCTGCTTGAGCAGGGGGTTGGACCAGAAGACCTCCAAGGTCACTTCCTACTCTGTTATTCTATTATGAAAGCTTTGTCTCTAATTTTGCAAGCTTTTTTATTCCCCTATCTATACAATAGATGGAGCAGAGTTGGAAGGGACCTTGTAGGTCTTCTAGTCCAACCCCCTGCGTGGGCAGGAACCTTATACCATTTCAGACAAATGGCTATCTAACATCTTCTTAAAGACTTCCAGGGTTGGGGCATTCACAACTTCTGGAGGCAAGCTGTTCCAGAGGTTAATTGTTCTAACTTCTACCTAGTAATATTCTCCAAGGAAAACATCCTTCTACATGCCCACATCCTAATTCCACTTGCTAGTCAATCATACCAACCAATATAGAAGGGTACACCTTGTTGAATACAGGAAGGCCACATTTAGCAACTGCTTTGTTTAGTAACACCGTGATGAAAATGTAACTTTCTGACCAATTGTCATATTTATGATATTCGTGTGGTTTATAAAGCAAAAGAAACCTGAAGTAAGCTTCAACTCAGAGTAGTTGAAATCTAAACAACACTCCCCCCCCCCCCGCACAATTCAAGTAAAGGATAATTATGTTAGTAAAGTATGATCAGATATTATAGAATTCTCTTGCAAGAGAGATTTATAAAGACTGATAACCGTAAAGCTCTTGCAGGTTATTAGTACCATTACTGGATACCTGACATTGGAGGAGGAAAAAACCCTGGAGATTTCTTTTACCTTCAGACTGTTGTATGCTAGATCTGTCTCTCGGTCCAAATCCATTTCATTCTTCGTTTCAATTACCTGGATGGATTAGGAAGACAAGAGAGACATCTGATTTGAAAACAGGTAACAGTGGATTTCTGCTTGCAGTCTTTACACTGTCTGCCATTGACAGCAGCACTTCGATCATGGAAAGGATATTGAAAGTAAAGAGCGTTTAGGAAACAGAGCAATCTGAGGACAAGATAAAACAATGGTGTGAGATAATAGAAAAGCAAAGGGATTTCCTGATCCCTCATTTTAAGCGCCGGTAGTCCTTGGACTTACAACCACAACTGAGCCCAAAATTCCTGTTGCTAAGCACGACAGTTGTTAATTTGAGTTTGCCCCATTTTACCACCTTTCTCGCCAGTTGTCCCCGCCCAGCGCATACACGTGCATCCCCTCTCGCCCATTTTTGGCTTCCAGGTTGGTGCAGGAGGCTTTCCACCCTCAAACAGAGCATTGGGGGGGGGGTGTTGCACGGCACCCCCCCCGCACCCCGTTTTGGCTTCCAAGTTGGTGCAGGAGTCTTTCCAGGTTTAAAATGAGGCACTGGGGGGCCTCGCGTAGCGCCCCGTTTTGGCTTCCAGGTTGGTGCAAGAGGCCTTCCACGCCAAAAACGGGGTGCAGGAGGGCATATGCACATGTGACAACCCCCAAAATGCAATGCGAGCACCCCTGCACATGCGCCTCGCCCCCCCTTGCATGTGGACTCTACATGTGCCCCACCCAGTGGTGGCATTCAAATAATTTAACAACCGGTTCTCTGCCCTAATGACCAGCTGGGTGGGCATGGCTCAGTGGTCATGTGATTGAGTGGGCGTGGCCAACTCAACATCACTCAGGTCAATGAGCGCTTCACCTTAGCTGTTACAATGAAATAAGGGTTAACCGGAGAGGCAGTTTCTGTAAGCAGAACAATCAAGATGAGGCTAGAAACAACACCAGAATGTTTCCTTCCTGCCTTCCTTACAGGATTAGCCCTGTAAAGTGGGGAAAAACAAAATGAGATTTCTTCCAACAACCGGTTCTCTGAACTGCTTAGAAAGTTAACAACTGGTTCTCCCGAATAGGTGCGAACCGGCTGAATCCCACCACTGGCCCCACCCCTGCGATGCACAGCAGAGACCCAGAAACCAGCTGGCCGGCGATAGGTGCACACACATACGCGATGGAGCTGGGCTGGGGCGACGGCTGGCTTGCCCGAAGAGAAAGCTCTGCGTGCCACCTGTGGCTCACGTGCCATTGGTTTGCCATCACAGGTCTACGATGATATCTTGAGTTCTAAAACTTCACCCTCCAATCCGTTTGATTTTCTGCAACGGAGCATTTAAAAGTTGTAGGGCGTTTTTCTTTCCGGCTGAAGCTGCTGCTGCTTCTGTTTATCAACATGAATAAAAAATGCATCGCAAAAAAGAAGCGGAGAGGCTGCTCTCCGAGGACTCCGATGGCGATGAGCGTTTTCTGTTAAATAAATGATTCTTTTTGCGCCAGAAAAGCCCCAAACAAACAGAAGCGACTGATGCACAGGACAAGCAGAACTTCTAAAAAGAGCGTGCTCCCAAAAGGAAGGGTCAGCCACTGAAGGAGAAATTGACTAGTGGAGGTAGAGCAGAACTGCCACCATTCATAATACGCAGCAAAAAGACATTTGCCTTTCACGAAGCGATAAGAAATCTGGAGGAAGCACGCAAGGACTTTCTTTCCCAGCCTGTCAGCACTGATTAAGAGGCAGCAGAAATTCTGGGTTGGAGGCAGAGCTCTGGTTTACTTGATTCCCAAGAGAAGTTATATCAGTTCTGGGGAAGCAAATGTGGGTTGTCAAGAACCGTCAACCCCAATTTACTATTTTACCATTGCAGGAAAAGGTGATGCTCCTGGGGTGAGCCCAGTGGACTTCATCTTATGAAACTGCCTACTGCTGTGCCCAAAGCTCTCTAAGTTTCCCCTGTCTTGTTCCTTTCCTTGTGCTTTGGGATTGCAACCGTGGCGTTGCCTGTAAATCACGGAATTGGAAATCCTGATGCACTCCGGAGAGCCCCGACTAGAAAAATTCAGGGGTCTTTGCTGTTGCTGCCATTAGATAATACAATACAATACAATACAATACAATAGCAGAGTTGGAAGGGACCTTGTAGGTCTTCTAGTCCAACCCCCTGCGTGGGCAGTAACCTTATACCATTTCAGACAAATGGCTATCTAACATCTTCTTAAAGACTTCCAGGGTTGGGGCATTCACAACTTCTGGAGGCAACATCTGTTCCACTGGTTAATTGTTCTAACTGTCAGGAAATTTCTCCTTAGTTCTAAGTTGCTTCTCCCCTTGATTAGTTTCCACCCATTGCTTCTTGTCCTGCCCCCAGGTGCTTTGGAGAATAGTTTGACTCCCTCTTCTTTGTGGCAGCCTCTGAGATATCGGAACGCTGCTATCATGTCTCCCCTGGTCCTTCTCTTCATCAAACTAGACATACCCAGCTCCTGCAACCGTTCTTCATATGTTTTAGTCTCCAGTCCCGTAATCATCTTGGTTGCTCTTCTCTGCACTCTTTCCAGAGTCTCCACGTCTTTTCTACATCGTGGCGACCAAAACTGTAGATCACCCTTACAAAATCTAAAGGGAGGGCTGCTTCTTCCCATCTTTTACCTGAAGAGAAACTTAGAATAGAATAACAGAATCGGAGGTTGTTGGGGATATCTCCTTTGGGAGACAGAAAGTTGTGCAGCGGAATGTGCAGCTAGAGAAAACCCGTTGCTAGTAGACACACGAATAGAATCTGCCTTCCCCATTGACTTTGCTTGTCAGAAAGTCGCAAAAGTGGATCACGTGACCTTGGGAGACAGCAACGGTCATAAATATGAAGCAGTGGACAAGCACCTGAATTTTGATCACAGGACAGGGGGATGCTGGAAAGAATGTAACTGTGAAAAGCGCCCGTTAGTCACTTTTTCCAGTGCTGTTGCAACCTTGAACAGTTATTAAACGCACGGTTGTAAGTTGAGGACTACCTAAGCAAGATTTTTCAGAAGTAGCTTGCCACTGCCTCTTTCTTGGAGCTGAGAGAAAGTAACTATAAGATCATTTCTTCCTTTGGAGATGATTGAGGAGATCAAATCACATTTGAGGGCATCATAAAAAGGACACTGTATAAGGAGATGGGCACATCACTCAGCTGGCTTCCTGCCTTAGGCAGGACTAGAACTCAGGGTCTTCTAGTTTCTACCCTGAGGCCTTAACCACTACACCAAACCTGCCTAGTATCATTTGGAAAAGTCCTAATACAAATATGTCTCATGGCTCACAAAATACAAATAGCTCTCGTGGTTAGGACTCTGGGTTGCTGGTCAACAAGCCTGCGTTCGAGTCCCGAGTGCTGCTGCGTGACGGGGTGAGTTCCTGTAATTCGCTGCAGCTCCTGCCGACCTAGCAGTTCGAAAGTGTGCAATCGCCAAGTTGATAGATAGGCACCATGTTAGGATATTGAATTTAGTGGCTGGAACAGTAAAGTGTACCCATAAGCCATTACACACAGTTGTAGTTGATTAGTTAGAGAGTACTGACTCATGCATGAGGAAATCTACGCTGTGAGTGGTTGCTATAAGTATAAAGGGGGTGTTGCCTTTTCCCTGTACTTTTTTCTTCTTCTGTATGTTCTGTAGGCTGATTAATTTACCTCATGATGTTCCTATGTTTAATTTACCTCATGATGTTCCTATGGAAGATGACAAAGATGTTGTGGCCCGTTAGCAGCCAAAGGAGCTGGCAGCAGATTCGGACAGTGAGGAGGTTGGGGAGGAACATGGGCCAGTCCTGGAGTCTGGGGAAGGCTCTGATGAGGGCTCTGTGTCGGAGGCAGAGATGGGGCCAGAGCCGTCCGACAGTTACCAGCTGCCTTCAGAGTCAGACATCAGTGGGGCAGAAAAACAGCTGGAGCCTATTCCCAGTGTGCGCATGCGCAGTGTGCCCAGACGAAGGGAACAGCTAAAGAACAGGGATCAACTTGGGAGTAAGGCCACAGGTGGACAATGAATGGCCCCTCCCAGAGAAAATAAAAGAGGAATGAAAGGGGAATGGAGTTTGCAGGAGACAATTAGTTCGCTTAAATGGTTCGTGACTCTCTGAGACGCCTTGCCAAGTTTTGCAGATATCAGCTCTCCAAGCCAGATAAGGTCTGTGACTGTCAATCATCCCTTGCAAGAATTTGCTGGATGTGAAGGAGCAGACTTCACAGTCAATTAATAAAAGAGTTTTTGTCGGGACAAGGAGTTTGCTTCATGTTCTCGGGAAGCCTGGGTCAGAACAAAAGACTGCTGTGACTTTAAATGTTAAATATATTTATATAAAAGACTACAAGATTGTGTTAATGTCTCCAACTTCATCTGGACAGCTGCTGCGCAATTCCCTGACATACCACTTAGTTGGGCACATTAAGAGGGACATCAAAGAAACTCCAAACGGATGTCCCCCAAGCAACGGTGATGTCACCGGCTAATCCTTTCAACCAATGAATGTAAAAAAATGAAGATGCCAGGAAATGCAACCCAACTTCGATGTGGAATCCTTTTTAGAGGAATCCATCCTGCTTCAAATGAACAAGATCAACACCCCCTATTTACATAGCTCCTGCAAGAATAGCTGAATATTCCCCTTAATAAAACACTGCATCTTTAAAAAAAACCTCTAGCCACTGCAAAATTCAACTGCAAGCAGCCAAAGTATGGGCATTCAATTTGATGCTGCCTTTTTCATCGCCTGGCCTCAATCTATCAAGCGCCAACGCAAGAGTCAGATCTAAATTTCCCAATGGCCAGGAAATACAACTGATATCACTTGGATTTCATGACAGCCAAGGAATCATGGCCAAGCTCATTAACCCTATAGCGAGATAAATCATTTCAATAGAGAGACTGTGCATTCCTGCCCAGAAAATGCAGCGAGTTCTCGCGGTCATAATTCTGGATGTATTTCTAATGAACCATCACAAATCTTAAAGTGTAGGCATCTCAGGATGCAGATATTATGGATGGGGCAACAGGAAAGAAAAGACCTCCCCATATTATAAACAGAACAAACATCTTTCTCCGCTGCTGGAATCATATTCTGGAGGAGGAGGAGAAGCTGGGTGAAAAGAAAGCTGTTTGGGAGAAGAGAGATGCTGAGGTTGCGAACATATTTCAGTATGGAGCTTTCATTTACAGTCTTAAATGGGGCGGTTCCAAGCATACTAGAACGGCACCATTAGATTCAGCTCATTTTGTACCCTGTACTTTTAATTTTGCTTGCTACAAAAGGCAGCACGGCATCAGTTTACTGAAACGCATCTGAGAGGATGGGAGAACTCTTTCTAAAATGCCTGTTCTCCGATATGTTTGTAGAAAAATAAAATAAAATAAACATCAGGTTAGAATATTGGACCACTTTCAATTATAAGATTTCTCAAACGTTAATATTCCGTTCTGTTCTGTGCTCAGTTGTAATCTCTAATCTACATCTGTTTTCCCTTTCTGGGCTCAACGGTGACTGTAAATTCATCGTTTTATTTATTTCTCAGAAATGAAGGCAAATTCTATTTATCAAACTCTGAAGCTGCTCATCTCCCTGACATCGATCCCTCTATAGGAGTGACGTGAAAAGCAATTGCTACTTTAGAATGAAGCGTAGAGGGCAAGATAGGATGTAAAGTGAGAAGTGTGAATCTGCAACAAAACAATGAAATGGAATTGTTGATGAAGGACTGTGATGGCAAACCTGTGGCACGCAGAGCCCACTCTGTGGGCACGCCAAACGTCGTCGCAGCCCAGCTCCACTGCGCATGCGCCTGTGCCTCCCGCTGGTCAGTTGGTCTTTGGGTCTCTGCCACGCATGCATGGGAGGTACACACGCTTGGAAGGTGGCGAAGCGCATGCGCAGGGGTGCTCACATTGCATTTTTGGGGTTCACACGCATGCACATGCCCCACTGTGCCCTATTTTGGATGTAGAAGGCCTCCTGCACCAACTTGGATGCCAAAATAGGGTGCGGGGGCATTGCGCGAGGCCCTTCCGTGCCCTGTTTTGGATCTGGAAAGCCTCCTGCACCAACCTGGAAGCCAAAAATGGGCGAGGGGGGATGCACATAAATATGTAGGGGGACGCGTGAGCATGTGCAGGAGGATGCATGTGCATATGGGGGGGTGGGGGCAGAACATGTGCACGGGGGTGCTCGCATTGCATTTTGGGGTTTTGCATGCACACACGTGCTTTGAGTAATTGGCACCAAGAAGGTTAACCATCACTGAAGTAGCAGATAACCAGGCTGAGCACGAGGGAGGGGGTCAAACGTGTCATAGGTCAAAAGTCCCCCTGCATGCCGCAAGAGATCTAAGTCCAGTCCACCTTGAACATCTCTCTTATCTCCCACTCATTTCCCTTAACTGTTAGTTGGTTGGATTCTTCTAGAGAGCTTGCAATATATCTTTACACTCATTTGAACTGCTTGAATCTCCAGATTTCCCCAGCGCTTGACATTAGATCCTTAAAGGATTGTTTCTAATCATTAGTGAATTTGATTTTCAAAACCTTTTTGGACCAGGGTGCAAAACCTACTCTTTCTCCAAAAGTATATTGAGACTTTCTAGTGGTTCTTTACAGGTAGTCCTTGACTTATGACCACAACAGAGACCAGAACTTGCTAAACAAGATGGTTCTTAAGTGAGTTGTGCCAAATGTTTACAATTTTTCGGCATGGTTGTTAAGTGAATTGCTTTAGTTGTTAAGCAAATCACATGATTGTTAAACAAACCTGGCTTCCCTCATTGACTTTGTTTCCCAGAAGCCACAGGGGAAGGTCGCAAACGGCGATCACATGACCTTGGGATGCCGCAACTGTCATAAATACATACCAGTTGCCAAGCATCAAATTTTTTCTCACGTGACCATGGGTCGTAAGTGTGAGAACTAGCTGTAAGTCACTTTTTTTCATCGCCACTGTAACTTCAGACAATTGCTAAACAAATGATTGTAAGTCAAGGTTTACCTTTATTAATATTTACAACCTCAACTCACTAAGGAAAATAAATAATTAAAATGTCAGCTGTTGTGGGTACTTATCCCCAACGGCTCGCCTTCTATAATAACTACAGGTGATATTATGAATTCTCCCTCCTTCCACTCGTACAGCAAGTAACCTCGGAATGGACTTCAGGACTCGAGGGAATATGTTGAAATGTCAGAACATAGAAAAGTTTCATTTCCTTTAATTTTTAGGTAAAGGTAAAGGTTCCCCTTGCCCATGCTTGCTAGTTGTTCCCGACTCTAGGGGGCGGTGTTCATCTCTGTTTCAAAACCAAAGAGCCAGCACACTCCGAAGACATCTCCGTGGTCATGTGGCTGGCATGACTAAATGCCAAAGGCGCACGGAACCCTGTGACCTTCCCACCAAAGGTGGTCCCTATTTTTCTACTTGCAATTTTTTACATGCTTTCAAAAAAGGTTGTCAGAAGCTGGGCCAAGTAATGGGAGCTCACTCCATTATATGGCGTTAAGGATTTGAACCGCCGAACTGCAGAACTTTCTGATCAACAAGCTCAGCGTCTTAGCTACCGCGTCACTTTTTTAGAGGCATTGTTAAATATAAGACAGGGGTTCTTTCGTACAACATGTGATTCAATCTGTAACTCCACAAGACACATTTTGATTTTTTTCAAGATATGCCAATGATAAGTCAAAATCAATTCTGGCTTTACCTGAGATTTCTGGCTTTCGGTCTCCTTCTTTTCCAGCTGAGTCTTCAATTTTCTTCTCTCCTGTTCAAGTTCCCGTACTCTCTTCTGAAGTTTTAGGAAGAGGCTCATGTCCATGGCTGCCTTCTCCAAGCCAATTTCCTACGGAGGAATAGAAATAGCTCACTATAGGAAAGAAAGGGTACAGGAACAGAGAAGACACCAGCTCTCTGGCAACTTGGGGAACGTAGTTACTCTACTGAGAATCATTAAGAAGCACCTACAAATAAGCGGAACTCATTTGAGAAAGGATATGCAGTTCAGTTCTCTTTTGCAGAACGGGACTTGGAGTAAGAATAGTTGTGTATCTTTGAAGAGACAGTTTGTGTGTATCTGGATAGTTCATCTCTTTTTGGCTAAACAGTCCAAATGCACCTTGCTCCAAACAAATTAAACAGGTGATTGGGACAGCATTTCCAATATGGGGAAAGCTTCCCATACCTGTTTGCATCCTCTATAAAAGGGCTGTCAAACTCCTGGCCCATGGGTCAGATGCGTCACACACTGGCCACGCCCAAGCCCGGTTTAGTGAAGGGGGGGGAAAGTCCTAATATATCACATGACACTGCTGTGACAAAGCGAGTTCAACCCTCCTGCTTTATATCTCCTATGAGATGTGGTGGTGCAGTGGTTAGAATGCAGTACTGCAGGCTACTTCTGCTGACTGCCAGATGCAATTTAGCAGTTCGAATCTCAGAAGGCTCAAGGTTGACTCAAACTTCCATGCTTCCAAGGTCAGATTAATGGGGGCAATAGGCTGACTCTGTAAACCGCTTAGAGAGGGTTGTAAAGCACCGTAAAGCGTTGTATAAGTCTAAGTGCTATTGCTATTGCTATTACTGTGGTCTCCTATGTGTAGGAGGGAATTTAAACAAGGCGCATACACATCACAGTTGTGAAAGAGATGCAAGACCTTAATAAGAGTGTTACGTGCGTATGTAAGAAAAGGCTTATTTGTTATGTGTTGCTTGGGGCCAGGTCAGTTTCAGGACCATCTCTCCCCCATGGTGTCTACCCATTTCTTTAGATACGACAGCAGCTCCTTTCTGCAAAAGTACTATCTGGCGCAATAAAGGTAAAGGTTCCCTTTGCACATATGTGGGGTCGGTGCTCATCTCCGTTTCAAAGCCAAAGAGCCAGCGCTGTCTGAAGATGTCTCCATGGTCATATGGCTGGCATGACTAAACACCAAAGGCACATGGAACGCTGTTACCTTCCCACCAAACGTGGTTCCTATTTTTCTACTTGCATTTTTACAAGCTTTTATACTGCTAGGTTGGTAGAAGCTGGGACAAGTAACGGGAGCTCACTCCGTTAAGTGGAGCCAGGGATTCGAACCGCCAAACTGTCGACCTTTCTGATGGACAACTTCAGTGTCTTAGCCACTGAGCCATACTAAACTTTTAAGAAGTGGGGACTTCAACTCCCAGAATTCCCCAGCCAGCCATGCAGGCTGGGTAACTCTTCGAGTTGAGGTCCACACATCTTATACCATAGTTGCCAACGTTGGAAAACAAAGATCTAGTGCAAGGGTCCAAACTTGACTGGCTGAGGATTTCTGGGAGTGAAAGCCCACTAGTGTTAAACTTTGGAGCCTTCTGGTTTAGTGGGTCCCAGGAAGAAAGTCTTTTCTGCTGTGGCATCCATCTTTTGGCACATCATTTCCCAATCACACGTCCCCCAGTTCGGCTGGGCTTTCATAAGGCATTAAAAACGTAGCTGCCATCAATCCTGGGGCCTTGATAGTGTGGCTGAACCTGCTTTTGGTTTGTATTGATTTTGAAGTGATCGTTCTTGGGTGCCATTTTTGCACCGTGTTATGTTATTTATGTTTTTAATTATTGGTTGCGCTTGCATTGTGTTTTAAGATGAGTGGTCATATTAAATTAACTAAGTGGGGTTGGAAATGGATTCTCTAAGCAACCGCAAGGCAGAATTTCACAGTTTCAAGGCCAGGTTTGACAAGGGAACCAAAACATGGAGGAACTCTTAAAAGTAATTTTAACTCACACAAGCTTCCTGCGTGCAACTTCAACTGTAGCAGCTTTTTAAAAGCTCTAAGATATATTGGAATTTGACACTTGAATGCCTTGTGTGCAAACATTGCAAGCAAGGAACCTATAACACTCTGGAAAGCGAAGCTATGTAAATATATCCCGAACAAATGCTGGCCTTTCTTCTAAAAAACATTATGGCTTATGGTGCTCTATGTACAGCCTTAAATCTCTAGGAAAAGCATTCGTTTAAAGAAGTAATCCTGCATAATTGGCTAATTAAAAACAAAACAAAACCAGGAGGAAGGTTTCTCTCAATGCAAAGCTGAGGTTGAACGGCTTGCTGCTCCAGGATTTTATCTTCTGTTCAACTGTATAGCTTAATAAAGGCACTTTTAAATCGTCATAGTTGGTTTAAATTAGATTTCTTCATCTCTCCATCTTAACCATGTTGGGTGAGAACGGGGAGGAGGGCGGCTTGCAGTTCAGCAGATAGAGGTCACCAGAGATAACATGGATGGCAAACACATTTATTTTATCTCTGCAGAAGAAATTCTGTTTTATTTCTAACTGGCTGATAACCTGGCGTAGCCCAGGTATGTATTTATCTCAATCTTGTATTAGAGGGAGTCCCCTTGTGGAGTACTGTGAAGCCGTTACCATGGCAACTCCACTGTGCTGTACAGTAGAAGCCATTTTAAGGCACAACAGGCTGTATCTTAACAGAACTTGAATCCAAAATGCACACTATCACTGTGAAAAGTACTGTGACTTGACACTATAGATATAATTCAGTCCTTTTCATTTTAGCGGCCCAGGCATTCCAGAGTTATGACACACACACACTGACACAAACACCCACCCACACCCTGAGGGGTGTTAGGGGTGTCTTACCACCACAGTATTTGTTTCCAGAGAGTAAGTCATCTGTGTACCAAGTTTAGTTGAAATTGTTCGCGGCGTTCCAGAATTACGTTGGAACATACACACACAAAGAGCCATTTTTATATTTCTAATTTCATACCTCTATCTGCTGTATTGCATCTTCCGTATCTCCTATCTCAGATGTAGAAATGGATGGGTAGTTGGAATCCGATTCCAAGCTGCTTTGGTTTGATGGGTTTCTTCTGTGCCCTGGCCTTTGCTATCCAAAGGGGAAAACAAAGGTGTTAGATGATCTCAAAACTCACACAGGCCAGCTAGTACTGTAACGCAGATCGGTTTTAAAAAATGATGCACAAGAGAACAAACATTTTAAGAATGAATAAATCTCTGTGTTGGGAATAACAGCTAGTCCTTGACTTACAACAGTTCATTTAGTGACCATTCAAAGTTACAACAGCACTGAAAAAAGCGACATGACTATTTTTCAGTTATGACCTTTGTGGCATCCTCATGGTCACATGATAAAAATTCAGATGCTTGGCTACCGACTCACAACAGCCTGTTTTTTGCTCAGTTTTGCCCCACCCACCCCCACCCCCCTGGAGCACTCTATAAAGCCTCTTAAAGGCTATTCATGCCTCTTTTTTTGACAAAAAACAGGCCCGTTTTGGGGAGGTTTGCAGAGTGCAAAAACTTTTTGGAAAATTTGCCTCTTCAAAACTTGTGAGTCTTATACTCTGAAAAATACGGTATATCTTGGGTTTATGTGCGATGGATAAATTCATGCAGCAACCATCCATAACCAGGTAGCCCTTAGGCTTCGGATAATCTTTGTCTACCCAAGTCCCGCTGTTATCTGGTTGTCAGCTGGGTCTCTTCCCCATTGTGGGATCCTTGCCTTCAGCTCCAGTCTTAGCTGCACCATTTAAATTCCCCGATAACAGAGAATCCAGAGAAATCCTGGACCAGCAAAAAAGATGCAATTTGGAGGTTGGGTATTATCAGCTGTCAGCCGATACATCGGGTGCAAGAAAAACAATTGTCAAGTTGGCCTCTCTTGAGATTGTGACCGTTTCTACTTAGACATAATGGCAGGAGTTCTTTTTTTATTTTATTTTAGGAAGACAACATTGTTAACATTGCAGTAGGCTGATGAGAGGTCAGTTGGCTGATGCACAAAACCCACATCAGAGGACATGTTGACACTTGTATTCCACATGGGCCTCCCATCATCATCCAAGCATCACGGCAGATGAAACTGTAACCAAGGAAGTCCCCAGTGATAAACAGAGTGTCAGGCATTAAGATGCTTAATTTATTATATCTAGAGGATGGTTCAAATGTATTTATAGCAGCAGAGGATAAAGGCATGGAGCCTCTTGTCTACACACTGCTGATTATTTCTATGAAACTACCCAGAAAAAGCTCTCTTAAGAATTGTTTAAAGGAATGATGTTAGGACTATAATCCTAGTGTTGGGTTGGCAATATATACATATATATATATATATATATAAGCCATGATTACAAATGGTCTCTGTTACTTTAAATGTTACAGTTGAATGTAATTGGCCGCTGTAATTAACTCAGCAATAAGAGGAAGCCAGGAGCACTGTTAGTTTGCTGACTGACTTTGCTGCCTTTGAAGAGATACTGTGGTGTCGGATTAGGTCAGCAGAACAAGGACGAATCGTGGATTGCAACTGTAAGCTAACAGTTTTTGAGTTAAAGACTGTATTTGATTCAGGACTGACTATCACTGCTTGCGAAGCAGTAGTTTATTTTTCCATCACAAGTAAAGCTACTTGTTTTTACTATCAGTGTCTGAGACTCTATTGGTGTGTCTTCTAGCAACGTTTATCTTGCTGCAAATTCCGTTGCACAACTCTCTGTCTCCTAAAGGAGATATCCCCAACAAATGAAGCCACCTTACCACCATCAAGCAGAAGCGAAAAAAAGTCAAATCAAACTGGCACCCAATATAAGGCTGGAGGCAAAGGATTTCCTTGACGCTTTTGAATGGAGACAGTAGTACATGGATGAGAAGAAGGAGCTGCTGGCCTGGCTATTGAATCCAAGCAGTTGATCACCAGATGTTTGTTAAAGCACTTGGGGGTCTCCAAAGGGAAAGTGGAAGACCAAATATAGGTCATGGTACAGGCCACGAGTGCCATGGTAATATCTCACCATGAGAAAATGGTCAAGAGTGGCCTTGCAGTTCAGCTGTGCTGTCACAAGGGCATATGAACTGCCCTAGCTGATGGCCAGGATTCTTATGGAGCAGATGAAATCAACGTATTGAGTGGCCAGTCCACAACTGTTAAGGTTAGATCATATAAAGCAGGAGTGTACAGCGGCCAGCAGAGCTGGCAGCAGATCTGGACAGTGAGGAGGTTGGGGAGGAACATGGGCCAGTCCTGGAGTCTGGGGAAGGCTCTGAGGAGGGCTCTGCGTCAGAGGCAGGAATGGGGCCAGGGCCGTCTGACAGTTTTCAGTTGACAGTGAGCTTACCCAAGATAACAGAATGCTATCTATAGGCATCTCATTATGACGTTAAGGTAAAAGTACTTTCCCATTACCTTGATAAGAGTAATCTCATCACTCAAATTCTCAAATCTCTGCTCCAGCCTTGAATATTCCTGCACAAGGTTCTGGTAACGGACTCTCTCCTCGTCAAGCTCCTTCTTCATCAGGTTTTCTTCAACTGCATTTTTGGCAAATTCATCTTGTAAAAAAAATAAGGAAGACTCTTGAAGGGCACTGAAAACAGTGAACCACCCTCTCAGATCTGGAGAGTAACCTGTGAATTTAGCTTTTAACCAGACAGCATGTCTACTGGTAATGCTCACTGCAATCCATTGAATTCCTCAAGTTCCTCAAAATGTACAAAATTGATTATACGCTTCCATCATACGTGTGGCACAATATATAGTGTTCCTTCTATATAATTGTATTACTGTTATCCGTATGCTGTATGCCATACGCTAAATAAAACAATTCCAGAATGGAAATAAACTAGTTAGTGCTCTTAAAACGAACCTTCTGTCAGCTTATATTCTTAGTCATTAGGGTCTACTTTGCTAGCATTATAAATAACTTAGAACAGGGGTCCCCAACCCCAGGTCGTGGCCTGTTTGAAACTGGGCTGTGGGAGAGATGGGCAAGAGCTCCTCCACTTGCGCAAATGGCGGGCATGCGCTTGTGCACATGGAGCTCCACTTTTCAGAGTGGAGAGTGCTTGCACTCCCACATGAAACTCCATTCACACAAATGGAGCTTCACGCACAAGCATGAGCACTTTCCACTTGTGCGAGTGGCACTTTACATGTGGGTGCAAGCACCCTCCGCTCAAACATGCAGCTCCATTCATGCCAGTGGAGGGCATGCATGCCCGCCGCTCATACAAATGAAGGTGTGCATATGTCTGTATGCACCTGCCACTCAAACACATACACACTGCCAGGCCAGGCCACCAAATTGGAAAGTTTGGGGACCGCTGATATTAGAACATTTATAGCCCGCCCAGAGTCATTTATTGGTAAAATGGGTGGCCTATAAATTTAATAAATAACTATGCTCCAGAGCCTCTTCACCAACAGAGCATTAACCTATAATCAGAACAATTAAAAAAATAGTCCAACAAAGGCTTTTAAAAGGCCAGTTAATTAGGTACACTTTTATAATGTGGCTATTTTTCAATTACCTTGTTTAAAAAAGGAAGAGGCCACCTTTGTTCAGTATTATTGATTTTCACATTGTATGAATTTCCTCTCAAGTAGAAAGGAACACTTCCACATCCTTGCCCTTACAATGTACAAATTAACTCCAAAGTTCAACTAATATTGATTTGGTCAGTTGAGTCAATTGACGTCTAAGTGAAGCCTCTGAAAATGCATTTCTTCTAGCCAATTTTCAGACTACAATGCTTTAATAAAACAACATCAAATACATTTCAGACTCGTTTTCGTTTTTCACTTTTCTCTCTTTCACTTTGTTAATGTTTAACTCGGTTTTGTGTTAAACTGATACTATACCGGGTTGTTCCCATTATTTCCTGAATACACTGGAGGGCATGCTGGTTGGAACATCGCTGTTTCTAAAGACGTCTGCCGACTTTTCAAGGTAGTTTCAAGACAAAGGATCTGTTGCAGGGGTGGGCTGCTGTGGGTTCGGAGGGGTACTGGAGAATCTCTACGATTCTGTGCAGTTTGGAGAACCCCCAAATTCCACTCCTGGCTGGCCCTGCCCACCCCACCAAGCCGCTTCCAGGAGTCCCCAGGCAGCCCGTTTTGGATGCAGGTAAGCGCAGGACACGCATGGAGGTTCGTGGAGGGCGAAAAATGGGCCTACCGGAAGATTGAGAAGGCTGGAAACAGGCCTGTTTCCGGCCTTCAGAGGGTCTCCAGAGACATGGAGGGCAAAAATGCCCCCCTGCCGTGGTGCAGGAGGCAGACTAGGCCACGCCCACCATGGCCATGCCCACCCGGCAACCCAGAGCTGGGTTCCTGCCAGTTCTAAGCTCTTCTATAGAAGAGGTTCCACAAATCTATAGTGCCGTTTAGAACCGGTTCCAGCTCCCTCCCCCCGTCCGTCCACCCATCACCAAGAGGAAGACTGAGAGGAGGGATTCTGGGAGTTGAAGTCCACAAATCTTAAAGCTGTCAAGTTTGAACACCCCTGGGGGTTTTCCCCCCTAAAGGGTTAGGGGTGCAAGGGTAACTTGACAGCTTTAAGACTTGCGTGCTTCAAATGCCAGAGTTTCTGAGCCAAATTTTGGTTGCTAAGCAAGAGCGTTTTTTAAGTGAGTTTCACCACATTTTACAAGTTGGCCATGCCCACCCAGTCACATGACTGCCAAGCCACTTCCACCCGGCAAGCCACTTCCACCCGGTCACATGGCTGGCAAGCCACTCCCACAGAGCAGGCCACACCTACAGAAGAGGTTCTAAAAAAATTTGAAACCCATCACTGCGGCAACCCCGTGCTAACATTTTTGAAGCCCACTCCTGATCTGTTTAGTATAGGTGTTTCATTCCATACAATTCCCTCCCTAGGACTCCAGTGACTAAATCAGTTTATCGTTACAATCGTCCACCTTCAACGGAGAAATTTCAAGCAATACGTTTGAGACGGAGAAAAAGGCAACCTGTTCGAAATTTACCGCAATGATAATTATTTACAGTGGAGCCAAGGAGAAAGGACGCAAAAACACATATTGGGGGGGAAAGTACAAACCAGTGGTGGGTTTCTGCAGGCTCGCACCTACTTGCAAGAGCAGGATGGTGAAATTTAGAGAGCTGGTGAGAGGGGTTTCCACCGGCGGACCCAGAAGTAAGTCTGGTCTGCCGCTGCCAGTAACCCAATGGGAAGGAAAGGAAAGGAAGGCAGAGGGAAAGTAAGAAAGAAAGAAAGAAAGAAAGAAAGAAGGAAGGAAGGAAGGAAGGAAGGAAGGAAGGAAGGAAGGAAAGAAAGAAAGAAAGAAAGAAAGAAAGAAAGAAAGAAAGAAAGAAAGAAAGAAAGAAAGAAAGAAAGAAAGAAAGAAAGAAAGAAAGAATTTATCATCACAATTGAGCCCAAAGTTTTGGTTGCTAAGCAAGAGTGTTGTTAAATGAGTTTCACTACATTTTACAAGTTGGCCACTCCCACCCTGTCACATGACTGCCAAGCCACGCCCACAAAATAGGCCACACCTAGAGAGTAGGTTCTAAAAAAATTTGAAACCCACCACTGGTTACAAACCCTTTCGTTTAGTTATCAGTATGAATAAAGCCATCTGCTACTTCTGCCTACCTTCTGACTGGCCCAGTATCTTGTTGTTCAGGGCCTCTTTTTCTTCCTTCAGAAGGACATTCTCTTCTTCCAAGTCGGATATCCTCTGAGGAGAGTACCAAGAAACCAAGTTAACGTTCACAATGTTGGCCTATTGGAGGTCACGGTACGCTGCAGAGCGATTCTGTGTTTCCCCTTGGCTGACTTTTGTAGCAAAACCGGTTATTTCCTCCTTCCTTTATTAAAACAACGATAGTGCTGCTCTAAGCGTAGGCCAGTCTGTTGTTTTCAGGGGTACGTTAAAGTGGAACGCAACATAAAATCATCGAATGCTGATCGTGCAGGTATTACCATCGAGGTAATTACTACCAAGAAGAATTACAAGAGTTCATTTAGAGACCTTTCAAAGTTACATTGGCACCGAAAAAAAGTGACTTATTTTTTCACACTGATGACTGGCCACGGAAGTATCCTCATGGTCATGTAATCAAAATTCAGAAGCTTTTGGGCAACTGACACATATTTAGGATGGTTGCAGTGTGTCATGGCCTGCCAGTGAAGTTGGCAGCAGATTCGGACAGTGAGGAGGTTGGGGAGGAACCTGGGCCAGTCTTGGAGTTTGGAGAAGGCTCGGATGAGGGCTCTGTGTCGGAGGCAGAGAGGGGGCCAGAGCTGTATGCCAGTTATCAACTGCCTTCAGAGCTAGACATCAGTGAGGCAGAGGAACAATGGGAGCCTGTTCCCAGTGTGCACATGCACAGAGCTGCCAGATGAAGGGAACAGCTAAAGAACAGGGGTCGACTTGGGAGTAAGGCCACAGGTGGACGATGAATGGCCCCTCCCAGAGGAAATAAAAGAAGAGCAGATATGGGATAAAGGGTATAGGTCAGTGATGGCTAACCTTTTTTGGCTCGTGCCAAAAGCGGGCGGAGCGCAGGGGGGCCGTGCATGGGCGTGCCACACCCATAATGCTATGTGTGCGGCCCCCTGCTTTTGGCATGCTTTTTTTGCCCTCCCCAGGCTCCAGAGGCTTTCTAGGAGCCCGGGAAGGGTCAAAACAGCATCCCCCCCACCTCCAGAGGGCGAAAAATAGCCTCAAAAGAAGGCCTAAATCAGCTGGCCAGCGCACACAAGCACGCTGGAGCTGACAGGGCAACGCCTCGCGTGCCCTAAGAAATGGTTCTGCGTGCCACCTGTGGCACCCGTGCCATAGGTTCGCCATCACGGGTATAGGTGGATGGAGGAAAGAAACAAGAACCAATGAAGGAATACAACAGACTTAAAAATAGTAGTTATGAGTAAAATAAGAGGGTTGAGAATGGTGAAATTCAAATGAAATATAACAGAAGGGAAACAATATAAGATGAGTGGCTTCGATTAACAATTGCTATTAGAAAGAACAGGAAGTTCCTGTTCGTATTGTATGGTGTAAATGTAGTGTATGTCTAAGTTTTGTGTGAGTGTATTTTATATGTTTGTAAATAAAATTTATTAATAAAAAAAAAGAAGAGCGAAAGGGGAGTGGAGTTTGCAAGAGGCAATTAGTTCACTTAATTGGTTCGGAACTCTCTGAGAGTCCTTGCCAGGTTTTGCAGATATCGGCCTGGCAGCTCCCCAAGCCAGATAAGGTCTGTGACTGTAAATCCTCCCTTGAAAGACTTTGTTGAATGTGAATGAGCAGAATTCACATCAATTAATAAAAGTTTTTTTTTTTGTCAAGACCAGGAGTTTGCTTCATGCTCTTAGGAAGCTTCAGTCAGAACACAGTGTCCCGGGATCATGTGATCAATTTTTGTGACCTTGTGACAGGCCATTGGGGAAGGCCAGATTCACTTAACAGTCATTTTACTAACTTAGCAACTGCAGTGATTCACTTAACAACTGTGGCAGGAAAAGTCATAAAATGGGGCAAAATTCACTTAACAAATGTTTTGCTTAGCAACAGAAATGTTGGGCTCAGTTGTGGACATTAGAACAACTATGGACCTCCGCTCCTTCCGTCAGAAATTAAAAACTCACTTTTTCTGCTTGGCCGGCCTAAGTTAGTCTCTGCCCAGGGATTAGGGATTGTTAATTTTAAATGGGAATTTTAGTGCAGGGATAGTTAAATTTAATTTGTTTTTATTGTATTTATTGTATTCATGTATATATTTTATGCTGTTTTATTCCTCCCTGTACACCGCTCCGAGTCCCCTAGGGGAGAGGACGCGGTTATACAAATAAATATTCGATTCGATATTCGAGTCAAAAATTAAAGGTTATTAGGGGATTTGAGGCTAAAACATATAAAGAACGGTTTCTGGAACTGGGTACTGTATTTTTCGGACTATAAGACGCACCATGATTTTGAAGAGGTAGTTTAAAAAAAAAGGTTTTGAATTCTGCAGGCCTTGTTTTTTACACAAAAAAGGGGGGGCAGGCATGCTGAGCTTTGGGAGGCTTGCATTGTGCTCCCATTTTCTGCTCATTTTTGCCCTCCCCAGCCCCCAGGAGCACTTTGCAAGTTTCCCAAGCCCTCCGCAGGTCCATTTTTACAAAGGGGGCGGGATTTCGGTAGGCCAAAAATGCTGTGTTCAGTGTATAAGATGCACCCAGATTTTCACTCTTTTGGGGGGGGAAGGTGCGTCTTATATTTCAAAAATATGGTATGTCTATTTTAATGAAAAGGCGACAAGGGGAGACATGATAGCAGTATTCCAATACCTCAGGGGCTGCCACAAAGAAGAGACAGTCAAGCTATTGTCCAAAGCACCTGAGAGCAGGACAAGAAGCAATGGGTGGAAACTAATCAAGGAGAGAAGCAACTTAGAACTAAGGAGAAATTTCCTGACAGTTAGAACAAATAATCAGTGCAACAGCTTGTCTCCAGAAGTTGTGAATGCCCCAACACTGGAAGTCTTTAAGAAGAGGTTGGATAGCCATTTGTCTGAAATGGAATAGGGCTTCCTGCCTAGGCAGGGGGTTGGACTAGAAGACCTCCAAGGTCCCTTCCAACCCTGCTATTGTATTGTATTGTAGGTATTGTAAACAGAGGCATAGAATCAAACTCCCGTTAAGTAATAGTACTGCTTTATAAAGCCTTAGTAAAGCCATACCTGGAATACTGCAACCAATTTTGGTCACCATGCTACAAAAAGATGTTGAGACTTTGAAAAAAGTTCAGAGAAGAGGATCAAGGCCTGGAGACTAAAACATATGAAGAACGGCTGCAGGATTTGGCTGTGGGCAGTCTAGAGCAGGGGTCCCCAACCCCTGGGCCGTGGACCGGTGCCGGTCCGTGGCTTGATAGGAACTGGGCCGCAGGGCCGGAGAGGAGGAGGAGGGAACAGCCTCCTGGGCAGAGCACGCGCCGGATGCGGGAGAGTGCAGGCGCGGCCGTTCGCGCCGTTGGAGGCCCTAGAGGGCCGAGTGAGCCGACTCCCACCCCGCGTGCGCATGTGTTGCCTGTTCCCCCTCCCCCCCGCTCCTCCTCTACAGCAGCCGATCCGCAGAATTTTCTTTAAAATGAAACCGGTCCCTGATGCAAAAAAGGTTGGGGACCCCTGGTCTAGAGAAAAGAAGGATTAGGGATGACATGAAAGAGAAGAGATTGGATAACCATTGGTCTGAAATGGTGTAGGGTTTCCTGCCTAAGCAGGGGGTTGGACTAGAAGACCTCCAAGGTCCCTTCTAACTCTGTCATTCTATTGTATTACATGTATCAAGATCTATGTGTGAGATTTTGTAATTAAATTCCAAGGGATCGTGGTCTCCGTTGTCCTAGAATTAGGACAGGAGATAGATTAGCTAGCTAGATAGTTTATCATCCTAGAGTTACAGGCAATAGATTAGCTGATCTTTGGTAAAATCAATCCACAACTATTAATGAAAAGGTCAATAGTTGTGGAACAATTTTCACAAAGATCAACCTATCTGTAATTCTAGAACAGCAGGATGGCAATTTTAGAGCAACATTCTGTATCATAAGGTTTAAAGGTTTTGTTTAAAAATCTTTTTTTTTCTTTTATACAATATAATACAACATCATTGTAACCACATATTTCAAGTTTTCCTTGGCAAATGAGTCAATGAGGAGGGAAATTTACTTATGGCAGAAAGATTTAAAATTGTTACATTGGTAAACACACTATTAATACACCCCATCACCTACAAGAATGAATTCATTATAGGGCTATTCATCCCTCATTTTCACTCAAAATGGGCAGTCAAGCAGGAAAAAGAAAGTAAGTTAGTAAGCGAAATACAATTAATTTTTAAAAGGACATGAAAAGCATAATGAAGCATACATCAAACAAAAAGCCACCATAAACATTGTGGTTGTTTAGAAATAGCAACGCATGTCACATGCAGGCATACTTGAGTTATAGGAATTGCTATTGCTTGCTCAATACAATACAATACAATAGCAGAGTTGGAAGGGACCTTGTAGGTCTTCTAGTCCAACCCCTGCGTGGGCAGGAACCTTATACCATTTCAGACAAATGGCTATCTAACATCTTCTTAAAGACTTCCAGGGTTGGGGCATTCACAACTTCTGGAGGCAAGCTGTTCCAGAGGTTAATTGTTCTAACTGTCAGGAAATTTCTCCTTAGTTCTAAGTTGCTTCTCTCCTTGATTAGTTTCCACCCATTGCTTCTTGTCCTGCCCCCAGGTGCTTTGGAGAATAGTTTGACTCCCTCTTCTTTGTGGCACCCTCTAAGATATCGGAACACTGCTATCATGTCTCCCCTAGTCCTTTTCATTAAACTAGACGTACCCAGTTCCTCCAACCGTTCTTCATATGTTTTAGTCTCCAGTTCCCTAATGATCTTGGTTGCTCTTCTCTGCACTCTTTCCAGAGTCTCCACATCTTTTCTACATCGTGGCGACCAAAACTGTATGCAGTATTCCAAGTGTGGCCTTACCAAGGTACTATTCAGTGGCATTAACACTTCACGTGATCTAGATTCTATCCCTCTGTTTATGCAGCCTAGAACTGGGTTGGCTTTTTTGGCAGCTGCTGCACACTGCTGGCTCATATTTAAATGGTTGTCCACTAGGATTCCAAGATCCCTCTCACAGTTGCTACTATTGAGCAAGGTAGTACTTAATGAAGACTTCTGTGCGACTCAAAAGCCTGCATACCTTCAAATCTTCTTTCTTCAAATGCCTTCCCTATTTTTTTTTCCTTCTCAGGGATAATTGCTGCGTAGGATTACAAACTTTCTGAGAATCAGCCCTGCCTTCTCTACGAAGCCAACCATCCTCGATGCAAAACAAGTCTCGTACAGCATGAATAATTCATCATCTTTGAGGATCATCTTTTCATCACAATTATTTCAAGTCTCTCCACCAACCAGAAAACATAACGTCACAGGTTTATCCCCAAGGTGCTTTTTCAAAAGGCAACTGGACTTTCTGGTTTTTCCTTGAAGACGTTTTGCTTCTGTCCCCAAACGGTTCTCTGGCTGTGAAATTCCCAGAAATTTGACTCTGCAACAGAGCTGAAGAAGCTTCTTGGATGAGAAGCAAAATGCCTTCAAGGAAAATCCAGAAAATCCAGTTGCCTTTAGAAAAAACCAACAAAAAACAGATTTTAGGATATTGTTAACGCTGGTCTGGGGGTAAATACAGAATCTTGAAAATTTTAAGACTAAATTCCCAAACTCAGAGTGAGTCTTACCAAGGCATTATAAAGTGGCATTAAGACTTCACGTGATCTTGATTCTATCCCTCTGTTGATGCAGCCCAGAACTCTCTGAGCTTGATTTTTTTTTCTTGCAGACGTTTCATTACCAAATTAGGGAACCTCATCAGGACTAGCACTGAGGATGTTACCTAGTTAGGGTAATGAAACGTCTTCAAGAAAACAACCAAGCTCAGAGAGCACCAAGGAGCCCTAAGTGGTTTCTGCCCACTACAATTTGACTGCCCTAAATTGCTTTGGACAATTCACTTTAGTGCAAGCCATATTATTCCGTTACATGTGGATGCACAGGACCACAGGCTGACACTCCAAATTTTGTTGTGCATAACAAAAACTGCAGGTCGCTGAAGAATAAGTTCAATTTGGGGAAACTGCTACTCAGATTGTCTGAGGATTTTGAGCAATTATCAAAAGAAGGCTTTTGTGCCTGCGTATCATAAAGTTTAGTTGTTGTTGTAAAAGTAGCAATTTATGGCATCTGTACAGTTGTCTAATTTTTAATGCAGGTTCATACATTTTCCCTCACTTTTCTCAGCAGGGAAACTCTGCCGAGGCATTTTAGCAGTAATTACACATGACGTTAAAAGCAAGAAAATGGAAAGGAGGAAGCCGGGGGAAGAAACTTTTCAGAAGGAAAGAGGTTCAAGCTGCTTTGTAATGAATTACTCAATGTGCTAAAAAACAGAAAGGAAAGGCAAAAGAAAACTCCCCGGAAAGCAACAAAATCAGAGCAGCTTTTTAATGCCAGTGCCCAGCTAGGTGGCACCACCTTGATGATGTTGGTTGATCTCAAAAACAACATGAGATCCGGTAGGTGCTTGAAACAACATCAAAGTTGTTAGGCGCCTAGATGGGAGACCACCAAGAAATTCCATTCTTAAGCTGTTCAAAGTTAAACGCGATAGTTTAAACCCCAGTTTATGACTTAGCTCGCATGGCATCCAAGTGAATGCTGATTTTCCCCCCTGCTCCAATAAATCATGCTTAAATAAACCATGGCTTGTCCTTATTATGCCCATAGTCATTGTGATACAGAAGGCTTGCAACTCCTCGCATTTACCTTTTGGAGCACCTGCTTCTCTTTGGCATACGTGTCTTCAACGATCTTCCGCTCCCCGTGAGCCTTCTCCAAGGCCAGCCGGAGAGAATCGATTTCTTCCTGCAAGCTCACGAGCTGGTTCCGGTCTCCCTTCTTTCGCTGATGGCGTTCCAGTTCCTTCTTCAGCTTTTCAATCTCTATGCAATGAGCAGAGGCTGCTATGGAGAGCTGCTCATTGAGAGACTTGTGTTCTTTGTTCTGCAGAGGAAGGGGCAGCAGAAAAAGAATGAACTCACCGCTCGCCACTTCAGAGAATCAAATTAAATTCTAAAATTAAACGGTAAAGACTGCCGTTTTAAAAATAACTAGACCATCCACACCCTGTTGATATGTTGCAGGGATACTTCTGTACCTAAACAGAAAAACATAATGAACATGAGTAATCAAAAAAGCAAGGGGAGCAGGAGTGACTTCCGATTTCCTGCAGGCTTCCCCAGTGAGTTTTCTTGTGGGTATCTGGCAGGGAGCATCAGCAGTGGGAGCAGGAGTGACTTCCAACTTTCCGCTGGCTTGCCCAGTGAGTTTTCTTGTGGGAATCTGGCAGGGAGCAACAGCAGTGGGAACAGGAATGACTTCTGACTTCCTGCTGGCTTCCCCAGTGAGTTTTCTTGTGGGAATCTGGCAGGGAGCATCAGAAATCTCCTTCCCTCCCCTTTCCAGCACACAGGTAAGTATGCTGGATTGGGGAACCTGCTGCTGGATTGGAGGAACAAGGGATTGTGTGACTGGCTTGGAAACTATCATGGAATGTTGAAAATAAAAACTACATGATCGCAGCAGTAGCCCAGCAGCTAGTAGCACTGAAATCACCCACAACTTCCCCAACGTTTATTCCCTTGGAATTATGGGTCCTGGATTTTGAACATATTCTATGAGGTACCTTGATTCAAAAACTATTACCCTACGATGCATCATTTCTCCCAGTTAGGGTCATGACAACAAGAGTTTTAGTAGTATATAGATAGATCGCTTGTGTCGGTTTCCAAGGTTAACCATCAACCTCCAATTTTCACAATACAGTGAAATTGTAATGCAGTTGTAATTTCCAGAAATATTCATGTTACTCTGTTACAATTACATTAATTAAGAATCTTGTGGTAAAAAGAACATTAAATTTACCTTATAGAGCCAGCAACATGCACATTTTAATGGACGAGGTATATTAGAAAATATACAAACTCTAGTTCTTGAATGATTTTGTCATGATAGAAGTATTTGTCACAAAGATACTACAAAAAACAACACATACTGAAATTGCAATTTAAAGACTTTTCTCTGTTGCATTAACCAATCAATTATGGTTTGGAAAGTTCTTATAGTAAGAAAGCTTTTAGTTTACAACTTGTTAGTGCGTTTCCAAAGTTAAAATACAAAAATAAACCCAAAACACCTAACGAACACCAGACACTAATACCGTAAAAAAGCTTAATTTTAATCCACACTGAAGGAGAACAGGATGAAGCATAAGAGATGTTTTTACACTAGTTTGCATATCAAAAGCTTTGCAAATGCTTGTGCACCCCAGCTTGTGTGACTGCCAGCAGTAAGAACACAACGGCAATCTGGAGATGCCAACTCGGGGCCTAGCTACATACGAGACCGCCTCCTGCCCCATACATCCCTTCGACCGATCCGCTCCCACAGAGAGGGCCTTCTCCGGGTACCGTCGGCCAGGCAATGCCGGTTGACGATGCCCAGGGGAAGGGCCTTCTTTGTGGCGGGCCCAGCCCTCTGGAACGACCTACCCCCCGATCTACGCACCACCTCGGACCTCCGCCTCTTCCGCCAGCATCTTAAAACGTATTTATTCCAACAAGCCGGCCTAGCATAACCCCCCGTTTCTGACTTTTATTTATATAAATTTTAAATTCTTAAGGTTTTGTAAGGGTTTTAGCATGGGATATAATTTAATAGTTTTTTAATAATGTATTTTTGTAATTTTGTATGGTTTTTTAATATTGCCTGTGCGCCGCCCTGGGTCCTTGCAAGGAGAAGGGCGGGGTATAAATTTGAAAAATAATAAAATAATAACTGAAACACAAGTTCAAAATCCTCGCTGGTCCTCTACCATAGCCTCAAACTGCTGATGGCTGTAGTTCAAAGGTGGTATTCAGCAGGTTCTGACCAGTTCTGAAGAACCGGTAGTGGAAATTTTGAGTAATTCGGAGAACCAGCAAATACCACCACTGGCTGGCCCTGCCCCCATCTATTCTGTGCTTCCTGAGTCCCAGCTGATCGGGCGGAAACAGGGATTTTGCAGTAACCTTCCCCTGGAGGGGGGAGGGAATGGAGATTCTACAGTATCTTTCCCCTGCCACGCCCACCAAGCCACACCGACCAAGCCACACCCACAGAACAAGTAGTAAACCATTTTGAATCCCACCACTACTGTAGTTGATATTGTTACGTTCTCTTCCTTCTAAGACTTATCCACTAAACTGGGGTGGGCAATTATTTTTCCTAAGGGGCCATATGAGAAATTGGGACTGTTGTGGAGGGCTGAATCAATAGGCCTATGAAGATATGTAGGCCCACATGCACACATTTATGAAAGGGTGGGGGAAGCAGTTGCCTTCAAAATAAAAGCAATGCCATTGTATGACATGCTTGGTGTACACTTAATTTACATTTGATTTCTAATTTCCAATTGTCCTCACGTGGGCCAGACAGGGACAGCCAAAGGCTGGATATGGCCCGGAGGCTGTAAAATTCCCTGATCTGCATTAAACAGTCTATGTTGAATTAGAATATCGTTCTTGCTTCTGAAAGGCATATAAAAAGTTTAGAAAGATTAATAGACATGCATTTCTAAATTAAAGTCCAATTCTAAATGAAACCGTCAATGTAGACCTGCAGAGTTTAAAACAATCTTCATAAGAGGCTCGTTCCAAAGCAATAGAATGAAGGAAACGGAAACCTGGGAGACAAATGTTCACTGGCGATGCCTTTGATACAAATCTCTCTACTTCCACAAACACAATTTTTATCTTCTCAAATCTTTTTATATTGTGCCGTTCTTCGTTTGATTATTGACTTAGAGATGTTTCATTACCTAACTAGGTGACATCATCAGCCAGCAAAACTCAAAGAGCACCAAGAATCCCCGAGTTCAACTATGAACTATGTACATTCTCTTCAATTAAAACCTATACTGATATCATTTCATTTTATAGCTTACTAATTTATAAGTTGGTTAACAGTCCACAGAATTTATTTCATAGGTGATATAAAAATAATATACCCTGCTTCCCCCAAAATAAGCCCTCCCTGGATAATAAACCCAATTGGGCTTTTGAGCACATGAGCTCAAATAAGCCCTCCCCAAAAATATTGTAACACAGCAGCAGCCATGAGGTGACCATACCCGACCCCTCCTGCACCTCAAAAATAATAAGACCTCCCTGAAAATACGGCCAAGTGCTGATTTGGGGGGGGGGGTGTCAAAAGAAAATAAGCCCCTGTCTTATTTTCAGGGAAACACAGTACATACATTCTCTTCGATTAAAAGCTATATTTGTATCATTTCATTTTATAACTTACTAATTCATAAGTTGGTTAACAGAATTTATTTGATAGGTGATATAAAAATACCAGAGGAAGCCCTCTTGTTGAGTACTGTGAAGCCATTACCATGGCAATTCCACTGTGCTGTAAAGTAGAAGCCATTTTATGGCAGTACAGTAGAAGTCATTTTAAGGCACAACAGGCTGTATCTTAACAGAACACACACACTGAGGAGTGTTATGGGCATCTTACCCCCACAGTATTTGTTTCCAGTGAGTAAGTCATCTCCAGAGTTATGCTGGAACATACACACACAGCGATAGATAGATAGATAGATAGATAGATAGATAGATAGATAGATAGATAGATAGATAGATAGATAGATAGATAGATAGATAGATAGATAGATAGATAGATAGATAGATAGATAGATAGATAGATAGATAGATTGATTGATTGATTTTGTTCATGTTAAGAACCTGGAAGATAACTACCCAAAAAAGGATACACTAATTTTGTAGCTATGAGAATGTTTCTTAATTCTTTACAGAAATAAATCAATATCTTGCACAAATTACCTGTGCATGTAATTTGAAACTACTATAAGAATTAAACAAATGGTAAAGAGGCCTTTCAAATTGCTCAAAAAGGAAAACTCCAGGCATTCTGTGACTCTCGAAGTGAAAATCTAGATATTTTGATTCTGTACACGAAAAACCTTACAGACTCACATCATAAGAATTCAAAATCTTTGAACTCTTGTTCTTTGTAAAAATGCCCTCACAAGCAACTTTCTGTACCTCATTTTCACCCTTAACACAAGCCCTTTATTAAAATGGTCCTTTGAAGTATTGAAAATATCAATGGAATAAGCAATAGAAAGTTTCTTCCAGATAACTGTGTTTTGAGATGAAACCATAGCAAGCCAGCATTAGATGCTCAGGTCCCAAACTTGCCAATGATGTGAGGTATCAGGCAAGAAGATAAATTTAGAAGTACAGACGAAGAAGGATTTCCCAGAAATGCATTATTTAGTCTAAGACAGGGGTGTCAAACCCTGGCATTTTTAACACTTGTGGACTTCAACTCCCAGAATTCCCCAGCAAGCAACAAAGATGATTAGGCAACTGGAAGCTAAAACATACGAAGAACGGTTACAGGAATTGAGTATGTCTGGTTTAATGAAAAGAAAGACTAAGGGTGATTTGATAACACTCTTCCAATATCTCAGGGGCAGCCACAAAGAAGAGGGGGTCAACCTATTCTCCAAAGCACCTGAAAGCAGGACATGATGCAATGGATGGAAACTCATCATGATATGAACCAACCTAGAAGTAAGGAGAAACTTTCTGACAGTTAGAATAATTAATCAATGGAATGACTTGCCTCCAGATGTTGTGGGTGCTCCATCATGGAAGAGATTAGCCAACCATCTGTTTGAAATGTATATGGTTTCCTGCTTGAGCAGGAGGTTGGTCTAAGGCTAGAAGACCTCCAAGGTCCCTTTCATTTTGTTATTCTGTTGAATACACCTGATCTATGTAGAAGATTAAAATGTTATCTACAAGGCATAGTGTGATTGGCACTCAGAAACTCTCAATTACACATCCAAGAAGATTCCGAATAATTTTGCCAATTCCTGTCTCAAAGTTCCTATTTGGGTTGACCTGCATCAAGTCTTGAAAATGAACTTGTAGTATTGTAAGGTCCTTTTTCTGAAATGCACTGAGCAACATTGGCCATCATTCAACAACCAGGTTGGTATCAGGTAGTGGAAGCTGTCCAATAATTCTTGAATGTTTCAAGCTCAGAGAAACTATTTTAGGTCATGATTGCATAATAAGGTTATAATGCCCTTTTTTCCAATATTTTCAATGTATTGTTTCATCCTCAGCCTGCTACTGCTGAATAGTTTTACAAGACAAAGAATTGCGCAGTTATGCCAACTCCATATGCTTCAATCACACAACATTTATTGTGTTTCTGTCCCAAATATTCAACAATGCCTTTTTTGCTTGTTCAGATTGAACACATTGTTTTTCAGTTAAAATTCAGCTGAATAATTTTAGATAACATGGCTTGTTCAAAACCAGCCTTTACAAGAATACCGTAATTGTATTACAGTCAATTAGATTATTATTTTTCTACTATAGAATATGTCTTTCCTCCTTCTTTTTATATCTTTACAATAGCTACAATAGATACCATATTAGGCTCCAAGTACTTCCAATAATTACATTTTCTTCTTAAAAGTTGGTATGACTATGTAGAACAGGGAATGGAACATTTCCCTCGTAATTCATCTTAATCCCCTATCATTTTCTCCAATCTGTTTTGTGCAAGAGCATATCATAAGACATATAAAGAACGGTTGCAGGAATTGGGTAAGCCTTCTCTAGTTCAGTGAAAAGAAGGACAAGGGGTGATATGATAACAGTGTTCCAATATCTCAGGGCCTGCGATAAAGAAGAGTGGGGACAACTTATTCTCCAAAGTACCTGAGGGCAGGACAATAAGCAATAGGTGGAAACTAATCAAGGAGAGAAGCAACCTAGAACTAAGGAGAAATTTCCTGACAGTTAGAACAATTAATCAGTGGAACAACTTGCCTCCAGAAGTTGTGAATGCTCCAACACTGGATGTTTTAAAGAAAATGTTGGATAGCCATTTGTCTGAAGTGATGTGGGTTTCCTGCCTATGCAGGGGGTTGGACTAGAAGAGCTCCAGGATCCCTTTCTATTCCTATTCTATTCCATTCCATTCCATTCCATTCATTTAGAGAAATGAGAAAGATGGGTGTGGGAGAAATTATGATTTAAGTTCCATCAGCTGCACTCTTAATTTCAAACAGCACCACCTAATTCATATGTCTAACATTTGGCAGAAATAGCAGAATGCCTTAGTTCAGTGATTTACAGTCAAGGAACAAATGATAAGAAAAAAATAGTAATAATAATAAAAAAAACATGATGCTTAATAAAAGCAGCAGCACAACAAAAGAAGATTAGAGAAAACTAATTGGGCTGGCTGGGTAATTCTGGGAGTTGGTCAAACATCTTAAATTTGCCAAGGTTAAGAAACACTGGTCTAAAATAAGAGCTAACCCCAAATCTACAATAAACACTGGGTAGAATCTAATAGCATGCTCTGGATATTAAAGTCCACCCTTCCTAAAGTTGATGAAATAGAGAAACAAATCCAGAAGTTGGCAATCTATGGCCTGCAAGTTATTTCAGGCCTGCCATCCAAAATTTTCCAGTCTTTCATCCCAAACTTGAAACCACCTCATTTTCCAAAGAAGAAGACCTATCCGTATGCTTTGCCTCCAATAGACCTCCGAATAGTCAGGGTTCGCCGAAGGAGGCCCATCATCCACTCACATGGATCATCATCCACTTCCAGCCTTAAATAAAGCTTCCTGACCCCTGAGCTAGACCAAGGTGAGGTACAGGAGTCCCAGTGGATTTTACTCCACTGGTCATGGCTGATTATAGGGGACAGCGCTCATCTCTGCTTCAAGGCCATTGAGCCCAACGCTGTCCAAGACATGTGGCTAGCATGACCATGTGGGGACAGTGGACATGTGGTCAGCATGACGTCACGAAGCACTGGTACCTTCTCACCAAAGTGGTACCTATTTATCTACTCGCATTTGCATACTTTCGAACTGCTAGGTTGGCAGGAACTGGGGCGAGAATGGGAGCTCACCCCGTCGTGTGGTGCTCGGGTCTCGAATCTGGGAGGTTGCTTTCCAGCCAACGTAGACCAAGACTCATCAGGCATTTCCAGCTATAAAACTCTCCAAGTGAGAGCAACTTATGTTCCTATGGAGGTCCCTTCCAAAACTGTTTTTGCATAGAATGAGAAAGATACGGGGGGGGGGGGGGCGGGAACCCCCACTCTCCAATATGTATCTCCTTCTAATGCAGGGGTGTCAAACTCAAACTCCAGCCCGTGGGGTACTTAGATCTGGCCTGCATGCAGCCCTCCCGAGCTCCGTTTTCACTGGCGGAGGGTTGTAGGAGGCCATCATAGCCAAAAACGGAGCTAATTTGGGAGCTAATTTTCACTGGCAGAGAGCTCAGGCTACCACAGACGCCCCCGACACGAGTGATGCCAAGCTGGCGACGCCCACCCTGGCTCCTTAGGTCAGACACAACCCAGATGCAGCCCTGGGCTGGGCTGGGCATTGCCTACCCAGGAGAAATTAGCAAAGCAAAGTCTTTGTCATCCAACAGAAAGAGGGTTGAGAAAAAGAAAAGAAAGAAATGTTCATTAAAGCAGGGGTCTGCAACCTTTGCAACTTTAAGTCTGAAGGACTTCAGCTCCCAGACTTCTCCAGCCAGCAAAGCTGGCTGGAGAAGTCTGGGAGCTGAAGTCCTTCAGACTTAAAGTTGCAAAGGTTGGAGACCCCTGCTTTAAAGGACGAAAGGGAAACACCAAGCCTTGTCAATTTTATCCTTTCATCCTGTTCTACCAAGTTGTAGAACTGGACAATATTCTGTGGACAGGGAGGCAAAACAAAAACCTCAACCATTAGCAAATAGTTCTATTCAGAACACTAGGGAGATGCAGGTACAAGTAGTCCTTGAGTTACTACAGTTCATTTAGCGACCGTTCAAAGTTACAACAACACTGAAAAAAAGTGGCTTATAATCGTTTTTCACACATTGGATTGTTGGAGCATCCTTACAGATGAAATTTTGGACTCTTGGAATTGACTCATGTTTACAGTGTCCCTGGGACATGAGATCACCTTTTGCCACCTTCTGACAAGCAAAATCAAAGGGAAAGCCAGTTTCACTTAACAACCATGTCACTAACTTAACAACGGCGGTGATTCATTTAACAAGGAAGGTTGTTAAAAGGGGCGGGGGGGGACTCACTTAACAATTTCCCACTTAGCAACAGAAATGTTGAGCTCCATGATGGCCGTAGGTTAGTAGTAAAACAGAAAACGAAAAAATTCTCACTAAAGCACTAACTTAAAAAACAAAACCTTGACACTTTCGTCCTACTTTCATCCTATTCTATCAAGTGATAAAGGTAAAGGTTCCCCTCGCACATATGTGCTACTCGTTCCTGACTCTAGGGGACGGTGATCATCTCCATTTCAAAGTCGAAGAGTCAGCACTGTCCAAAGATATCTCCGTGGTCATATGGCCGGCATGACTAAACGCACGGAACACTGTTACCTTCCCACCCAAGGTGGTCCCTATTTCTCTACTTGCATTTTGACATGCTTTCAAACTGCTAGGTTGACAAAAGCTGGGACCAGTAACAGGAGCTCACTCTGTTACACGGTGCTAGGGATTCGAACCGCCAAACTGCCGACCTTTCTGATCAACAAGCTCAAGCGTCATAGCTACTTGAGCCACCGCATTGTAGAGCTGGACAATATTCTGTGGATACGGAGGCAAACAAAATGGAGGCCACCATTAGCAAATAGTTCCATGCAGAACCATGCAGGGGAGAGGTGGGTTCACACAACAGAGCAAGACCCCGTGGAACTTTACCTGTTCATCTATCTTTCTCTGTAGTTGCACAACTTTGTTCTCCATGCCAATGTTGAGTCTCTTCAAGTGCTCGGCTGACCGGGCCTCGATCTTCAGAGCTTTCAGCTCTTGCTTGGCTTTCATGCGCCTGAAATAGCACTGGATAATCACAGCTGCACATCTGAACTTGGTGAAATTCTTCCGAGCCAGCCAAGCTCGAGTATGTTTCTGGAGGACGATGGCCTTGTACTCCATAAGTATCTTAAAAGCACATGAACACATAGCAACATACAGAAGACAGGGGAAAAAACACGGGAGCATACGTCAACGTAGCGGAACACCATCTCGGAGCTTCTGTTTTGTCATTGATCATTCTCTAACGATAAATACGAATTTGGGTTTTTTCAACAGAGCATAATCCAAAAGTGCTTATAATGGCTCCCAGTGTTTTCAGTGAGGGCCATCCTGATTAAGATTAAGACCACACCTCTAGAGGATATACAGCTTTTGAAAGTCTCATTTTTGGAGTAGCAAAGGCATCAGAAGGTTGATATACAACAGCTGTTCTTAATCTAGTGGTCTCTTGATGTCTTCCAACTTCCATAACCCCCCGCTTGTACTGTGACTGGTTATGAGAGTTGAAATTCAATACATCATGAGAGCACCACCGTGGGAAGGAAATTTCCCACCACAGAATTTCACAAAGGGTCTGTGGGAACAATTCAGGCATCTACTTAAAGAAGGGTGATGGCCATCGTTCATCACCAAGCAATGCTTTATTATTTGGCCACCTGGTTTTCTGCACTTGTGTGATGAGGAAGAAATGGCACGAAGGAAATATTATTTTTGACCTTAGGAGTCCAATCAGCTGTCTAAGAAGTCACCAAATCTCCAAATATTTGTAACATTTGCCTACAGAGGTGGCAAAGTCAACATTACACCATCAGCTTAAGCAGGGCTGGGATTCAGCCAGTTCGCACAACTTTGAGAGAAGCGGTTGATAACTTTCTGAGCAGTTTGGTGAACTGGTTGCTGGGGAAAATCATTAGGGCAGAGAACCGGTCGTTAAATTATTTGAATCCCACCACTGAACTTAAGGCTAGGAGGATATAAAATGTGCAGAAAGGGAAACAGGCACATTACTGAGTTTCTCTGCACAGGATATTCCTCCTGCCGCGAAATACAAATTGGTGAATTAAATAGCATACGAATATGTATCAGGTATTAAGTTTGCAAGGACATCTTTGTATTACTAGAACACTGAGATCAATAAAATGGAGTATCAGGTAAAAAATGGCCCATAACTTGTAAGCCACAGAAACACAAATCTATATTTGGTTTGGCGTAATGCCAAAGTTTTAATATGCAAGCTATATAAATTAACCTACTCCATTTTAGCTAAACATGTGTTGAAAATGTATTCTATACAGTTCGTTTGTGGCTGAACTGTTAGGATATTTATCCTGATGTTGGGTTGACAATATATATAAGCCAGGATTCTTAAAGAGTATATGTAACTTTAAGGACTATGTTGAATCTGATTGGCTGTGCTTCCCAGCTCAACCATAAAAGGTAGCTGAGAACACAGTTCATTCCTTTTGCTTTCCTTTGCTTCCTGATTGCCACTGGGGGAGAAGCTGAACTGAAGACTGAAGAGTATCATTGTTTTGACTTGACTGTAAGATAACTGTGTGTTTTGGTGAAGGACTGTTTATTGTTGAAGGAGTTAGTATCACTGTTTGGAAGAAGTATTTTAGTTACTGCAAAAGTAAAGACTATTTATTTTTCCTACTATCAGTGTTTGATAGTTATTGTGTGTTAAAAGCAACGTATCTCTTACTGTCCGGTATATTGCACTATTCCATTATTCATTTTCCAACGGGGGTGTTTTTTACCCCTAACATGAACATTCCAAAAATTAGGTTAAATCCATACATCATCTTTACACTGACTACAGGTATGGATATTATATAGAAATATGGGTCAATGTTTCAGCTGTGCTACTATTAAAACAAGGAGCCAGCAAGCAATTTAATCTATTAAAAGTAGTCCAATGATTTGTCTCAGTAGAACCGTGATCTATTTTTTTCCACCATCTTCACATTACATTCAACTGGATCCGTTCCAATAAAGTAATTGTATTAAAATCAAGTGTGTGGTATTATTCACACGGCAGTTTCTAACTCGGCATGAATATGAGGAATGCAAAGGCACGCTATTTGTAGCAATTTTGAACAGTGAGTAGCCATTAACATGTATGTACTTCTGTAGTGGCCAAATGATCAAAAATTGATATTGCTCCAAAATGAATACTCGGTTGTTCATTATTATGTCCCTATAAAAGCACAAAGGTGGGATAAAATCAAATAAACAATAAAATCCATACACTACTAGGAAGCAGTGGTTAAAATGTTAGTTTAAGACATTAACCTTAGCAACTTTAAGACTTGTGTCTCAAAGGTGCTTTTTCAAAAGGCAACTGGACTTTTTCATTGTTTTTCCTTGGAAACATTTCACTTTTCATCCAAGAAGCTTCTTTAGTGCTGAAGAACTGAAGCATTTAAGGCAGGGATGAAATTCAGCAGATTCTGACAGGTTCTGGAGAACAGGTAGCGGAAATTTTGAGTAGTTCAGAGAACAAGCAAATACCACCTCTGGCTGGCCCCAGAATGGGGAGGGAATGGAGATTTTGCAGTATCCTTCCCCTGGAGTCGGGAAGGGAATGGAGATTTTGCATTATCCTTCCCCTGGAGTGGAAGGGAATGGAGATTTTGCATTATCCTTCCGCTGGAGTGGAGTGGGAATGGAGATTTTGCAGTATCCTTCCTCTGGAGTGGGGAGGGAATGGAGATTTTGCAGTACCCTTCCCCTGGAGTGGAGTGGGAATGGAGATTTTGCAGTATCCTTCCCCTGGAGTGGGGAGGGAATGGAGATTTTACAGTATCCTTCCCCTGGAGTGGAGTGGGAATGGAGATTTTACAGTATCCTTCCCCTGGACTGGGAGGGAATGGAGATTTTGCAGTATCCTTCCCCTGGAGTGGGGAGGGAATGGAGATTTTGCAGTATCCTTCCCCTGGAGTGGGGAGGGAATGGAGATTTTGCAGTATCCTTCCCCTGGAGTGGGAAGGGAATGGAGATTTTGCATTATCCTTCCCCTGGAGTTGGGAGGGAATGGAGATTTTGCAGTATCCGTCCCCCGGGAGTGGGGATTTTGTAGTATCCTTCCCCTGGAGTGGGGAGGGAATGGAGATTTTGCAGTATCCATCCCCCGGGAGTGGGGATTTTCTAGTATCCTTCTCCTGGAGTGGAGTGGGAATGGAGATTTTGCAGTATCCTTCCCCTGGAGTGGGGAGGGAATGGAGATTTTGCAGTATCCTTCCCCTGGAGTGGGGAGGGAATGGAGATTTTGCAGTATCCTTCCCCTGGAGTGGGGAGGGAATGGAGATTTTGCAGTATCCTTCCCCTGGAGTGGGGAGGGAATGGAGATTTTGCAGTATCCTTCCCCTGGAGTGGGGAGGGAATGGAGATTTTGCATTATCCTTCCCCTGGAGTGGGGTGGGAATGGGAATTTTGCAGTATCCTTCCCCTGGAGTGGGGAGGAAGTGGAGATTTTACAGTATCATTCCTCTGCCATGCTCACCAAGCCACGCCCACAGAACCAGTAGTAAAAAATTTGAATTTCACCACTGATTTAAGGCTTGTGGAGTTCAACTCCCAGAATTCCCCAGCCAGCATGGCTGGCTAGGATTTTCTGGGATTTGAAGCCAACAATTCTTAAAGTTGCCAAGGTTACACACCCAAGTTTAAAATGAATGAAAATGGCAAACTCAGAGACATTCCTGAGTAGCAACTCTTAGGCTCAGAAAGTGTGAAGTTTCTCCTCTCTAGCTTGATGTTAGATAATCTTTCCATTTTGCCCTGAGGTTCTTCTCCGTGTGGCTTCATTAAGCTAACTCTCTGAAGAACTGGAGAAAAATTGCTTCTGTCTGTGTAGCTTAAACATTGAAATATCTACAGTTTATGCTTCTGTACTCTGAAAGAGAGCTAAGTTCTGAATCAGGAGGGGGAAAAACCCGCTTGGAGAGAAAAGGCCTAGCTGTAACAATCAAAAAATGCTGGCAAGATTAACCCTCACATAGAAGGAGTTAATGAAGAAACAGAAGGTTTCAATGAAACATAAATGATGTACACTAATAAGTTATGCCTTTAAATAGATGAGGATGAAATATTATTATGTAGTCCAGGAGTTTCTTCTGTTAGGTAGTACATTATTAAATAATGCCAAAAGGAAAGGAAAGACAAGGCTAAAAGCTATGGAACAATAGTGCCTCGCTAAGCTAACATTTGAGCTTTCTTATATATATTACTAGCTGGATACCCGTGCTTTGCAATGAAACTATGTGATCGGGCTATGCAAGAGAAATCTGGATCACGATCTGTTGGCTCACTGGCGGTCAGTGATTAAAACACATAAGGGAATATCACTCCCATCACCTTGAATCCAGAATCAGTTCCATGGATGGAAAGTGTAGACATTTTGGTGAGGTACCAATGTTTAGTACTGTAAGGAGCCCCAGACTGCTCCTGAGTGAAGGAGTGGAACGTCTGCCAGTTTGAGCTGAGGTAACGGAATGTGAGGCAACTGGCAGTTGGAACAGAGTTCTTTTTCAGATGGGGAGGAGGAGTAGAATGTCTAACTCCTTAGCATCAGAGCGTGTTAATTACTGTATAAGAAATACTAATGATCTGATGATCATTTTGAAAAATCCTTTTTTAGCGAGCACTAAGAAGCCAAGAGGAACATATGTGCCAAATTTCAAGTTTGTAGGCTTTACAGTTCTGGAGATTTCGTGATGAGTGAATGGTTGTTGGCTTTTATATATATAGACTTCCCCAGACTATAAAGTACATATACAGGTAACCCACCAGGGATTAATTATAGCAAATACTTCCAAATAATGTTCTCTCAACTTCTTCCTTATTTTCAAACACTTATAGATTGCTGAATTACGAAAACTCCAAGGATTCAATGTGGGAGATCATCTGAATTCAGCAGGGGTCCCTCATTAGTGCTGAAATTATTCCGAGAAGTTAAGTAGCAGAATGCCTCATTAGAAAGAAGTACATGGTTATAATGCAGTTAGTGTTGGATGCAGAGAACAGATTGTCCTGGTATCAGTGAATGCTTCCCCGAGCTTCATTAGATGCATTCACTCAGAAATACATGGACATCACGAAAAGCATCTTTCATCTAAATTACTTTGTCAGGAGAAAGACTGACAATAAGTTTCCTTTGTCTTTAAACACTGCTATTCATTTAACTAAGCACAATCCAGATGACAAGTAGATACTGATAGAAGAAGTAAAGATTTTCCCATCCTGCCCATCCTCTCTCCTTCCCTTAGATTGTGCCAAGTGTGAAGAATCAGGACTATACATAGCATTCCTGGGGGCAAGAGGCTGACTCTGTAAACCGCTTAGAGAGGGCTGTAAAAGCACTGTGAAGCAGTATATAAGTCTTAAGTGCTACTGCTATTCCAATTAAGATGCTCTATTGTTTATGCCTATGCACAGAAACTTAGTCAACTAATTGTCAGGGCTAAATTGATGCTAGATAAGAGTCAACAGAATTCAAGAGAAGTTGGATTTAGAACCATTTGTGGGAATGCAAGGACTCTAGGCTGATTACTTGCTTAACTCCACCACCAGGCTCTGCCTGCTCTTTTCCTACAGGTTGGCGTGGGTGGTCAAAACAGCTAATAGATGCAAAGAGATTGTGCAGCATCTCAACACACAATGAATTAGAACCTAATTCAAATACTCCAATCGGTGAGTAAAAAAATAAAATCAATATGGCTAATGATATTCAATTAAAACAGGAATAAAATGAAAATACAAAGACAAGCCATTCGGTCTCTAAGAACCTGCCAAAGAAGACAAGTCTTGACAGTTAAACATACCCATGGAGCGGGACTATTTGGAACTCAATGGAGAGACTTATGGAAGAAGCTAGGTAATCATTACAAAGCTCTGCTTCCAACCTCCTGGGCTGAGAAAGTCTGGAACATCTACTCCCAAATATAATAAACCACTTCGGAGAAGTCCTAAAGATATCTGGCCTCCAGTTCAAGTTGTTTTATGGGTGATTACCAACCTCTTGAGTTTTACTCAGAAACCTACTGAAAGTCAAGGAGAGTTCTTACAGCTTAGATGCTGTCAAGTTAATGAGCTCTGACCCAGTAGTAGAGAGGGCCTGTTGCTTTTTGCCCCAACTGCAATTTGTGGGTAATCTTCAAGGCCAGCCCCAAGTATACCACACTGCCATAATCTGATGTAGAGGTAACAAGGGTGTGAGTTACTATTCTTAGAACCTCTTGCCTCACCTGTCAAACAACCAATCTATCTAGCTCTAAAGCAATAGGCTACCCATTTGTATTCTAAGAAACACTGGATATAGCCAGTTGAGTATGTCACTAGTTAATCCTTCAAGAGCAGTTTGAAGGTTACTTCAAAGAAAATAAAACCTTTGTACTCTCTGGACAGGATGACATCCATTTGAGGATTTCAAAAGGGAACCTCTGAATTATAGGATTAATACCAAGGTTGGGCTCAGGTTTCATATATAGGACTAATGGCTGACTTTCCAGATTAATTACCAATGAAAGACGAAGAGATATCTCAAACCATGGAAGTTGATGGAGAAGAGATCTACCTAAGACTTTGACAGGATTGAGAACACTAGGCTAAATGCACCTACTCCTGGACTCCCAGTGCATCTCGTTTTGAGAGGTCGATTCTGTTACTAATCTTATACAATTAGAGAATGAAGACTAAGAGATGCAACATAGAAAACGTGCTGTGTTTTGAAATTTGACATTTACAACCGAGTGCGAAGTGATTTTGCTAGCTCGGAATAAAGTCAAGACTTGTAATCCAGATGAGGAGTAGGAAGCTTAAATTACACTGGAAGACAACAGAAATTCAGAAGCAAAATTCTACGCAGGACTGAAGACGATATTAGATTGAATATTTTTTTAAAAAGCGATGCTGATGATCTGGTAGCATTGTTGAGGCCCTCAGAATCCTTATCTTTAACGTAATGAATCTTTTGCAGTTTTACAATAGAGTCCAACTTGAAGGGAAAAAGTGGCAGACGTTTATTGGCCAATAACTATACTAACACCTATCTGCTCCTTTTCAGCAGTTGTTTTTAGAGTATTTGTTTTTAATCTGCTTTACTATATTTGTGATTGACTGTGAAATACTAAACAAAACTAAGACAACAAAGTTATGCCAAACATATATGTACAACTAATCAAGGAGAGAAGCAACTTAGAACTGAGGAGAAATTTCCTGACAGTTAGAACAATTAATCAGTGGAACAGAAGTTGCCTCCAGAAGTGGTGAATGCTTCAACACTGGAAGTTTTTATGTAGATGTTGGATAACCATTTGTCTGGTGGTGTAGGGTTTCCTGCCTATGCAGTAGATTGGACTAGAAGACCTCCAAGTCCCTTCTAACTATTCTATTCTATTCTATTCTATTCCATTCCATTCCATTCCATTCCATTCCATTCCATTCCATGGTTACATGACTGCAGGACACTTCAACCAGTTGTCACCAAGTGCCCGAAATTCAGTCATGTCTAAAGAGATTGGATAGGACTGTACAACATTGAGGCATCCTTGGTGCTCTCTGAGATTGGTTGCTTTCTTGCAGACATTTCATTACCGAAACTAGATAATGTGGACTGATGACGTTACCTAGTTGGGTAATGAAACATCTACAAGAAAACCACTAAGCCCAGAGAGCACTCATTGCAACCCTGAGCTACAAATGTCCTTCTTTATTTGCACGACATTTTACGATGGCCAGAAGTCTCTTTATGAGACCTTTTGTAGCCCTAATTCCAAATGGTCGATTTAATGACTGGTCACAAGTCAAGGACGGCTTGTATCCGACCTCCACGCAGCAGGCATCAGAATAAACAAGGACTACTGAAATATATTCGGGTGGTCTGAAGTCCAAGTCAAAGAAACGAACCTTTTGATAGTTCTTCCTAACGAACATTCCTCGGGTGAAGGACTGGATCGTGAGAGCTGCTTGACGGATGGCTTGGTAGGCCCGGCGTATCCTTAACATTCGATATTGTTTCTGGAAAATAATGGCAGCTCTTGTTTTCCTTAGATGATCCGCCAATCTGCAGAAGAGTGAGGGGGATAAAGGTTTAGCAACGATAAATAAGGAGGACAACACAAACCGATTGTTCCTAATAGAAGTGCTCCTGTACCGATTTTCTGTCACTCTGCTGTTCTTTCTTCCAGATTTTATTTATTTATTTATTTTACTCCATCCAGTTTCCAACAGAGACTCAACAATTGTTGGCGATGGATTGTGGCTGGTCCTGGAATGGACATCTTTTGCAGAAGTGAATTATTGCCCACAATTCCTTTAAGTGTGCTGTTGCCTTCTTCGTGTTCCTTATTTTTGACAATAAGTCAATAGTGGCCCCAGTTGCATAACAGCCATAACAGTTATTAAAAAACAAGCACAATTTCCACTTCATTTATTTATTTGTTTCACTTCCCATGTCTTCTCTGGAAGCTCAAAGCAATACACTCAGGGGGGAAATTCAGCAGGTTCTGACAGGTTCTGGAGAACTGGTAGTGGAAATTTAGAGCAGTTCAGAGAACCGGCAAATGCCTCCTCTGGCTGGAGGTGGGAATGGAGATTTTGCAGTGTCCTTCCACCAGGAGTGGAAAGGGAATGGAGATTTTGCAGTATCCTTCCCCTAGGAGTGGGGAGGGAATGGGGATTTTGCAGTATCCTTCCCCCAGGAGTGGGGAGGGAATGGAGATTTTGCAGTATCCTTCCCCCAGGAGTGGGGAGGGAATGGGGATTTTGCAGTATCCTTCCCCCAGGAGTGGGGAGGGAATGGGGATTTTGCAGTATCCTTCCCCCAGGAGTGGGGAGGGAATGGGGATTTTGCAGTATCCTTCCCCCAGGAGTGGGGAGGGAATGAAGATTTTGCAGTATCCTTCCCCCAGGAGTGGGGAGGGAATGAAGATTTTGCAGTATCCTTCCCCCAGGAGTGGGGAGGGAATGGGGATTTTGCAGTATCCTTCCCCCAGTAGTGGGGAGGGAATGGAGATTTTGCAGTATCCTTCCCCCAGTAGTGGGGAGGGAATGGGGATTTTGTAGTATCCTTCCCCTGGAGTTGGGAGGGAATGGGGATTTTGCAGTATCCTTCCCCCAGGAGTGGGGAGGAATTGTGGATTTTGCAGTATCCTTCCCCTGCCAGGCCCACCAAGCCATGTCCACAGAACCGGTAGTAAATAATTTTGAATTTCATGAATGAATATAATTCTCACAGAGTTGTAATGTGTGGTGCTTCATCTAAGGCTCATTAAAATTAGAATATAGCAAGGAAGTGGATTCCTAGGAGGGAGGGACTGCAGTCCAGAGGAATAACAGGCAACTCAGCCCAGAGTTGTGTATATGTGTTGTGTGCAAGAGAAAAAGGATGAAGACTCCTGGGGCCAAAGTCACCCAACTGGCTTTCATGTCTAAGGTGGGACTAGAACTCCCAGTCTCCTGGTGATTGGCTCAAAGTCACCCAGCTGAATTCATGGCTAAGGTAGAACTTGAACTCACTGCCTCCCGCTTTCTAGCCTAATGCCTTAATTATTAGACCAAACATTGAATTAATAAAAATGGCAGCCCCACTGAAGATGTTTTCCTTTGAATTGCTCTAGCTGTACAAAATTTGTGGAGAATTCGTTTTTCTATCAGTGGAAGGTTTTACTATTTCAACCCTATTTTCTAGACTCAGAGCAACCATTATCCTCCGTCACTACATCCAATAAAGTTTTATTGCATTTTGTCAGAATGGATCTCTCCAATTTAGCCACGATAGTAACATTCAATCCTGGTCTCAATTTTAGTGGAAAATGTCTGGTTACAGATAGTCCACAACTGAGCCCAGCATTACAGTTGGTAAGTCATTACAGGTCATCGTGTGACTGGACTCAATGTTACAACATTTTCTTGCAGCAATCATTAAACAAATGCTGCAGTCACTGAGTGAATGCTGTAGTCATTAAACAAATCCATTTTACCCAATGAGTGATTTTTTTTTCTTTTAGTCAGAAACCAGAATAATTGACTTCAGGAAGAGAGATGCACATTATCATTGTACATAAATGGCGAGGAGGTGGAGAGGGTTGGTAGCTTTAAATTTCTGGGCATTTATATCTTTGAGGACCTCTTATGGACTATGAATGCTAACATGCTTGTGAAGAAGGCACAGGAAGAGGCTGTACATCCTGAGAATGCTAAGGAAGATACATCTATCTCAGCATCTACTTCTGTCCTACTATCGCAGCACCATTGAGAGTGTCCTGACATACAGCATTCTTGCATGGTATGGGAGCAGCTCTGCAGCGGAGAAAAAGCTCTACAGAGAATCATTAAAACTGCCCAGAATATCACTGGGCTCCAGCTACCAGCCCTGGGTGACATCTTCACATCTCGCTGTTTGAGGAAGTTGCATAACATTCTCTGAGACTCTTCCCATCCTGCTTACAATCTTTTTAGACTGTTGCCTTCTGGCAGAAGATACAGAACAATTAGATTTATATTTATATTTATTTATTTATTTTATACCGCCCTACTCCCGAAGGACTCAGGGACCACTCGTCTTCTGAATAGCTTTTATCCCAGAGCTATAGTTGCACTCAATGAAGAACTAAAGGGCCACCATCAGTGAGCTATTGGACAACACTACTTGGTCTGTTGTGTGGATACTTGGGTGGTTTAGGAGAGGGGAATTTTTTTGGTGGGGTGTGTGTGTTTGGGGATTGTTATGTGTGTTGGGCCCAGTCTCTGGCTGTTATGTGAATTTCGTTGTATGTGTCTAATGTGTATATACATACAATGACAATAAATACAGTAAAGAAGCAGACATTAGAAACTGGCAAAAAAAGCATTAAAAATCTACAATTGTGTGACTGCAAATGGCCATAAAAGTGAGCCAGTTGGCAAGCGCTCAAAATGTGATCATATGATCGCGCGCCCCCTCCCTTGAGGGAGGGGAAGCAGTCATAACTTTGAAATCAGATCATAAGGCGGTTTGGATTCTGTTCTAATTTTGAATGGTTGCTAGACAACTAGGCTTAACTCAAGGACCGGCTATACAAAATGGTAGCTATCAGATCTGACAGGGCTTCTAAATAATAATAATAATAATAATAATAATTTAATTTATAGACCGCTCCTCTCCCCATAGGGACTCGGAGCGGTGCACAGGGAAACTAAAACCACAATACAATATACACATATAGTTAAGAAAAAATTAAATATGAACCTGTGCTAAAATCCCCTTAATCTGCTAAAATACCCAATTAAAAAACAGCTAAACCCTGTAGAGAGAAGCTAACCAAGGCCGGCCAAACGGAGAGTTCGCCAACCTTTCCGGGTTGGCGGACCAGAGGGGGGGGAGGGGGGAAAGAGGGAATGGTTTTGTGGGAGGGGCAGGCATGAATGTGCATGCGCGCGCGCGCACGAGCGCCCATTGCTCACATGAGTGGGGCCGAGAGCTCTCATCGCACGAGGCCCCGAGTGCTTGTGATGCTTGCCCTAACCGGTTGTGCAAGTGGGGCTGCGACTGCTTGTACGAGTGGGGTTGTGCATGTGCATATGTGCCAGTGGTGGGTTTCAAATTTTTTAGAACCTACTCTGTAGGTGTGGCCTATTTTGTGGGCGTGGCTTGGCAGTCATGTGACAGGGTGGGAGTGGCCACCTTTTAAAATGTGGTGAAACTCATTTAACAACGCTCTTGCTTAGCAACCAAAATTTTGGACTCAATTGTGATGATAAATTCTTTCTTTCTTTCTTTCTTTCTTTCTTTCTTTCTTTCTTTCTTTCTTTCTTTCTTTCTTTCTTTCTTTCTTTCTTTCTTTCCTTCCTTCCTTTCCTTCCCGTTGGGTCACTGGCAGCGGCGGGCCAGATTTACTTCCAGGTAAGCCAGTGGAACCCCCTCTCACCGGTTCTCTAAATTTCACCAACCGGCTCTCGCGAGTAGGTGCGAGCCTGCAAAAACCCACCACTGATATGTGCGCACACTACCCGGGCCTTTACATGGCCCGCTTGTGAATAGGACCTGGGCCAATAGTGAGCTGTGGCCCGCAGGTTGGGGACCCCTGCAGGAGACAAATGGTAGTAAGGAACTCAGAAAATCTTGAAAGATTTAAACATTTCACTTATATCTTTTTTTACAAATGACCTTTCTTTGCGTACTTTCCATCACAGCAACTGTCACATTGTTTTTCCCCAATGCACCAGACAAGGATATGAGCTGAAAACTATGACTGGGGGGGCCTTAGCAATTTATTCTATTTCCTTGGTGGTAAGCGTGAGCATAAAGAGAGTTTTATTACTCTAGGACCTGTGGCAGTTCAGGAGAGCAGGACACTGAATAATATTCTCTGCACTTTCGATTTTTATCATCTAGGTACAAAAGTCTTCCAGGTCATGGTTTCATTTGTTGTTAAAAACAATTTTTATATAGTAATTCTAAAAAAAAATAATCCTTTTTTGTTGAGGTTCTTTCTTTTTATTCTTTTTGCTTTGGGATTGGGGTAATGGTAGTAACTAGGTTCTTTTTTTGTTAGGTGGAATCCTGAAAAGAAATGCCATAGAACAGTGACAGCGAACCTTTTTGGCACCAAGTGCCAAAACTGAAACGCGCATGCGCACACCGGATCCCAGAAACCCAAAGAGTAGCTGGCCGGTGTGCCTGTGCGTCCCGGCCAGCTGGTCTTCGGGTTTCCAGTGTGCGCATGCATGTCAGCCAGCTATCCTTCCGGTTGCCGGTGCACACTGGAAACCAGACCAGCTGGTGACGGCGCGCACGCCTACAGAGAGGGTTGTGTGTGTCACCTCTGACACACGTGCCATAGGTTCGCCATCATGACCATAGAAATTGCCTGTATCCCAGACCGTTTCCCAATTTATGAATAAAATAGCTTACTATTAAGAGAAAAGAAAATCCTAGAAGAATAGTTTCATATATGCTAATGAAATGATTGGTTCTGCTTTATCAGATGTGCTCAAGGAAAACTAGATAGGTATCTGTCTGAATGGCTTAAATATGTATTTGTACAGGAATTGGACTCAGGGGCTAAATGGTCTTTAAGCTCTCTTATACGATTCATATATCTAATTTTCATGACCCGGATAAGAAATGTAATTCTTCCATTATTCAAAAACGGAAGCAATGCAACTTGATAAGTTTCCATACATAAAGAACTCCCTGCAGATTTTACTCTGCTAGTCATTGCCAACTGTAAGGGTGTGTGTGTGTGTGTGTGTGTGTGTGTGTGTATTCATCTCTGTTTCAAGGCCATTGAGCCAGTGTTGTCTGAAGAGATTTCCGCAGTCATGTAGCCAGCATGATGTCAAGGAGCACTGTTATCTTCCCACCAAAGTGGTACCTATTTATCTACTCACATTTCCATCAGTGGTAGGATTTAAATTTTTTTACTACCAGTTCTGAGGGGGTGGCTTGGTGGGCATGGCAGGGGAAGGGTACTGTAAAATCTCAATTCCATCCCTCTCCAGGGAAAGGATACTGCAAAATCCCCATTCCCTCCCCACTCCAGGGAAAGGATACTGCAAAATCCCCATTCCCTCCCCACTCCAGGGGAAGGATACTGCAAAATCCCCATTCCCTCCCCACTCCAGGGGAAGGATACTGCAAAATCCCCATTCCCTCCTCACTCCAGGGGAAAGATACTGCAAAATCCCCATTCCCTCCCCACTCCAGGGGAAGGATACTGCAAAATCCCCATTCCCTCCCCACTCCAGGGGAAGGATACTGCAAAATCCCCATTCCCTCCTCACTCCAGGGGAAAGATACTGCAAAATCCCCATTCCCTCCTCACTCCAGGGGAAAGATACTGCAAAATCCCCATTCCCTCCCCACTCCAGGGGAAGGATACTGCAAAATTCCCATTCCCTCCCCACTCCAGGGGAAGGATACTGCAAAATCCCCATTCCCTCCCCACTCCAGGGGAAGGATACTGCAAAATCCTGATTCCCTCCCCACTCCAGGGCAAGGATACTGCAAAATCCCCATTCCCTCCTCACTCCAGGGGAAGGATACTGCAAAATCCCCATTCCCTCCCCACTCCAGGGGAAGGATACTTCAACATCCCCATTCCCTCCCCACTCCAGGGGAAGGATACTGCAAAATCCCCATTCCCTCCCCACTCCAGGGGAAGGATACTGCAAAATCCCCATTCCCTCCCCACTCCAGGGGAAGGATACTGCAAAATCCTCATTCCCTCCCCACTCCAGGGAAGAATACTGCAAAATCCCCATTCCCTCCCCACTCCAGGGGAAGGATACTGCAAAATCCCCATTCCCTCCCCACTCCAGGGGAAGGATACTGCAAAATCCTCATTCCCTCCCCACTCCAGGGAAAGATACTGCAAAATCTCCATTCCCTCCCCACTCCAGGGGAAGGATACTGCAAAATCCCCATTTCCTCCCGATCAGCTGGGACCCAGGAGGCAGAGAATAGATGGGGGGGGGGGGCATGTGAGCTGGTATTTACTGGTTCTCCAAACTACTCAAAATTTCTGCTAACGGTTCTCCACAACTGATCAGAACCTGCTAAATACCACCTCTGATTTGCATGCTTTCCAACTGCTAGGCTTGCAGGAGCTGGGGACAGGAGTTTACCCCATCATGCTGCCAGACTCGGGTCTCAAACCTGGGCTGCCAATTTCCAACTAACAAGCCCAGTATCTTAACCAGTAAGCCGCTGTGCTGCCCCATTTATGCTAGGCGAAGAAATGCCCACATTTCTAGCAAGCAAATTCTCCTGGGGGAAAACGTTTGCTAGATGCTTACCTGCGTGCCAGATACCCTCGGGTGAACCTCTGGATACTTAAAGCTGCCTCCCTGGTTTTCCTATACTTTCTTCTCTGCATCCAGCCGCGCACCGTCTTCTGTATCATGATGGTGGCAGCCCGGAACTTATCTGCGCGCAATTTTTCCAAGTAGGCCACCTGGCCAGCACGGAAAAAGATCTTCGTACGTCCAAACTGAAACTGGTCAGGGTCCTTGGGAAAGTATAAAAGGAAAACCGAGAATTTAAAAAACCATTTCTCCCTTCCTTCCTTCTCCCTAGTTTCCCTTCCTTCCTGTTCTGACCAAGAAGCAGGCTCCTTGTCCTGAGGAAAAAAAAACCCTTTTATTAATTGACTGTGAATTCTGCTCATTCACATCCAGCCAAGTCTTTCAAGGGAGGATTTACAGTCACAGACCTTATCTGGCTTGGAGAGCTGCCAGGCCGATATCTGCAGAATTTGGCAAGGATCCTCTGAGAGTCACAAACCAGTTAAGTGAATTAATTGTCTCCTGAAAACTCCCCCCCCCTTTCGCTCCTCTTTTATTTCCTCTGGGAGGGGCCGTTCATCGTCCACCTGTGGCCTTCCTCCCAAGTCGACCCCTGTTCTTTAGCTGTTCCCTTCGTCTGGCAACTCTGGGCATGTGGACACTGGGAACAGGCTCCAGCTGTTCATCTGTCCCACTGATGTCCGACTCTGAGGAAGCCGATAACTATCAGATGCCCCATCTCTGCCTCCGATGCAGAGCCCCCATCAGAGTCTTTTCTAGACTCCAGGACTGGCCCATGTTCCTCCCCAACCTCCTTACTGTCCGAATCTGCTGCCAGCTTTCTTTCTTTCTTCCCTCCATCCCTTCCTCCCTTTCCTTCCGCCAAATTTGAGCATACCATTGTTTAAGGCAATATGTGGCCTAGTCAAGTGTTTTGCTCGGCTGAATCATATACAAATAAAATATACAATAATAATACAATAATAAGGGACGTTAGAGGTCATCTAGTCCAACTCCCTGCCTAGGCAGGAAGCCCTATACTATTTTAGACAAATGGCTATCCAACATCTTCTTAAAGACATGCAGTGTTGGGGCATTCGCAACCTCTGGAGGCAAGCTGTTCCAGGAAATTTCTCCTCAGTTCTAAGTTGCTTCTCTCCTGGATTAGTTTCCACCCATTGCTTCTTGTTCTGCCCTCAGGTGCTTTGGAGAATAGTTTGACTCCCTCTTCTTTGTGGCAACCCCTGAGATATTGGAACACTGCTATCATGTTTCCCCTGGTCCTTCTCTTTACAAAACTACATACCCAGTTCCTGCAACCATTCATCGTATGTTTTAGCCTCTAGTCCCCTAATCCTCTTTGTTGTTCTTCTCTGCACTCTTTCTAGAGTCTCCACATCTTTTCTACATTGTGGTGACCAAAACTGGATGCAGTATTCCAAGTGTGGCCTTACCAAGGCCTTATAAAGTGGCATTAACACTTCCCGTGTATATGGTAGAACAATAAGATGTATCCAAGTTGGCACTTAACAAAGTATGGTTAAAATAGGAACATGATGATAGGCAAATATTTTTTCAGTAAGGAACAGAATTCAGCTATATTAAAGGATCCTCACATACTGCATAACAGTACGATACGCTGGTTTAACCGCTGCGGACAGGAAGGCACTACAGAGAGTGATCAGTTCGGCACAACAAACCATTAGTTGGCCTCTAACACCACTGGATAACATTGCCAGGTCTCTCTATTTCAGCAGAGTCAGGAAGACACTTAGGAATCAGCGGGAGGTTTTACTTATTTTTACCACAGTTTCGCCATGCGCATGCTCACTTTACACACACGCATACCTTCTGCACACGTGCCCGGCATTCTGTGCATGCGCTTTGCTTGCATGTGTGCCTTCCGCGTATGCATTCGCCCTAAAAAACATGGCTAAATAGGACACCATAGAGCAGGCTATTTGCGGGATCGGATCCTGCCTCATACATCCACACGGCCTATTCGCTCACACAGAGAGGGACTTCTCTGGGTGCCGTCCACTAGACTTTGTCACCGGGCGACGCCCAGGGGAAGGGCTCTCTCTGTGGCGGGCCCAGCCCTCTGGAACGACCTTCCCCCCGACATTAGAACAACCACGGACCTCCGCTCCTTCCGTCTAAAACTAAAAACATATTTGTTCTGCTTGGCCGGCCTAGGGTAGTCTCCCTTCTATGGGGTTGTTAATAATTTTAGATGGGGATTCTAGTAATTTTTAACTGGGAATTTTTAGCGCAGGGATATTATTTAATTCGTTTTTATTACGTGTGTATATTTATTGTTTTATTTGCCCTATGCACCGCTCCGAGTCCCTTCGGGGAGAGGGAGCGGTCAACAAATTAAATTTATTATTTATTATTATTATTAGGGGAGGGTGGACAGGCCCACCCACAATCTCCGCTATTGGTTTGTCTGAACCGCTCCGAAGCGGCTGAATACCACCTCTATTAGGGATGATTCACACCCTGACCAGTGTCCCTTTTCACTTTTTTCATTGGGTGGAAGACACCGAAGTGTAGCCAGCCAGACAAACAGGTTTAAAAACAGCTTCTACTCATGGGCTGTCAGACTCTTAAACACAATCACAATGACTCCTCTACATATGGAAACGTATGATAATTTTTTTCCCTCCCAATTATTTGTATAAGGATTATTTTCTATTCTATTCATGCTATCTTGTATTTTTTTTTGTTATGGATTATACCAGTAGAGGCTAAACCAATTTCGTTGTATACATGATATACAATGACAATAAAGGTTAACAACAACAACAGCAACAACAATAATAATGTCCCAGTTGTAATTGGAGCCCTTGGTGCAATACCTTAAAGCAGGGGTCCCCAACCCCCGGGCCGCGGACCGGTCCCGGTCCGTGGCTTGATAGAAACCGGGCCGCAGTGAGCAGTGCAACTCTTAGAAAGGGCTGGAGAGGAGGAGGAGGAAACAGCCACCTGGGCAGAGCACGCACTAGAGGTGGGAGAGCGCAGGCGTAGCCGCTCGCGCCATTGGGGGCCTGAGAGGGGCGAGTCAGCCGACTCACCACCCCCCGCGGGTGCATGCGCCGCCTGTACCCCCTCCCCTTTACTCCCCCTTACGCCGGCCGAGCCATGGCCACCGGTCCACGGAATTTATTTAACATCAAAACCGGTCCCTGGTGCCAAAAAGGTTGGGGACCCCTGCCTTAAAGGGCTACCTCGCTATTTGGAAATTCTAAATTTACCGGACTTGAACATTCTGTCTCTACAAAAAACCACCCTACTTGGAATAGCTTATATCCTCCGACGTTACCTTAACAGTTCCTAGGTCCCTGGTTAGGACTTGAGCTGTTGAGCTACCAACTAGCCCCAAAGGCTGTGAATCTCACCAAAGATTAACCACAGAATAATAATAATAAAAATGATTCTTCCAGACATGTTAGTAATTCCATTGATCCCATCATTCTTTGGACTATATCATTCATATAGTATAAACACCTGGAAAATCTCTGCAACTTGACTCAGATCATAAAAATGATTTTTATTTCTTTTTATATACATTGTAATTCTTAATGGATGTTAATAGAAACAAATGATTGATTGCATCGAATTTACGATATGATATGTATGTATCTCTCTCCACCTTATATTGAAAAATTTTGTATGAAGTCTCGGAGGCGGCCACCACCTCCGACATGGAAGCCCTAAAATATTTCTATGTATATCCTATATACCCTTTTTCCCTTTAAAAATTTGTAAAACCAATAAAATTATTGTTTTAAAAAAAATCTTTGCAGCTTATTCAAAACCATTTTTTAAAATAAGTTTTGAATTGATTTTGAATAAGTTGCAAAGATTTTTCAGGTTCTTTGGATATAGTTAAACGGAGAGGTAGAATTATGGATGTAGGACTTTAGTGATGCTGGATTATGTGCCAACCTGATTGGTTGGCTGGTTGATCTAATAATGTACAGTAGCTCTGACATCTTACCTTAATTAGGCTTTCCAATAACGTTTTACAAATCAGTATCTTGTCTTTCTTTTTCGAAATACTTTTGTCTTTCATAAGCACTCGATACCGATTCAAGAAGTCATGGTAGGTCCACCTAAAAAAAATGGCAATAAATCCAGAAATCAGCGGGGAGACATTAAATCAAACAAGTGAGTGGTGCAGCCATCTTTGATGTTGAGTGCTAAAAACTGACAGCAAAACTGTTATTATACATCCTAAGATCTATTTAATCATTTGGAAAATTGGTATACCGATCAAGGAGAATATTTGTAGGTCAGAGTTGAAATTGTATTAAATTTTAATTGTATTAAATTTCTATCCCGCCCTATCTCCCAAAAGAGGGACTCAGGGCGGCACACAGGGACTTAAAAACCCACAATACAAACAGTACAAATTCTACAAAATTTAAAACTATTATTAAACAATTTAACCCGTGCTTAAAAGAGACATTTAATTTAAAACCCAAATCTAATAAAACATGGTTAGCAGTTATGCCAGGCCGGCCATACGAAAAAAATAGGTTTTTAAAGTCCGGCGGAAGAGGCGAAGATCGGTGATAGTCCGGAGGCCTGGGGGGAGGTCATTCCAAAGGGCGGGACCTGCCACAGAGAAGGCTCTTCCCCTGGGCGTCGCCAGCCGACATTGTCCAGCGGACGGCACCCTAAGGAGGCCTTCCCTGTGGGAGCAGACAGGTCGAGTGGAGGTATGCGGTAGAAGGCGGTCCTGCAAGTAACCAGGCCCACTGCCATGGAGCGCTTTAGAGATGGTCACTAAGACCTTGAAACGCACCCGGAAGGCTACCGGCAGCCATTGCAGCTCGCGCAGGAGAGGTGTTACATGGGAGCATTTTGAAACTCCCAAAATCCCCCGCGCAGCCACATTCTGCACCAACTGCAGCCTCCGGTGCATCTCAAGGGCAGCCCCATGTAGAGAGCATTACAGTAGTCTAGGCGCGAAATGACAAGAGCTTGAGTGACTGTCTGTAAGGCGCCACGATCCAGAAAGAGGCGCAACTGGCCTATCAGGTACACCTGATGAGAAATGAGGGGTCCTTAGTGCTCTCTGACCTTGGTTGTTTTCTTGCAGATGCTTCATTACACAAAAGTGCATCATTAGCGCTGCTGATGTTACCTAGTTGGGTAATGAAAAGTCTGCAACGAAACAACCAAGCTCAGTCAGAGACCACCAAGGACTCCTCAAAAAATGCTATAGCTGCCAATATTAAGTGCGTACCTTTGGGTGGCTCACAATACTTACAAAGACAATATAAAACTCATAACCAAGTAAAACAATAGTCCGGGGGACGGGGACGGGACACGGACAAGTACTCAGGCATCACGTAAGACTTCCATAAGATACACCCACAGTGGCAAATTGGGAAAAGCCAAGGCTTTAACTGCTGTGGCCTAGAGGTGGAGCTCTTGCCTCACAATCAGAAGGTTGTGAGTTTGATCCTAGGTAGAGGCAGATGTAGGGTCTCCTGCTTGGGCAGGGGGTTGGGTTAGATGACCTGCAAGGTCCCTTCCAACTTCCACTCTCCTCTCCTTTTCCCTTCCTTCCTTCTTTTTCTCTGCCATCTTTATTCCCTTTGTTTTATGCTATTTTCTTATTTTTAAATGTCTTCAACAATTTGTAAACCGTTCAGAGTTGTTGGGAGTCAGGCCAGTGGTGGGATTCTATTTTTTTTTTTTTTACTTTCGGTTTTGTGGGCGTGGCTTGGTTGGCATGGCATGGTGGGCGTGACTTGGTGGGCGTGGCAGGGGAATGATCCCCATTTACTCCAATCAGCTGGGACTCGAGAGGCAGAGAATAGAGGGGGGCAGAGCCAGTTAGAGGTGGTATTTACCTGTCCTCTGAACTACTCAAAATTTCCGCTACCGGTTCTCCAGAACTGGTCAGAACCTGCTGAATGCCACCTCTGGTTCAGACATATTATTTCAAGCAGGTGATTCTATACACAACAATATGAAATCATAGCTGTGTGTTTCTAGGTGGTGTTGATACACATCAAGTTCCTCCCAAGAACCCAGAATGTTCTATTCTCCCGTGTCCATTTCTTACCAGGAAGTTACACTTTGTACCTCTGCATTTTCTTCGGTTCTTTTGATATTTTCACCCTTTCAGTTAATTGGCTTAATCTTTCCTAGAGCACAAATGTCATCACAATCCACTCCTTGTTATCATTATGACACGATTACATCTTTGTTCAAGAAATGTATATGTCACTTTTGGACTCTGTACTGTTTTAACTAATAAAAACTTGCGTAAAATAGGTTACCTTTGCCTTACAGTGGTACATCTGATGTTTAAACGTTTTTCCCCCACTAACACTGGTTTGGAATCAGCTTCCTGTTCCAATATTCATTAATTTGAGAACAGCTGCTTTAAACCTAAAGTGGATTTTTTTTTTGCTATTTTTCAGGGATGACTACTTTTTTTCCCCTCTTTCATTTTAAGTTATCTTCTACTCTTGTGCAATGAGCCAAACTGAAACGGGCCTATTCAGTTTAAATCAAATAAGATGCAGTGATGTAATTATCTCAAGAGACAAGAAAATCACCAGGAAAGCCTGCGGTAAAGATTCCTACAAAACTAATGTGAAACATTTTAAATTCCTCCATTATATCAGGCTCCAAAAACCAAGAAGACCCACTGTGATTCTTCCCAGCTGATTTATTTACTGTTCCTCAGCCATACACAGAGTCCTGCCAAGCTAAAGCATTCTACCATTCCATAAAGCCAATACTCTGGGAGCTATTAGGGAAGAGCTGTCTTCCCCCTCATTCGCTCACGAGAACCATCCCACCTGTGTTGTCTCTTACTCCTCTGAAATGTATCCCCTCCCTCCTGGGAATCCAGACTACATTCCATCACAGTTATCCCTGGAAAGCTTTAAGACTGAACACGCAATGCAGATCTTAAAAAAAAACAAAAAAACCTTGTCTTTCTTTCTTTTTTAAGGCCTTATCATATGCACCCCAAAAGGGCTACAATGAAAGGATAACGTACCCATTAACTGTTTTGCTGTTCTTTGCGTCCCCATGAAGAGAAATGGAAAGTATTTCTCTGACACTTCAGCTTCAGTGAAGGATGAGAGCAAAGCTTCAAAATGCTACTAGTTCATATCAAGGTACTATCTAGTCTGTTTCTATGAAGGCTAAACAAGAGGCTCATCATTTGGTATTACCGTATTTTTTGAGTACAAGACGCACCTTTGTCCCTCAAAAAAAGAGGCTGAAAATCTAGGTGCGTCTTATACACGGAATAAAGCATTTTTGCCTCCCGAAACTCCGCCCCTTCACCAAAATGGCCCTGTATAGCTTTTAGAAGGCTTTCAGAGAGTTCTGGGGAGGGCACAAATGAGCAAAAAATGGGCCGTTTTTTGCCCCCTCCCAGCAGCACTCTATAAGCTTCCTAAAGGCTATCCATGCCCTCTTTCTGGAAAAAAAAAACCAGGCCCGTTTTCATGAAAAATGGGCCATTTTTGGGAGATTTGCGGAATGCAAAAACGTTTTTTAAAATTTTCCTCTTCAAAATCGTGCTGCGTCTTATACTCCGGTGCGTCTTATACTCTGAAAAATATGGTAGTAATCCTTTGGCTTTCCTTTTTTTTAATGTTCAGCTGGTTTTACTATGTTTTGGATGCTTATATTTATTATCTCTTCATTTGTAAATGCTGGATGCCGAGATAACTTTTGCAAGCCCTTTATCAATACTGAACGTTATTTACAGTTAGTCCTCAACTTACAACAGTCCATTTACTGACCGTTCAAAGTTACGATGGCACCAAAAAAAAAGTTTAAAAACCTGTTTCCCACAGTTTCGACCTTTACAGCATCCCCAAGAACGCATGATCAAAATTCTGATGCTTTGAAGGTACTTCAGATACTTGTGGCTGTTGCTGGGACCCAAGGTCACGGGATCACCTTTTGCGACCTTCTGACAAGCCAAATCAACAGGGAAGCCAGATTCACGTAAGAACCGTGTGCTTGACTTAACAACTGCAATGATTCACTTAACAACGGTGTCAAGAAAGGTCGTAAAAAAGAGGCAAAATTGGCTTAACAAATTGGGCTCAATTGTGGTTGTAAGTCAAGGTTGTATATAGGAGAAGAGAGGTGCAATCGCAATATCAAGAACTGCATGAGCAGGGAGGTGAGAGCCACAGGTGGGCACTGCAGAGGATGCGTGGGCACTACGGACAGGCATTACAGAAGAGTAGGTGTGTGACATGCAGTGCTGACAGGTCTGCGTCAGGTCTGCAGTCATATTCCTTTTAGGATCTTTGGCCTGTCACACACTCTCTCTTTCTTTACTATGCTGTTCATTAGTGGGGAATTGGGAGGGGGAATAGTAAGGAGTAGAATGTGTTGTCAAAATAAAACATTCCTTTCTAGAAGCCTGTTCTGACTCCCTCCCTTCACAAGATAATTAACTAGATGGACTGCTACTTGGCAGCTTGCCTGAACTAACCTGAACTAGACTGAAAGATTACACGACACAATTCTCCAACTCTGTAGCTTCTCTGTTGTTTCCTGCAAACCTACTCTTCACAGAGGATTTCTTTTAAAGCCTCTTGGGAAGGGCCAGGCAATTAGGCAGCTGATACTGATTATCTGCGATGGCGTCGTTCTGCTAATTGCCTCCTCTCAATCCTTAGCCTGACATCCGGGACAAACTAGGTTTCCTCCTCTAGAGTCGACTCATAGGACTCCTCACTAGAGGAATCTATCAGCAGCTCATCCAGAGCTGGCTGGGCCACAACAAAGCCCAAGGTCATCTTTTGTCTTCACACCTCTGCACCTGACCGGAACTAGATGGGTGGAAATGCCAGCATGGCAGTGGAAGATTGGCCCATGTGATGGACTTGTGGGTGTGGGGGCAAGGTCTTGAACGTTCAACTGGGTGGGGAAAACCCAGGAAGCTTCGGGTTTCCACAGATGTATCCAACATGTCTCTCTTACTAAATTGGAACTTTGATAAAAGCTATGCCTTGAACTCTGATTTCATTCTGGATGATATTTGGAATGCTGACACACAGGAGCATAGGTGGGCAGGTGCTATGGCGTACAGGCAGGCATAGGAGCATGGGTGGGCCGACAGAGCATTGCCAAGTGTGATCCTGCAAAAGCAGAGTATATACTATGGAGCAGAGGTCACCAACCTTTTGGATCTCAGAGACCACTAAATTCATAATTTTAAATCCTGCAGAGCACTAATACGATTTTTTTTTTTTTTAAGATAAATCTTTTGGTCTTTCGGGTGCGCTTCAAGGTTCTAACGATCATCTTTAAAGCGCTCCATGGCTCGGGGCCTAGTTATATGCGAGACCACCTCCTGCCCCATACATCCCTTAGACCGATATGCTCCCACAGAGAGGGCCTCCTCAGGGTGCCGTCGGCCGGACAATGCCGACTGGCGACACCCAGGGGGAGAGCCTTCTCTGTAGCGGGACCAGCCTTTTGGAACGACTTGCCCCCTGAACTCTGTACCATTTCTGACCTCCGCCTCTTCCGCAAGTGTTTGAAGACACACCTATTCCAACTAGCAGGCCTTGCGTAGCCTCCAATACTGACTCGTAGATAGTTTTAAAATGGGGATTTAAATTCGGTTTTAGCCCAGGCCTTTAGTTGAATAAGTTTTTAAAAAGAAAAAAGTTTTTATATGTTTGTATGTTTTTAATGTTCCTGTGCGCCGCCCTGAGTCCGTTTGGAGAAGGGCGGGGTATAAATTCAATAAATAAATAAATAAATAAAATAAATAAATAGCATTTAGTGCAATATAAAAAATGCAAATAATTTTTCTGCAAACCACCACATTTTTTCACAGACCACCAAGACGTTTCTCTACTCATGTAGCCAGCATGACTAAACGCCAAAGGCGCACGGAACGCTGTTACTTTCCCACCAACGGTGGTTCCTATTTTTCTACTTGCATTTTTACGTGCTTTCCAACTGCTAGGTTGGCAGAAGCTGGGACAATAACGGGAGCTCATTCCATTACGTGGCACCAGGGATTCGAACCGCCGACCTTTCTGATCGACAAGCTCAGCGTCTTAGCCACTGAGCCACCGCATCCATTCAAGGCTTAAATAAATATTTCAGGAGCAGAACAACAAACCAGTTGTCCAAATTTTTTGTTAAAAAATCATGAAAGAAAAAGGAGAGAGTAGAGGACAAATTACATTTGTGACTCGGATAGCGCACGCCAAATCACAAGGACCCTGAAACACCAAGAGCATCTTTTCATGTCGGAGCACCCAAGCCATCAATCTCTGCAGTTTAAAAAAAAAGGGAACACTGTAGGTAGTGCTTCACAGTCGGAAGTGATGGAAGGCCACAGGGCAGACTCCCTCTGAAGCAAATTGGCTCAGATCTTGCGTCTAAAACGACTGCCCTGGTGATTACACTGAAGGTATCATTCTTACAAGCTGTCAAGTTTAAACTAGCAAATTCTCTCTATTATTTTGACAGGTTACCATAAATATTATATAAAGGTCTTCCATTACTTTGAGAATGGAGGGTGAAATCTGTTAAACAACTCCCCAAATTAATAGAGGAAGGAGGGAAATTCCTAGTAAGAGCTGCGAAACTTTATCCTAAAAATGTTACTGTAGGAGAAAGATGATCAGTAGCTTTCTATTCTATTAGTCCAGTGGTACAGGAGGAATTTCTCATGAAATGGCTACAGGTAGTCCTTGACTTACAAACCACAATGGAGCCCCAAATTTCTGTTGCTGAGAGAGAGAGATAAGCGAGTTTTGCCCCATTTATGACCTTTCTTGCCACAGTTGTTAAGTGAATTTTGCAGTTGAATCTGTCAGTGTGTATGAGAGTTCATGACTGGCAGAGACATATGATTAGGCATAGCAACTAAGTCAGTCAAGGAGGGCTGTTTGGAAACTGAAACAGTATTTGCTGAAGACAGCTAGGAGCCTGGGCGTGGCTTAGCTCTGCAGCTCTGAGTCTGTGCTGAGCTGAGCTCAGAACGGCTGTGCTGCTCTGAACTGAAGCTGAAACTGTTCTCTCCTCTGCCTGTACTTGCTTGTATTTGCTACCACGTTGGAAAGCCTGCTTTTGGTATTGTATATTTACTTATGTGTTATGCTGTATATAAAGAGAAGTTAATGATTCCTGCTGAATCAGTTATCTCTGTGTGCTTTCTGAATTTGATTGCTGCAACAAACTCTGACAGAATCTGCAGTTGTTAAGTTAGGAACACGGTTGTTAAATGTATTGGGCTGTCCCATTAACTTTGCTTGTCAGAAGGTCGCAAAAGTTGATCACACGACACTGGAACATTGAATCTGGCATAATTATTGTATTTTTTTTTACGCACCAGAGTATAAGACGCACCAATATTTTGAAGAGGTAAATTTTAAAAAAAGTTTTTGCACTCTGCAGGCCTCCCAAACCCTCTGCACGCCCCCCCCTTTCCCCCCCCCCCCAAAAAACAGGGTGTGCAGAGGCTTGGGGAGGCTTGTAGAATGCTCCTGGGGGCTGGGGCAAAACCAAGCAAAAAACAGCCCGTTTTTCACTCGTTTTTGCCATCCCCAGCCCCCAGGAGCACTTTGCAGACTTCCCAAACCCTCTGGCCGTCCATTTTTGAGAAAAACGAGATGCGTGTGGGCGGGGTTTCAGGAGGCCAAACATATATATTCAGTGTATAAGACGCACCCAGATTCTCACCCTCTTTTTTGGGGGGAAAGGTGCATCTTATACTCAGAAAAATATGGTATATGTCAGTGGCCATGTGTCAGAATTTTGATCACGTGACCATGGGGATGCGCCAACGGTCATAAGTGTGAAAAATGGTCAAGGGTCACTTTTCTTCCTTTGTAACTTTGAACAATCACTACATGAACTGTTGTGTGTCAAGGGCAACCTGTAATAAGATAACCTAAACCCGTGATGGCGAACCTATGGCATTAGTGCCACAGGTGGCACGCAGAGCCATTTCTTAGGGCACGCGAGGCATTGCCCTGTCAGCTCCAGCGCGCTTGTGTGCGGTGGCCAGCTGATTTAGGGCTTCTTTTGAGACCGTTTTTCGCCCTCTGGAGGCTTCAGGGAAGCTCTTGAAGCCTCTGGAGGTGGGGAGGGAAGGCTGTTTTCACCCTCCCCAGGCTGATAGAAAGCCTCTGGAGCCTGGGGAGGGCGAAAAAAGTGCGCCAAAAGCAGGGGGTCACACGCATAGCATTATGGGTGTGGCATGCCCACGCACGCCCCCCCCTGCGCTCCCCCCCGCTTTTGGCACGCGAGCCAAAAAAGGTTAGCCATCACTGACCTAAACTGTCTATACCCTGCTTGGTACAATGTTATCTAGAATTCCCTATTGCCAGTATCAAAGAGAGAAACCCTTCTCTACTCTGCCTGGAGATGTCTGGTGGACCATGCCTGGAGGACTTTCAACGCATATGAATTAGGCCTTTCAGTTTTTACAATTTCTGAGCCAAGAGCTGTATTTTAACTGAGGGGTATGCTGAAGGCTACAAGCCAAAAACTAGCAACAAGAACAAATTGTAAATTGGAATTAATTTACGCGTTCTGAGTGTACATCAGTGTATGGTGCGTGCCTCATGGTGGGTGACATGCTAGCAAATCAGATGAGTGCGTAAAATCTAGGGGCAGATGGAAACCAGCCTCCTTTGAAAAGGAGAGAGACTGCCATTACCTAAGGCAGGGTTGTGCGACTATGGGTCCTTAGCGACCTGTGGACTTCAATTCCCAGAATTCCTCAGCCAGCCCTGGCTCAGGAATTCTGGGAGTTGAAGTCCACAGGTCATACAGGGGCCATAGTTGCCCATCTCTGACATAAGTCATGAACAAAGGAGAGGCACAAAAGGATTTGAATATTATTTTGATATTTAGTTTGCTTTAGAGATCCTAGTTTGCACTGAACAGCAGTCAATGCAACCACATTTCAGGCCATTCCTTGCCAAACTCTTTGCATTATGACCAGGGTGCCTTGTCGCATGGTCACATGACTACAATTTGTGGCATTTTCTGCTGGTTTTCAGCAAAAAACCACATTAATTCAGAGAGTGGATTCAGACTTATGACTCTGTGATTCCCTTAACAACTGCCATTAAAAAATCATTGAATGATTAGATATGGCTACGTGATGCCTCGAATTACGACTGAAATTCTGGTCCCGGTTAAGGTTTTAAGTTGAGGAATACCTGTACCTTTTTCATCTTAATTTCAGATATACCCTTGGAATATGTACAGTTGGACAAGCCCTCAAATACACTTTTTGTAAATGAAAACAATCAGGTGCAAACACACACAAACACAAGATCTCTCCATCGTTGCTTTTCCCAAAGTGAGCACAGCAAAATATCCAAATAATTCAAAATAGATTGAAACATTGATATAGAACGTGTTTATATAGAGAAAGCTAAATTTGCTGACTGGTTAATCTATGCTTCAGATTCCCTCTGGTGTTTGACCTGTGGTCAGGGTATTATATCTACATCACAACACAGAGGTCAAGATTTATCTCTGAAATAGCCCGCTCTGCTCCAAATGTGATTTTATATGCCAGCGAAGAAGCATGATATTTATTTTGGGAAAGAATCAATGCTATGAAAAAAATCATATCTTTAAAATTACACTGACCAGCATGCCGAGACACTAATTAACGGTGGAAAAGGAATTGTGTCATATTGCAGAAAATTCAGGCCGCGTTCCTGAATTGTATGCCAAGTTCACCATAATATGGTGTGTTGTGTTCTACGTTCAACAGGCAACACCATTTAAAGGGAGAAAAATGGCTTACAAACTGAGGACATCCTACTAAACCCCAAAAAGTAAACTAACCACAGAATGGAATGGAATGGAATGGAATAGAATAGAATAGTTGGAAGGACCTTGGAGGTCTTCTAGTCCAACCCCCTGCTTAGGCAGGAAACCCACTACAACATGGTTTAGGGTTGCATGCAAACCATTTTGAATGTTTCTCAATGCATACTTAAACCCTGTAGCTTTTCATGCAGGAGAAAGCAAGATTTGGGGGGGAAATTGTCCAGATTGAGCTTTACATAGAGAAGAAACTAGTTAAGGAGTTCTAAGGTTCTACCAAAAAGTTCAAATTTCACAGAGAAAAGCTTCGATTTTTGTTTTTATGCACTCTTAAATATTTCCCCGGCACGCCCTTAGAGTAAGTAGGGTCTCCAATCCAACTTTATGACTTGTGGACTTCGACTCCCAGAATTCCACAGGCAGCCATGTTGACTGAGGAATTCTGGGAGTCGAAGTCCACGAGTCGTAAAGTTGCCAAGGGTGGAGCCCGCTGCTCCAGAGTTGACTTTCTCAGTCTTTGTCTTCTGCATTATTTTAAAGCACGATTGTTATTGGGAGGGGGAAAAACAGAAATATAGAATTGTTTTGTAGTGAAAGTCACCTGGATGGGTAGCCTGCTGCACTGATACGGATGGTCTCCAACACTCCACACGCTCTAAGTTGTTGTACTGCTCTCTTTGGATCGAAGCTGTCAAGACACAATTGATGGCTTAGTTTAGTTTATTTTTCAATTTATATACCGCCCTTTTCACCAAAAAGGCGGTGCACAGAAAGATAAAACCTCACAATATACAAAATTTAAAAAACAATTAAACCCACATAGCTGTGCTAAAATTGAATAAATAGTTAAAATCATAAATAACAAATTAAAATAGTCCCTAATCTATGCCAGGCCGGCAATCTAAAATAGTCCCTAATCTATGTCATGGCACTCATGAACATGTCTGTACAACACATTCTGATCCCGGTTCATTTATAGCAGGGGTCTCCAACCTTTGCAAGTTTAAGTCTGAAGGACTTCAGCTTCCAGACTTCTTTGCTGGCTGGAGAATTCTGGGAGCTGAAGTCCTTCAGACTTAAAGTTGCAAAGGTTGGAGACCCCTGATTTATAGGATCTATGAACTCAATTCTAAACTTAAGAACAACCTTCCTAAACTTTAAACACTTCCATAAGCTTGCATTGAACTCTCAACATGACTTATCAATAATTTGATTAAGTTTAGCAAAATATAAAATACAAAAGAAGATGAAAATAGAGGGAAAAGGAGGGAGGGAAAAGGAATGTAGGGTAAAGGAGAAAAAAACATTTTCTGACACTTTTTAGAACAGTTGAGTAAGATAGTAGCACCCTCACCTTTTTACGTTTACCTACTAATATATTCTAGACATTTTTTAAATAACGAACTTATCTAATCAGCAAAATCCAAAGTTTCATTTTCCCCCCATCTCAAGCACAAAATCAAGAAGCGATTTCTAAGTAGAAGCAAAATTGGATGTGTTCTTTTCTTTGACTAAAGCTGACAATTTAGCCACCTCTGCTTGTTCAGTTCAGTTTTCCAGCCATTCATTCGTTCGTCATTGGAATTAAAGTATTTCCCTATTTTTTTTTTTTTTTGCATAAAGCATTCTTGCTGCTATCAACAATACAGAACAGCAAAGTTCCGAATTTTTTTCTCTTGCAGATTCTTTTGCATTTAATATCTCGATACACTTCATAAAATTATTGATAAATCGATATGCCTTGAAGGTGCCAGGTTGGGGGAAAGCTGTTCAGTTCATACTCGTGCTTCATTAATGGCTTCTTGATGGAATTTCCAATTTTTATCTCACCTTCCCAGAAAAGGCTTCAAACGTTCCAGCAACGGGTTCGCTGCCCCGTTGCTGGGTGGATCTGAGCATGATGAGCATGGCACAGTCAAATGCCGCTTGAAAAGGACGGGCGCCTGGCGCTTGGAACACAGCAATTGTTTTTTGATATAACTTTATTAAAAGAAACACAAAAGCAATTGTTCAGGAACATGTTTTACTTGGAGCAAAGGGTATCGGATTATTTTCCCCAGCTCGAGCCATCATCAACAGCGACTGGAAAATGTCACTACATGAAACAAGAAAATTGAAATGCTGCCTTCAGAATCTGTGAAGGGGGATGGCGTGGTAGAGGACAAAGATTAATTCCTTATTGCCCTAAAGAACAGGATCGGATCAAATGAGATCAAGTCGAGTGAAGGAGGCTGATAATCAAGCATTCTGACAATACAATCAATTGCCCCGAAGGCTCCTTTTTTCTCTTCTTTTTGATAGAGAGCTTCAACCAATGTTGATGTTTAAGCTGGGTTGAGAATGCTCTCGGTTTCCAGCACAAAACAACGGATTAATTAAATTGTAGTAGGCGGCCTCCGTGATTCTTTCCGGTGCTATGATTTCATATCCTTTTTCTTGTGAATGAAGGCGAATATATGTGTCCCAGCATAATGTGGCAGGATCTCAGTCAGTCTACTGGTTTTAGTGACCAGAGTTTTAGTCTTCCATGTTTTCAGACTCGTCGCTGGAGCCCATCTGCAGGGAACTTTTTTCTAGCCGAGAGCAGGGGTAGGCTTCAAAAATGTCAACAACGGGTTCTCTGCCCGATTGCTGGCTGGGCGTGGCCACCACAGCGGGAGGGGGGTGTTGTCGCCTTCCCCAGGCTCTGGAGGCTTTCCTCAAGGCTCTGGGAGGGTGAAAACTACCTCACCCAGGCTCCAGAGGCCCTCCTGAACTTCCGGGAGGGCCCTCTTCACCCCTCCCTGAGCCTCCGCACGGGCCCTGCACTTACCTTGTATCCAAAATGGACCGCGTGGAGACTCCAGGGAGGGGTGGGGCGGGGCCAGCCAGGGGTGGAATTTGGAGGTTCTCTGAACCGGCCGTAACATTAGCTATGGGTTCTCCCGAACCCAGGCGAACCCCTGGCCGAGAGGCTAGCAGAGTGTTAGCTAACACCTTAATAGCCAGCCATCCCCAATCAACATCTAAAAAGCCACACACAACAAGCACCGCTTTAATACCATACACAGAATAGCCCAGAGAAGCACATGCTCTGCAAGAGAGCAGTTCCTGAGGATGGGCTCCAGCATGAATCCGAAAGCTCGGAAGATGAAACCTCTGCTCCCAGATGACATCCTTTTCCTTGTGTTCATAGAATGAAAATTATGGAGTAATACATCATCCAAGTCCAGAACATGTACTTAATTTCTTTAATCAAAGAAGACTTAATTGGACATTTAGGATGCATTTTTCATTAGACAGCTTCCTATTGTTTCTTCTCTGTTGTGAAGTAGACTTGAGATATTTTTGCTCAAATTATAGTTTAAGGAATGAGATTCTTTTTGGAGAGTCATTGAGGCCCCTGGAGGTTGACGCTGCCAACACAGATGAGCCTCCAGGTGGCCTCAATGACTCTCTAAAAAGAATGCAAATGACCAGCAATCTGCAAGGAGTATAAATCCTTCCATTCCAGTCAGAGCTGAAGAAACTTCTTGGATGAGAAAGGAAACGTCTCCAAAGAAAAACAAGGAAGTCCAGTTGCCTCTTGAGAAAGTACCTTTGGGATTTTTGTTTTGTTCTATTGTGAGCTTCCAGCAACAGTTAACCAATTCAAGTGTTCTTCCCAACACATGAAGGAAGGAGGGTGGGAACAAAAGTCAGTCTAACTCCCTTGCTTCCTTCACTCTCATCACTCGCCTACTAGAACTTGTAGCCCAACACAACTTTTTCCAGGTTGAGGGCTTGGTCTTGTGCCACCATGAATATAATGCAACAAGTTAGATATGATCCTTAACGAAGCACAGCACAATACGCTTTCATGGACAATTGCTTTATATTTGTTGTCTCTGTTGAAGATGACACTGGAATAAAAGTGGTCCATTCACTTGGCTGTAAAGGAGTGGATTTTACTCCGCTAGTCATTGCCAACTTTAGAGGGTGATGCTCATCTCATTTCAAGGTCAATGAGCCAGCACTGTCCGAAGACAGTTCTGTGGTCATGTAGCTAGCATGATGTCACAGAGCGCTGTTATACAGCACGTTAGGAATATAATCCTAATGTTGGGTTGGCAATATATATGTACGCCATGATTGAAATGGTATCTGTAACTTTAAATGCTACAGTGAAATGTAATTGGCTGCTGCTTCCTCAATCAGCCACAAGAGGGAAGCCAGAAGCACTGTTAGATTGCTGATCGTTTTGAATGGAGACTCTGGATGTCGGGTTAGATCAGTGAAAGGCGGAGAAGCAAGGAGGATCGTGGATTAGGCAACTGTAAGCCAACTGTTTGAGTTATAGACTGTATTTTGATTCAAGACTAACTATCACTGTTTGCGAAGAAGTAGTTTACTTTATTTTTCCACCACAAGTAAAGTCTACTTGTTTTTACCATCAGTGTCTGTGACTATTAGTGTGAATATCTAGCAACATATCTCTTGCTGCAAATTCCGTTGCACAACTCTCTGTCTCCTAACGGAAATACCCTCAACATAGCTATCCTTAGCTATGTATCCCTAGAAAAATAATAGTTGAGTTTGCACTGTTTCACCATGTTTGATTACAAGCTAAAGATGCCCTTGAGTTGGTTTGCCACTGCCATTTTCCAAGGACTTGTTTCCATTTCTGAGTTGCTCAGGTGGTCTCTGACCCAAATTTAGCAAGAACTGAATGTGGCTAACTATCAAATCCACCCAACGTTGGTTAGGTACTGCAATCTGCTGAATTAACAACAACTATGTGGGTCAGCACAACGGACTGAGTCATTATGCAATGAAGGCGAAACCAAATACAACAGCCGCCTGGAGAATTCTGGGAGTTGACGTCCACACATCTTAAACTTGCTAAGGTTGACAAAAAAGTGCTCTAAAGCACTTTTTGGGGCTTGTAATTATAACACGGTTGACATAACATACTAAGCAGAGAATATTTCATGCAATCACCACTGTGAGATAAGCGGTTGTCTCAATCGTGTAGATCAGTAGTTCTCAACTTTCCCAATGCTGCGACCCTTTAATACAGTTCCTCATGTTGTGGTGACTCCCAACCATAAAATTGGTGTCTCGGTTCCTATGACCATCAAAAATATGCGTTTTCCGATGGTCTTAGGCGACCCCTGTGAAAGGACCGTTCGACCCCCAAAGGGGTGGTGACCCACAGGTTGAGAACTGCTGGTGTAGATGGACGTGCACTAAAGTTAAAACTGGCTATATTTGGCATCTTTCATAAAGTCACAAGGTTCATGACTATCCCAGTTAAGGGGGTTGTGTAAAGACAGCTAAGGGTTCATAAGGCACCTAATCAGAACAAGTAGTCTGCAACTTACAATCACAAATTGAGCCCCAGATTTCTGTGGTTAAGTGAACTTTGCCCGATTTTATGACATTTCTCGGACTTTGTTAAGTGGATCGTTGCAGTTGTTAAGTTACTAACATGTTTGTTAAGTAAATCTGGCTTTCCTGTTCACTTTGCTTGTCAGAAGGTCTGGGACACTGCAACCGTCATAAATGTGAGTCAATAGCCAAGCATCTGAATTTTTTACCATAGGGAGGCTGCAATGGTCATACGTGTGAAAAACGGTCATAAGTCAGTTTTTGCAGTGCTGTTGCAACTTTGAACAGTCACTAAACAAACTGCTATAAGTAAAGGACTAACTGTTTTCGTGACAAATGTTTCACAATCTCTTTGACCCTTTGTCCTTCATCGAGTTACAGAATCTCCAGTCTCATCAGAAAGCAATGCTTACTTGAAAGGCAGCTTCTCATCATTGGGCTTGATACACCGAACGTAATGGGGAGTGGTAGCATTCAGGGTCTCCATTAAGAGGTGCAATGAATTGCGAAACTGAAAGAGGGGGAAAAATAGTTAACACTGCAGGAAGCGGAGGAAGGTGACGAGGCTCGTTTTACAGCGAAACATAGATGAAATGGCCAAGCAACGCTGTAGAGTGAGATGGACAGCATATACATTTAATAATTCATAGATACATTTAACAAAGGGGAAATTAAGAATTTTGAGCACAAATGCAGAATGACAGAGTTGCAAGAGGTTCTGGAGGTACAATACAATACAATAGCAGATTTGGAAGGGACATTGTAGGTCTTCTAGTCCAACCCCCTGCGTGGGCAGGAACCTTATACCATTTCAGACAAATGGCTATCTAACATCTTCTTAAAGACTTCCAGGGTTGGGGCATTCACAACTTCTGGAGGCAAGCTGTTCCAGAGGTTAATTGTTCTAACTGTCAGGAAATTTCTCCTCAGTTCTAAGTTGCTTCTCTCCTTGATTAGTTTCCACCCATTGCTTCTTGTCCTGCCCCCAGGTGCCTTGGAGAATAGTTTGACTCCCTCTTCTTTGTGTCAACCCCTGAGATATCGGAACACTGCTATCATGTCTCCCCTGGTCCTTCTCGTCATCAAACTAGACATACTCAGTTCCTGCAGCCGTTCTTCATATGTTTTAGCCTCCAGTCCCCTAATCATCTTGGTTGCTCTTCTCTGCACTCTTTCCAGTCTCCACGTCTTTTCTACATCGTGGCGACCAAAACTGTATGCAGTATTCCAAGTGTGGCCTTACCAAGGCACTATACAGTGGCATTAACACTTCACGTGATCTAGATTCTATCCCTCTGTTTATGCAGCCTCTTCTAAGCCAACCCCTACGCAAGCAGAAGAGCCTATAAACATGATGGCTAACCTATAGCACCTAGTAGCACACAGAACCATCTCTCCAGGCATGTGAGCCATCGTCCACTGCTCTTCTGGGTTCTGGCGCACTGGCCAGCTGGTCTTCATGTGTGTGGGAGCGTTGGAAACAAGAAGAGCAGCCACCCGGTGCGCACACGCTCACTGGGAAGATGATCTTCCGGTTTCTGGCACACACATGTGCACCGGCCAGTTGGTCTTCCCATGTGCATATGTGCCAGAAAGCAGAAGACCAGGTGGCTGCTGCGCATACGCATGCTGGAAACTGGATGATCATCTTCCTGGTGCATGAATGCGCACCAGGCATCTGCTCTATTGGTTTATGGCATGCGCAATGGCCAGTTGGTCTATGCACCAGAAGACTACATGGCCAGTGTGCATGTATGCGCCAGAAACCAGAAATGCAGCCCAGTGGTAGGATATGACAGGTACGACCCGGTAGGGGCACCAGGTACCATTCCAGTATGGTCCTCCTCCCCTCCTTACCTGTATTTGAGCTGATTGGGGCTTTCGCCCATTTGCGTGGAGCGTAAGGTACCTGTGCGATGCTCCACTGAGCAGCTGGAGCGTTGCGAAGTGTCGTGGGCGGTAAGTACTTATGTGTGTGCTGCGCGTGTGCATGTGGTGGACGCCCGGCCCCCGTTGCCCTATACCAGTTGCACAAGGATCCAGAACCCACCACTGGTGTAGCCCCTGTTTCGGTACACGGTGCCGAAAAGGTTCGCCAACAGTGGCCTATACCATTCGGAACCAACAGTTGTCCAGTCTCTTCTTAAAAATCTCCAGAGATTGGAGCAGGCTGGGGAATTCTGGGACTTGAAGTCCACACATCATACATTTGTGAAGGTTGAGAAACACTGAGTTAGATAGCGGCTACCATCAAACCAATGAATGAACCCAGTGGCGGATTAAGGCTCACTGGTGTCCTAAGCACTGACAAATCTTGGTACCCCTCTTATAATTTTATTATAATATTATTACAATGACAATAAAGATTATTATTATTATTATTTTGTACATACTGTGCAAATCTTCATTGAGGGTTTCCCCCCCCTCAACTTTGCGGTGTCCCCTTTGAGCCTGGCTCCAAGCATGTGCTCAGTCTACTTAATGGTTAATACATGATTGAATGAACCAGTTAGTGAGACTTTCTGCTCTTCAACATATCTGTTTTATAATCTCCTGATTCCAGCCAGGAAGCAGGCTATGTTTGGAAGGTACCATGACTACTTATTGGCTCCTGCTAAAGATCTTTGCTTCCTAAACTCTCACTAAAGTAGCAAACTCAACATTGAATATAAAGATTTTTCTAAATTCTGATTCTGAGGCTGGAAAGCGAAGGAGGAATTGCAATAAAGAAAAAAAAATACATATGAAGAACGGTTGCAGGAGTTGGGTATGGCCAGTCTAGAGAAAAGAAGGATTAGGGGTGACATGATAGCAGTATTCCACAAAGAAGAGGTGGTCAAATTATTTTCCAATGGAGTAGAAAGCAGAACAAGAAACAATGGATGGAAACTAAAACTAAGCAACCTGGAATGAAGAAGAAACTTTCTAACAGTAAGGACAACTAACCAGTAGAACAGCTTGCCTCCAGAAGTTGAAGGGGCTTCATCACTGAAGGTTTTGAAGAAAAGACTGGATAGCTACCTATCTGAAATGGCACGGGGTCTCCTGCTTGAGCAGGGGGCTGCACTAGAAGACCACCTTCCAGCTCTATTCTGGTTGATTTCAGGGGAAAAGCAATGTACTTCCTCTATCCCAGGGTCCTAGGGAAAACGCTGAAAAAATCTGCAACTTAGAATGAGCCCTTGAATGATCTTGCGTGCTAATGGGATGTGCGCCCTTTGAAACTCTCCCAAAAGTGGTAATTGGGAGAAAGATATAACATATTGATTTTAGCACAGGTTTTTTTCTTCTTCTTCTTCATATGGGGCAATCTTGAATTCACTCCCTCTATAGCCCTGGCAATTATTCACTGATAACATTATAACTTGGATGGGCCAGAAGCAGGGGTGGGCAGCTGGGGGTTTGGGAGAACCTCTAGCTAAGATTCTGTGCACGTCTGATTCTTGGCTGGCCCTGCCCACCCCTTCCCTCCCAGGAGTCGCCATGCGGCCCGTTTTGAATGCAGGTAAGTGCAGGGTGTGCACGGAAGCTCGGGAGGGTGAAAAACGGGCCTACCGGAAGTTCGGGAAGGACAGAAACGGGGGCCCACGGAGCTTAGGGAAGCTGTTTTCGCCCTCCCAGAGGCTCAAGAAAATCCTCCGGAGCCCAGGGAGGGCGAAAACACCCCTTCCACCATGGTGCAGGAGGCCAACTAGGCCACGCCCACCATGGCCACACCCACCCAGCAACCAGGAGAGAACCCCTTGCTAACATTTTTGAAGCCCACCCCTGGCCAGAAGTGAGCACCTTATAAGAAAAACACAGAAGCTGACTTTAAAAAAGCCAGCTTTGTACCTGGTGCCCCACTGTTTTCTTGTGTTCTTTATTGGCTGCTTTTACAGTTGGACGAGCCGAGCGGATATTGATTTTGGAAGAAGTTTTCTTTCCAGGAGGAGCAGCTGGAGCAGGGTCTTTTTCGTCATGGAACAACTCCACAATCACTGGGTACTAGAAAGAAGAAATGAAAAGCCGTTATCTTGCTTCAGCGGTCAAGCAACAAAGCATAATTTTCTTAGCAAAGAAACAGGCTCCCTTCAATGGATGGTGAAATCCACACCAAATATCAACAGTATCGGTGTCAATGAAACCAAACCACTGTTGTATATCCCAAAGCTAAACAAAGCAGTGGTGAGATTCAAATAATTTAACAACTGGTTGTCCCAAAGTGGTGCGAACTGGCTGAATCCCACCACTGAAACAAAGCCTAATTGTATTGCTTGCTATTGTTGTTTTCATCATTTTTAATCTCTTGATTAAAATCTGGTGCTGGAGAAGACTCCTGCGAGTCCTTCTAAGTGAACACCTAGAAGCAAACAAAGTAATAGCCAAAAGCCAACATGGGTTTGTCAAAAACAGATCATGCCAGACGAATCTAATTGCATTCTTTGACAAAGTAACAAAATCAGTGGACCAGAGGAATGCTGTTGATATAATTTACCTGGACTTTAGTAAGGCATTTGATAAAGTAGACCATAACCTACTATTAGATAAAGTAGAAAATTGTGGGTTAGACAGCAGCACCACCAAATGGATTCGTAACTGGCTGACCAACCGCACTCAACGTGTAGTCAATGGAACTGCATCTACATGGAAGGAAGTATGCAGTGGAGTCCCCCAAGGCTCTGTTTTAGGCCCAGTACTCTTTAACATCTTCATCAACGATTTGGATGAGGGGATAAATGGGGAACTCATCAAATTTGCAGACGACACCAAGCTGGCAGGAATAGCCAACACTCCAGAAGATAGGCTTAAGATACAGAAGGATCTAGACAAACTTGAACATTGGGCACTGTCTAATAAAATGAAATTCAATTGTGAAAAAAGTAAGGTCCTACATATAGGCAAGAAAAATCAAATGCACAAGTACAGTATAGGTGGTACCTTGCTCAATAGTAGCAACTGTGAGAGGGATCTCGGAATCCTAGTGGACAACCATTTAAATATGAGCCAGCAGTGTGCAGCAGCTGCCAAAAAAGCCAACACAGTTCTAGGCTGCATCAACAGAGGGATAGAATCTAGATCACGTGAAGTGTTAATTCCACTGTATAGTGCCTTGGTAAGGCCACACTTGGAATACTGCATACAGTTTTGGTCGCCACGATGTAGAAAAGACGTGGAGACTCTGGAAAGAGTGCAAAGAAGAGCAACCAAGATGATTAGAGGACTGGAGACTAAGACATATGAAGAACGGCTGCAGGAGCTGGGTATGTCTAGTTTGATGAAGAGAAGGACCAGGGGAGACATGATGATAGCAGTGTTCCGATATCTCAGAGGGTGCCACAAAGAAGAGGGAGTCAAACTTTTCTCCAAGGCACCTGGGGGCAGGACAAGGAGCAATGGGTGGAAACTAACCAAGGAGAGAAGCAACTTAGAACTAAGGAGAAATTTCCTAACAGTAAGAACAATTAACCTCTGGAACAGCTTGCCTCCAGCAGTTGTGAATGCCCCAACCCTGGAAGTCTTTAAAAAGATGTTAGACAGCCATTTGTCTGAAATGGTATAGGGTTCCTGCCCATGCAGGGGGTTGGACTAGAAGACCTACAAGGTCCCTTCCAACTCTGCTATTGTATTGTATTGTATTGTAAAGAGTCTCTTGGACTGCAAGGTGATCAAACCGGTCAGTCCTAAAGGAGTTCTTTCGAAGGCCAGATCCTGAAGAGGAAACTCAAAAGACTTTGGCCACCTGATGAGAAGGAAGGACTCACTGGAGAAGAGCCTCATGCTGGGAAAGACTGAGGGCAAAAGAAGAAGGGGACGACAGAGAATGTGGTGGCTGGATGGAGTCACCGAAGCAGTCAGTGTGAGCTTAAATGGACTCCGGGAGAATGTAGAGGACAGGAAGGCCTGGAGGAAAGTTGTCCATGAGGTTGCAATGGGTTGGACACGACTTCGCAACTAACAATAACAACAATCTCTTCACAGTAGGTCGGGGGTGAAGGTTGAAACTTGAAAATCAGTTTGCTGGAGTAGGACTATGTCCATCTAACAGCATTCGAACTGACTTGGTGGTGTCTACATCTATCAAGAAATTCACAGATAGGGCCCTCTTTCCAATGCTGCTCCCGTCTACTCAGTAGGTAAGGATGGGGAGGTCCCAGAAAATGGAATCATGGGGCTGCAAGGACCTTGGAAATCTTGTGGTCCAACCCTCTGTTCAAGGTAGGACACCTTATATCAGGGGTCTGCAAAGTTGGCTCTTTTAAGACTGGTGGACCTCAACTCCCAAATTCCCCAGCCAGCCTGGCTGGCTGGGGAATTTGGGAGTTGAGGTCCACCAGTCTTAAAAGAGCCAACTTTGCAGACCCCTGCCTTATATCATCCTGGTCAAATGAATGTCCATTTTTGAAAATCTCCAGTGATGGAAGACCCACAACTCCAGGAGGCAAGCTATTTTACTGATGAATTGTTCTCATTGTCACGAAATTTCTCCTTACTTCTAGGGTGAATCTCTTCAATAAGCTTCCACCCATTGTTCTGCTTTCTGGTGCTTTGGAGAATAAGTCAGACCCCTCTTCCCTGTGACAGTGGTGAAATTCAAATTTTTTTTTACTATGGGTTCTGTGGGAATGGCTTGGTAGGCATGGCAGGGGAAGGATACTGCAAAATCTCCATTCTCTCCCCATTCCAGGGGAAGGATACTGCAAAATCTCCATTCTCTCCCCACTCCAGGGGAAGGATACTGCAAAAGCTCCATTCTCTCCCCACTCCAGGGGAAGGATACTGCAAAATCTCCTTTCCCACCTTACTCCAGGGGAAGGATACTATAAAATCCCCATTCTCTCCCCACTCCAGGGGACGGATACTGCAAAATCTCCATTCTCTCCCCACTCCAGGGGAAGAATACTGCAAAATCTCCATTCCCTCCCCACTCCAGGGGAAGGATACTGTAAAATCCCCATTCTCTCCCCACTCCAGGGGAAGGATACTGCAAAATCTCCATTCTCTCCCCACTCCAGGGGAAGGATACTGCAAAATCTCCATTCCCTCCCCACTCCAGGGGAAGGATACTGCAAAATCTCCATTCCCTCCCCACTCCAGGGGAAGGATACTGCAAAATCTCCATTCCCTCCCCACTCCAGGAGAAGGATACTGTAAAATCCCCATTCTCTCCCCACTCCAGGGGAAGGATACTGCAAAATCTCCATTCTCTCCCCACTCCAGGGGAAGGATACTGCAAAATCTCCATTCCTACCCCACTCCAGGGGAGGATACTGCAAAATCTCCGTTCCCACCCCATTCTGGGGCCAGCTAGAGGTGGTATTTGTCGGTTCTCCAAACTACTCAAAACTTCCACTACAGGTTCTCCAGAACCTTTCAGGTCCTGCTGAATTTCACCTCTGCCTTCAAATATTGGAAGACAGCTATCATGTCCCCCCACCAATTCTTCTCTTTGATAGGCTAAACATACTCAGCTCCCTCAATTGTTCATCACATTAGATGGCTTATCATCCTTTCGTTCTTCTCTGAACACATTCTATGGTGTCGGCATCTTTTTTGTGACTGAATGCAGCCTTCCACGTTTGGAAACTTTAAGATCTTGTGGACTTCAACTCTCAGAATTCTAAAGCGAGCACAGCTGGCTAGGGAATTCTGGGAGTTGAAGTCCACAAGTCTTAAAAATTGAATAACTCTGGTGCAGTGTTGAGAATTTACTGAGTTCCTTCTTTATTACTGAATCTCTCTGCTCTTTCTCCCAATCTGAGGCTGCTTCCTTCTGATTTTCTTCGCCGCACCTATTCACAGAGCACATGTTGTTAGATTCCCCTCCTGGCAGGATATAGTAGCTTTGATACTAGGCCTTGCCTATTTCCAGAATGTTCCGCTTTTTTTAAAAAAAACCTACATAACATGCTTCACCAATTTTCGTTCAGGTCATATTTCTACTTCCAAGATTGTTCACATGCAACCAGAAAGGCGCTTCAACCTCTAACAGGTCTGCCCCATATAAGAAGATCAGTCCACAACGTTTGCTAGAAAAACCAGAAACAGCACATTCCCACAACTGTTTTAATACAATAATACAATAATACAATAATACAATAGCAGAGTTGGAAGGGACCCTGTAGATCTTCTAGTTCAACCCCCTGCATGGGCAAGAACTTTATACCATTTCAGACAAATGGCTATCTAACATCTTCTTAAAGACTTCCAGAGTTGGGGCATTCACAACTTCTGGAGGCAAGCTGTTCCAGAGGTTAATTGTTGTAACTGTCAGGAAATTTCTTCTTAGTTCTAAGTTGCTTCTCTCCTTGATTAGTTTCCACCCATTGCTTCTTGTCCTGCCCTCAGGTGCTTTGGAGAATAGTTTGACTCCCTCTTCTTTGTGGCACCCTCTGAGATATCGGAACACTGCTATCATGTCTCCCCCGGTCCTTCTCTTCATCAAACTAGACATACCCAGTTCCTGCAACTGTTCTTCATATGTTTTAGCCTCCAGTCCCCTAATCCTCTTGGTTGCTCTTCTCTGCACTCTTTCCAGAGTCTCCACGTCTTTTCTACATCATGGCGACCAAAACTGTATGCAGTATTCCAAGTGTGGCCTTACCAAGGCATTATACAGTGGCATTAACACTTCACGTGATCTAGATTCTATTTTCATTAAGACAAGACTGCAATTTGTCAACTGGTGCGTCTTGAGATTGATTGGCTCAATTCTGTTTGCATGTTTGCCAAAGGCCTCTGGAGGAAACAATCTGTTTGTTTGTTTGTTTATTTATTTATTTATTTAATCGGATTTTTATACCGCCCTATCTCCCAAAAGGGACTCAGGGCGGTGCACAGAGTGGTTTGCACAGAGTGGTTTTCTGACGTGACGCACAACCGTCTATCTGCTTCGTGCTTGCAAGTTTTATTTTGATATCGGCTGCCAAGGAAACCCCTTTGTCTAAATCCCCTGCCTCCAGCAAGCTTTTGTTGTTTTAACACCTTCAGGAAAATTGTCACTTCGTTCCTGAGAGAAATCCTCTAGCCGCTATTCCCATAATTTATGGATTACAAAGCTAAAGATTCCATATATTTTTTTTCAGAATCCATGTGTTAGACAGACAATACAATAGCAGAGTTGGAAGGGACCTTGGAGGTCATCTAGTCCAACCCCCTGCATAAGCAGGAACCTTATACCATTTCAGACAAATGGCTCTCCAACATCTTCTTAAAGACTTCCGGTGTTGGGGCATTCACAACTTCTGGAGGGAAACTGTTCCACTGATTAATTGTTCTAACTGTCAGGAAATTTCTCCTCAGTTCTAAGTTGCTTCTCTCCTTGATTAGTTTCCACCCATTGCTTCTTGTCCTGCCCTCAGGTGCCTTGGAGAATAGTTTGACTCCCTCTTCTTTGTGGCAGCCCCTGAGATATCGGAAGACTGCTATCATGTCTCCCCTAGTCCTTCTTTTCATTAAACTAGACATACTCAATTCCTGTAACCGTTCCTCATAGTGACCAGTCCCCTAATCATCTTGGTTGCTCTTCTCTGCTCTTCTCTGCTCTTCTCTGTTAGATATAGGGGTATACAGGGGAGGTTCATAGTAAACAATCTAGAGGTAATCTTACAACCACATTGGGGAGCAGAAATTCCATTGTTAAGCAATGTGGTCATTAAATCAGTTCGCCCACTTTTAGGACCTTTTTGCTGTGATCCTTAAGGGAATCACTAGGGTCGTTAAGTGAATCACCATGGTCATTAAATGGATCTGGCTTCCCCCATCAACTTTGCTTGTCGGAAGTCCTCGGTAAAGGTACTATTTGGGAATAACATGACCCTAGGACAACACCTCAGTGAAAAGTGCAAGGACTGATTGTAAGTCACTTTTTCCAGCACCACTGTAACTTCGAACAGTCACTAAACAAGTGGCTGTAAGTTGAGGACAACCTGTATTACTGGAATGATAAATGCAGCAAACAGCGGAAGTCTCAAAGGTGCTTTTTTTCAGGAAGCAACTGGACTTCCTTGTTTTTTCTTTTGAAGATGGTTCACTCTCATCTGTTCTGATTTAGGCTTCCCAAAAGCACGAAGCCGACACCTCGTCACGGTAAAACCCCTTTTATTTAGTTTAAAGTGAATTCCTCTCCAGCAAAGTCGGGGCCAACAGTCTTTCAAGAGATTTTTACAAGTACAGACCTTTATGAGGCTTGGAGAGCTGCCACGTCGATATCTTCCAAACGCCACTCTTTAGCGGACAATACATGGCGACTGAACTCATTGTCTCCTGCAAACTCCCCGCCACTTTCGCTCCTCTTCCCTATGGGAGGGGCCATTCACTGTCCACCTGTGGCTTTACACCTGAGTCGAACCTTGTTCCGTTCTCCTGCAACTCTGCGCATGCACACCTCAGGAACAGGCTCCAACTGTTCTTCTGCCCCACTGATATCCGACTCCGAAGGCAGCTGATAACTGTCAGATGGCCCTGGCTCCATCTCTGCCTCCGACGCAGAGCCCTCGTCAGAGCCTTCTCCAGACTCCAGGACTGGCCCAGGTTCTCCCCCCCCCCCAACCTCCTCACTGTCTGAGTCTGCCACTAGTTCCGCTGGCGGGCCATATCATCATCCAAGAAGCTTTTTCAGCTTTGACAGCATAGTGGGGTATGGAGGGATGGTATCCTCTCAGACCTGAAGAAGCTTCAATCGATCAATCAAATTTTTATTTGTATACCGCTCCCTCTCCCCGAAGGGACTCGGGGCGGTGCACGTGGAATATAAAACATAAAAACATACAACATTTATAAATATCTAAAATCAAATTAAATTACAGTAACCCCGCGCTAAAACCTGAACACCTAAAAACCTCATCCAAGCTTCTTGGACGAGAAGCGAAATGTCTTCAAAACAAAAAAGAAAGGAAGTCCAGCTGCCTCCTGAAAAAGCACCTTTGGGACGACTATGACCTGGATGACTGAGAATACCTATAGAAACAGTGGAGGCCTTGCTCAAAATACAAGATGCTGAGGCAAATGAGGATTAAGCAGCCCAACAGTTTGAGGGCTCAGTTCTCAGATCATTTATTTAGATCACCCCAAAAAGTTTCCATCTCACCCAACATCCCAGGAGTTCTACGTCCGTTTTTAAAAAGCCCACAAATAAGTTACGGCAGACATCCCTCAAACCCCGATTTTACAGTCCAGCACACAGCTAAAATATCTCTCTTGTGACTAATCAGCGTTCATAATCTTAAGTAGCACCAGGCAAAGAAATCGTTCAACACTTTAGGCCCCAGTTCCCAGCGAGAATGGCAAGTGGCTCTGAAAAATTTATTCCTGAGGAGAAGAGAATTCCTTCGGTGGTTTCGTCCGTACGTCTTGCATTGCAAGATGGCTCCCGGGTAGAATGAATATTCTGACTTTCATTTTATAATCCCATCCGAGTATGAACCGTTTCCAACCCATTTCGCTTTCTCACGCTCAAGCTACCACTTCCTTTGATGGCCTTTAGGATTCAGCTAGTTCTTATCGTCCACAATTTTTTTAAAAAATGGGGAAAAAAATATCCAACCAGGAGACAAGCCTCTCCTACACTCAGACAGTCTGCAAAATATTTTTGTGTAACCCAAAACACACAAAGTACTTTTGTGCAACCCCAAATACCCCAAATACCATATTTTTTGGAGTATAAGATGCACCTTTTTCCCTCAAAAAAGAGGCTGAAAAGCTGGGTGCGTCTTATACACTGAATACAGAATGTTTGGCCTCCCAAAACCCCGTCCCTTCACCAAAATGGCTGTGCATAGCCTTTAGGAGGCTTGCAGAGTGCTCCTGGGTGTTGGGGATGGCAGAAATGAGAAAAAAACGGGCAATATAGCCTTTAGGAGGCATAGTCCTTAGGAGGCTTGCAGAGTGTTCCTGGGGGCCATTTTTTGCTCAATTCCCCACCAGCTCCCAGGAGCACTTTGCAAGCCTCTTAAAGCCTATGCATGTCCTTTTTTGACAAAAAATAGGTCCATTTTCGCAAAAAAAGGGCCGTTTTTAGGAGGTCTGAAGAGTGCAAAAACATTTTTTTTTAATTTGCCTCTTCAAAATCTTGGTGCGTCTTATATTCCGGTGCGTCTTATATTCTGAAAAATACGGTGCTTTTGTGTAACCCAAAGACCACCTTGCTCAAAATACCAAACCCACGTTTGCGTTCTTTGTCTGCCTCTTTTTATAGCCCATTCTTTCTCTTTGCTGTCCTTTCTTGGTGCACTTGACTCTTTTTAACAATAGCCTAAAATTACCCTGCCATTGAAATGGTGTTATCTCCTCCAGGCAGTCTGGTCTGTCCCCTATAAACCCTTTGAAAGAAGCCGCTTATGAACGCAGCCACCTCCTCCGCATCAGAAGCTAATTTCCCCATCCTTCTTACAGGAATTTTTATTGGATGTCTCCTGGTAAAAGCAAACCCCAGGACAGTTAAAAAAAAAGTCCTGTTGAAACAGAGAGAAGCAAACACACTCCCCTGGAGAACATCCAATAAAAATAAATTGGACTACCCTTTTTAAAAAATCTATTTTCAGCAGGGAAGTAGCCTGTGGCTCATTCTGGCATTCAGTCTTAATGCACAAGGAATTGCTAGGTTCTGCAGTTCTGTACCTAGCATATTTGAATGCACACCACCAAGGCATGTGGGTTGTCTTTGATTTATAATCCTTTGTTTAGTGACCATTCAAAGTTAAATCGCATTGAAAAAAATGACTTGTGATCAGTATTCACAAACTGCAAATTCACCTGATCCAGATTCGGGTGCTTGGCAACTGTCATGTACTTATGACAGTTGAACAGTCCCAGGGTCATGTGAGCAACCTTCTCAGCTGGCTTCCAAAAAGTAAAGTCAATTGGGGAATCCAGATTCACTTAATGTTTGCATAATTCACTTAACTGCAGTGATTCTTTTAACAACTCTGGTCACTAAGCAACCAGTTGTAAGTTGAGGACTACTTGTATATATTTCGTATATACTTGTGTATGTATATGTATTTGTGTATGTATATGTGTGCGTGTATCAGTGGTGGGATTCAGCCAGTTCGTACCTATTAGGGAGAACCAGTGGTTAACTTTCTAAGCCGTTCGGAGAACCGGTTGTTGGAAATCTCCTTTTGTTTTTTTCCCACTTTCCAGGGCTAATCCTGTAAGGAAGGCAGGAAGGAAACATTCTGGGGTTGTTTCTAGCCTCATCTTGATTGCCCTGCTTACAGAAACTGCCTCTCCGGTTAATCCTTATTTCATTGTAACAGCTAAGGTGAAGCGCCCATTGACCTGAGTGATGTTGAGTAGGCCACGCCCACCCAATCACATGACCACTGAGTCATGGATGGGTGGCAACAAACTCAAGCTCAACCCTGCCAAGACTGAGTGGCTGTGGTTTCTGGCACCCCGGTTCAGCCAGATTACTCCAATTCTGGCCATTGGGGGCGAAACGCTGGCCCCCGTGGAGAGGGCGCGCAATTTGGGTGTCCTCCTGGATTCCCGGCTGTCCTTGGAGGACCATGTGGCGGCCGTGGCCAGGGGGGCATTTTATCAGGTACGCCTGATGCGCCAATTGCGCCCCTTACTGGACCGGGCTGCCCTTCGCACAGTCACTCAAGCTCTCGTGACGTCCCGACTCGACTACTGTAATGCTCTCTACATGGGGCTTCCCTTGAGGTGCACTCGAAAGCTAGTCCAAAACGCAGCGGCGCGGGTAATTACGGGAGCCACCAGATGCTCCCACATAATACCGATCCTGCGTGAGCTGCACTGGCTTCCTGTGGCCTTTCGGGTGCGCTTCAAGGTTTTGACGACCATCTTTAAAGCGCTCCATGGCTCGGGGCCTAGTTATATGCGAGACCATCTCCTGCCCCATACATCCCTTAGACCGATCCGCTCCCACAGAGAGGGCCTTCTCAGGGTGCCGTCAGCCGGACAATGCCGACTGGCGACACCCAGGGGAAGAGCCTTCTCTGTGGCGGGCCCAGCCCTTTGGAACGACCTACCCCCTGAATTACGCACCATCACCGACCTCCGCCTCTTCCGCCAATGTCTAAAGACATACCTCTTCCAACAAGCCGGCCTAGCCTAACCTCCCATGGGGACTTTTAGAAAGTTTTAAATTGGGTTTTTAATAATTTGGTTTTAGCATAGGATCAGGTAATTTAATATATATTTTAAATTATGTATTTATTTTGTATTTTTGTATATTTTTAAATTTCCTGTGCGCCGCCCTGGGTCCTCTGTGGAGAAGGGCGGGATATAAATATAATAAAATAAAATAAAATAAAATAAAATAAATAAAATAAATGCCCACCCAGCTGGTCATTAGGGCAGAGAACCGGTTGTTAAATTATTTGAATCCCACCACTGGTGTGTATGCATGTATATATATGTGTCTGTGTGTGTATATTATGTGTGTGTATGTATGTATGTACACACACACACACACACACATATTTGTGTTGCATTTTTGCTGATAAATAAATTGAGGGAGACTAGTATAGATCTATTTCAAGCTATTTAGCTCTCATCAACTAGCCATACCCTTACTGGGATTCGAACCTGGGCTGTTTTCACATATTATTTTACATATTAGGCAGTTACATTAACCTCTAAGCCACAAGCTCTCCTCCCTTTTCTACACACACACACACACACACACACACACACTCATAATACTTGTACATATCATAAGAGTTAGATCGATGAATCGGTATCAAACATTTGAGTCAGACAGAAAACATCCTGCCTAGAAAATTGACAAGGTCTCAACGAAGAAAAAACTAACCATGTGCAAATGTGTCCCCTCAAGATTTTAAGGAGATCCAGAAGATTAAGTAACTTCCAGTGATTATCCTGAGACACACCTTCTTCTCTGCCCTGTGATCCCACTTCTAGCAATGGGTAAACTTGGTACAAACTAGATCTTAATACTGACCGCTAACTTGGACCTCACACAACCAACCGAGATGTTCTTCTGCACAAATTAACCTGAACTGAGCCATCAAAAATGAAAGGTGAAGGAACTTCAGCCATAAATAACATATAATGCCAGAATACAACAATCCAATCTATTTTCCCCCCACAGGTAACGTTACCTTGCTGGCTTTCAGAATATTGATCTGTTCTTCGTGGACTGTATCTCTGTTTTTTTCCAAAAAGCCGTCGCAATAATATTCCACCTAGAAAAGATTATCGAACAAGAGTTTGGGTAGGAAAAGGAGAAGAAAAATTAAAATTGTGAGTACAAAACTTATCAAACAAATTAAGAGATACTTGGACAATATGTCCCTATATTTTTTTTTTCAAAGTGCTCTGTTTTTTAAAACGGGGCAGTCTAAACCCAGAATATTCATTGTGTTCAATGAATTCATTCATTGTGGAATATTTTACAGAATGCTAGAATATCTGGATCTCGATTTCTACATTCAAACTGAATTGTGTGCATGCTCAGAGGCATAAAAGACTAGTTTATTCATTGTGTTCAGCAATTATAAAAATTGCTTATTAATAGCAGTAACACTTAGACTTATATATAGGCAGTAGAAGTAGCCAGAAACGGGGGGGGGGGGGCTTCACATAAGTTAACAACCGGTTTGCCAAGTGAACTGAGAATGTGAGCGGGCGCGCAGCTTTGAAAACACAGAGATTTCATGCTTCTCGGGCAACCGTGGTGAGTAGAGCAGGCTAGGGGTGAAAATCATCTGGGTTCCAAGGGTGGGGCGAATGAGCCAGAGAGTGAGACATACCGACGGAATAGCGTGGGGGTGGGGGGGCGGCCCAGCCGGTGGTCGGAATTACCGCTAAGCCTGAACTGGTACGAACCGGCGGCAGCCCAACTCTGGAAGTAGCCTGCAGTACTGCTGTCAAGAGATCCCTGGTTCAAATCCAGGTGCCCCCTCCAATGCATTAAATACTTTAGGCAACCCCTATACAGCCTGGAGTCTAGGATTTTTTTCACCTCATAATGTGTTTCCCCTTCTATCATTATAGGAGGAGGGAGAGCTTGGGTCTTATGCTAGACCCAATTAAGGGTTTCAACAAGCTACAATGAAGGACTGGGTAAATCTTCCCTAGAATTCTGGGTAGACTGATTTGACCATCTTGGCTAAAGGCAAGATCTTCACCAACTTGGACTTGAGAGAGGCATATTACCGCATACGGATCAGGGAGGGAGATGAGTGGAAGACCGCTTCCACTCATCTCACACTCTAACCACTGTGCCACCGTGGCTCATTAATAAAATTAATAAAAATGGCTTTTAACCTGAACAATGTTAATTTCCCTGGAGGATGGGGAGAACCATTTTTTTTTCACTGGGGGGAAAAAAAATCTCTGGTTCTCTGCACCAAATGGCTGATGTTATGACTGAGGACGACTTGATTTCTATTATAAGCGAGAACACCATGTCAGAGTTCCTGCCTAGAAACCTCACTAGAAAATCTTAGCAAAATAATAGCTACAATCAGGGGTCGGTTGCTGCCGGCATTACTGCTGGTTCGGTGCGCGCAAAAATTCTGCACTTCGAATGCGTGCATACCAGACCTATTTGGAAATAAATAGGTCTGTGCATGTGGAGAACCATAAAAAAATGAAAAAATAAATATATTTTTGCAAGAAAAATTGTTCTGTGCATGCACTTAACCAGAGAACAAGATGCCACCGCCGTAGGAGAACCAGTTCAGGAGTGTGGCAGGCATGGGTCCAGCGACCTGCTCGGCTGAACCACCAGGAACCCACCTCTGGCTACAATCTTCAAGACTCACAAGAGAGTCAGGAGAAGTGAGAAACTGTGGCTGCTTAAAAGAACTAAGGCAGCCTCAGGTTTGAGTTGGGAATTCTTAGCTGGATATCAACTGTTTCCTCCTGACTGCTATGAATTATACCCTAGTTCTGAGAAAGGGAGCCGAATTGTATGTTTGGCGGTTGCTATTAGCAACACAAATGTGCTTGACTGAATAACGCAAAGTGCTTATGTACTGGTTTTTTTTCTTTCAAATCAAACACTGTGTCACCATGACTCTCACTAATATGCAATTAAATGCAAAGAAGGGGGGAGGGAATCTAAAACTCTTTTTAAATCTCACTCTAAATTCCAGTTTTTAATTCATTTTAAGTACCCCCAATTTTTTTCTTGCCTTTTGATTTCAAAGGTGAAAAGAAAGTGAATAAATAGCAGCTGCCAGGAGCCAGGAGCCTTGGTAGCATAGTGGTTAGAATGCAGTATTGCAGGCGAACTCTGCCCACAGCTCGGAATTCAATCTTGACCAGCTCAAAGTTGACTCAGCATTCTATCCTTCCAAGGTCAGTAATACAAGGACTTGTATTGTTGGGGCCAATATGTAAACAATGATTTTACACTGTAAACCACCCAGATAGTGCTATAAAGCAGGGGTCTCCAACCTTTGCAACTTTATATACATATCTATAATTATTCCACAACACCCTGTTAAGGCCCCAATTAAGGGAGGAGACATACTGTTTCCTTTTCTGCCTTTCGGCTCATCACCAGAGACCATCTAGACAGAAAGCCAAGAGTTCCGTTGTGTGATTTTTTTAATAGGTGTGTTAGTTTTTATGAGCTGATCAATAAATAAATCAGAGAGACTAGGATAGATCTATTTCGAGCTTTTTAGCTCTTATCAGCTAGTCATACTCTTACTGGGCCCCGGTTTGAATCCCACTAAACGTATGACTAGCTGATGAGAGCTAAAAAGCTCGAAATAGATCTATCCTAGTCTCTCTGATTTATTTATTGATCAGCTCATAAAAACTAACATATATACATATATACATACATACATACATGTTTGTAGATTTTCACAGGTGTAAGTATGCTGATCTTGTTGTATTCAGGTCTTTTCCCATGTAAGATTGAGATTGTCTTCACAACATTTTGGCAAGGTCTCACTCGCCATCTTCAGGCTGGTGTCTGTGGCTTCGCAGCTGCCGTCTTTCTATAAATCTTGGGGGGGGGGGGAGTGCTGGTTTTGTTGCTGTGAGTGGGTTGATTGGCTGTGTAGTTGTATCATGATTGGTAGATTGGTGCTGATTGGTGCTCTCTCTATGTTCATTGTTGTTTTGTATTGTAACGGTGGTGGGTGGGGCTCGTCTGTTGGCCAGTGCTGGTTTCCAGATGTCTGGTAGGCAGGAGATGTCACCACGTTTGTTCATGTTGTGTGGGTGTTACTCTATTTCGATGGCTTCCCTGATTATTCTCTTGTTGAGCTGTTCAGTATTGGAGATTAATTTGGTTCCTTCAAAATCAATTTCATGTCCTGTAGCTTTTAAGTGCTGGTAGAGGGATGAAGTTGTAAGTTGTTTCCTTACTGCGTTCTTATGTTCAGCAGTAACGTTGCAAAGACAATCTCAAACTTACACTGGAAAAGACCCAAATGCAACAAGACCAGCATACCTACACCTGTGAAAATCTACGAATAAATAAATACACAAACACACACACACACACACAAGTTTAAGTGCTATTGCTAGCCGGTACAGGCAACCAACACAAAGAGCCCCCCCAGGCCAAAGGGAGATGTTAACTCAGTTAAGGAGAAAGGCAGGTCCTCCATCAAACCCTCTTAAATTTCTCTGTTCCCATTACCTTATCTGCAAAGTGCACAATAATGAATGCCATGTTTGACATGCGAGGTTTCTGGAAATGTTGACTGTTCCCGTGGCGATCATAGAGTTTCTGAGCCCAGTTCTCGTCTGTTCCTTTAGGCACCTGTTTTAAAAGACAATTATTCAGAAATGCATGGGACATACAGTAAAAAAAACCTGTTCTATTCTGAATGTATTGTTCTCAAGGAGGACTAGCATTTCACTACACAGCAATTTTAGTTTTAGTTTTAGTTTTATTATTTATAATTGTTATATATGTATATGCTCTTAAATTCTTGTACAATGCCCCGAGTCTCTTCGGAGAGAGGGGGCGGTCAATAAATCCAAATAAATAAATAAATAAATAAATTGCAACTACCGTGTTTCCCCGAAAATAAGACAGGGTCTTATTTTCTTTTGAACCCAGAAATAAGCGCTTGGCCTTATTTTCAGGGAGGTCTTATTATTTTTGAGGTGCAGAAGGCGGCGAGCGTGGTTAACTAATGGCTGCTGTTGTGTTGCAATATTTTCGGGGAGGGCTTATTTTAGCGCATGCTCTCAAAAGCCTGATTGGGCTTATTATCTGGGGATGTCTTATTTTCAGGGAAACAGGGTATCCTGGAGCGGCTCTTATGTTTACTTATTGGGATAGTATTCGCTTATGTGACAAAAGAGCAAAATTACCTGCTGCAGTAGTCCTCAGGCTACAATCACAATTGGGACCAGAACTTCTGTTACTACATGACCATCAGCATCGCCTTTTAACGACCCCATAATCTCTTGTGGGGTGGAGTCTGGGCAACTGAGTGTTTACTGGCCAGATGCCCCTCCTGTCACCAATGCAGAGTTATATTCAGCAGATATAATATCAAGGTGCCCAGAGAGAGAAATATCTGCCTCTACTTAGGATCAAACCAAGAATCAAACTCCCAACCTCTTGATTGTGAGGTGCGAGCTCTACTTCTAGGCCACTACACCACTCTCTGTTACTATGTAATGGGGTCCAGGTTTTTATTGCCCAGATTATTAATGGCTTAAAAGGTAAAGGTTCCCCTCGCACATATGTGCTAGTTGCTCCTGACTCTAGGGCGTGGTGCTGATCTACGTTTCAAAGCTGAAAAGCCAGCGCTGTCCGAAGACGTCTCCGTGGTCATGTGGCCAGTATGACTAAACGCTGAAGGTGCCCGGAACATTGTTACCTTCCCACCAAAGGTGGTCCCTATTTTTATACTTGCCCTTTTACATGCTTTCAAACTGCTAGGTTGGCGGAAGCCGGGATAAGTAACCGGAGTTCACTCCGTTACGCCGCGCTAGGGACTCAAACCGCCGAACTGCCAACTTTTCTGATTAACAATTTTTTTTTAAAATTAAATTTATACCCCGCCCTTCTCCAAAAGGACCCAGGGCGGCGCACAGGAATTTAAAATACAATACAAAATCAAGTAAAAAATTTAAAAAACTTATTTGATACCCATCCTGCGCTAAAAACAAATTAAAATCCCCAAATTTAAAACTGTCTAAAGTAGTCATTTGTGGAGGTTACGCTAGGCCGGCTAAATGGAACAAATGTGTCTTTAAACACTGGCGGAAGAGGCGGAGGTCGGAAATGGTGCGAAGTTCAGGGGGTATGGTCGTTCCAAAGGGCAGGGCCCGCCACAGAGAAGGCTCTTCCCCTAGGTGTCGCCAGTCGGCATTGTCCGGCCGACGGCACCCTGAGAAGGCCCTCTCTGTGGGAGCGTATCCGTCTAAGGGATGTATGGGGCAGGAGACGGTCTTGCATATAACTAGGTCCCGAGCCATGAAGCGCTTTAAAGATGGTCGTCAAAACCTTGAAGCGCACCCGAAAGACCACAGGAAGCCAGTGCAGCTCGCGCAGGATTGGTGTTATATGGGAGTGTCTAGGGGCTCCCGTAATAACCCGCGCGGCTGCATTCTGGACTAACTGTAGCTTTCGAGTGCACCTCAAGGGAAGCCCCATGTAGAGAGCATCTTAGCATCTTAGCCACTGAGCCACTGCATCCCCAAATTCATGGCTTAAAAATAAACAAAATGTTCTTGGCTCTTATGTACTTATTTATTCTTTATAACCGTTCTTTTCCTTGATACTTTCATACTGTTTTTATATAAGAAAACAACAAACAAACATTTAAGGAGAAATTAATTGATTTATTCAGGCTTTCCTTCCACTCAACTAAGCAGGATCAGTTTTCACCACGAACAACAATAACTTTACCAGGTTTAAAAGTGCAAACAACCCAAAGCTGAAATAAAGAGGTGTAGCTCACTATCTTCAAGGTAATAATCAAAGATATCTTTGAAAGGTTATGGACTGTGCTGAAATGGGAGAAATTAACTAAAGAAATCCAGGGAAAAAAAGAATCAGAATTTTACCAGATATGGGATAAATGGTATAGATCAGGAGTCTGCAAAGTCGGCTCTTTTAAGACTGGTAGACGTCAAAAATTGAAAACACACTTTTTCTGCTTGGCCGGCCTAGGTTAGTCTTCCGTCTTTCGATAGGGTTTAGGGGTTTTTTAGTGTAATTTAAATTTAGGGGATTTTAGCGCAGGGACAATTTCGGTTTAATTCGTATTTTAACTATTTATCTTTCTATGTATTTTATATTGGTTTTTATTCCCTGTGCACCGCTCCGAGTCCCTTTGGGGAGAGGAGGCGGTATAAAAATAAAATTTATTATTATTATTAACTCCCAGACTTCCCCAGCCAGCATAGCTGGCTGGGGAACTCTGGGAGTTCAAGTCCACCAGTCTTAAAAGAGCCGACTTTGCAGACCCCTAGTATAGGTGGATGGAGGAAAGAAACAAGAACCAATGAAGGAATACAGCAAAACTTAAAAACAGTAGTTATGAGTAAAATAAGAGGGTTTAGAATGGTGAAATCCAAATGAAATATAACAGAAGGGGAAACAATATTAGATGAGCGGCTTCGATTAACAATTGCTATTAGAAAGAACAGGAAGATCCTATTCGTATTGTGGCAGAGGGGCCAGGGACCCCAATCCTTTGGACCCGGGGTCATCCCTGACCCATTGGGAGATTTGCCCGCTACAGTATTGTATGGTGTAAATGTAGTGTATGTCTAAGTTTTGTGTGAGTGTATTTTATATGTTTGTAAATAAAATTTATTAAAAAAATAATAATAATCAAAGATATCTCTCTTTTTAAATTTATTTAGCATTCTGCATCAAACAAATTAAAAGGATATTTTAAATAATTTTACTGTATCAGGACACAAGACTCCTGCTTCCAACAACCTCTCAATAAATCGGAATAATAATGCATCAGTAAAACCTTTTTTTTTTTTTTGAAAAATTTGTTACACTGCCTGCCATCGTATTTTTTTATTCAGACTTCACTGAAATGGGAGGTGTTTCCAGTGGAGGCTGCAGAATGCTTGTGATCATTGTTCAACCATTATTATTATTTTTTCCTTCACAGGTTTTTCTCAAGGTGGGGAAATAAAATAAATTCCCACGAAGGAAATACTGTAGAGCTAACCTAAAAACACTCGGGCTTCCGAATAAGAACAGGTGAGAGGCATGATAGCAGTCTTCCAATATTAGACAGGGGTCTAACTATTTTCCAAAGCACCAGAAGGCAAGACAAGAAACAATGGATGAAAACTAACCAAGGGCAGAAGCAAGCTAGAATTAAGGCGAAGTTTCCTAATGGTGAGAGCAATAAGCCAATGGAACAGCTTGCCTCCCAAAGTTGTGGGTGGCCCATCACTAGAGGTTTCTAAAAAGAGACTGGACAGCTATTTGCCTGAAATGGTACAGGGTCTCTTGCTTGAGCAGGGGGTTGGACTAGAACAGGGGTGGGCAAACTTTGCAACTTTAAGTCTGAAGGACTTCAGCTCCCAGACTTCTCCAGCCAGCTTTGCTGGCTGGAGAATTCTGGGAGCTGAAGCCCTTCAGACTTAAAGTTGCAAAGTTTGCCCACCCCTGGACTAGAACCATGATGGCGAACCTACAGGTGGCACGCCAAGCCATTTCTGAGGGCACATGAGGCGTTGCCCTGTCAGCACCAGCACACATGAGCGTGCTGGCCAGCTGATTTTCGGTCTTGATTTTCAACCATTTTTTGCCCTTGTGAAGCCTCCAGAGGGAGAAAAATGGCCCAACGGGCAACCTGGAAGTCCATTCCTGAACTTCCAGTTTGTGTGTTGGGCCTTTTTCCCCCTCCCCAGGCTCCTAGAAAGCTTCTGGAGCCTTGGGAGGGCGAAAAATGGACCTACCGGGCCCACCAAAAGTCAGAAAATGGGCTGTTTCCGGCCTCTGAGGGAGCCCATTTCTGCCCTCCCCAGGCTCCAAGAAAGCCGTGTGTACATTGCACTGGACAGCAGGGGGTGTCACACATGTATTATCAGGGGGCGCGGCATGGGAGGCATTAAATTACGGGGGTGGGCACATGAGCATCATAATAGCGTGAGCGTGTGTGCTTTAGGCACCCGAGGCGAAAAAGGTTCGCCATCACTGGACTAGAAGATCTCTGTCCCTTCCAATTCTTATCATCCTATGTTCCATGTTCTGGGCATCTCTTACCAAAACTGGCTGGCCCTGCCCACCCCTCCCCTCTCAGGAATCCCCACATGGCCCGTTTTGGATGCAGATAAGTGTAGTGTGCGCGCGGAGGCTTGGGGAGGGCAAAAAATGGGCCTACCGGAAGTTCGGGAAGTTCGGGAAGTTCGGGTCCGTTTCGAGCCTCCAGAGCCAGGGGAAGCCGTTTTTGCCACCCTGGAGGCTTGAGGAAAGCCTGCGGAGCACAGGTAGGGCAAAAACACCCCCCCCCCCGCTATGGTGCCGGAGGCTGACATGGCCACACCCACTGTTAATGTTAATGTTAATGTTTATTGAATTTGTATACCGCCCTTCTCCCTTGCGGGACTCAGGGCGGTGAACAGACATAATAAAAACAACAAAGACATGAATATATAAAATACTTTAAAATGTCAATTAAAATGTCAATTAAATTAGGGGCCTGTTCTAAAACCAAATAAAATTACTAAATAAAATCGATTAAAATCGATTAAAAACTACACCAGGCCGGCTGCACGGAATAAATGCGTCTTCAAGGCCCGGCGGAAGAGGCGTAGGTCAGTGATCGTACGTAGGTCGGGGGGTAGGTCGTTCCAGAGGGCAGGAGCTGCCACAGAGAAGGCTCTCCCCCTGGGGGTCGCCAGCCGACATTGTTTGGCCGATGGTACCCTGAGGAGGCCCTCTCTGTGGAAGCGAACTGGTCGGTGGGAGGTATTTGGTAGCAGGATGCCGTCTTGCAAGTAACCAGGTCCCGTGCCATGGAGCGCTTTAAAGGTGGTTACCAGCACCTTGAAGCACACCCGGAAGGCCACAGGCAGCCAGTGCAGCTCGCGCAGGAGAGGTGTCACGTGGGAGCATCTTGAGGCTCCCAGAATCCCCCGCGTGGCCGCATTCTGCACTAACTGGAGCCTCCGGGTGCACCTCAAGGGCAGCCCCATGTAGAGAGCGTTGCAATAGTCCAGGCGGGAGATGACGAGGGCTTGAGTGACCATGCATAGAGCGTCACGATCCAGAAAGGGGCGCAACTGGCGAATCAAGCGAGCCTGATCAAAAGTCCCCCTGGCCACGGCCGTCATATGATCATCTAATGACAGCCGAGAGTCCAGGAGGACACCCAAGTTGCGAGCCCTCTCTGTCGGGGCCAATGATTCGCCCCCAATAGCCAGAGATGATACCAGCTGGCTGTATCGTGACGCACTATAGCCACGCCCAACCAGAAACCGGGCAGAGAACCCCTTGCTAAACTTTTTGAAGCCCACCCCTGGATAGGAAGCTGGAGTCACATTTAGCAACAATTAAGTTCTACTGGTATCAGTGGGTTTACTTGAAATTAGCCAAAACTTGGATTCCCATCAACCAACTGACTTTGAACTGACTCACATTCTTTGGAAATAGTCCACTACTGACCTGTTTTCATCAAAAACCTCCTGAGATGATAACATAGGAGTCCTTGAAGGTATCACCTTAGTTAGTACAAGCAGATTAGGGGTTGTTTTTTTTTTACCTTACATTCTTCATCCAGCAAGTCCAGGATGCCCAGCTTAGCTTCTATAAGGTCTATGCATGGCTGATTGTCATAAAAATCAATGAGGGTCCAAGGAATTTGCTCTTTCATGTATTCATCTTGTTCCAATTTAAAGACATGCTGTGGCAGAGAGAGATAGTAAACATGAAGCTGTTATCTAGAAAGGCTATTTCAATAAGCAACTTCGAACTGAGGAGGAATTTCCTGACAGTTAGAACAATGAATCAGTGGAACAGAAGTTGCCTCCAGAAGTTGTGAATGCCCCAACATTGGAAGTCTTTAAGAAGATGTTGGATAGCCATTTGTCTGAAGTGGTATAAGGCTTCCTGCCTAGGCAGGGGGTTGGAATAGATGACCTCCAAGGTCCCTTCCAACTCTGCTATTGTATTGTATTATTATAGCTAATTAACGCCAAATACAGGTAGTCCTCAACTTACAACCATTCGTTTCATTGACTGTTAAAGTTAAAATGACACTGAAAAAAGTGACTTGTGACCATTTTTTGCACTTCACTATAGTCACGGGTTTTGTTGTGGCCCGCCAGTGGGATCTGGCAGCAGATTCAGACAGTGTAGGAGGTTGGGGAGGAAGAGGGGCCAGTCCTGGAGTCTGGGGAAGGCTCTGATGAGGGCTCTGTGTCAGAGCAGAGAGGGGGCCAGGGCCGTCTGACAGTTATCAGCTGCCTTCGGAGTCAGACATTGGTGAGGCAGAGGAACAGCTGGAGACTGTTCCCAATGTGTGCATGTGCAGAGCTTCCTAGGAGAAGGGAACAGCTAAGAAACAAGGGCCGACTCGGGAGTAAAGCCACAGGTGGACAGTGAATGAGCACTCCCATAGGGAATAAAGAGGAGCAAAAGGGGAGTGGAGCTTGCAGGAGACAATTAGTTCAATTCACTAGAGTGAAGATCAGTTCCTGACATCTTGCCAAGTATTGTCTGCTACAGAGTGGCGTTTGGAAGATATCGGCCTGGCAGCTCTCCAAGCCTGATCAAGGTCTGTAGTTGTGAAAATCTCTTGAAAGACTATTGGCTGGGTCTTTGCTGGAGAGGAATTCACTTCAAACTAAATAAAAGAGGTTTTTTTGGGACAAGGAGTCAGCTTCGTGCTTTTGGGAAGCCTAGGTCAGAACACTGTTCAAAACTCAAATACATGGCAATTGGTCTCTATTTATGACGGTTGCAGTGTCCTGGCGTCATGTGATCACCTTTTGCAACCTTCCGACAAGCAAAGTCAATAGGGAAGCCAGATTCACTTAACAACTGTGCTCTAATTTAACAACTGCATTAATTCACTTAACAATCGAGCAAAAAAGATCATGAAATGGGGAAAAACCCAACAGCTGTCTTGCTTAGCAATGGAAATTTTGGGCTCAATTGAGGACATAAATTTGAGGACCATCTATAAACACTGGAGCCTAACTGGCTGTTTAAAAGCTTAGAACTTGTTGGATACAGCTCATTTTTTATTCTCCAGATTTAATCTTTTCTGGAAAAAAAACATAACTTTCCTTGGGCATTTATAATTATTTGCACATTACAGGCTATTTACACTAAATGCAATAAAAAGGCAGAATAAAAGGAATTGAAGAAAATAAAATGAAATTCTGAGCCATTTATGTGTCTCAGAATATAAAATCTATTATTCTCTAAAGCTGCAAGAACATTTTTGGTTGAATTGTGGTTGTGGGTTGAGGGCTACCTGTATGCAATAAAGTTTCTTGATTTTAGGGCGTTCCCACAAAAACTGAGGAGGTATAAGAAGCCATATCCAAAACAGCAGATTTCACCTTAAATCTTGCTGTTATTATGGTTGGTGGCACAGTAACAACAACAACTGAGATCTGGGTTGAGCCTTAATATGGAGTCACGCTCAATTTTAAAAATCAGGGTTTATATACAAATACAAATACAAAATATTGCAATCAATGCAAAAAAATAAATAAATTATAGTAGAACAAAAATCAAACCCATGCATAAAAACGATACATAAGGATGGGACTATTAACAACGAGTAATAGCCAAATTGCTATAGCATGAATCACTTGTAAGGATCTGAAGACATAATGTATTAGGCTATTAAGAAAACACGCAGCAGCAAACAGAATTTTCACAAGGATTGATGAATATCTTAAAATAAATATTTCACCCTCTCTGTCAATCCGGTGCAATATGTGTTGCTATGAAAAATTGCTTTTTAGGGACTTTTTAATTACTATGGGCAAAGTCAATAGGAAGTAAAATGAGCAAAATAAAGCAGAAAATCATTAGAGTTGGGTTTGTTTTAAAATAATATTGGAAATTATCAAAAAAGCCACAGGGGAGAGCAAACTCATAGAACTTTTGTAGAATGGAAACCGCTAACAATCGTGAAGATCTGTGGAACACAGTCTCCAAGTAACGGGAATATAGTGTTAAGAATTGTGAGTGTTTTTAAAAAAGGGACTAGGACAATGATGGCGAATCTTTTCGGCACTGTGTTGAAAAGGGAGTGCACGCACTCATCGGCGAAATGACCTAGAAGAGAGGTGCCCGATGTGTATGCGCATGTTGGAAACCAGAACTTCCTGTTTCCAGCACGTGAATGCACACAGAGCAGCTCCTCTTCCGATTTCTGGCAGGCATAATAATATAATAATAATAATAATAATTTTTATTTATAACCCGCTCTCTCTCCCCGAAGGGACTCGAGGCGGGGCACAGGGAATTAAAAACAGTTAGAAAAAATACAAAATTTAAAACAATAAACATACATAAATACTAAAAGGCATATTAAATAGAAAACCCTGCGCTAAAATTCCCAAATATTGGGACGATCAGCTGGCCAGCGTGCATGCGCACATGGAAACCAGAAGATCAGTTCTTCCAGTTTACGGCACGTCCCCTGGTGCGAAGGTCGGCTGATTGTGTGTGCATGTGTACCAGAAACGCAGAAGAGTAACGGGCGAAGCCGTGTGTCCTGGGCGACATGGCTCTGTTGCCACTTCGGGCACGCGTGCCATAGGTTCACCATCATGGGACTAGGTGTTGGGGCATAACTTTAAAAAATCTGTCGTACTTAAATTGAAGGAAATTTAATTTTCTTTTTCTTGGTCTTCCAATAATGTTTGCTTATTTATTATAAAAGCTGAGGAACTCTCAAAGGTTATGTTGGAAGAAAATATCTAGCTCGCTCATAAAATTATTATATTGTTATGTAACGCATATACAGTGGAGTTCCTAATCTGAAATATTATTTAAAAGGATTTCAGCTGAGACCATATGGGCCCTATTTGCAAATCAATACATTTTCACAGTGGAAACTCACATAATTTCCATCTAGTAAACAGAGCTCATCAAAAATGTATTTGTTTTTTAATAGCAGTTCTATGTAATGTAAATAGAGTGGGTTAATTCCTTTTAGAAGATAAACTTCATGAGCATGTTAGTTATTCCTATATCTTATTCATTTACTGCATTCTTAAAGCATTTTAGTCAAGGCACATTTTGTATATCTTTGTATTCTTTGGTCCCACCCCCAAAGATACTAAAATACATTTGACAATCCAAATTACCAAATTGAACTGCTGCTGTAATTTTTCATTGGCGTAATTGATGCAGAATTGTTCAAAGCTATTATATTCAAAGGTCTCAAACCTGCAAAATACAAGAATATTGTTTAGAAAAAAGGATTCAAAAAATAGCTTCTGGAGAAAAAAAATCATTAATATTAACAGATTAATTATTGTACTATTTTTATAAACCACCTTGGGAATCTGATTTGAGAGAGTTATTAAAATGAGGTCGATAAATAAAAATTACTTCCAGTTTAGAAATATCAGCAAGAGCTTAACTTAGTTTTCCCAAGGCAGAATCCTACAGATGTATGGATAGCTGTGACAGGAAGCAATTCTGGAGCTGTCATTCCAAAATATTTGGAGAACATTATATTGGGGAAGAAATGTTTAAGCTAACAGCTCCATAGGTTCTATCACTCACTGTCTCCTAGAACAGAGGTCCCCAACCCCGCAGGCCATAGCCCAGTACCGGGCTGTGGCCCATTTAGAACTGGGCCGGCCAAGCAGTGGGTGAATATGACCATGCATGCAGGTCCATTTGTTCAAGCAGCATGCTTGCCTTGCACAAAGCTCTTGCACAAATGGAACTGCGCCTGTGCGCACCCACCACTCATATGGAACCAATCCACAAATTCAGTAGACTACCAAACTGTTGTGCTATTTCCAAATTTCAAGGGGTAGAACACTGACCTAGTCTCTGGGCCATAGGAACCTGTTCTGACCCCCCTTACTGAGACTAATGATCTGACTGGCTGCTTGCCCGAACTGACCTTGAACAGACCTGAAGCTCCTGAAAATCGAGTACAAACTAGAACTGCGACTCCACACAAAGACATCCGACTCTACAAATTATTCATTGTTCTCTGCAAGCTTTTCCTTAACAGAGGCTTCCTTTTAAACCCTCTTGGGAGGGGCCAGTCATTAGGCAGCTGGGACTAATTACCTCCTCCGATTTCGTCTCTCCTGCAACTGACGCTGCCTTCTTTCAATCCGTCTTAACCTGACATCAGGGACAAACTGGCCTTGATCCTCCCCACTACTCCAAGACCCAGGTGCCTCCTGATGACTAGCCAGGCTCTCTGCTCTCTAAAGGTCACCCTTCTCCTCCAGAGCAGACTCAGAGGACTCCTCACTAGGAGTCCATCAGCAGCTCATCCGAAGCCGGCTGGGCCACAACAGGAACCATAATTTTAAATTTCTCACAATGACACAGTAACAAGGAATTAGGGGAAATGTTTAAGTGCTTCCCAACCGTTTAACATTTTTACCATATGAAATCCAAGTCTAGAATGAACTATTTGCAACAGATTCTGGAGAGAAGGAGGGAGAGGGAGCGAGAGGGAGGGAGGGAGGGGGAAAGAGGGGGAGGAGAGGGAGGGGGAGAGAGGAAGGAAGGATGGGAAAGAGAGAGGGAGTGAAAGAGAGAGATAATTTGAAGGCATCCATACAACACTATTAAAATATCTTATGAAACAAGTTTGAATAGTTTATTATTTTTGGTCTGACAAAATCCTGAGCAAGATCTATAGAGAAATAATACCACTGGATACCAAACAAAGGTTGAAGAATGAAAAGGAGGGGGAAATGAGATTCTTTCTATTCAACTAAGAAAGATTATCAGACGATGAAGATGTAAGTACCAGACTGCTTTCATTGGGCCCTATAGATAAAGGGCTTAAAATAGCTTTGCACTGTCATTTTAAGAAGATTCACACGTAACTCCAAATTCGTACTTAATGCAGACACGTTCACTTAAAACTTCCGGCCTCTTTTTCAATTTTATCAGAATAAGTACTCCTCTGTTGTGAAGTGTAACAGCTTAACTGAAACCAATCAAGGAAAACGAAAGTTTTAAGATAATACCATTACATTTTATGGTTTTTAAGCATGTTGCTGTAATGGAAATCCAATCTCCTGTTTTGAAGTCGATTAACACAATGTCTTTCTCGAGATACAGTTTCATACCCTCGCCTTGCATTCTTTTCAACTACAACTTTGATTTGGGCTTTGCTTTAATGGATCAGATTCCTATCTAATTCAATTGCTTCCCGCTACTGTATGAAATATAATACCGAAACATCCAGAGGTCCTGACTTAACACTTCCCAAAGTCACTCATTTGAATCACACGGTGCCCTTAAATTCGGATCTCAGCAAACAAAAAAATAACCAAAAGCCAACATGGGCCCCTGGCTTATATATATTGTCAACCCAACATCAGGATAATTATCCTAACAGTAAGGGCCTTGATGCATCATTCGCTTTTATCATAGTCGTCCCAAAGGTGCTTTTTCAAGAGGCAACTGGACTTTCTGGTTTTTCTTTGAAGATGTTTCGCTTCTCATCCAAGAAGCTTCTTCAGCTCTGAGAATGGCTTCAGAAGGGATTCTGAGAAGAGCTGAAGAAGCTTCTTGGATGAGAAGCGAAGCGTCTTCAAAGAACAACCAGAAAGTCCACTTGCCTCTTGAAAAAGCATCTTTGGGACAATCATGACCTGGATGATGGAGAATCTTCACAGACTTTTATCATAGTCTTCCTCAAGAACCTTCCTGCTTCACCTATCAAGCAACAAGTGGAACCATTTAGCTCATAACCAGCTCATAACAATTGTAAGAACTCCTGATAAATAATCTTTATTTTCTTTCATCTTTAAGTAATGCAGGCTACTTCTGCTGATCCCCAGCAGCCAGCAGTTTGGCAGTCCAGTCTCACCAGCTCAAGGTTGACTGAGCCTTCCATCCTTCCAAGGTTGGTAAAACGAGGACCCAGATTGTTGGGGGCAATAGGCTGACCCTGTAAATCCCTTAGAGAAGGCTGCAAAAGCACTGGGAAGCGGTATATAAATCTAAGTGCTACTGCTGTTGCTATTATTAAAACCATAGTTTTTGTAAGAAGCCATATACAGAAAATTAGAATAATGTGCGTTGTTTCCAAGATCAAAATCTATTTTTAAAACAACAGACAAATGTTTTTGTGCCTCACTCTTGTTTCCAACTTATGTAAGAGACTATCCATCCCTCTTCTTCTAAAGTGGGCTGATTTCCACCCACCTCTTTGCAATAGTTACACCTGCTCCTATCGTATTGATTTTCACTGTCTGCGAGAATTAGCGCACTCACATACTTCTGACACTGGAAACAGGACAGACCCTTTTCCTTGCACACAAGAGAGGGATAGAGCAGTCCCTATGATCACAGCACAACTTATTACATGCAGAGAGACACTTAAGCGTCTCCGGAGTCAGCCTGCTCCAGCTGGGCTTTATAGAATTTGACGAAAAGCAACACACCCACACATTGACTTTGATGCCAGCATGCGAGACTCCTCCCTACAACTTGCTCTACAATTTCCAAGTGTTGCTCTTATGCTCTGGCAAGTAAGAGGAAAAAGTCACACCGCAGAACTTAATAAACTTCACTGCCTAGAGAAGACTCAGGAAATTAGAGTAGAGTAGAGTAGAATGGAATGGAATAGGATTAGGAATAGAAAAGAGTAGAGTAGAGTAGGGTAGGGTAGGGTAGGGTAGGGTACGGTAGGACGGAATGGGAATAGAATAGGAATAGGAATAGGAATAGAAGGGAATGGAATGGAATAGGAATAGAATGGAATGGAATGGAATAGAATAGAATAGAAAGGAAGGAAGGAATGGAATGGAATGGATAGAAAAAGAATAGAATGGAATAGAATAGGAATAGAACAGAACAGAACAGAGCGGAGCGGAATGGAATAGAAAGAAAGGAATGGATAGAAAAAGAATAGAATAGAATAGAATGGAATGGAATGGAGTGGAGTGGAGTGGAGTGGAAGGAATGGAATGGAATGAAATAGAGAAGAGAAGAGAAGAGAAGAGAAGAGAAGGAAGGAAGGAAGGAAGGAAGGAAGGAAGGAAGAGAGGAAGGAAGGAAGGAAGGGGAAGGGGAATAGGAAGGAACAGAACAGAACAGAACAGAATTCTTTATTGGCCAAGTATGATTGGACACACAAGGAATTTGTCTTTGGTGCATACCTGGGAATGCCAGTTTGATCCTAGCAAATGCAAGCAAAAGGGTGGAGAAACATGATTCCGAAAAGCTTGTTGCTCACCCATAAATGTCCAGCACCCCGATAAAGGAATGCTGCTTGACCGTCGTGTACAAGGCCTTGTTGATATGCTGCACAATCCAGTTGAACAGCTGGGCGTAGATGTGCTTGGCCAGCGCATTCCTGGCATTGACGGCTTGCTGGAGGGACATATTCTTGGTGTAGGTTTCCGAAGTGGTGACCAGCTTCCGATGGCAAAGCCAGTGTTCCATCTGGCTGTGCTCCACTCCCAGTAATCTGCAAAAATGATGCAGGTGTTCATCTTGGTTCTATAAGATATAAAGAAAGACATCTGATTCAGCAAAACACACAGTGGAGGTTGACATCGCTGGAGGGTTAAAATAAAAATCCATGCAACCGTCTAATTCACCAGTGGGTTGGGTGGAAACCTTTAGTGGTCTACTCGAGGCTGCCTTCTGGGGCTGCTGTTTCCAGCTTCTAGGAAATAGCCGTGGTGGCGCAGTGGTTAGAATGTAGTATTGCAGGCTAATACTGCTGCCTGCCGGCTACCTGCAATTTGGCACTTCAAATCTCAGGGTTGACTCAGCCTTCCATCCTTCCGAGGTGAGTAAAATAAGAACCCAGACTGTTGGGGGGCAATAGGCTGACTTTCCAAACCGCTTAGAGTGGGCTGTAAAGCACTGTGAAGCGGTATATAAGTCTAAGCGCTATTCCAATAAAGAAGAATATTTGTAGCTGACTGTTGAAATGAGGGATTTTTGCTGCTCTCTGAGCTTGGTTGTTTTCTTGTAGATGTTTCATTACCCAACTACCCAATGGCACTCATAACATTACCTAGTCTGGGTATGAAATGTCTCCAAGAAAATAACCCAGCTCAGAGAGTACCAAGGATTTCTCATTTCCAGCTTCGTTAGTTTGCAGCGACAAGGGCACCAATATCCACCTTACGAAACATCGGGCTCCTTCACAAGAACATTGCTGCTACTATCATGTTTCCCCCAAAATAAGACAGGATCTTATTTTCTTTCGACCCCAAAAATAAGCACTTGGCCTTATTTTTGAGGTGCAGGAGGTGGCGAGCATGGTCACCTCATGGCTGCTCCTGTGTTGCAATATTTTCAGGGAGGGCTTATTTTCAGGAGACAGCTTGTTTTAGCGCATCCGTTCAAAAGCCTGATTGGGCTTACCATATTTTTCAGAGTTTTTCAGACGCACCAGAGTATAAGACACACCAAGGTTTTGAAGAGGCAAATTTAAAAAAAAAGTTTTTTGCACTCTGCAAGCCTCCCAAAAAAGGCCCGTTTTTCGCAAAAACAGGCCTGTTGTTTTCCCCCCCCAAAAAGGGCTTTAATAGCCTTTAGGAAGCTTACAGAGTGCTCCTGGGGGCTGGGGAGGGGGGCAAAAACAAGCAAAAAACAGTCCATTTTTCTCTCATTTCTGCCCTTCCCAGCCTCCCAGGAACTCTCTGAAAGCCTCCTAAAAGCTATGCACTGCTGTTTTGGTGAAGGGATGGGGTTTCAGGAGGCACAAAATGCTGTATTCAGTGTATAAGATGCACCCAGATTTTCAGCCTCTTTTTTGAGGGAAAAAGGTGCGTGTTATACTCCGAAAAATATGGTGTCATCTAGGGAGGTTTTATTTTCAGGGAAATAGGATATAACTAGCCACAATTTATCCTAAACTGCTAACTCATCCTATACATAAGCTAGATGGGTTTATTCCCTCTGGATCTCTGGCTAATTACTTTCTTTTATAGTGTGTGGCATAGAACACATGGATATCAATAATAAAAACATGTAGAAGGAACACATCATACAATGATATACATACGATGGAAAGATGTAGTCAATTTTGTAAGGTTTGAGGAATTCAAGAAATTATATATGATATAGGTTACATTTTAAAATACAGTGATTCCTAAGAATTAGGTAAGTGTTCCTTACAAAAACGATGGCTTTAATAATGATTATTAGCACTGGTAGGTGGCATTGAAACCCACTCACTTTTATGTCAGGTTAGATATATTTTTCCCCAGAATCTGGACATCCGGTAGTCCAGTTTTCATTCCCCCTGTGACTTTACATCAAAGTTAGCATTATGAAGCTGCTGTGCAAGGATCAGTGGGTGGTTCCTGGCTAAGTACAACAGTGTAGAGGAGAAATGAATTCTGACCTTGATTATTTAACAATATAAAAAATCAAAAGCTGGAAAGGAGCCCCAGGAGGTTGTATTGGGCGGGGAATGTAGACGGTAAAAACCTTTTCTCTGCACCTCATATTTTGCTGAGTTTTGCTAATTAAATAAGTTAGCAGGCAGATCTACCGTCCAGAATCATGGATGCATTTCAATTAAGCATCGTCATCATCATCATCAAGGACAGCAATATTTGAAAATAAGATTTGCTTATCGGCTCAGTATGTCCATGGCTAAGAATTAAAAACAGGCCACTGCACTATTTCTTAAGGAAGTGCAGCAACCTTGCAAGCCATGGTTTAATATGTGTCAGCCTCCACTTTGTTGCTTGCTTCGGCTGCCATTGAAACAGGGAGGGAGGGGCTTTGGTAATTGGGAATGGGATTGTATAGTGCAGGAGAGAGATTTGGAGAAGGGAGTATGTTCTTGCCATCTACTTCGCATACCAATGGCTGGGGCTGTGCGGTGGTAAAGGTGAACGGTCTTGCATGCCATCCTGATGATGCTCCTGGAGATGAAACCCACATGACGCCTATGGGGATTTTGCATTGGACAATGGGGTGGGGGTTGCTAGGGGAAATGGGTTGGACATATATTGATATGTATGTTTTCGTGCGCTCGGATCTCAGACCTTGCTTTACCTCGCTGCTATCTTTTCATAACCAGTAAAAGTCCTCTTAATTCTTACAAATGGAGTTGAGTGGATTCTTTCTTGGTTATCGTAAGAGGCAGACCTGACAATATGTGAATCCAGTTTATTACAGACAGAACAAAATAAAAACACTCAGTGAATGTCCAATTAAAAATTCTAGAATAAAATAATAAGTGACAGTTAAAATCTATGTTAAAATCCAGTCTGTCAATTACGCATGACCTATACTAAGATAACAATCCATAAACTGTGAGGACCATAGTCAATTTAATACTTAAATGCAAATTTCAAAGTTAATGGATTGGGGCCAAACAATTTATGGATTATTTTAGTATCGTTAGGCCACGTGTAATTGAGAGACTGGACTTTAATCTAGATTTAAATTGTTATTTATTATTATATTCTAGAATCTAAATGGCTGGATGGAGTCACCGAAGCAGTCGGTGTAAACTTAAATGGACTCCAGAGGATGGTAGAGGACAGGAAGGCCTGGAGGAACGTTGTCCATGGGGTCTCAATGGGTCAGAAATGGCTTCGCAAATAACAACTTCACATTTTATCTGGTTAGAATAGGGGTGGGTTGAGTGAAAGGATGGGCATTTTGCTCTGCAGGATTTATTGAGGCTTATAAAACTCTGGCCATTGATTCCTTCCTTCCATGCTCTGTCTGCATAATGAGAAATAAAGAAGTATCCCACACCTTAAAGGTCTCAAGGGAATTCCCTTGACATGGGATATAATTACATCAAGGCTTTGCATAACATTAGATGCGCGGTGTCACAAACATTGCACTGCCCTCTTGAAAGAAGCCCTTGCAATTTAGGAAGCTCTGGTTGTCTTACACAATCAAAGCCCTGCTTCTTTTTGATGTGCATTGCATTAATCAAAAGATTAAGAAAAAAAGCAGATCTAAAGATGGTTCCACTTTGATGTACCAGGCACCGTATGTGTGCACTAAAAAAAACCCTGTACCGTTATACTGCAGGATTCTCCATCACGTTCAGAACGAAAATCCACATTTCCAAGGTGTAGGACGGCAGCGAGTATTTTAAAAATGGTCATCTGATAGGACTCCTTTACTCCTGAAAAACATGATTGATATCCAATTTTCAAGTGCCTGAACAGCAATTTGCTAGCAGTCCCAACGAGCATGACGTACGACGAGGGATGCTGGAAGATGGATTTTCAGCAAAATCAGGACCATCATCAATTGCCCATCCCTGCACCGCAAACCCCACAGTTTTGGGGGGATGGGACGTCTTCTTTTAAATCGGTGATGGTGAGCCTGTACATTTTGGGTGGTCGGCCAGCATTCACCAACAACTACAGGTAGTCCTCAACTTACAACTATTTGTGCCATCTTTTACATTTGGGCTTTCAGGCCTGCCATATTTTCTACTGTGGGAAAATGGGAGGGGGGGAATATATAGAGCAGTGATGGTGAACCTTTTTCTTATGGCGTGCCAAAATTGCACACGTACACGGGTATACTCACTCAATCACCCCGCCTACCTGCGCATGAGCATGCAACACCGCCCCCTGCACATGTGCTTCGCGAGCCCTCCCCAGGCTCCAGAAGATTGCTCTATGACTCTATGAGAAAGGAATGTTACATAGACTTTATTTCACCATACTCTATATCCGTGACGGTGAACATATGGCACACGTGCCAGCTGTCAGATGCGGCGTGCATGTGCGTGCTGGTCAGCTGATTTTTCACCCTTCCAGAAGGCTAGGGGAGGCCATTTTTGCCTTCCCCGGGCTTCAGGAAATCCTCTGGAGGCTGGGGAGGGTGTATAAGACGCACCAAGATTTCGAAGAGGTAAGTAAGAAAAAAAAAAGCTTTTGTCAACCCCACTCCCCAGGAGCACTCTGCAGGCTGCAGCAGGACTGGGGGAAGGCAACCCCCCCCCGCCCAGTTTTTGGAAAGAAATGGATAGAAAATGGGCTGTTTTTTGCAAAAACAGAGGTATTTCTGCTTTCCTCCAGCCCTGATGCAGCCTGCAGAGTGCTCCTGGGGACTGGGGGAAGGCAAAACCACCTCTGTTTTTGTGAAAAACGGCCCATTTTTCACCTGCTTTTTGGCAAAAACAGGGACATTTTTGCCTTCCCTCCAGCCCTGTTGCAGTCTGCAGTGTGCTTCTGGGGGCTGGGTGAAGGCAAAAATGCCTCTGGTTTTGTGAAAAAAAAGGCCCGTTTTTCACTAAAATGGGATGCAGGGGCAGGGTTTGGGGAAGCCAAAAAATGGTTGTATTCGGTGTATAAAATGCACCAACTTTTCCATTTTAGAGGGGGGAAAGGTGCGTCTTATACTCCAAAACATACAGTACCCTAAATGTTTGCGAGGATAGCTGTATCAGCCACACGTTCTCCTAGGAAGCAGCCCAATTGAGCACGAGATGCTTACCAAGCAGGGTGAAAGCTTGCTTAGTTTTCACAAAATCCTCTGCATCGTCGACTCCTTCAAGGGAGGTGTCTCCTCCCAAAGATGTGTAGAAAAAATCTTTGGCATCCACTAGGATAGAAAGAACAGCAAAATTGAGTTAAGGGGGAGAAACCCTTGCACTTAGCTCATATTTCCTGAAAGGACTTGCCTGAACCCCCAACCCACAAGGAAGCAATCTGTGGACACAATAAGCAATAAACTATGTGCAAAATAACATACTTACATAATGAGAGATCCTTCAGTTCTGGGAGAGTAGCAGAGGCACACAGCTGATAGAAAATGTGATAGTTTCGCTCATCAGCTGCCTGAGAAAGAACATCAGTTTATTGGCAGAGAAATGAGCTGCAAATAATTAAATATCATGCAGCACGTCCTATACCGCTTTCTCTAGATCAGGGGTTCCCAACCTGTGGGCCGCATCCCACTACTAGGCCATGCCCTATTCAACAACCTGGCCAGGTGAGTAGCTGGCTGCACACAGCCCTATTTGTATGAGCTGCAGGGGGGGCTCAGGGCCCCACTCGTGCAAGCAATGAGTGACCGCGTGCACAGCCATCCCTGCTTCCCCCCCCCCCTTTCTGGCAGCCAACCTGGAAAGATTGGGGAAGTCTGCTCTAGATCTATTCCAACTCAAATTTCAAACTTATTTCTTCAAGATAAGAATGGATTTTTTTTTTAAAAAAACCTACAATTACCATGTTTTCCTGAAAATAAGACAGGGTCTTATTTTGTTCTGCCAAAATAAGCACTTGGTCTTATTTTAGGGGAGGCCTTATTATTTTTGAGGTGCAGGAGGCGGCGACCATGGTCACCTCTTGGCTGCTGCTGCATAGCAATATTTTCGGGGAGGGCTTATTTTTGGGGAGGGTTTATTTTAGCGCATGCGCTCAAAAGCCCGATTGGGCTTATTATCCGGGGAGGTCTTATTTTGGGGGAAACAGTTTTGATCTAATTAAACTAGGAGATGAGTGTTAAATGTATGGAGAACACACTGATTATGGTTATGGAAGAATGAGAACGTCTGAAACCACCGCCCTTAAAATGCATGAGGGATTAACTTCATTTTACAGCAGAAGAACTGAGGCTGGACAGGAGTCCCTTTCAAATTAAGCTTCTACAGATTGTACACCTAATATAGCCCACAGTCCTGGGATTTTCTAGAGGTTTCTATCCATCAACCAGCTAGGACTGATCCTGCTTAAGTTTCTGACTCAATGTGTCACTTCTAATTAGGATCTAAATGGAGATGTTATGTATGTAACCTTAATCTCAAACGGACAAAGGAGAAATGATAAGAGGAATAAAACTACAAAAACACAATGCTCAAACCTTGGTCCATAGTTACAAATTACAGGTAGTCCCCAACGTACGACCACAATTGAGTCTAAAATTTTCCTTGCTAAGCAAGACAGTTGTTAAGCAAGTTTTGGTCCATTTTACCATCTTTCTTGCCACAATGGTGGTTTTCAAAAGGCAACTGGACTTTCTTGGGTTTTTTTCCCCCTTGAAATGTTTTGCTTCTCATCCAAGAAGCTTCTTCACTTCTGACTGTAGAATTGGCATTCTTTAGAATCGAAGAAGCTTCTTCGATGAGAAGTGAAATGTTTTCAAGGAAAAAAAATCCAGAAAGTCCAATTGCCTTCGGGACAGCCATGACCTGGATAGTGGAGAAACTCCAAAGACACTTTCTTGCTCCAGTTGTTAAGTGAATCACTTCAGTTATTAAGTTAGTAACGTACTGTAGTTGTTAATGAATCTGGCTTCCCCATTCCTTTACTTGTCATAAGGCCACCAAAAAGTGATCAAATGACCCAAGGATATCACAACGTGATCAGTGGTGGGTTGCAGGCGGTACACCCCGGTATGGGTGTACCGAAGCCTGCCTGGAGCACCGGACACCGTTCCGGTACGGTGCTCCAGAGGGCCCACCCGCCCTCCCAAGCTCCTTAACGGTCTTTTAAGTCTTTGGGACTTTGGCGCATGGGTACGGCGCATAGAGCGCCTGCACGACGCTATGCCGAGCAGCTGGAGCCTCATGGAGGCTCGCGGAGGCGCTAAGATGCTAAGACGCCACTGGGCCCATTCCAACCATACGGGTTGGAACGGGATCCAGAACCCACCACTGAATGTGATGGAGATGTGAGCCAACTGACTGGTGTCCAAATTTTGATGACATGACCATGGGGATGCTGCAATGGTTATAAGAGTAAAAAATGATATATATATATAATGGAAAATTTGGATAAACACTTGGTTTTATATAGAGAAAATATTATGGGTGTTTATATACCTTATAGTAGTAATGTATTTGCTAATAGACAATTGAGAACAATGTTATAAAACAGGAACTCGTTGAATAATAATAGAAAAAGATTGATCTCCAATAAATACTAGTTGTTATTAAACAGAGGACAAGGTGATGTGAAATGAAGGGGGGAGGGAAAAACAGTCGTAATTTTATACACATATATTTATATATTTAAACTTAAGTATGATGATATATTGTGTTACACTGGATGGAAAACTAATAATTACGTTTGTAATTGTAAAGACTGATGCACAAAAGCTTATGATCGAACGGCATGTTGTACAAAGCTGAAAATGATTGAATATTTTTACTTGTTTTTTCTATGTTGAAAATAAAAATTTATACAAAAAGAAAAAGAGTACAAAATGGTCATCACGTTTTCAGTGCCATTGTGTAACTTCAAACGGTCACTAAATGAATTGTTGTAAGTCGAGGACTATATATATTCAGCTCAGATGTAAGTTTTTGTGAAGCTATTCAAATCCTGCCTAGATTTTCATGTGTAAGGTGGACCTTCTAGATTCTGAATGGAGCTGAATGTTTACTGGCCAGATGCCCTTCCTGTCGCCAATGTGGAGTTTTTTTCCAGCAGATATATTCTCAGTGTGCCCTGAGAAATATCTGCCTCTACCTAGGATTGAACTCACAGCCTCTAGATTGTGAGGCGAGAGCTCTACCTATAGGCCACCATACCACCATTTTCAATGTCCATGTACCTAGTGAATCATGGGCTGGTACGTTTTCTTTCAATTGGAATCAGTACATCTGCCAAATCATTCAAAGTAGAGAAGATTCAAATACAACTAGACGTCTTCTCATCATCTGACTGACTTATTCCATGAGAAATCACTCCTCTTAGAGTTATTCATGTGAAACATCTTTAAACATGGGCTCCTACATATCCTATCTCAGGTAGCTAAGGCTTGTGAAATGCCTTATTCATATTTCAGGTCACTTATATTCCATCATCTCCGCCTCTCAGCTAGTGAATATGGAGCGAATGGAGATTAGTAGCATCCTTCCTTCGGTAAAGAAAGTATCGTTGGTTATATTTGAATAAGATTATGGAGAGACTTTGATGTTTTCAAAATGGGGGTGCTGAAGAATACAGGTAGCCCTCCAGTTACGATCACAACTGAGCCCAAAATTTATGCTGGAAAGCGGAACATTTGTTAAGCGAGCTTGACCCATTTTATGCCCTTTCTTGCCAGAGTTGTTAAGTGAATCATTGCATTTGTTAAGTTGGTAGCAGGGTTTGATGCAGGCTACTTCTGCTGACCGCCAGGTGACTGCAATTTGGCAGTTTGGATCTCATCAGGCTCAAGGTTGACTCAGCCTTCAGTCCTTCCGAGGTGGGTAAAATGAGGACCCAGATTGTTGGGGGCAAGAGGCTGACTCTGTAAACCGTTTAGAGACGGCTGTAAAAGCACTGGGAAGCGGTATGGGCTATTGCTATTGCTATTGCTATTGCTATTGCTATTGCTATCTATCTATCTATCTATCTATCTATCTATCTATCTATCTATCTATCTATCTATCTATCTAACTATCTATCTATCTATCTATCTATTTATCTATCATCTACCATGTTTCCCTGAAATAGGCACTTAGTATTATTTTTGGGGAGGTCTTATTATTTTTGAGGTGCAGGAGCCAACAACCGTGGTCACCTCATGGCTGCTGCTGTATTGCAATATTTTTCATTTAATATCTCTCTCTCTCTCTCTCTCTCTCTCTCTCTCTCTCTCTCTCTATCTATCTATCTATCTATCTATCTATCTATCTATCTATCTATCTATCTCCTCCCTATCTATCTCTTCTATCATCTAAACTATCTCTCTCTCTCTCTCTCCTCCCTATCTATCTCTTCTATCTCTATCATCTAATCTATCTATCTATCTATCTATCTATCTATCTATCTATCTATCTATCTATCTATCTATCTCTATCCTCCCTATCTCTATCCTCCCTATCTATCTCTTCTATCTCTATCATCTAATCTATCTATCTATCTATCTATCTATCTATCTATCTATCTATCTATCTATCTATCTCTATCCTCCCTATCTATCTCTTCTATCTCTATCATCTTCTAATCTAATCTCTCTCTCTCTCTCTCCTCCCTCTCTATCTCTTCTATCTCTATCATCTAATCTATCTATCTATCTATCTATCTATCTATCTATCTATCTATCTATCTATCTATCTATCTATCTATCTATCTATCTATCTATCTATCTATCTACCTACCTACCTATCTATCTATCTATCTATCTATCTATTTCTAACTATACACACACACCCCAAAATAATATATATGAAATAATAAAAATTTTAAATAAATGAATGAATGATAAATAAGCTCACCTGGAATACAACCCTTGATTTCTCAAGCAGGTACGTCCTCATGTTGGAACCAATGATACGGTATCTTTTATCAAAGCCAATCTGGATGTATTTCCCAAAACGGCTGCTGTTGTCATTCCGGGTTGTTTTTGCGTTGCCAATTGCCTTTATGAAATTAATGAAACGTTAAAAATACAATTATCTTTTTCCCAACAATATTCATTCATCTCACAGGTACACTTCATTAATTAATTGCGTATAGCTTTTTTTTTTAAAAACCCAACATTAAGAGGAGAAATTTCCTGACAGTTAGAACAATTAACCTCTGGAACAGCTTGCCTCCAGAAGTTGTGAATGCCCCAACCCTGGAAGTCTTTAAAAAGATGTTAGATAGCCATTTGTCTGAAATGGTATAAGGTTCCTGCCCACGCAGGGGGTTGGACTAGAAGACCTACAAGGTCCCTTCCAACTCTGCTATTGTATTGTATTGTATTGTAAGAGAAAGACCGAGAGAATGAAAGATGGAGAGAGAACAACCTTGCTTGAAGATTAAGTGCTACACTCTTTAACAAGATCATAAAATAGCTATTAGCCTTATCCCCTCCACCTGTGAAACCCCCTCTACCAGCAATGATTGCTTTTACAAGCTTGTTTTAAGAGTGTAAGCAATGAAGACGGCAGCAAAGTAATTATGATTAGATTTGGTTATATTTAATTAACACTCTAGATCTGTGATGGCGAACCTATGCCACGCGTGCCCAAAGTGGCACACACAGCCATGTTGCCTGGCATGCTCAGCATCACCCGTTCCTTTTTTGGGTTTCTGGCGCACATGTGCGTGCGACAATCAGCTAGTCTTTGTGCATGTGGTAGTGCCGGAAACTGGAAGAGCTGGTTTTCTGTTTTCCGGCATGAGCATGCGTGCCAGTCAGCTGATCATCATGCATGCATGCACGCCAGGAACCAGAAGACTAGCTGACTGTCACACACCAGAAACCAGGTTTATTTTCCAGCACACGTGCCCCCTGGCCAGTTCCGGGTTCTAGATTCTCTAGATCAATCTTTCCCAAGCTTGGCATTTTAAGATAGGTAGAATTCAACTTCCCCGGCACCTTGAGCTTCACAATTGAATGCTAAGAGACTATCAAGAGACTGAATGTGCTTTTATTAGAACCAACTATACTCCTCAAAGCTTTCCAAAAATGTCATGGGTTAATTTTCCCAATCTAGTGTTCTCCAGAAGCCTAAATTGGTTAGGAAATACAGAATGGCAGACAATATACAGGCAGTCCTCAACATACGACCACAATTGAGGCCAAAATTTCTTAAATGAGACATTGGTTAAGTCAACTTTGCCCCATTTTTCGACTCTTCTTGTCTCAGTTGTTTAGTTTAGTTTTTAGTTTTATTCAAATTTATACCCCGCACCTTCTCCAAAAAGGACCCAGGAAATTTAAAAACATAACAAATATAACAAAAGTACAAAATTTGAAAAAGTTATTAAATCCATACCCTGTGCTAAAATAGTATAAAATCCCCCAAATTAAAAACTATCTAAAAAACGGTCAAAACGGGAGGTTATGCTATTGTTGGAAAAGGTGCATCTTAAGACGCTGGCGGAAGAGGCGGAGGTCTGAGATGGTACGTAGTTCGGGGGGGTAAGTCGTTCCAGAGGGTAGGGCCCCCCACAGAGAAGGCCCTTCCCCTGGGTGTCGCCAACCGGCATTGCCCGGCCGACGGCACCCTGAGAAGGCCCTCTCTGTGGGAGCGGATCGGACAAAGGGATGTATGGGGCAGAAGACGGTCTCGCATATAACTAGGCCCCGAGCCATGGAGCGCTTTGAAGATGGTCGTCAAAACCTTGAAGCGCACCCGAAAGGCCACAGGCAGCCAGTGCAGCTCGCGCAGGAGAGGTGTTATGTGGGAGTACCTAGAGGTACTCTAGGTACTGGAGGTACTGCAGTGAATCACTGCAGTTGCTAAGTTAGTAACCTGGTTGTTAAGTGACTCTGGCTTCCCCACTAATTTTGCTTGTCGGGAAGTCACAAAAGGGGATGACATGACCCTGGGACACGGCAACGGTCATAAATGTGAACCAGTTGCTAAGCATCTGAATGTTGATCACGTGATCTTGGGGATGCTGGAAATGTCGTAACTCTGAAAAAACGTTCATGTCACTTTTTCAGTGCCTTTGTAACTTTGAACAAAGTGAACTCAGCGAAGTGTTGTAAGTTGAAGACTACCTGTATTTGCAAATAAAAAAAATATGCAAAGAATGTCATATAAAGGAGTTTTCGGCCACCCAGATGAGACCATGCTTTTCTGCATGCAACGTTAATTATACGAAGATAACAACAGACATACGCACATAATTTTAAGAAACTTTCAATTTCATAACAAGTACACTCGTTATAACTAACACAACAAAGTGTGTATTTACATGAATTTATTTGAGAAAAACTTATGCTACAATTAATTGCAATTTTCAAGTAAGACATAAAGGCTAGTTTCACTTATTCTTTATAGACAGAATGTGACTTGTTTGATTTTGGCTTAGACTGTGTCAAGGTTCCAAGTAATAGATCCATAGGAAGCAAAACTCAGAGGCAGGTAGATTCCTTAAAGAACAGCTTTATTGGATATATCATATTGGCACAGATCTGGTGAAATCCGACTCTGAAGACTCTCATGCTTTTCACCTAATTAAAACTAAAAGTTAGTCATTTTCTCAAAACAATTAGTCACATGGTCCAATCACAGCGCAGTCTGGTTGCCAGGTGACATTGCTCCACCTTCCTCCGACCAGATGTAAGAATGTCCTTAGTTCCCAAGAGAAAGTATTTTGTTTTGGCTAAAAAATCCCAGCACTCTTAATTTCTCCATCTCTATCTCTCAGCTCCAGTGTGGCAACACTGAAGCTGTCAAAAATGGCTTTGGTCAGGTCAGCTTCATGGTTGACATGGTTGACATTCAGCCATTCTTATTGGCAGATGAGAGGTGGTATTGTGGCGATATCAATAAACTGTATACTTCGGCCCTCTACAACTGTGATATCTGGTGTGTTGTGCTCCAAATGACGGTCTGTTTGTATTCGAAAGTCCCACAAGATCTTCACCCTCTCATTCTCGATAACCTTTTCCACTTTGTGTTCCCATGACTTTCTGGATACAGGTAAACCATATTTTTTACATAATGACCAGTGGATTAATTTAGCAACTCGGTCGTGTCTAGCTTTGTAATCAGTTTGTGCGATTTTGCTGCATTCACATATTAAATGTGAAACAGTTTCGACTTTGTTATTGCAAAGTCGGCAGTTTGGGTTGTCAGTAGATTTTTGAATCTTCGCTTTCATGGCATTAGTTTGTAGTGCTTGTTCTTGAGCGGCCAGTATTAAACCTTCCGTTTCTTTCTTGATAGTTCCCATCTTAAGCCATGTCCATGTCAAGTTGTCATCACATTTTCCTTCAATGTTTTTCAAGTGCTGTCCATGCAAAGCCTTGGTCTTCCATCTATTTAATCTGTCATCCAGCTGTTTTTCCTTATATTCTGCCTTTGTTTCTGTTGTTGTTATGCTGTTCTCCATTTTTACAGCCAGCAGCAATTTTTCTGTACTTTGGTTCACATAATCATTCAAACTTTGTTTTACTCATTCTACAGTTGTTGTTGTTGTTGTTGTTGTTGTTATATATTATATGTAAAGTTGGGACAAAGCGACATATTTTCGAATTAATAACTCAGAATTTGAGCTAAACTGATTACAATAAAGCAATTGAAATGAACTCTGATTCCAAAGGTATTAGCAAAACTGTACTTAGCAACCATGCCTGCTAAGTGGCAAACAGCTTATATAAGAACAGTACCTAGCTGTATACCTCTAAAAATACTAGCCAAAACCTAAATTAATAATAACAACAAACTAGCATAGAAAACAGTGTCTTATCAAAAATTAACAACTCTGGATCTTAATTCAAGCTTTAATGAAGGCATGGATTCTGGATTTTGATTAAGAACAATAATAGTAATAATAATAATTGTTGTTAGTTGTGAAGTTTGTGTCCGACCCATCACTACCCCAAGGATAATGTTCCTCCAGGCCTTCCTGTCCTCTATCATCCTTTGGAGTCCATTTAAACTCACATTGACTGCTTCAGTGACTCCATCTAGCCACCTCCTTCTCTGTTGTCCCCTTCTTCTTTTGCCGTCAATTTTTCCCAGCGTTAGGCTCTTCTCCAGTGAGTCCTTCCTTCTTATTAGGTGGCCAAAGTCTTTGAGTTTCCTCTTCAGGATCTGGCCTTCTAAAGAGCAGTCAGGGTTGATCTCCTCTAGGACTGACCGGTTGGATGGCCTTGCAGTCCAAGGGACTCGCAGGAGTCTTCTCCAGCACCAGAGTTCAAAGGCCTCCATTCTTTGGCACTCAGCCTTTCTTATGTCCAACCTTCGCAGCCATACATTGTAACTGGGAATAATAATACATTCATGCTAATAATCTTCTGCTCATATTTTCTACCTTATTGGAGTTTTTGAAATAGGAAGATATTTTTAATGCAGTATCCATAGGCATAGAACAACACAGATGGGATGGGGTGGTAATCAAATTCCTTTGAAAGAATATTAGAACAGGAGGAGAAAGCTATTAAATTCTCAAAACATAAATATTCCAGATAGCATTTTAGTAAAATTCCTTCACAGGAAAGGTCTCCAGTGATTGCTGCACTTAAATTAAGCACAATGCACTTTTAATCAGCACCCTCTTATTAAGTTTTCATTCAGAACAAACCTCTCATGGTGTAGGTAAATCAATGGGGGCCTATGTTGGCTGCATTCACGTAGCAAGCTGACAGAATTCGTTTTAGCACATGTTTGAAAAAGTCTTATTTGAATACAAAGCCTAGGATCCAGCCACTATCTTTCTCCTTGTGAATGAAGCCTTCAAATATTAGAATTCAAGGAAAGAGGTTAAAAAAAAAAAAACCACACCCCAATTGTCACTTATATCAATAGGAGAGAATATTCGTAATTGAGAATTCAACTATGAGGTCTTTGATGCTCTGTGAGCTTAAGGGTTTTTTCTGGCTGACGTTTCATTACTCAACCAGGTAACATCATCAGGGCTATAAGGGAGTGGGGTGTGCTCTCTGTTTAAATACAGGTGGCTTGCCTTGTCAGTGTTGGAGATTGCTCTTGGTGGTTCCTTGATTAGGATGTTGCTTACTAGTAGTTTGTTTGTCTCAGTTGGCAGTTCCTTGATTAGGGTATTTGTTTACTGCTTGATTGCTAGCCTAGTATTAATCTTGGAGTTAATCCCTAGTATTATCCTGGTGTTGGTTGCTGGTGAGGTCTTTTGGGGTTTTTTTACTTCCGTTTTGGCTTTTAGATTGTCTGTTATGAATGGCATGTAGATGTTGTTTATCTCTATATGCCTGTTGATGACTGATTTGCCTGGATGTCATCTTCCAGGAATTCTCTACTGATTTTTGGATCTAGCTTGGTCCAGGTTTAGGATGCTCACCATTCCCCAGTTGAAACCATGGTTAAATCTGTCTGTGTGTTTTAAAACTAAGGCATTTTCATCATGTCTTCTGATTGCTAGTTAGCGTGTAGCTCGTTGTCATGGTGGTTATATTCCAGACCACCAATACGCAATTCAAGGACAACCAACTGTCTTCCACACTGTTTTGTAGGAGAAATTGAGGCTCTGGGTAGAACCTTAGGCAGGACTTCAGATTTGAAAGCAAAATAGAGTTTGGGCAACTCCTGCACCACCTCTGTGTAATTCCTTAAAACAGCTGCATCTCTTCTGAGAACCACACAACTACCCAAAAAGTTGCAGTTCACCTTTTAGGAAAAAGTATCACGTTTAAAGAGGGATACATACAGGTAGTCCTCAACTTACGAGCACAATTGAGCCCAACATTTCTGCTGCTAAGTGAAACAGCTGTTAAGTGAGTTTTGCCCCATTTGATGACCTTTCTTGCCACAGTTGTTAAGTGAATCACTGAAGTTGTTAAGTTAGTAGCCCGGTTGTTAAGTGAATCTGACTTCCATATTGGCTTTTCTTGCCAGAAGGTCATAAAAGAGGGTCACGTGACCCCAGGAGACTGCAACCGTCATAAATAGGAGCCAGCGGCCAAGCATCCAAATTTTGATCATGAGAACATAGGGATGCCGTATTAGTTGTGTTAAAAATTGATCATAAGTCACTTTTTACAGTGGTGTTGTAACTTTGAATAGTGTTGTGGCCCGCCTGCTGCCAGTGGAGCTGGCAGCAGATTTGGACAGTGAGGAGGTTGGGGAGGAAGATGGGCCAGACCTGGAGTCTGAGGAAGGCTCTGATGAGGGCTCTGTGTCGGAGGCAGAGAGGGGGACAGAGCCTTATGCCAATTATCAGCTGCCTTCGGAGTCAGACATCAGGGAGGCAGACGAACAGCTGGAGCCTGTTCCCAGTGTGTGCATGCGCAGAGTTGCCAGACGAAGGGAGCAGCTAAAGAACAGGGGTCGACTTGGGAGGAAGGCCACAGGTGGACGATGAAGGGCCCCTCCCAGAGGAAATAAAAGAGGAGCGAAAGGGGAGTGGAGTTTGCAGGAGACAATTAGTTCGCTTAATTGGTTTGTGACTCTCCGAGACTCCTAGCTAAGTTTTGAAGATATCGGCCTGGCAGCTCTCCAAGCCAGATAAGGTCTGTGACTGTAAATCCTCCCTTGAAAGACTTTGCTGGATGTGAATGAGCAGAATTCACAGGAAATTACTAAAAGGGTTTTTTGTCTGGACAAGGCGTTCGCTTCATTCTCTTGGGAAGCCTCGGTCAGAACAAACGGCCACTAAAGAACTGTTGTAAATCAAGGCTTACCTTTACCCCATTATCTCTTTTTTGCCTTTGAACTGAAAGGCCCTAAGTGCAAATATAAAAGGACAGATGCTCTTCAAATGCTGACCTTCCAAATTTTCTAAGACTTTAAAGCTCATCCCCTTGAATAGCAGGATTGAGAGTGTTTTGGCAGCTTTTTCAAAGGGAGAGCAATATGTTTTCATTCTGAGAAATCTTTCCGATGTGCCTCTTGGTACTGCAGCCGCAGCTTACGCAGCAGAATTAAGGACCGGTCTGCAGAGTTCATTATGATCACCCAAAGGTTTTATTTTCCACCTCAAAATCAAGCCCAGGTACAGAAATAAAATGAAATTATAATACTCATCAGCGAACATTAGTGGCATGTTGGCCTTGCCGGCTCACGCCACCGTTTAATTTTAATTGATTGGCTGCACTGATGCATACCAGATGCCTTTGCACATCTGTGGCATGCTGTTAGAAATTGCATGAGTCAGCAGAGCCAAATAACATAAAAACTGGTCCCCGAGACAGAAAATATTTGCAAAGCGGGCTGAAAACTCTCACAAACCTGCTAGGACAGTGATGGGGAATCTTTTCGGCACCGGGTGCCGAAAAGGGAGCACTTCACACATGTGCGTGTTCATCTGGGTCATGGCCAGGAAGAGAAGCTGCCCAGGGGGCATGTGCCACTGATGAAATTCATTTTTTTTTACTACTGGTTCTGTGGGTGTGGCGTGATGGGCGTGGCAGGGGAAGGATACTGCAAAATCCCCATTCCCTCTCCATTCTGGGGCCAGCCAGAGGTGGCATTTGCCAGTTCCCTGAACTACTCAAAATTTCCACTGCCGGTTCTCCAGAACCTGTGAGAACTTGCTGGATTTCACCCCTGGCATGCGCACACTAGAAAATGTACTAATGGTTTTTGGCAAGCACATGTGTGCCAGCCAGCAAATCTCCCAGTTACTGCCATGCTTATGCATGCGTCGATGAGCTGGCTGGCATGCTTGCTCATTCTGGAAAACAGAAGACCAGCTTCTCCAGTTCCTGGCACTGCTGCATGCACAAAGGCCAGCTCATCGTCGTGTGCACATGCGTGCCAGAAACCCAGAAGAGGAACGGGTGATGCCATGCATGCTAGGCAACATGGCTCCGTGTGCCACTTCTGGCACATTTGCCAAAGGTTTGCCATCACGGTGCTAGGACAACTGAAAAATTCCCATTGATAATATTGCCTGAAATTCCATTAGAAGCTACAAAATATTGTAGCTTCGTTTTGAGATATTCCACCACATGTTTGAGTTACAGTACCAATATTTTCTCCTTTTATTGTCTCATCAATGTCCTTTTAAATTAAAAATCCTGTCATTAGAACTCAGTCCCCCTAGAACTGGATAAGCAGTGCACGAACTCCTATCACCAGGCTAGAGACCAGGAGACTGTGAGTTCTATTCCTGCTTTTGGCATGAAAGCCAAATGGGTGGATGGGTGGATGGGTGGATGGATGAATAGATGATAGATAGATAGAGATAGATAGATAGATAGATAGATAGATAGATAGATAGATAGATAGATAGATAGATAGATAGATAGATAGATAGATAGATAGATAGACAGACAGACAGACAGACAGACAGACAGACAGACAGACAGACAGACAGACAGACAGACAGATGTGAATAGATGATAGATGGTAGGTAGATAGATAGACAGACAGACAGACAGACAGACAGACAGACAGACAGACAGACAGACAGACAGACAGACAAGAATGGGTCAATAGATCGATAGATCGATAGATTGATTGATCGATCGATAGATGATAGATGATAGATAGATAGATAGAGAGAGAGAGAGAGAGAGAGAGAGAGAGAGAGACAGAGACAGAGACAGAGACAGAGAGACACATAGACAGACAGACAAACAAACACACAAGACACCCACAGATACAGCAGATAGATGATTTTAGAGCATGAGTGTCCCAACCTGGCAGTTGAGGGAGATTGATTTGCATTGGAGAAAGTTAGCCTAAATATTTGATACTGAAGCTCAAATACTTTGCCCTTCTAATGAGAAGACTCCTTGGAAAAGACGCTGATGTTCGAAGAGATTGAAAGCAAGAGAAGAAGGGGACAGCAGAGGAGAGGATGACTAGATAGTGTCATTAACACTCTGAACATGCATTAGGGCAAATTCTAGGAGACAATGGATGCTATAGTTCGGTGCATGCGCAGAACAATTTTACTTGCACTACGCATCCGCGCACACCCAGCACATACGCGAGCAAACCAGCAGTAGTGCTTGCCGTAACGCACCTCTGCTATAGTCCATGGGATCAAGAAGAACCGGATACAACTTAGTGACTAAACAACATGCCTAAATATTTCCAGGGGAGACACAAATGTTCTTCTTTGCATTGTACAAAAATAAAAGGATCTCTCCAGCCACCATCACCAAAGACCTTACCTCCATGATAGGACTGGAAGCCAGGACCTTCTCTTCAATATTGGATTCGCTGGAGGAGCCCCCAACGGATGCAAAGAACCGCATGGCGTATTTGGCCGAGACTGTTTTGCCCGCCCCTGACTCCCCGCTAACGATAATAGACTGGTTCTTCTCATCCCTAAAGAAAGAAGGAGAAAGAGGAGGAAAACATGAATGTAACATTTCTCTCTGTTCTTGCCAGTTCTGTCATTACTGCTTCATATGGCTTAGCCTTCTTTTTGGGGGATGGAATAGCACAATTTGACTTGGTGCAAGTTCGATTCCTCCCCTGTAGCTTGTTTTAAAATGTGGTCTAGTGGTTAAGGTACCTGGCTAGAAAGCGGGAGACTGTGAGTTCTAGTCCCGCCTGAAGCATAAAAGTTGCCCAGGTGTTTTTGGGCCATGAGATTGTGAGTTCTAGTCCTGCCTTAGCCATGAAAACCAACCAAATGACTTTGGGCCAATCACTCTCTCTTGGTCCAACTCACCTCACAGGGCTGCTGTTGTGGGGAAAATAGGAGAAGGAAGGTGTGTTGGGTATCTTTGTCGCCTGGAGTTCTTTGTAATATAATAAAGGCAGATACACATGAGCAAATAAATAGTTGCTTTAGAGCAGGGGTGTCAAACTCAAGGTGTGGGGTGCTTAGATCTGGCCCACGGGACCGCATTGGAAAGAGCAAACAACCGCCCCGCGGTGCCTCTGCCAGCAAAAACGGAGCTCGGGAAGACTGCGTGTGGCCCTCATGAGCTCCATTTTTCCTGGCAGAGGGTTGCAAGAAGCTGTCACAGCTGGAAACAGAGCTTGGGAAGGCCGCAAACAGCCCACCTGGGCTCCATTTTCACTGGCAGAGGGTTGCAGGAGGCCACGGCAGTCAGAAATGGAGCTTGGGAGCCCGTTTTCGCTGGCAGAGAGCTCGGGCCACCACAAGCGCCCCCGAGGTCAAATACAACCCTGACACGGCCCTCAATTAAATCGAGTGTGACAGCCCTGTTTTAGAGCATGGGTGTGCAACCTTTTGGCTTTCCTGAACCTCACTGAGGGAAGAGGAATTGGCATAGGCCAGATGTAAAATATATATTGAATTATTTTTTTTAATAATTTTTTATTTACAAATTTTAAAAACAAAAAAAAGACAAAAACAAAACAAATTTTCCCATTACACACACAGACAATATATTGCAACAAGCAAGTCTAAGTATCTACCAGAGAACAATTAGGACTATTTTAGGTTTTCTTTTCTATGTTTCATCCACTTGTACCATAAATCCCAGCAGTTGTAATAATCCGAGTCCTTCTGGTTTCTGAGTATTTTTGTTAGGCGATCTGCTTCCGCGCATTCTGAGATTTTCCAGAGCAGTTTGCTATCTGAGGGTAGTAACTCATTCTTCCAGTTCTGTGCAGAGTATTCTGGCTGCTGTAGTAATATGGAGGGTCAGATACCATATGTCCGGGCTTCATTCCCAATAAAAAAGTCTCTGGCTTCATGTAGACTGTGTATCCTGTGATCTCTGTAATCCATTTCCTAATTTTCAACCAGTATTTGCCTGCTTGGGGACAAGTCCACCATTGATGATAGTAAGTCCCATTTTTATTCCCACACTTCCAACATTTTTTTTAACCCCCAAAATTATTTCAAAAATGGGGGGTCATCTTATACGCCAGGTATAAGAAAGGCCATACCAAAAAACCAAAACAAAAGAAAAAGCAACACCACCAAGGAAAAGCCACACCGCCACCAGCGTAGATGCCGGCCTTTCAATCGATAAGCTCGGCGCTCCTCGCTGTCGATGGATGAGCGCTGGGATGGCTTAGTAAGGTCTGACTGGCGGTCTGGAGGAGGAAGGCGCTGAGCTCAAACTACAATAGCCCGGCAACGTGGAGACCTTCAGCCGGCTCGTGGGCACCTGAAAGTAGGGGGGGGGCGGTCTTCTTATATGCCTAGTCACCTTATATGGCGGAATATACAGTAATATAGTTAACGTATGTAAATCACATCATAACAAAAGTTTACAATCTAGTGGGGCCACATTACTGCTTGTCCAGACCAGATGTGACCTGCAGGCCACGTGTTGGACATGCTTGCTTTACAGTGTCCTGCAGAGCAACCTTAAATTATCATATCAGTGATTATGTCTTATCCTAAGAGTCTAAGGCAGGGGTGGGCAAACTTTGCAACTTTAAGTCTGAAGGACTTCAGCTCCCAGAATTCTCCAAAGCTGGCTGGAGAAGTCTGGGAGCTGAAGTCCTTCAGACTTAAAGTTGCAAAGTTTGCCCACCCCTGGTCTAAGGTATGGGCTTCCGCAAGACCCTTCCAGCCAAATACCAAATAGTCACACCTTTATAAATAAGCATGCCGTATCTGTCACTCACAGCATTCAAGCTCTTTATTATAGGGTATCACTTACTGCTACCCAGGAGGGATAGAAAGCCAATTATTCTTAATGCTCTGATACGGCAAACAACTTTGCAAGTAGCAATCCCAAACTTCCGCTTCCTTTCTGTTGCAGACATAAAATTTTCAGCATGGATGCTGCCTAGATAGAATTTCTATAAAGCCAACCTGGCTTTCCCTTTGGAAACGGGGGACATGAAAAAACCTTTCTGAAATTAGAGAGAATTTTAACTAATGAACAGGTTTCCAGAGGAGGAACAAGTTTACAATAACGATAGCCAGGGAAGAAAACCCCCTATTAACAAGGTCTTTTGCTTGTTAACAATAAAAACATTAGAAAGTTAATATAAAAGATGCTATAAGGAAAATTTAAAAATCCCTCCCAAAAGACCTGTTTTAAACTCTTTAAAAACAAACAAAGGGGCAATTCAGTGGGGAATACTTTTAAGGGCGGTGATAGCTGCCAGAAAAACCCATCGTGAGGTCCCATAAGTTAACTAAAATTAAATGTCCTTTTTATGTTGAATTTGATTCCTAAGGACTAAAGCACTGATGGGTAACCTTTTTTGGTCAGAATGCCCAAAGTGTGTGGATGCGCGTGCAAGTGCGCGCCTGAACCTCCAAAATGCAATGCACACACACACGTGCATGTGCCCTGTTCCCCATGCATGCATGCGCGACCCCCGGCACACACCCTGTCCCCCGCGCATGCGTGCGTGACCCCACCCGTGACCCCTCCTGCATGTGCCCCTCCCCCACGCATGCGCGGCAGAGACTCAAAGACCAGCTGGCCGGCGAATGGGGTGCGCGCATTTACGGGAGACCTGAACTGGGGTGACAGCTCACGTGCCATCAGAGAGGGTGCTGTGTGCCACCTCTGGCACGCATGCCATAGGTTCGCCATCACGGGACTATAGGAATACACCCACATTTTCTTGGCAATAATACAGAAAAGTTAACTGCATTATTTTAGGACAGTGATGGCTCCGTGCCAAAAGCGGGGGGAGCGCAGGGGAGTCATGTGTGGGCGTGCTGCGCCCATAATATTATGCACGTGACCAAAAGCTTCCCCCACCCCCCTGCTTTTAGCACAGTTTTTTCACCTTCCCTGTGCTCCAGAGGCTTTCTAGGAACCCGGGAGGGCGATAACAGCCCCCCCCCGAGGCCCTCCAGAGGCTTCAGGAGCTTCCCAGAAGGCTCCGGAGGGTGAAAAATGGACCTACAGGGAACCCGGAAGTTCAGGAATGGTGACTTCCGGTTTGTCTGTAGGGACGATTTTTGACCTCCGGAGCCTTCAGGGGGCTTCCCTAAAGGCGAAAAACTGTCCTACGGACAAACCGGAAGTCACTTCCAATTTCCTTGTAGGGACGGTTTTTGCCCTCCGGAGCCTTCAGGGAAGACTCCTAAAGCCTCCGGAGGGCGAAGAACGGTGTCAAAAGAAGGCCAAAGTTGGCTTCCGGTTCCGGCTCCAGCGGCGACGGGCGAGCCTAGCGCTCGCTCGCCGCTTTGTTGCCTTTTCTGCCCCCCCACGGGGGCGAGACACTCCGGTTACCGGAGGTCTCCCGTAGGGTCGGCTCGGAGGGGACGTTCTTCCTCACGGCGGTGGGGAGAGCGCTCCCCTCCGTGACCTAGGTGAGGAGGAACATGCTGCGGGGGGTTCTCCCTTCGCCAACGGCTGTCGGCGCCATTCACTTCAATGTAGAGGGCTGAGCGGAGAGATCGGAAGGTCTGCCGAGGCTTCAGCTGCGAGGGAGAGTGAGTTTAAAAAAGACTTTTTTTTCCTTGCTGCCAGCCAGGCTGAACGGACTGGGAGGGGGGTGTTTGTTTTAAAAAAAAAAACCTCGGACTTAAGCGGCACTTTAAAATGGCTTCTCTGGAAGAGAAAGCGGAAATCTTAAATCCGGACTGTCTCTAACAAGGGAAAGTGGTATGCGGCGACTTGCAACATTGTTTCTAGGTCTGGCTGGATAAAAAAAATTATTTTTCTACTCTCTCCTCTGGGCTCTGAGATGGGCGGTGGAAGGTGGCTTTTCTTTGTCCCTGCCTGATTATTTCAACTATGGAAAATCCCCAGCGTCTCTTTACAATTGGGACTCTCTCTGGATATTGATGAAGAATTTTTCTCTTGCTGGATTTGTGATTTCCTTTCTGGAGTACCTTCGTTATTATAACTATTGAGTTGGAAAATTGTCTCTCTCTTGGTTCCTGAATTTTACAACGTTTCAACCTTGATCAGAACTTTTGGCTCCCGGTTAGTCTCACCAACCCCACCCTGAAAACGCCATTTTGGTGGCATTGACTTTAACAGTTAATCATGGCTCAAGAAACAGCACTGGCAAGTTTAGAACAACGGATGGCTTCTCTTGAAACTGTTATACAAACTTTGGTAAAAGAAATTCAGGCCCAGAGGGCAGAAAACATCAATTTCAAGAAGGAGCTATTGGACACACGGAAGCAAGTGCTGGAAAACACACAGAAGACTGAAGAATTGGAAGGGGGGTTGGTGGGGGTTAAGGGAGAGATTAAAAATGTTATTAAAGAGGTTGGGGAAACAGATGGGCATGTGTCTAGGATTGATATGGAAAGAATGACATATTTTTTGAGATTTCAGAACGTTCTTGAGGAATCTGGTGAATGCCTCCCTGATCTTATGAGCACAATTTTAGCAGACTATTTACAAAAACCTAAAGATGAGATCAGGGGGGACATTGACCTAGCCTACAGAATTAACTCAGCATATGCCAGGATAAATGAAGTGCCTAGAGAGATACATGTGAAATTTGTTAGAAGGTCAACCAGAGAGGAAATCCTGAAAGTGCAGAGAGGTAGTCCATTAATCTACCAACAAAAAGAGGTTGCTATCTTGAAGCAGATCCCTAGAAAGATTCGAGAAGCAAGGAGGAAATTTTCCTTCTTGTCTAAAATTTTATTTGATCATGGGATTTGGTTCAAGTGGGTGACACCCGAAGGGATGCTGGTGTTCTGGGAAGGAGGAAGAGTGAGGATTAAAACAGTTGTTGAGGCGGAAGCCTTTCTTAAAAAACATTCCTCTGCCCTGGGGGAAGATCCAGGGGGGACGGAGGGGGCCGCGGCCCCGCCCGCTGGGGGCCAGGGAGGAGAAAAAGAAGATACAATAGCCAAGAGACTTAGATCGAAAAAATAACTTTGCCTTGATTTTTCTGAACAATCTTGCATAATATTTGTATCTGGATTTTTTGTAAATGTCTGACAGCATGGAATTGAGAATTTAGGTATATGTACTTGCTTTTACCTTGTAGTGTTATGAAAAATGTTTTTTTTTTTGTTATTTTATTACTGTGTATTTTGAGGTCTCGGAAGGGCCGACGACTCTGACGTGAATGCTCTCAAAATTTCTTTGTATCCCTTACCCTACCCTATAGAAAAAATGTAAAACCAATAAAACTTTTTCAATATAAAAAAAAAAAAGAAGGCCAAAGTCAGCTGGCCAGTGGGTGCATGCATGCTGGAGCTGACAGGGCAACACCTCATGTGCCCCTACCAAATGGCTCCGCGTGCCACCTGTGGCACGTGTGCCATCGGTTCGTCATCATGGTTCTAGGATGTTTACATCGACTTCTCAATCTAGTCTTCAGATCCTGGCTTTCCTGATCTCCCAACCCAATTATAAACAAGGTCAATCATGCTTAGTTAAAAGGTCAGCTAAAGGCATGTACCCAGCAAGCGCAGACTAATTACAGGTAATCCTCAACATGAGCACGATTGAGCCCCACATTTCTGTTGCTAAACAAGACAGTTGTTTAGTCAGTTTTGCCCTTTCTTGCCACAGTTATTTTACGAACGTTCTTGCCACAGGTGTTAAGAGAATCACTGCAATTAAATTAGTAAACCAGCTGTTCAGTGATTCTGGTTTCCCCATTGACTTTGTTCATCAGAAAGTGGCAAAAGGTGATCACATGATCCTGGGACACAGCATAAATACAAAAAGTTGTCAAGCACCCAAATTTTGATCATATAACCATAGGGATGCTGCAACAGTTGTTAGTGGGCAAAATGGTCGTAAGTCAGTTTTTTCAGTGCTGCCATAACTTCAAACAGTCACTAAATGAATGGTGGTAAGTCGAGGACTTCCTGTAAAGACTAATCTTCTCAAATGATCTCAAAAAATGGAAGAGATTGCAAGGAAATTTGTTTCTTAAAGTGTGACCCTAGGACCCTTGGAGATCCCCAAGACACACACAAACACACACGAGGTCTGCAAAATTGAAATTATTTGCCAGCTTATGTTGAAAAATAATGAAATATTAAGATCCCATCAAACAATCATGAGAAGTGGTAGCAGCAGCAAAGGCATTAGTTTTAATTATAAATATGATAAATAAGTGTAACCCATACAAACACACAAAAAACCTTTTGGAGTCCTTCATCCTTTTTAAAACTAAGGAGGGGACTTGGGAGAAACAAGTTTAAGAAACACTAACATACAAGAAGATATATTTCAAGTAACAAGGGTGCCAGCCACAAAAGGTTTTAAAGATAATAATGCCCATTTTGCATCTCTCAAAGAAACAAATGGGCAGCAGGTTTTAGCTATTCAGTATTCCACAAAGTTTAAAAAAAAATTTGGAACACAGAAATTTATCATAGAGATAACCAAGTTTTCATGATAATCAAAATGCAGGAGCTGAGAATGTTATATAACTTCTATATGCCCGTATTTGTTTGTTTTGTATCTTTTGAGTATAATTTAGGTCATCTGCCTTTTTTTTCAATGTAAAACTCAATTAGGGATCATAGTGGGAAAACCTTTACTGATTCACACTATGCTGTTAGTTTGATATGCTTATGAAGTTCATACCTTCTGAATATACAAGGATGAGACATGCCTTTTGTCCATTCAACTAGATTGTTATTCCTAGTTTTTCTCCACTTTGTTACTGGATCTATGGAACTCAGCTAGACCTGTTAAATCCAGCAACACCTGTGTTAATAGTATTAGTAATGTAAAATATCAAATATATTTCTCTCCTAAGGAAGGCATACTGTTGTCTTTCAAAAATGCTTGCTTGCTTGCTTCCTTTCTTCCTTCCTTCTCCCTCCCTCCCTCCCTCCCATCCATCCATCCATCCATCGACTTCCAGAAATCTGAATCCAAAAATTCAAATAAAATGGCACTGAGCAAATATGTTACCTTCCATCTTCCCAAAATGAAATAGTGGAGGTGAAATTAAGGATTCAGGAAAAATTCAGGAAATTAAGAAAGGTGCTTTATTAGCACATGCAATATATTTGCCACTAAGACTGTGCCGTAGTCTTTAATTGATTAGTGAGTGTTTGAAGTTCCAACAGACCTATTGGAGGGGAAGGAGGTGCTTCAGAGGTGGAATTCAGCAGGTTCTGACCAGTTCTGGAAAACCGGTAGCGGAAATTTTGAGTAGTTCGGAGAACTGTAAAAACCACCTCTGGCTGGTCCCGCCCCCATCTATTCTCTGCCTCCTGAGTCCCAGCTGATCGGGAGGAAATGGGGATTTTGCAGTAATCTTCCCCTGGAATGGGGACGGAATGGAGATTTTACAGTATCCTTCCCTTGCCATGCCCACCAAGCCACGCCCACCAAGCCACGCCCACAGAACCAGTAATAAAAAAAATTTGAATCCCACCACTGGGGTGCTTTATGACCTGAATTCAAAGCCCCGATAGTCCTTCCCCCTCAGTCACATGACTGCACTTCAGGTCCTCGGAAACCTGGCTGTATTTACTGCCTGCAGCACCCAGTGGTCACATGACCATGTTTTAATTTACTTCTGGTTTTCAGCATAGCAAACCACTGGTTCCCTTAACAGCCATGGATTCACTTAATGACCACGCCGAGCTGCTTAACAACTGTCATGAGTTACAACCCTGGCAGGCAGACTCCATTACGGTTGTAACCCGAGGATTACTTGAATGGGAGCCGTCATTGGAAGGACCTCATTGTCAGTTGTGAGTTCCAATAATTCTATCTACGCCTTCCATCTTCTGCTCTTCTCCCAAGAGGGCTGGGAGAGACCCTCTTAGTCGTGAGAAATCATTTTAAATGTTGATCATGCCTACAATCATACAAGACTCAACTTTCTTAACTGATTTGGTTTGTCTTCTGTAACCATCCAGACCATCAAAAAACTAATTCCCACAACACTATCAATCTACTTGGTAGAGCTGCATTATACTATTATCCTTTTCATATTTCCTATTACTTCCTTATCTTATGGCTATAACTTTGTTGCTTGTATCTTACGATTTATATTAATTGTTTTATTTAGTAACAGTATGATTTATGTTGATTGCTTCTTTAGTATCCTATGACTATCACTAAGTGTTTTATCTTATGATTTATGATGAATGTATTTTATGTTGATTATGTTCATGTTGTTGCTTATATGTACACTGAGAACTTATGCATCAGAAACCAATTCCTTGTGTGTCCAATCACACTTGGCCAATAAAGAATTCTATTCTATTCTGTTCTATTCCTATTCCTATTCCTATTCCTATTCCTATTCCTATTCTATTCTTATTCTTATCCCTATTTTTATTTAAACTTGGATTTCAAGCTGAAAGCTTTCCTAATAAATATAAGTGACAATTGATTCTTCCTGCATAGCAAGGAATCAGTTCTTGTGACCAAAAAATACCCACTCATCCATACTACTTTCCATTATTCCTTTGAGTTGGTTGCCTGATACCAAAACCTTCAATGACTAGAGGACCTTCTCAGATGGCTGCAGTTTAATTAGTGTCTTAGGCCACTGATAGGTTAATTACAAAGGTTAATGATGCTTCTTTACATATTCCTATCTTAAGTTTATGTTACTTCTCACAAAACCAGAGGCTCTGTTCCCTCGCTCTAGCCTTTAATCTCGCAATTATTATTATTACATTTTTTTGGCAAAAATGACATTATCCATCAAATATAAGATCTCCTAATTTTCACAGAAAATCAAGGTATGTTTCTAACTTCATCTTTACCTTGGCTTAGCCTATTTTCTTCTAAAAAGCACTGGGTGGATTACGGCAAAGATTAGATCTGAGAATGAGTAGACAAAAGCACAGTTTTTGTTGGTCTTCTAGTCCAACCCCCAGCTCAAGCAAGAGATCCGGCCTATACATTTCAGATAGGTAGCTGTCCAGTCTTTTCTTTAAAACCTGCAGTTTTCTAATTTCACACGACACACACACACCCCTACTGAAGCCTGGGGAGGGCAAAAACAGCCTCTTCCGGGGCCCCGGAAGCTGGAAGGGGCCCGTTTTTGAATTTCTGGTAGGCCTTTTTTTCACCCTCCCCAGGCTACGGAGGCTTTCCTGAAGCCTGAAGAGGGCAAAAACGGCCTCTCCTGGCTCTCCAAAGGGCCTTCTAAGGCCTAAATTTAGTTGGCTGAGGTGCGCATGTACGCTGCAGCTGACCTAGGACAACGGATCGCGTGCCCTCAGATATAGCTCCGCGTGCCACCTGTGGCACATGTGCCATAGCTTCGCTCTCACGGTTCTAGACATTTAAGAAGTTTAAATCAACCTTTTTCTATCACTTTCTGCAGCTTCCTGAAAGACCCAAAGTCACTTCGCCACACATTTATGATTTTCTCCTACAATTTAGAAATGCCCAATGGGATCTTCTAAGGCTATGAGATGTCCATTCCTGGAGTGTAGGAGAGCACAGTCCTAAATTACTCTAAAATATGCACCTCCGATACAGCTAGTCCTTGATTTACAACTATTCGTTTAGTGACTGTTCAAAGTTTGAACACTGACGAAAGTAACTTATGACCAGTCCTCACACTTACGTCCAACCTCAGCATCCTCACAGTCATGTGATCAGAATTTGGACGCTTGGCAACCGGTATATATTGATGACAGTTGTGCATCCCAGAGTCACAAGTTCTGCAACCTTCCCAGCTGGCTTCCAACAAGCAGTCAGTGGGGGAAGCTGGATGTGCTTAATGATCGCATGATTCATTCAACAACTGCAGTGATTTCACTTAACAACCGTGGCAAAAAAGGACACAACAATCAGGCACAAAAATCGCCTTGCTTAGGATTGGAAATTCTGATCCCAATTGTTGTAAGTTGAGGACAACCTGTAAGCAGTAACTGTTTGCTTTGAGCCACCTAATGTTTTCAATATTCTTGAATTAAGCTGGTAAGAAAGAAGTGATAATTCAACAATCACTCTGCCTTCTCACAAGTACATTTTTTGTTGTCCTCTTTGCTATCTGACAATTCACAATTCAAGTCCATCAACTATGACTTTGCCTTCCAGAGGAACTCGCCACAACAAATGCCAGCAATGTGAAGAGGATAAACAATTCGATCAAATAAAGTTTTAATAGTAAAAACAAAAGCCTAAGGGGAATACAAAGGATGTTACGATGGCACATGATTTATTTTAAATGTACTCCTTTTTGAAACAATCTTAGAAATTTGATATTGTTTTAGTATTTTTAAAAAAGTAGAAGAAGAAATAAAAAAAGTAGAAGAAAAATGGAGATAAATTAAAAAAGCATTTACACAAATGCTAAACAAGAGAAAAAGATAAAGGGAAGCAACAGAAATACATTATATATAGAGAATCGTTCAGGCTGATTTTAAACATCATTACACTTTAATCATACAGAGTAATATTGATCAGTCTTTTCATTGCAATCAATAAACAGTTCATAAAGAGAAACTGAACACGCACTGATGATTTGAGATTGCAAATCTGGGACCATGTTCTATTTCTAGTACTAAAAGGAATAATTTTCACTGCCCTACCCTCTGGTTCAATAAATCTATACATCTATTCTAAAGCACAGTTCTAATTTTGTATGTAACGTGAAGGTTATCTTTAAGAATACAGTCACATTTTAAGACATACTGATCTCACATTTTAAGACATACTGATCTCAATAAAAGAGAAATATTTGTAATTCAAAGTAGAAGTGAGGGGTCATTGAGCTTGGTTGTTTTCTTCAAAATATTTCATTACCCAAACTAGATAGGTGATCACTAGCACTGATGATGTTACCTAGTTTAGGTAATGAAATGCCCTGGGTCCTTTTAGTAGAAGGTGCGGGGTATAAATCTAAATAAAATAAATAAATAAGAAAACAACCACGCTCAGAGAGCATCAAAGATCCTTCACATACTGGTCTTTATAACATGATAAAGTTATACATTATATTAACAAATTTATGGATAGTAAAGAAAAATAGGACAATAATGAGACAAACCCATATCCAGGTAATTGTTACCTCACATTACTCTTCCAACATAATTTTGTTTAATTTTTGTACTATGTTTCCCCAAAAATAAGACAGGGTCTTATTTTCTTTTGACCCCTGAAATAAGCGCTTGGCCTTATTTTCGGGGAGGTCTTATTATTTTTGAGGTGCAGGAGGCAGTGAGCACCGTAACCTCACGGGTGCTACTGTGTTGCAATATTTTGGGGAGGGCTTATTTTCAGGGGAGAGCTTATTTTAGCGCATGCGCTCAAAAGCCCAATTGGGCTTATTATCCGGGGAGACCTTATTTTCAGGGAAACAGAGTATTATTTATCAAAATTTAAACACCACCTATCTCGTTCTCAGAATGACACTCAGTTAATGAAAATAATTAAGCGGTTACCCAACATTTTAAAAAGAAATATCTCAGGTGCCCAGTATATGTTGCGAAAAATCGTGTCATCTGAAGACCCCATGACACATTCTGTACTTAACATTTTTAAGACGCTCAGCCGTGGATGGGATTCCCTTTTGAAATTAGCTGAACCTTTAGCAAAAATAGAATCCACTATTATCAAGATGGAGAATAAAAGGTTTCATTAAGCATCCACCAGAGGTCTTGATTTTGAGAGGCAGCATGGGAATTATTTGTAAATCATGAACAGGTAGGAGAATTTGGAGCTGAAGTTTATATTTACTTTCTAACAACTGGTACAAAATAAAATTCACACACACCCAAAAAATCACCTTGTCGGGGGCTTCTGGCAAAATATTATGGTGTAGCCTACTCTTAATAATGCTATTTATTTTTAAGACAGCATTCAGAACTCCAAGTGGCTTCCATACTTGCAGAATAGAGAATAACAGAGTTGGAAGGAACCTTGGAGGTCTTCTAGTCCAACCCCCACCCACCCACCCACCCATCCCACCCACCCCGCTCAAGCAGAAGACCCTGTAAAATTTAAGGAAATGACTATCCAATCTCTTCTTTAAAACTTTCTGTGTTGGAGCTCTCCTAACCTCTGAAGGCAAGCTACTCCGCTGATTCATTGTTCTCCCTGACAGGAAATTTTTCTTTATTTCTAGGCTGGCATCTCTCTTTGATGAGTTTCCATCCACTGGAAACTAAGTAAATCACCAAATGCAAACTCATATAACCAAGTACAAATAGCTCCTTTCTACTTAATTATTACAAAAAGTAGCTTCACCACCCCCTTTCACAAGTAAGGCTGATATCTACAAAATTGCACTCTGCTTCAAAACGTTCAAAAACATCCAAACCTGCCCTTCCAAATTCATTCTCTCTGTCTCTCTGTCTGTCAGTCTCCCCCTCTCCCCCCCATCTCTCTTACACACACACACACACACACACACACTTGTGAAGGGGAATCTTGTACAAACTACCAGCATTACTAACACATATATTAGAAATAGGACAATAAGCAATTGTTTTCCATCTAAAATAGGGGTGTTAAACTCGATTTCTTTGAGGGATGCATCAGGGTCAGGGGTAGGTTCCGGCTTCTTCTACTGCCTGTTCGCTCGGGGATGTGCTTTGGGCATGCGCAGGCTTGGTGCCTGCTATGTGCACATGGGTAAAAATGCTTCTGCACATACACAGAAGTAAAAAAGAAGTTGGCAACGCCTATGGCGCAGATAATAATAATTAATAATAATTTATTAGATTTATAAACCGCCCCCTCTCCCCGAAGGGACTCAGGGCGGTGTACAGGAAAATTAAAAAACCATCTAAAAACATACAATATATCCAAAGTTAAAAACGAATTAAATTACCCTGTACTAAAATTTAAGAACATTAAAATTACAACCCAGCCTATGCTAAAATTCCCCTAAAATCTAACATCCATTTACGTGTTTGGCAGATGTTATATTACAAAAGTCTAAACTATTACGCAAGACCAGCTTGCTGAAAAAAATATATTTTAAGTGAACGGCGAAAGAGAGGAAGGTCCGTGATAGTGCGAAGTTCGGGGGGTAGATCGTTCCAGAGGACCGGCCCTGCCACAGAGAAGGAACCAATTCAGGTGTGTGGCCGGCCGAGTTACTACCTACTCGGCCGAACCAGGCCGAACCAGTAGGAACCCACCTCTGATCAGGGTTGTGTTTGACCTTGAGGGCCAGGGTGGGCGTGGCCAGACTGTCAGCACTCGTGTCAGGGGTGCCTGTAGTGCCCTGAGCGCTTTGCCAGTGAAAACAGGCTCCCGATCTCCGTTTTTAGCTGGAACGGCCTCCCGCAACCCTCTACCAGCAAAAACGGAGCTCAGGCTGTCTGTAGCCCTCCTGAACTCCTTTTTTGCTGGCAGAGTTACAGGATGTTGTCCCAGCTAAAAACAGAGATTGGGTGCCTGTTTTCGCTGGTAGAGGCACTGCAGACTGGTCCATCGCTGTTTCCAGGGTGACCCCACCGGCTAGATCTAAGCACCCCACAGGCCAGATTCGGTCCACGGGCCTTGAGTTTGACACCCCTGATCTAAAATATGCTTTCTGGTGCTATCTTGTATATGGATTTCTTGGGGGACCTATCTGTGAACAGAAAATACTGTTAGGATATTTATCCTTATGTTGAGTTGACAATATATATAAGCCAGTATTCTTAAAGAGTATATGTAGCTTTAAGAACTATGTTGAATTCTAATTGGCTGTGCTTCTCAGCTCTACCATATAAGCAAGCTCAGAAACACAGTCCATTCCCTTTTCGATTCCCTTTGAATCCTGTGCTTACTGTTGGCCGCTGAGTAGCTGAAGCTGAAGCCTAAAGACTGAAGAAGTATTTGTTTTGCATCATTGTAAGATAACTCTGTGTTTGGTGAAGGACTGTTATTGTTTGAGAAGTTAGTCTCACTGGTCTGAAGAAGTATTTTTAGTTGCTACAAAGTAAAGACTATTTATTTTCTTACTATCACTGTTTTTAGAGTTTGTGTGTGGTTAAAGCAATGTATCTCTTTACTGTCCGGTGTATTACACTATTCCGCATTTATTTCCTAACACTGGTTATGGGACCAGAGTTGTAACACTGGTTCTGAACCCAGAGTTGCTAACAAATACTACCTTAAGTAGCCCTACTGAAGTGTAACAAAGGCTAACCACTGATAATATCCCAAGATGTTTTCTACTGCACATGCTCCATATTTGGCTTCCCAGAACCAATTAAAGGATGAATGGAAGGATTGCAAGGGCTTAACTATGTTCAGACTCAGGACAAACACCTTGCGGGAATGAAAGATCCTAACAGAATGGAGGAGGATGAAAGCCGCTTTTGTCTGAAGATTCTGAAAGAAAAATGACTCTTTCACGGACAACACTTGACCAAAAGCGTGAACCGTCATAATCATCCTAAAGAGATATACAGCCTTGCAGTCTGCAAAATGTTTGCCAGAAATGAATTGGTGCCAGGCTTCCAATTCAACAATGGCCAAGGTCCTTCGCATTTGCTCTATTAGGGGATTTCTGCGTGGTGCAGGGGTTGAACCAGTGGTGGGTTCCTACTGGTTCGACCCCGTTCAGCCGAACCATTAGTGGCACACCGGCCTGGGCTACAGAACCAGCAGCAACCCAGGGTGCCCACACCTCCGAATTGGCACCACAGTCGCCGCTGCCATCTTATTTTTGAGTTCTGCGCATATGCATAACAATTTCTATTGAACTGTGCATGCGCGCGCAAAGCACGCCCACGAGCAAACCACCTCTAGGTTGAACAATATGATATCCAAGATGACTTCAACCCTTACATTTTCCATTGGTCATAAATACTGGGAAGTGAACTGCATCAAAATATGAAAGCCCATAAATTCCTCTTCGTGACCTTCATACATGGCAACGGTCATAAATATGAACCAGTTGCCAAGCATCTGAATTTTGATCACAGGTGCGGCCGCTCACACCGTTGGGGGCCCTAGAGGGGCGAGTGAGCCGACTCACACACACACACCACATGCGCATGCGCCACCTGTTCCCCCTCCCCCCCTCTCCCCCTCTACGCCAGCCAGTCCACGGAATTTTCTTTAAAATGAAACTGGTCCCTGGTGCAAAAAAGGTTGGGGACCCCTGTATTAGATAGAATCCAAGATTCCTTCCTATTCTGTGAAAGGTTTGTACAGTAGACTTAACCAGGTCCTGGAGACACACCTGGGTTTCCATTCACATAACAAGCTAGATTTTGTTGCTTTAAGTGGTTAATTCGTTTGTATCTTACTATGCTATGTGGAGCCTATCCATTTGATTTCTTACTTAACAGATTGCTCAGTTCTAGAACATGGATTAATTCTGAAGCCCAGTTAAATATCTTGCACAAACTCAATCAAAAATTATTTGCTAGAATGGCTTTAAGGCATTCCTTGTTCACACATTGCTCTGACTTCTCTTTAAGCCTTAATTCAGGCATCTTCAAAGTTGGCATCTCTAGGATTTGTGGACTTCAGGCTGAGGAATTCTGGGAGTTGAAGTCCACAAAGGTTGGAGGGCCCCACCTTAATCTATGCATAGAAACTAAGCCAGAGACATGGCAATATTTCAGTGCACCATTGTTGTAGCCTTTAAATTTCTGCTGTCGCTGAGATACCATTCAGATTGTAAACATTGAGGTTCCCTATTGAAGGCTATTTTTGTGAGTAGATCCTATTCACTGCTCATAATTGTGGGTAGATCCCTAAAGGGTCTTCTACTTTCAGGGGATGATCTCTGGAGCTAAAATATGACAAGCCGAAGCACAAAGGCTTTCTGGAGGACAGGCCAAAGCAATTAAAAACAATGCCATTTGTGTGTCAACCTATTTCAGAGACCAAAAGGCAAGGCTGAAGGAACCACGTGAAACTCCTGAATTTTTATTCGAGTTTTCAAAGAAGAAGATTCCAGCAAATCATGCATTAAGCTTTCTTTTAAAAATTAATATAGTCTGGCTGTTTATTAAGCGGTCCTTTTGTAAAAAAAAAAGAGAACAAAAAAAAAGAGGGATGCGGTGGCTCAGTGGCTAAGATGCTGAGTTTGTCAATCAGAAAGGTCAGCGTTTTGGCAGTTTGAATCCCTAGCGCCGTGTAACGGAGTGAGCTCCTGTTACTTGTCCCAGCTTCTGTCAACCTAGCAGTTCAAAAGCACGTAAATAATGCAAGTAGAAAAACAGGAACCACCTTTGGTGGGAAGGTAACAGCGTTCTGTGCGCCTTTGGTATTGAGTCATTTTATTTATTTATTTTATTAAATTTATACCCCGCCCTTCTCCTTGTTAGGACCCAGGGTGGCGCACAGGCATTATTTAAAAACACAAAATACAATAAATATCAATTAAAATGTATTAAATTAATAAACCCGTGCTAAAACCCAATGTTAAAACCCTTACCAATTATAAATTATTTTCTTAAAAAGTCAGAAATGGGGGGCTATCCTAGGCCGGCTTGTTGGAATAAATACGTCTTAAGACGTTGGCGGAAGAGGCGGAGGTCCGAGATAGTACGGAGGTCGGGGGTTAGGTCGTTCCAGAGGGCCGGGCCCGCCACAGAGAAGGCCCTTCCCCTGGGTGTCGCCAACCGGCATTGCCCCGCCGCCGGCACCCGAAGAAGACCCTGTCTGTGGGAGCGGATTGGACGAAGGGATGTATGGGGCAGGAGGCGGTCTCGTATATAGCTAGGCCCCGAGCCATGGAGCGATTTAAAGATGGTTGTCAGCACCTTGAAGCGCACTCGAAAGGCCACAGGCAGCCAGTGCAGCTCGCGCAGGAGAGGTGTTACGTGGGTTTGCCTTGTGGCATCCATAATCACCCGCGCGGCCGCATTCTGTACTAACTGTAGCTTTCGAGTGCACCTCAAGGGGAGCCCCATGTAGAGAATGGCCACATGACCATGGAGACGTCTTCGGAGAGCACTGGCTCTTCGGCTTTGAAACAGAGATGAGCACTGTTCCCTAGAGTCAGGAACAACTAGTACAAATGTGCGAGGGGAACGATTACCTTTACCTTGTAAAAAAAAAACAACCAACATAATAAAAGACTAATAATTGCAATAATTGCCCTAAAAAAACGTAACATTGCCAAATAGGTTACTGGTACAATGTAGTCGGATCGAGGCTCTCACCATAATGTCAGATTTGGAGATCACTTACATCACACAAAAAAAAGTATATTTATATATTACTTGGAATGACACTGATGGAAAGAATATTGGCTCAGAACTGACAGCTACAAACTTTTTTTTTTTTTAAATCCATTTTGGAACGATAGGTGTATGAAAGGAAATGCCTTGCATCACCACAAGGTATGTAAAAAGGATCAGTTAGAATCTGATGTGGTTGCAAAAAAAGAAAAAGTTAATATGTTTATTCGTCCATCCATCCATTTTACGCTCAGCTTTCCAGTCAGGGATATGTCACTTGAGGCTTCTAACTTTGAAAGTAAAATTGAATTGTGCATTGATAAGAGGGACAGCAGTCATCTATCACTAGCTTGGGCTACCTTAACTGAATTAGGTTTTCAATTTCCAAGCTATCTTTTCTGCTTTATCCTACAGGTATCAAGACATGTCCACTGCCGTGCCCTGTGGTAGTTGTCGATGTTTAAGACATGGAGAAATTGGAATGGGTTCCAATCAGGGGTGAAATTCAGCAGGTTCTGACAGGTTCTGCAGAACCGGTAGCGGAAAATTTGAGTAGTTCAGAGAACCGGCAAATACTACATCTGGATGGCTGCAGAGTGGGGTGGGAATGGAGATTTTGCAGTATCCTTCCCCCAGAACAGGGGAGGGAAGGGGGATTTTGCAGTATCTGTCAGGCCTGCAACCATATTCCCTTTTGGATCTTTGGCCTGCCACACTTTCAATTATTTTACTATGCTGTTTCTATTGTGGGAAAATGGGGGGGGGGGATGGTATGGAGTTATGCACTGGCTTCCTGTGGTCTTTCGGGTGCGCTTCAAGGTCTTGACGACCATCTTCAAAGCGCTCCATGGCTCGGGACCTAGTTATATGCGAGACCGTCTCCTGCCCCATACATCCCTTAGACCGATACGCTCCCACAGAGAGGGCCTTCTCAGGGTGCCGTCGGCCGGACAATGCCGACTGGCGACACCCAGGGGAAGGGCCTTCTCTGTGGCGGGCCCTGCCCTGTGGAACGACCTACCCCCTGAACTCCGTACCATCACCGACCTCCGCCTCTTCCGCCAGTGTTTAAAAACACATCTTTTTCATCAAGCCGGCCTAACATAACCTCCGCTGTGACTAGTATAGATAGTTTTAAAATGGGGGGTTTTAATTGGTTTTAGCGCAGGATGTGATATTTAATAGGTTTTTAAATTTTTGTATTTTTGTATTTATTTTGTATGTTATTTTAAATTCCTGTGTGCCGCCCTGGGTCCTTTTGGAGAAGGGCGGGATACAAATCGAATAAAACTAAACTAAAACTAAACTAAACTAAATGCTATGTAGCCAAAATAAAATTCCTTTCTAGAAAGCCAAGGTCATCCTTTGTCTCTGCACCTCTGCACCTGACCAGAACTGGATGGGTGGAACTGCCAGCATGGCAGTGGGAGATTGGACCATGGGATGGACTTGTGGGTGTGGGGGCAAGATCTTGAACTTTCAACTGGGTGGGGAAAACCATGAAGCTTTCAGATTCGGGTTTTCCCCAGATGTATAAATTGGAGCTTTGAGCAATACTTTGCCTTGGACTCTGATTTAATTTTGGATGTTATTTGGAACCCTGACAGTATCCTTCTCCTGCCGCGCCCACCAAGCCACGCCTACAGAACCGGTAGTAAAAAAAATTGAATTTCACAACTGGTTCAAACATAGGACAATGTCAATGAGGCAAGGGAGAATTTTTTTTATAGGTAGACCTGGACTTACAGCCAATGGTTCAAAGTTACAAAACCCCAAAGGAAGTTTGTATATTTGGCAACTGCATGCATTCTGCTAAACAAATAATTCCCTCACCACTGTCAAACAATTCACTAAGGCTGCATTACTACGACTATTGGCCTACTATTACTTCTTATCACCCATCTCCTCCCACTTATGACTGCAAGACTTGGTTGCTTGTATCCTTACGGTTTATATTGATATTGTTTCCTGATCGCTTATTTGTACCCTATCACTATCATTAAGGGTTGTACCTTATGAGTCTTGATGAATGTATCTTGTCTTTTTATGTACACTGAGACCACAGGCACCCAAGACAATTTCCTTGTGTGTCCAATCACACTTGGCCAATAAAGAATTCTGTTCTATTCTACAGTCAGGTTCCAAGAAATTAAGCAAAAGGGCTTTGGGGTAGTTAACCATTATTTATTATGAGCCCCAGGAGCATTTCACATGTGACCAGAAGACGGACAATCACTTTTTTAGGTGGACTTTAGCTTTGCATTTCCTCTACTGAGCAGGAAGGTTTGGACCTGATGACCCCCAAGATCTCATCCGACTCTATGGTCTGGTTGGAATTGAGAAACTGCAGAGCTGCTTATGTTAGCTAGAACAACGAAAGTGGATTACATGAACTTTTTTCCTAAACCTCTTTAACAATTATGTTCATGGGGCTTATCAGGTGAGCATAACAAAACGTCCTGCTCCGTCCATTCTGCACACCTATGCCTTGTAATGGCAGGTGTAAAATAACAACAACAATTCTTTAATTTCACAACATATAGTCAGATTGAACCACAGTTTCAAGTGGGGAAATGGGAGAATCCTAGACCGGGGAAAACCCCCAAATCCCTGGGAATTTCTAGAAGCCTGGCATTCTGACAAATCAGCCATCAATAGACAAACAGACCAAGAACCATGCACGTACTACCATATGTTGGGTTTGTGCCAAAAAGTCAAAATATACTGGCAGAATTTCCAAAAGTGGCTTGTATAGAGATAATCGAAGAGGAAATAGAATTCACACCGGAACTATTTCTCTTGGGAATTATAAACAAGAAATACGACAAGGGGGCTATCTTTTTAACTATACATATTATCACGGAAGCAAGAATGGCCTTTGCCCAAAATTGGAAAAACAGGGAAACTCCACAAGAAGGGGAAACAATTAGGAAAATTTCATTTCATTTCATTTTCATTTTATTAAATTTATATAACCGCGCCTCTCTCCCCAAAGGGACTCAGGGCGGTGCACAGGAAATTAAAATAGAAATATAAAACGACAATAATAGATACTAAAAAACCAATTAAATACAATACCCTGTGCTAAAATCCTTAAAACTCATTACCCATTAAATTCCAATTAAAACAATTTAGAGTTCAGTCTATAAACTTGATTATGGGAATTAGGCCAAGCCGGCAAGATGGAAGAAGTACATTTAAATTTTTAATTGGGTTTTTAGGGGGTTTAGGGTTTTAGGTTTTTTAGGTTTTAGTGCAGAGTTATTGTAATTTAATTTAATTTTAGACATTTAAATTGTATGTTTTTATATTTTATATTCCGTGTGCACTGCCCCGAGTCCCTTCGGGGAGAGGGAGCGGTATACAAATAAACATTCAATTCAATTCAATTCAAAAGTACGTCTTCAGATGTTGGCGGAAGGAGTGGAGGTCCGTGATAGTTCTAAGTTCGGGGGAAATCTTGATCTGCGCTGAAATGGATACATTGACGTGGGAATTGAAGAATAAAGATGAATCCGAATATTATAAGATCTGGGATAAATTTTATCCATGGTTGGAATATAAAAGGGAAAGCCCAAAATAGGCATGAGTTAAGATTCATAGAATGGAGAGTAGAATTATGTATGAAATGATAAATGCGAGAATGTGCAAGATTACACAAACCAACACAGCTAGAAATAGGATACTTTTATATTTGTAAATATGGAACAGATCAAATGTTAAAAAAAACAGGGTGGCTACAATGTAGAACTGAATATCTTAGCATGTCTGCATAGGCTGTGTCCAACGTTTTAATTTATGTTTACTAAAAAAACTTTTTAATTAAAAATATAATCTAATAGACATTAACAACATCTATAGCCGTGATGGGGAACCTATGGCACGCGTGCCAGAGGTGGCATGCAGCGCCTTCTCTGAAGACTGTTGCTCCAGTTCAGCTCTGCTGCACATGTGCATGCGCCTCCCTCTGGCCAGCTGGTCTTCGGGTCTCTGCCTCGCATGCACAGGGGCCCCGTGCATGCATGCACAGGGGGGACTTGCAAGGGGCTGCACATGCATGTGTGGGACCTGTGCAGGAGGGTACGTGTGTATTGCATTTGGGGGGTTCGGCCGTGTGCGCATTCACTTTGGGCACTCAGTCCGGAAAAGGTTAGCCATCACTGATCTATAGACCAGCGATGGCGAACTTTCGGCTCGCGTGCCATTAGGAGGGAAGCGGGGGGGGGGGGTGTTGTGCACGGTTTTTACATGCTTTTTTCACCCTCCCCAGGCTCCAGAGGACTTATAGGAGCCTGGGGAGGTTGAAAACAGTCTTCCCTCCCCCACTCCCCCCCAAAGGCCCTCCGGAGGCTTCAGGAGCCTCCCTGAAGCCTCCAGAGGACTAAAAATGAACCTAGGAGCAAACCGGAAGTCCATTCCCAAACTTCCGGTTTGCCTGTAGGGCCATTTTTTTGTGCTCCGGAGTCTTCAGGGAAGCTCCTGAAGCCTCCAGTGAACCTCCGGGGGGGGGGGAGGCTATTTTCGCCCTCCCCAGGCTCCTATAAAGCCTGCGGAGGGCGAAAAAATGGCTTTAAAAACGGCTGAATCAGCTGGCCAGCGCGTGCTGGCCAGCTGACAGGGCAACGCCTTGTATGCCCTGGCAAATGGCTCAGTGTGCCATAGGTTTGCCAACACTGCTATAGACTATGCAAAAGAGACAATCAACCAGCCCAAAAGAGAACAAAAAGACTCCACCAGTAATTAGTCATCAACAACCACATCAGCATAGATCCATGGTTAACCTCAGACCAACAATTAGGTCAACAATACTCCAATCAAGAGACCGCCAAAGAGCCATCAGTAAACAGCCCAACCAAAGAATCTCTAAGGGTGCGATGCTTCCACCCACACAGACACAGTCACCAGAATATAGGAGGAGTGATGATGTTACCTAGTTGGGTAATGAAACGTCTGCAAGAAAACAAGCATGCTCAGAGAGTCCCAAGGATATAGGAGGAGTGATGATGTTACCTAGTTGGGTAATGAAACGTCTGCAAGAAAACAAGCATGCTCAGAGAGTCCCAAGGACCTCACAATGTAAAGCAAAGAAGGAAGGTTAATACAGGTAGTTCTCAAATTACGATCACAGTTGAGCCCAAAACTGTGTTTCTACTTCCTTCCTCTTCTTCTCCCCTCCCTCCTCTCGTTCCTTTTCCTTCTCCCGCCTCCCTATCCTTCTTCTTCCTCTCCTTTTCCGTCTTCTTCTTCCTCCTCCTCCCCTCTCCTCCTCTTCTCCTTCCTCTCTTTCTCCTTCCTCTTCTTCTCCCCTCCCTCTTCTTCCTTCTCCTTCTTCCTCTCCTTCTCCTCCTCCTCCCCCTTCCTCCTCCTCCTTTTCCTCCCCTTTCTCCTTCTTCTTCCTTCTCCTCCCCCTCCCCCTGAAGGAAACTTACAAACTGACTGTTGGCACAAAAGCTTTTTTGAAAAGTTCCCATGGATACCTGCCTTACGCAAAACCCTCACGGCAAAATCCTCAGCTTAACTCTTCTCTACGATCCATCCTGCATCCTCCGAATAAGATGTGTCATTCTCTGAATCCCTGGCAATAAAAGCTTATCTCCAGTAAAAGGAAGGTTTCACAAAAAATGTGATACAAAGCTGGTTTTTATGGCTGTTCTTTCCTAGAACTATTAAATGAGAAGGAAATCAATGTTGTGACATCGTTTTGCTTTGTAGCTTAAAAGGACATGCTTTATTCAGCCGCACTAAACTTAACATTTTTACAGGAGAGATGATAAAACGCTCCAAAAGGGCGATACAAAAACCACTTGCTTTTCTTTATTTGTTCTCTTTTAAAAGAGAGTTAGCAACTGCCTGGACTTCTCTTTCTCTGTTATTTCCAGCATGTCAGAAATGACAGGCTTAGCGGTCCCATGAAAAATGCAGGGGAAAATACCAGAAACTCTGAAATGTCACTCCTACATTACGGCTTTCAGATTTATTCAGCTTTGAGAACTATAATAAATAACCCAATAACCATGACAATGACCTAGTGAACAATCTGAAAAGTCACCATCATAGAAAAGGCTCTGCTAGATCTCTAAACTTTTGTTTAGCTGATAAGTGGCTACCAGGAAAAGAGGAGATCACTGTTACAGGATCCAAACTGATTGGATCCTTCAACATTATCCTGGGACATGTGTATCAGTGGTGGGTTGCAGGCGGTACGTGCTAGTATGGGCGTACCGGTGCCTGCCGGGAGCACAGGGTACCACCCCCTGCCCGCCGTCCTTACATGTATTGAGCTCTTTGGTGCTTCCGCACATAGAGCGTACAGCGCCTGCACAACGCTCTGCTGAGCAGCTGGAGCATTGCAGAAGGGCGCATGCCTGCGCTGCGCACTTGTGCACACGCATTGCACGAGTTCATGTGGCGAATGCCGTTGCACCATACTAGTTGCAATGGGATCCAGAACTCACCACTGATGTATATTCACCTTCACTCGTGACATCACTATTGTAAAGAGTCTTCTACTACAGCAGGGATGGGTTGCTGCCGGCATTACTCCTGGTTTGGTGAACGCAAAGATACTGCCGCTCCGAACCGGAAGGAATCCACCTCTATACTACACCTTCCTATTTTACAACTCTACGGAAGAGAGAATAGGACAGTGATGGCGAACCTCTTTTGCCTCGGGTGCCAAAAGCACGCGCATGCGCAATATTGCACACACTTGTGTGCCCACCCCCATAATTTAATCGCCCCATGCCATGCCCCCTGTGCATGCGTGAGTGACACCCAGCCCTGCTGCCCCACGCATACACACACAACTTTCTTGGAGCCAGGGGAGGGTAAAAGCGCCCTCCTCCCAGAGGCCGGAAACAGCCCATTTTCCAACTTCCGGTGGGCCCGGTAAGTCCATTTTTCGCTCTCTGGAGGCTTTCCTGAAGCCTCCAGAGGACAAAAAAACTGCATAAAATCAAGGGCAAAAATCAGCTGGCCAGCATGTGCATGCGTACTGGAGCTGACAGGGCAGCATCTCACGTGCCCTCAGAAATGGCTCCGCGTGCCACCTGTGGCATGCGTGCCATAGGTTCGCCATCACGGGAATAGGACTTCCATTGTTAAGATGCAGTCAGGTTCCTACTGGCTAAGATAAACTTCCCAATAATAAGGACCAGTGGTAGGATTCAAATTTTTTTACTAGCAGTTCTGTGGGCATGGCTTGGTGGGCGTGTCTTGGTGAGCATGGCAGGGGAAGGATACTGTAAAATATCCATTCCCTCCCGATCAGCTGGGACTTGGGAGGCAGAGAATAGATGGGGCGGGGCCAGCCAGAGGTGGGATTTACCGGTTCTCCAAACTACTCAAAATTTCCGCTGCCGGTTCTCCAGAACTGGTCAGAACCTGATGAATCCCACCTCTGATATGGACCTCACAAAAGAAGCTATCACAGAATGAATGGAGAAGATAAACCAATTATTAAAAAGGTGGGGGAACACTGTTCCCTTTGAGTAGAAGGAAACCACACTAGGAAGAGATTCTTTTGAGATTTGGTGCGGCAGTCAGCCAAGGAAAATAGCTATGGGGTATGAACTGGAAGGATTAACATTCACTCAGCTGCAATTAGTGTGCCAAGCCTTGTATAAATCAAAGTCTTAACCAAACTACGTCAGGATCTCCGAGGCATTTAGGGAAAGGCAGCAGGTGATTGCCAATTCATTTGATACTTTATTCTCTCCCCTTCCTGGGCGTTACAGGTAGCCCTCGACTTACAACTACAACCAAACCCAAAATTTCTGTGGCTAAGCAAGGCAGTTGTTAAGTGAGTTTTGCTCTATTTTTGACACAGTTGCTAAGTGAACCATAGCAGTTGTTAAGTTAGTAACGTTGTTAAGTGAATCTGGCTTCCCCATTGACTTTGCTTGTGAGCAAAGGAGAATATATTTGGCTGGTATCCTGGGATCTAAACCTCTGATCTTTTGCTTCAGTTGTCCTACCTTCCGCTTGTCTTCTGTTGGGCTCAAGTTCCATCAACAAAAGTCCCTTAGCATCATAGCAATATCAACAATTCACCAAGGATTTCAAAATACTCAGATTCCAAAAAAGAAGAATGCAGTAATTAAATCCCAGATTGGCTTGAGGTATATCTGCAACAGCGGCCACACATTTGCTCCTGTTATATCAAACCTTTCCCACTGTGTAAATATCACCATCCATATAGATTATCTTTATCTTCCCTTAGTCAGCAAAATAAGTCCTTCTATTACTGGATCTTAGCTCTGTCTCTCAGGCATTTATGGTTCTTCCACAGTGGATTTAAAAATAACTTCGCTAATTAGGGCCATGCTTTTAAACGTGAAGCAAAATATTCTCACGAAACCAAGACTTTAAGACCTCAGAGGGACTCCCTTCATTAAGCCTAATGATCATTCTAATCAGAAGCCTTAATAAAGCCATTAGTCAATCTTTTGTCTAATGGACCAACAAGTCCACTTTGCTGCTGTGAATTCCAAAGTTCTGGTTAAAGCAAGCCTGGAAGGGACAATTTGAACACAGAGTTGGAAGGGAACAAATTGGCTGCCCAACCTGGGCACGAAACCTTCCAGTGATGGAGCACACACGACTTCAGGAGACAGGTTGCCCCACTGCTTAATAGTCCTCACAATCAGGAAATGCCTTATTATTTTGAGTTGGGGTGTCCCTCTGTAAACCTTCCATCGCTAGTACTTGCTCTGCTCTCTGGAACTAGAGAGAATATGTTAGGATAATTATCCTGATGTTGGGTTGACAATATATATATAAGCCAGGATTCTTAAAGAGTATATGTAACTTTAAGGACTATGTTGAATCTGATTGGCTGTGCTTCCCAGCTCAATCATAAAAAGGCAGCTGGGAACACAGTTCATCCCTTTTGCTTTCCTTTGCTTCCTGATTGCCACTGAGGAGGAGCTGAAGACGGTAGAAGTATCATTGTTTGTTTTGACTGTAAGTTAACTGTGTTTTGGTGAAGGACTGTTTATTGTTGGAAGAGTTAGTATCACTGTTTGGAAGAAGTATTTTAGTTACTACAAAAGACTATTTATTTTTTCTACTATCAGTCTTTGATAGTTATTGTGTGCTTAAAGCAACATATCTCTTGCTGTCCGGTATATTGCACTATTCCGCCTTTATTTTCCAACGGGGGTGTTTTTACCCCTAACAGAATAAATTCACATTTCTCCGTGACTGGCACAGGGGGTTGGGTCCTAACAAGGAGAAGGGCGATAATTATTATTATCGAAAATAATAATAATAATAATAAAATAATAAGGGGAAAAGCTGCGGATTTATCCTGCAGAGTATCAATGAAAATTTCATCCGCTTGAGTCACCCACTCGTTCAGTCCTTATGTCACCCGTAGAAATTTTCCGACAACCAGTCATTCTCAACAAGAGCACATTAAACATATCCATATCCATCAAGTCCCTTAACCATAGCCATAGAGCAGAAATTGTTGCTGATTCACTGAAGGCGAAGCAAGTTAATGCAAAGTTCATTATATTATCTATACCAGAGTTCCCCAAGCTTTCTGGGTTGGCCGCTCGGAGTGGGGAGAGGATGAAAAGAGGGGATGATTTTGTGGGAGGTGCATGCGCGTGCATGCCCACATGAGCACCTACAACATTAATGGCAATGGGAGCGTGATTAGGACTGTGAGAGTCTGCAACGACCTCACGCAGGTATGGCCACAACAGTCGACAATGCTCGCGGCGACCCTCACACAAGTGGGGCCATGCCTGTTCATGAATCCGTGCACCGGCTGGCCACTCAGGCAGCTCGGTGGCAGTTAGGCCACAACCCGGTAGTGGGCCATGGTGCACAGGTTGGAGACTTCTGATTTACACCATACATGTTCAGCTTTCAATATCTATAAACATCTAGTATGTCTAGGTGTAAATTCCTCTTACCATTATTCTCATACTCATATCAAATCTGAGCAATATACAAGTTAAATGTATATTCAATACAATTTATTGTATTTTTCGGACTATAAGACGCATCAGAGTATAAGGCCCATCAAGATTTCAAAGAGAAAAAACAAGAAAAAATAGTTTTTGGCCTCTGTAGGTCAGGTTTTTAACTCTTTCCAGCCCCCAGGAGCACTCTGCAGGCCTTCCAAACCCTCACTTAACAACTGTCTTGTTTAACAACAGAAATTTTGGATTCAGTTGTGGTCATTTACACGTAATTATATTATTTTATAATTATTATTAGTTAATATTATTAACTAATTGTGACTCTTGTTTAATTTGTTAGTCTACGATCAAATAAAGATTGACATGGTTTTATGGGAGAAGCAGACCACAGAGTAGAAGAAAACAACAATAAATAAATCAGGAGGGAAAGTTTGCAAATGGGAGCAAATACATGAGTAAGAAGATATAGGTTAAATATAAGTATAGGAATGGGGGAAGGGAGACATAAATGAATAGAGTAGTTAGTGGTGGCTGAATCCCACCACTGACTATGGCCTAAAAACAGGGATGGGCAATTAATGATCTGTGGACTTCAACTCCCAGAATTCCTGAGTCAGCCATGCCAGCCAAGCTCGGGAATTCTGGGAGTTGAAGTCTACAGTTCATAAAGGGGCCATAGTTGACCACTCCTGCCTTAAAAATAACATAACCTTAATAACTAAACAGTTTTGTATTTGTACTACTTGACTATTTGACTATTTGTACTACTTTACTTCAGGCAGCGAAATGGAAAGAGGTATTAAAGCTCTTTTTTTCCAACTTGAACTATTTACATCAGCAAAGCTGGCTGGAGAAGTCTGGGAGCTGAAGTCCTTCAGACATAAAGTTGCAAAGGTTGGGGACCCCTGATTTACATAACCCTGTTCTTTCATCTTAGGTTTACCTTACCTACATTCTATGGTGCCGCTTATATTGGAAGAATGTGTTTGCATTCCATGAGTTAATTTTATTTATTTTAAAACCAACAGGCTCAATGAGGCAATTCTGAGGGTTTTCTTTTTTGAAAAAACAAAAACAGGCAGCGCTCAAATAGACTTTCTCCTCACCGTAATTTCATTAATTCTATTTTCATTACAGAGTCACGCACCATATGCTATTACAAACAGCAATTGTATTGGCAGCTAAGTCTTTGATTTTTAGCTAATCCTGCATGGGAAGAGCCGAAGGCATTTTATTCTAAAATCCATCATGAGTTATCACCACCCCTTCCACTCAGTGGTGGTGGTCAGCAGGTTCTGACCAGTTCTGAAGAACCAGTAGCGGAAATATTGAGTACCGTATTTTTCGGAGTATAAGACACACCCGAGTACAGGATACACCAAGATTTTGAAGAGGTCAATTTAAAAAAAAAAAGTTTTGCCCTCTGCAGACCTCCCAAAGCCTCTGCACACCCCATATTTTGTGAAAAACAGGAAATGCAGAGAGTTTGAGAAGCCTGCAAAGTGCTCCTCGGGGTTGGGAGGAGCAAAAATGAGCAAAAAACAGCCCGTTTTTTGCTCATTTTTGCCCTCCTTTGGGGGGAGGGGGAAAGGTGTATCTTATACTCTGAAAAATATGGTAATTTTTAAAAACGGGCCTGTTTTTTGTAAAAACAGGCACATTTTTTTTCAAAGAAAGGCCCTGAATAGCCTTTAGGAGGCTTGTAAAGTGCTCCTGGGGGTAGGGCCCCCCAAAACAAGCAAAAAATGGCCCTTTTTTAAAAACAAAATGGCATGCATAGCCTTTAGGAGGCTTAGAGAGTACTCCTGGGGACTGGGGGAGACAAAATTGAGCAAAAAACGGCCCGTTTTTCTCTCATTTCTGCCCTCTCCAGCCCCCCAAGAGCTCCCTGAAAGACTTCTAAAGGCCATGCATTGCCATTTTGGTGAAGGGGCGGGGTTTGGGGGGACAAAAAATGCTGTATTCAGTGTATAAGACACACCCAGATTTTCAGCCTCTTTTTTGAGGGGAAAAGGTGCGTCTTATACTCTGAAAAATACAGTATCTATCTGTTCCTAAGACAGTGCTTCTCAATTATTTTCTGTCATGCCCCCCTAGGAAGAAGAAAACATTTCGCGCCCCCCGCGCGACTGTAAATAGTATCATCCGGGTCTAAAAGTCACACGGGCGGGTTTGGCTAATCAGGATAGAGCATCATGTCTATCCAATCGGGTCTGTTCTCCTCGAAAGGGAGGAGCATGCGCAGTCACATGTACTGGCTTAATGCTCACTATCGATGCAAATGTCAGCAGCGGTAGCCCGATTTCTTTAGCAAGTTTGATTAATTGGGGCAGCGTTATGTTTCACAGGAGAAGGTCCTTGTCAGCATCTGACTGGATACAGAGACATAAACACGGGGCTTGGCTTGTTATGACAGTGTTTGCCGAGGTCAAACGCGCCCCCCTTTACGGAGCCCCACTATTTGAGAAGCACTGTCCTAAGAGAAGGTGAGCAGTCTGAGAAGATTCCTGCATAATAGGCAGAAAATAATAAAGTAGTTAGCTTGAACTCTATACATGTGGGTCTGAAAGGGCACTCACTGCTTCTGTATCAGTTCATCCACTTTGCTGTTGGTTGTCCTCTTTTACTTTCCATCTTTTTCGAAATTACACACCTCGGAATACTACTAGTGATTTTATCTTAATAACAGACAAGGTAAAAAATAAAAGTTCCCCTTGCACATGTGTGCTAGTTGTTCCCGACTCTAGGAGGCAGTGCACATCTCCGTTTCTAAGCTGAAGAGCCAACACTGTCCGAAGACGTCTCTGTGGTCATGTAGCTGGCATGACTCAACGGCGAAGGCGCACAGAATGCTGTTACCTTCCCGTCAAAGTGTTCCTTATTTTTCTACTTGCATTTTTTACGTGTTTTCAAACTGCTAGGTTGGCAGGAGCCAGGACAAGTAATGGGAGCTTACTCCATTACGTGGTATTGGGATTCAAACCATTGATCTTCTGATTGACAAGCTCAGCATCTTAGCCACTGAGCCACCACGTCCCTTTTGTAAGAATCTTACCTATGCCCAAAGTTCACAACCTAACACTATTTTTGAAAATTTCTCTTTTAATTTTATTCTTAAGGTTCTGCAAGCTATCAAATATTATGTGGTTAAGAGGTACAATCTTTTGTCCTTCTACAACCTTTTCTTTTTCATATATATATATGTATATATACACATTCTTTCATCCTGGTTTAGTACGATTATTAGTACTAATTAGAGGTTGGAGAAAGGAGGATTCAAAATAGCTCAGTCATATAATTTTAAAAATGTGTTTTATTACAGAAAGCTTTGGAATGTGGTGTAATTGATGTTTTCTTTTGAACCTGGGGCTTCGATAGAAGAAGTGCGTTCTGACCGAAGCTTTCCCAAAAAGCACGAGGCAGATTCCTGGTCCCTACAAAATCCCTTTTATTAAATGAATGTTAATTCCTCTCATTCACATTCAACAAAGGCCTGGCAAACAGTCTTTCAAAGGAATATTTATGACAACAGACTTTATCTATCTTGGAAATCTGCCAGGTAAATATTTTTCAAATGAGGTGCTGTGCAAGGAAAGACTGGGCACAGAGTCTCTGAGATTCAAGGACAGATCTTCACACTCCTGAAACAAACAAACTGACCAAACGAACAAATTGTTTCCTGAAAAAGCCCACTCCCCTTTCATTCCTCTTTCATGTCCTATGGGAGGGGCCAATCACCTTCCACCTGTGACTTTATATGCAACTCTACCCTGATTTCTGAGTTGTTCTTTTCTTCTGGCAGCTCCGTGCATGCACACACTGGGAACAGGCTCTAGCTGTTCCTCTGCTTCACTGCTGTCTAGCTCCGTAGGCACCTGATCACTGCCAGACGGCTTTGGCCCCATCTCTGCCTCAGACACAGAGCCTCCTTCCCAACTTCATTACTGTCCAACTCTGTTGCCAGCTCTGTTGGCCGGTGGCGGGCCACAACAGCTAGTATTTATTAAACAAATTGTGTCTCTCAAAGACCTTCATCACCCCTAGTGTTAAATCATTACATTGTTGGCTTATTTCTGTGTCTATATCTGATGTGTGAAGCTACTTTCCATGGCAAATCTGGATGACCAATAGTTGCAACCCACATAACACCTTCAAATCTTTGAGCATTCTTAGGCACAAAAATATGTTAAATTGTATTTCCAATTTAAGATTATACACAAGAATCTAGTTAACTAAAGTTGAAATCAGAATCAATGCCAGGTAAGGGTCAACAGAACTCAATGGGATGGTGGTGCTTGACTTGGATTGTTTATGAACATAGGAATTCTAAGCTGCTGACACATTTAACTCCACCACCACCACTGAGCTCTGCCTGCTCTTCTCCTACGGGTATGGGCTCTTGAACCTTTCCCAAAACTGCCATCAAGCTACAATATGGAATATGAAAACATTAAGCAATTATTCAATGCAAGCAAAGTAAGGATGTGAATGGCACTCAATTTACACATAAATTAACCAGAGTTAATTTTTATCTAGGTTTCGCTATTCTAGGAAGAGTTGAGCATCGGGCTTACTACTTCTTAAAGATCATTCCAAGTTTAGCCTAAGAAAGCTACCGCATTCTATTTTATGGCTTAATTTTCTGTATTTGTTTTTCTGTATCTGATTTATTTAACAAACTGTGAATAAATTGTCCTGGATCAATGCCACTTTTGAATAAGGCCTCATAATACGAGTTAGTTACTTGGTTTAGATAAACTTAAACTCAATAAACAGCAATAAACAGCTGCCAGCTTTAACAGTGGTGGGTTATGTATGACTAACAAAAGACAAAAACTCCAAAGCTTAAAGGATCAGGAAATATCTCCAGTGGCACAGTGGTTAAAATGCAGTATTGCAAGCAAACTCAACCCACAGCCTGGAGTTTGAGCCTGACAGGCCTCAAGCTTGACTCAGTCTTCAAACCTACTTCAATCCTACTTGATAAAAGGAGGACCCAGATTGCTGGGGCAACATGCAAATAATAATTCTTCTACATTGTAAACCATCCAGAGAGCAGGATGCTGTTGTTAATAATAATAATAATAATTTAATTTATAACCCGCTCTCTCTCCCAGAAGGGACTCGAGGCGGGGCACAGGGAATTTAAAATACATATAAAATACAAACAGTATACAATAATAAAATGAAATTAAACTAACTAACCCTGCGCTAAAATCCCATATTAAAACTAACCCCAATCTAAAAAGAGACTACCCTAGGCCGGCCAAGCGAAACAGATGTGTCTTTAATTTTAGGCGGAAGGAGCGGAGGTCTGTGGTTGTCCTGATATCGGGGGGAAGGTCGTTCTAGAGGGCTGGGCCCGCCACAGAGAAGGCCCTTCCCCTGGGCGTCACCCGCTGACAAAGTCTAGTGGACGGCACCCGGAGAAGTCCCTCTCTGTGGGAGCGAATCGGCCGTGAGGATGTATGGGGCAGGATCCGATCCCGCAGATAGCTAGGTCCCGAGCCATGGAGCGCTTTGAAGATGATGACTAACACCTTGAAGCGCACCCGGAAGACGACAGGTAGCCAGTGCAGCTCGCGCTGTTGTTGTTGTTGTTGTTACTTGCAAAGTCGTATCTGACCCAATCCAATGGACAACGTTCCTCCAGGCCTTCCTGTTCTCTATCATCCTCTGGGGTCCATTTAAGCTCACACCTGCTGCTTCAGTGACTCCATCCAGCCACCTCCTTCTCTGTCGTCCCATTCTTCTTTTGCCCTCAATCTTTCCCAGCGTTAGGCTCTTTTCCAGTGAGTCCTTCCTTCTCATTAGGTGGCCAAAGTCTTTTGAGTTTCCTCTTCAAGATCAGGCCTTCTAAAGAGCAGTCAGGGTTGATCTCCTCTAGGACTGACCGGTTGGAGCGCCTTGCAGTCTAAGGGGCTCGCATGAGTCTTCTCTAGCACCAGAGTTCAAAGGCCTCCATTCTTTAGCGCTCGGCCTTCCTTATGGTCCAACTTTCACAGCCATACATTGCAACTTGGAAAACCATAACCTTGATTTTTTGGGGGGGGCAGAGTGATGCCTCTGCTTTTTACTATGCTGTCTAGATTTGTCATAGCTTAGTTTATTTGTCATATACCATAGGGCAGTTTATGACCCTAAATGCTATTGCTATGTACAATATTTTCAAGCATAAAACATAATGGAACAGTGAATGTTGAACATTTTGGTCGAAACTCAGGACTGAGCAACATTTAGGTCATATGTATCCTTGCATTATAAAGTCCATACATTTAAAAATAACCAGACACTCTACAAATAGTCGCAAAGTCTCATGATTATTACCTAAAGCTTCCTACTTTTGCAGTCACTGCATTTAAGAAAAGAGCATGCTAGGATAACAGGAAAAGTGGGAAAAGTCATCCCATGGTTAAATAAAAATCTGAAAAATCCAGATGAGCCTACCAGTCTACCGGGTCACTGGTAGACCTCTTGTAGTCTGACTTGAACCCAAGGGGGAAAAGTCAATTAACCCATCCATCTACCCTATTCACCCATCCCTGTTCATCCTAGAAACCAATCAGTTGTTATCTATATATATAAAAGTGAAATACCACTCGTGCATCACCACGAAATCTCCAGAACCGTAAAGTCTACAAACTTGAAATTTGTCTTCTAGGTGCTCGCTAAGAAAGGATTTGTTGAAATGACCATCAGATCATTAGCATTTCTTACACAGTAATTAACATGCTCTGATGCTAAGGAGTTAGACATTCTACTCTCCCTTACCACCTGCAAATAACTCTGTTCCAACTGCCTGTTGCCTTATATTAACACACTCTGATGCTAAGGAGTTAGACATTCTACTCTCCCTCCCCACCTGAAAAGAACTCTGTTCCAACTGCCAGTTGCCTCACATTCCGTTACTTCAGTTCAAACAAGCAGACGTTCCACTCCTTCACTCAGGAGCGGTCTGGGGCTCCTTACAGTACTAAATGTCAATACCTCACCAAAATGTCTACGCTTTCCACCTATGGAATGGCAGGAGTGATATTCCCTTATGGGTTTCAATCACCAACCACCACTGAGCCAACGGATTGAACCAGATTTCTCCTCCATTGCCTGATCACATAGCTTTGTCGCGAAGCACGGGTATCCAGCTAGTTATATCATAATGAAAGGATTAGAGCATACACAGAATGTAACATTATTCAGGTTTTGTTAATTGCTGTTGAGAAGAGCTTTATTGTAACCTAATATGCCAACTGCAGAGATAAAACCTCTAGGCGAATTGCCTAGCTCACCTAGCTACCGGTAAGTAACATCTTGTGAAATGCAAAATGTGGATTCTGCTTGCTGTAACTTAAAATGTGTATTCTCAGCAACCTAATGAGAGATAATAATGCTAACCTCTAACAAAGCTCTGCGTTATATGCCAGAAAATATATTTCTTTCCCCTTCTAAGTTCCATTGTTCGCAGAAGCGCTGAGAAAATCATGAGGTTTGCGTGATATGAAATAATGTTTCTAACACTATGACGGTCAGTGCAAGCTGTGTAAGACTATAGTAATTTCGTCAAAAAGGTTTTATTTGCCTGCTTTTCTCTCTGCCTGCTGTTAAGGTGGGAGACTAAAAGGATCGCCCAGTTCTGCTTTCTAGCTACAAATAAAAGCTGATTATCAGTTCGTGTTCAGAATTTCAAAGGATTGATCAGATTCGGAGTTGCATTCATTTCATTTCATTTCATTTATTAAATTTATACCCCGCCCTTCTCCAAACGGACCCAGGGCGGCGCACAGGAATATTAAAAATACATACAAAAAACCATAAAAAATTTAAAAAACTTATTCAATAAAATCCTGCGCTAAAACCAAATTAAAATCCCCAAATTTAAAACTATCCAAAAGTCAGTTATGGAGGTTACGCTAGGCCGGCTAGATGGAACAAATGTGTCTTTAGACACTTGCGGAAGAGGCGGAGGTCGGAGATGGTGCGAAGTTCAGGGGAAAGGTTGTTCCAAAGGGCTGGGCCCGCCACAGAGAAGGCTCTTCCCCTGGGTGTCGCCAGTCGGCATTGTCCGGCCGACGGTACCCTGAGAAGGCCCTCTCTGTGGGAGCATATCGGTCTAAGGGATGTATGGGGCAGTATGCAATATTACAAGTTTTGTTTCACCATCCTTTTGCTGCTTTTTATTTGCAATCTGTTCATAGACTGTGGAGCTTGCTCTCACCTCTCTTGATACTCAAGGAAGTTGGGAGCATTTAGCAAACATCACCAGGAAGTCGTTTGAATACTGCAGGGCGAGACAAGACGAATGAAACATTACACCGCCTCTCCTAAGCGACAATGTTCAAAATACACACAAGAAACAAGCAGCGTATTACGGGAGAAAGCCTCTGTGCCCCTTTTTTAAAAAAAGCAACAGAAAAGAAATCGGAAGATAATTCTAAATGCAGAGGGACCAAGGAGAGAAGGAGGAAATTCTTAGCTCTGTTTCTACAGACAACTTCTGGACACAATTTTATCCTTGTTGTTGTTAGTTGGGAAGGTCATGTTCGACCCATCGCAACCCCATGGACAACGTTCGTCCAGGTCTTCCTGTCCTCTACCCTCTTCTGGAGTCCATTTAAGCTCACGCCTACTGCTTCAGTGACTCCATCCAGCCCCCTCCTTCTCTGTCGTCCTTCTTCTGCCCTCAATAGTTCACAGCATGAGGCTCTTCTCCAGTAAGTCCTTCTTTCTCATTAGGTGGCCAAAGTCTTTTGAGTTTCCTCTTCAGGATCTGGCCTTCTAAAGAGCAGTCAGGGTTGGTCTCCTCTAGGAGTGACTGGTTTGATTCCAAGGGCCTCGCAGGAGTCTTCTCCAGCATCATAGTTCAAAGGCCTCCATTCTTTGGCGCTCAGCCTTTCTTATGGTCCAATCTTCACAGCCATCCATTGCAACCGGGAAAACCACAGCCCTGACTATACGCACTTTTGTTGGTAGGGTGATGTCTCTGCTTTTTAGATTTGCCGTAGCTTCATTGAGCTACGTGAGCCCCTTTACCACAACAAGGAAGTAATCCATGAAGGGGAATTTTATCCTAAAAAGGTCCTTATCTACAACAAGGAACAACCGGCATTTTCAACTACACCAATACAGACATAACAAGTAATAGGATTTCAAATCACGCAGAACTAAAAAAATGCAAATTGAGACTAGAGAGTATTCAAGTTGTTTCCTATCTTGCTCCATAACTGTACAGGTAGTCCTCTACATCAGGGGTCCCCAACCTTTGCAACTTTAAGTCTGAAGGACTTCAGCTCCCAGAATTCTCCAGCCAGCAAAGCTGGCTGGAGAATTCTGGGAGCTGAAGTCCTTCAGACTTAAAGTTGCAAAGGTTGGGGACCCCTGCTCTACATACATACAACCACAATGGGGATCGCATGTGGTCAAATCAAGTATTAAATTCAATTCAATTGTATGGATTGGAAACAGGGCTCCACACCCATTTGCCTGACTTAAGTGACCCTGAGGACACAGACAAATCTCCAAATGGCCTCAACGACCCTGTAAAACAGGGGTAGTCAACCTTTTTATGGCTACCGCCCACTTTTGTATCTCTGTTAGTAGTCAAATTTTCTAACCGCCCACCGGTTCCACAGTAAGGGTGATTTCTAAAGTAGGGAAGTCAATTCAATTTTAAAAAGGGAAGTGCTTCAGTATTGGACAAAACCCCATTACCTCATTAAGTAAATCACTGCAGTTGTTAAGGAAGTAACACGGTTGTTAAGTGAATCTGGCTTCCCCATTGACTTTGTCATCAGAAGGTCACAAAAGGTGATCACATGACTCCGGGACACTGCAACCGTCATAAATATGATCCAGTTGCCAAACATCTGAATTTTGATCACATGACCAGTTCTAAGTGTGAAAAATGGGCATAACTAACTTTTTTCAGTTCTGCTTAGTGAATGGACACTAAACAATTGTTGCGGGATCGGATCCTGCCTCATACATCCTCACGACCGATTCGCTCCCACAGAGAGGGACTTCTCCGGGTGCCGTCCACTAGACTTTGTCAGCGGGCGACACCCAGGGGAAGGGCTCTCTCTGTGGCGGGCCCAGCCCTCTGGAACGACCTCCCCCCCGATATTAGGACCACCACGGACCTCCGCTCCTTCCGTCTTAAATTGAAAACACACTTTTTCTGCCTTGCCGGCCTGGGATAGCTACTCCTCTGTTTTTAGGGTTTTTTGGGGATTTTTAGTTAGATAGTTTTAATGGGTATTTTAGCACAGGTTACTTAATTTAATTTATTTTTAATGAAATATGTATATAGCCATTGTTCTTATTTCTCCTGTGCACCACCCCGAGTCCCTGTGGGGAGAGGGTGCGGTTTATAAGAAATAAAATTATTATTATTATTATTATTATTGTAAGTCAAGGACTTCCTGTATTGTGTTCAAGTAGATCTTGTATTTCAGCACCACTCTTGGAATTCTTTTTAAATTACCATATTTTTTGGAGTATAAGATGCACCTTTTCCCCCCAAAAAAGAGGGTGAAAATCTGGGTGCACCTTATACACTGAATACAGCATTTTTGGCCTACTGAAACCCCACCCCCTTTGCAAAAATAGAGGTGCAGAGGATTTGGGAGGCTTGCAAAATGCTCCTGGGGGCTGGGGAGGTAAAAAAAAAAAAAGCAAAAACCATTTTTGCCCCTCCCCCAGCCCCCAGGAGCACTCTACAAGCCTCCCAAAACTCTGTATGCCCCCCACTTTTTTTTCTTTTTTTCTTTTTGCAAAAAACGAGGCATGCAGAGAGTTTGGGAAGCCTCCAGAGTACAAAGACTTGTTTAAAAAAATTTACCTCTTCAAAATCATGGTGCGTCTTATAGTCCGAAAAATACATTAAGTATGCTTTTTAGATTTGCCGTAGCTTCATTGAGCTACGTCCCACCGGAGAGTGCAAATGTCTCTAATTAGGCAGAACCCACCCTATTCTTTAATTCACTTGAAAGACAAAAAGTGCAGCAGAAATCCCTACGCTCCACCCAGGACAACCCAGGGGTCACATTGGACTGCAACGCAGGTCAATTTCAGTACAGGAGTGGGTGGATAAAGCCCTCATTAAGTCTGAAGAGCTACTCCTGCTCATCACAATTCTGAATCTGACTCAGGTGTTATGGATGATAAAAGTTATACAAAAAGAACCAGCCCTAAAAAAAAAAAGGAATGAAGATCATAAAAGGGAAGCAAATAAAAGAGGGTGAATGAAAAGACAGAGAAATAAACCATCATTGCAAACTTTGGTAGGGTCTGATCCAACTTCTGTTGTGGCCCGCCAGCAGCCAGTGGAGCTGGCAGCAGATTCGGACAGTGAGGAGGTTGGGGAGGAACAAGGGCCAGTCCTGGAGTCTGGGGAAGGCTCGGATGAGGGCTCTGTGTCGGAGGTAGAGAGGGGACACGGCCATCCGACAGTTGTCAGCTGCCTTCAGAGTCAGACATCAGTGAGGCAGACGAACAGCTGGAGCCTGTTCCCAGTTTTAGTTTATTATTAAGTTAGTTTATTAAATTTGTGTGTGCATGCGCAGAGTTGCCAGACGAAGGGAACGGCTAAAGAACAGGGGTCAACTTGGGAGTAAGGCCACAGGTGGATGATGAATGGCCCCTCCCAGAGGAAATAAAAGAGGAGCAAAAGGGGAGTGGAGTTTGCAGGAGACAATTAGTTCACTTAATTGGTTCGTGACTCTCTGAGACTCCTTGCCAAGTTTTGCAGATATCAGCCTGGCAGCTCTCCAAGCCAGATAAGGTCTGTGACTGTAAATCCTCCCTTGAAAGACTTTGCTGGATGTGAAATGAGCAGAATTCACAGGAAATTAATAAAAAAGGGTTTTTTGTTGGGACCAGGAGTTTGCTTCATGATCTTGGGAAGCCTCGGTCAGAACCCCTTCTCTCAGCCTTGCAAGGTAGACAAGAAGCAGGGCCAGAGGAACCAATTTTACTTTGTTGTAAGGTGACATTAATCTTGAGAATCAAAGATGAAAGTGAAAAATTTGGGCTGCACCTTAACATCAAGAAAACAAAGATAATGACAACTGCAGAGAACACACAGGGCAGAGTGTGGCTCGACAACGAGACCATAGAAACAGTAAAGGAATCCATCTTCCTGAGCTCTAAAATCAACCAACATGGTGACTGCAGACCTGAGGTCAGAAGGCATATGGCACTTGGAACAGGGGTCAGCAATCTTAAACACTCAAAGAGCCACAAAGGTCCTAAATGGAAGCCCCCCCCATTCAATTCTGGAGCCAACCAAAAATCCGGTTCCCCCCACCATAGAGTCTCTTCGTAGTGCGGCATCCTTTTTCCTCTACCTGTCCTAACCGAAAGCCCTATCAATTGTAGAGCCGACTGGTGACAGGGAGCTGCAGCAGAGGGATGAAAGAGCCACATTTATTTTATTTATTTTATTTATTTATATTTATATCCCGCCCTTCTCCACAGAGGACCCAGGGCGGCGCACAGGAAATTTAAAAATATACAAAAATAGAAAAATAAATACATAATTTAAAATATATATTAAATTATCCCGCTCCTATGCTAAAAACCAAATTGTTAAAATACCCAATTTAAAACTTTCTAAAAGTCCCTGTGGGAGGTTAGGCTAGGCTGGCTTGATGGAAAAGGTATGTCTTTAAACATTGGCGGAAGAGGCGGAGGTCGGTGATGGTGCGTAATTCAGAGGGTAGGTCGTTCCAAAGGGCAGGGCCCGCCACAGAGAAGGCTCTTCCCCTGGGTGTGGCCAGTCGGCATTGTCTGGCCGACGGCACCCTGAGAAGGCCCTCTCTGTGAGAGCGTATCGGTCTAAGGGATGTATGGGGCAGGAGGCGGTCTCGCATATAACTAGGCCCCGAGCCATGGAGCGCTTTAAAGATGGTCGTCAGAACCTTGAAGCGCACCCGAAAGGCCACAGGAAGCCAATGCAGCTTGCGCAGGATCGGTGTTATATGGGAGCATCTGGTGGCTCCTGTAATTACCCACGCGGCTGCGTTTTGGACTAGCTGTAGCTTTCGAGTGCACCTCAAGGGAAGCCCCATGTAGAGAGCATTACAGTAGTCGAGACGGGACGTCACGAGAGCTTGAGTGACTGTGCGAAGGGCAGCCCGGTCCAGTAAGGGGCGCAATTGGCGCATCAGGCGTACCTGATGAAACTCCCCCCTGGCCACGGCTGCCACATGGTCCTCCAAGGACAGCCGGGAATCCAGGAGGACACCCAAATTGCGTGCCCTCTCCACGGGGGCCAGTGTTTCGCCCCCAATGGCCAGAGTTGGAGTAATCTGGCTGAACCGGGGTGCCGGAAACGACAGCCATTCAGTCTTGGCAGGGTTGAGCTTGAGTTTGTTGCCACCCATCCAGATCCGTACGTCCTCCAAAAAACGGGACAGCACTTCGGCGGCATCGTTGGGGTGGTCTGGGGTGGATATGTACAGCTGAGTGTCGTCAGCGTACAGATGGTACTCCACCCCAAAACCACGGATGATCTCACCCAGCGGCTTCATATATGTGTTAAACAGGAGGGGCGAGAGGACCGACCCCTGAGGAACCCCACATAAGAGGGGTCTCGAGGTCGACCTCTGCCCTCCCGTCAACACATATTGCGACCGACCAGAGAAGTAGGACGAGAACCACCGCAAAACGGTGCCTCCCAGCCCCAACCCCCCCAGTCGGTGCAATAGGATACCATGGTCGATGGTATCAAAAGCCGCCGAGAGGTCTAACAGGACTAGGATAGAGGAATAACCTCTATCCCGCGCCCTCCAGAGATCATCAACCAACGCGACCAATGCCGTCTCGGTACTGTGACCGGGTCGGAAGCCGGACTGGCGCGGGTCTAGATAATCAACTTCCTCCAGGTGTCGCGGAAACTGTTGGGCTACCACACTCTCAACAACTTTCACCAAAAAGTGAAGGTTGGAGACCGGACGATAGTTCTCCAACAAAGCTGGGTCCAGGGACGGCTTCTTGAGGAGGGGCCTCACTACCGCTTCTTTCAAGACGGCAGGTAAGGACCCCTCACTCAAAGATGCGTTGACAATGCCCTGGAGCCAGCCTCGTGTCGTCTCCCAGGATGCCAGTACAAGCCAGGAGGGACACTGTCCAATAAACATGTGGTCGCCCTAAGTTTCCTTGACAGCCTGTCCATATCCTCGGTGGTAACAAAGTCAAACTCCTCCCAAGATGGAACCTCAAGACTAGTCTCGGACAGTCGCACAGGACCACTGTCGATGGAGGGTAGCTCCATGTGGCTCCAGAGCTGCAGTTTGCTGATCCTTGACTTAGAAGAACTTCCATGTCTAGCATGAACAACATCTGGAAGAGTAAAGGCATCATCAGGCCCCCAACCAATGCAGTTTAGTTAACACAATATTTTTCCCCCAATTGCTACTTATGGCTGCAAAACGTGGACTCTGAAAAAGGCAGACAGGAGAAGGGTGGATGCCTTCGAGCTGTGCTGGAGGCAACAAATACGCATCCCAAGGACTGCAAAAATCACAAAGACGTCCTAGACTGAACATCACCCCCCACAAAATCACCAAAAATATCACTTGAAGCCAAGATTGCCAAACTGAGGATGTCATACTTTGGACATGTCACGAAAGCTGACTTACTCAAAAAGTCAATCAAGCTGAGAACGATGAGTGGAAAAAGGAGAAGGGGGCCATTAGAAATTCTGTTTATATAAAGCACCACACAGAGCAAAACAAAGAGTACAGTCACCATGTGCTTTACTGCTCAACTATTTTTCTATAACAGTAAACCATGCCGCCCCATCCCCTACTGAGGCCAACCACAAGCCCGATGAGGCCCTCAATGAAATCGAGTTTGACATCCCTGATTTAGCCTCAGTCTCCATTTAAAAAGCAGTGCCAGTAGAAAGGGAAAAAGCTTTGCACTCACCTGGCCATTTGCTTATATGCTTCTTCTGCAACTGCGAAAATATGAGGATCCATATCACCCATGTTTTGGCCACTGTAGGCGTAGATGACATCTTGTCCATAAATTGGCAATTGTTCATAAGGATTTATGGCAACAAGCACGATACCTTGAAAATAACGGGAATGCAAACACTAAAAATGATGCAAAAACAAGAGAGGCACAAACTCCCACAAGTGGAGTAGTGTAAAGTGGAGTAGTGTAAAGTGGAGTAGTGTAAAGTGGAGTAGTGTAAAGTGGCGTAGTGTAAAGCTGGCTGGAGAATTCTGGGAGCTGAAGTCCTTCAGACTTAAAGTTGCAAAGGTTGGAGAACCCTGCTTTAGAGAATAAGCTCACATCTTGTCTGCAGCTTTTTAAAGCGGCTGCATCTTTTCTTGGGCTGATGGGGCTGCTGCAGCAGGCAACCTTAAGATCCCGAGAACAGCCAACGCTGCTTTCTAGAGCTGCAGACAGTTGCTGCATTGGCACTTTCCGCGCACTCCAACAACCCCCCCCCCGCCAATGTGCTGCGCAGCCCGTCCTTCTCCCGTACAACCAATATAAAAGTGACAGAATTGAACAATTTCAATTCGTCCCAGGTAAAATATTCAACGGTTTCAATTTTAAGTTGCCCATTTTCAAACATTGCATTTTCCACAGCTTGCAGCAGTCAACAGTCGTTTATTTGAAGGAGAGGGTTGCAGGACATTTGGCTCCTTTCAAACACCGTGCCAAATACTTCCCCTGTTATCAGTTTGCTTTCTGATTTTTAAAAATCATGGCTCCTATTCCCCGCCACTCCAAATCTGGCTGGAGAAGTCTGGGAGCTGAAGTCCTTCAGACTTAAAGTTGCAAAGTTTGCCCGCCCCTGGGTTAGTCACTCCCTCTCCGCCCAAGTAACCTCACAGGGTTGTTGTTATTGTTGTGGGTGAAATGTGGAGGGAGGAGTTAGGTATGTTCACCACCTTGAGTTATTATTTATTAAAAATAATAAATCCTGGTGTGCTATTGAGTAGGAAAACAGCTGCAACATTTTCTGTCCCCCTTTTGCGCTCTTACCATTATAAATAGTCCTTGACTGACGACCACAATGGGGATCAGAATTTCTGTTGCTCAGCAAGTTGTACAGTGAGTCGTAATCAATTTTATGAGGGTTTTTTTTTTTGCCAAGGTTGTTAAGCAAACCATTGCAGCTGTTAAGTGAATCAGCAGCTATAGAATGAATTCAGCTTCCCCCACTGACTTTGCTTGGCGGAAGCCAGTTTGGAAGGTCACAAATGGTGGTCATATGACCCCCAGAATGCTGCGATGTGAGAACTGGTCAAAAGTCGCTTTTTTCAATGCTGTTATAACATTGGAGTGGTTGTTAAATTGAGTGGTGTTGAATCGAGGACTACTTACTGGTATATAGGTAGACTACAATAGAGCCCCAAATTTCTTAAGTGAATTCTGCTCCATTTTGCAACTTTTCTTGCCACCATTGTTAAGTGAGTCACTGCAGTTTTTAAGTGCAATCTGGCTTCCCCATTGACTTTGCTTGTCAAAAGTTTGCAAAAGGGGACCGCGTGACCCTGGGACATTGCAACCGTCATAAATATGAGCCAGTTGCCAAGTATCTGAATTTTGATCACGTGACTATGGGACTGCTTCAATGGCCGTAAGTGTGAAAAATGGTCGTAAGTCACTTTTTCAGTGCTTTTGTAACTTTGAACGGTCACTAAATGAACTGTTAAGTTGAGAACTACCTTATTTTTCGGAATATAAGACACACCAGAGTATAAGACACACCAAGGTTTTGGTGGCAAATTCAAAAGAGGCAAATTAAAAAAAAGTAGGTAGGTAGGTAGGTAGAGAAAAAGAGACAGAGAAATAGAGAAATACAGTAGGTAGGTAGGGAGAGAGAGAGAGTAAGGTAGAAAAAGGGATAGAGAGAGAGAAAGAAATAGAGAGAGATAGAGAAATAGAGAAATACAGTAGGTAGGTAAGAAGAAAGAGTGAGAGTAGGTAGGTAGATAGAAGGGGGGGAGAGAGAAATACAGTAGGTAGTTAGGGAGAGAGGGAGAGAGAGTAGGTAGGTAGATAGAGGAAAAGAGAGAGAGAGAGAGAGTAGGTAGGTAGGTAGATGTTTCCAGGTGTATTTATCCATGGGCTGGAGAAGGAAATCGCTGATAATCTGCAGCACCTAAGATTTTGTTTATGCTGGCACAGCACTTTATCAATGTAATTCTCATCGATTAGTTAAATAGCTTTCCAAAAGGGAAAAAAACATTTTTGCACTCTGCAAACCTCCCAAAAACGTCCCATTTTTCACGAAAACAGGTCCGTTTTTTTTCACAAAAAGAGGCATGAATAGCCTTGAGTGGGGAGGCTTGCAGAGTGCTCCTGGGGGAGCAAAAACAAGCAATAAATGGCCTGTTTTTTGCGAAAACAGGTCCGTTTTTTGTAAAAAAAAAATTGCATACATAGCCTTATGGAGGCTTATAGAGTGCTGCTGGGGGCTGGGGGGGGGGGCAAAAAAACGGTCCATTTTTTGCTTATTTCTGCCCTCCCCAGCCCCCAGGAGCTCTCCGAAAGCCTCCATAAGGGTATGCGTGTGGCCATTTTGGTGAAGGGGGCGGGGTTTCGAGAGGCAAAAAAATGCTGTATTCGATGTATAAGACGCACCCAGATTTTCAGCCTCTTTTTTGAGGGGAAAAAAGGTGCATCTTATACTCTGAAAAATACAGTACCTGTATTCTTTCCAGAAGCCATGCCAGGGCAATACTCACCACAATAGGTATAGATGTGATTTGATTCCAAAAAGCGGACTTTTAAGTTATGCAAGACGGCCGGTTCATGGAGGTAACTCAAAGCTGTCAAGTCATTTTCTCCAACCAAAATATCTGGATTACGCAAAAAAGGAAACTTGTTCTCTTTCGGGTCAACAGGATATTCCAGGATCTGAAATGGTAAAAGGGAAAACGGGTCATTTTGCAAAAAGACCTACCTGGGATATTTTCACATTTCCACCTGCTACCAAATACCTTCCACCGACCAGTCCGCTCTCACAGAGAGGGCTTCCTCAGGGTGCCGTCGGCCAGGCAATGTCGGCTGGCGACCCCTAGGGGGAGAGCCTTCTCTGTGGCAGCTCCTGCCCTCTGGAATGACCTACCCCCTGACCTACGCACGATCACGGACCTGCGCCTCTTCCGTCGGGCCTTGAAGACCTATTTATTTCGTGCGGCTGGCCTGGCGTAGTTTTTAAGTGGTTTTTAGTAGGGTTTTATTAAGGTTCTAGAACAGGCCAACCATTTAATATATATTTTAAATGTATTTTATGTATTTTATATTTTATACCACTGACTTTTATTGCTGCCTGTACACCGCTCTGAGTCCCGGAAGGGAGAAGGGCAGTATAAAAATTTAATTAATAAATAAATTTTAATTTTATTTGATTTATAAACTGCCCCCTCTCCCCGAAGGGACTCGGGGCGGTGCACAGGAAATTTAAAAACCATATAAACGAATAAATAAATAAATAAATAAATAAATAAATAAATAAATAAATAAATAAATAAATAAATAAGCTGACAAAGTAATCTTTTAGGACACAAAAGAAGTGGGAAAATCAAATGAGAGGTAGCCACATTCATAAAACAACCTTGAAGGAGGGAAAAGTTGCATAAAGTAGCGCGACAATGAGCCCTTTGAATGGAAAAAATATCCTCATATGATCAGTTCGTTTACTGATCAGGATCAAAGGAAAGAAAGGTATTTATTACAAAATAAAAGAGCTACTGTATTACCTGTTTTTAATTGCAATTTGCATAAAAATTAGATTTGTTGTTGTTAGTTGGGAAGTCATGTCCGACCCATCGCGACCCCATGGACAACATTCCTCCAGACCTTCCTGTCCTCTACCATCCTCTGGAGTCCATTGAAGCTCACACCTACTGCTTCAGGGACTCCATCCAGCCACCTCATTCTCTGTCGTCCCTTTCTTCTTTTGCCCTCAATCGTTCCCAGCGTTAGGCTCTTCTCCAGTGAGTCCATCCTTCTCATTAGGTGGCCAAAGTCTTTTGAGTTTCCTCTTCAGGATCTGGCCTCCAAAAGAGCCATAATCTAATCTAAAAATTAGATTAGAGCTCTCTAATTTAATAGAGAGTTTCTTTTAGCTGGCTTTCCACCAGCTAAAATTTTAATACAGGTAATCCATGGCGTATGCCCATAATTGAGCCCAAAATTTCTATGGCTGAGGGAGACACTTGCTAAGTAAGTCTTCTGCCCTATTTTATGACCTTTCTTGCCATCGTCAAAAGGTCGCAAAAGTGGATCATATGACCCCAGGACACTGCAACTATCATAAATATGAGTCAGTTGCCAAGCATCTGAATTTTGATCACATGACCATGGGGATGTTGCAACAGCCATAGGTGTGAAAAATGGTCATAAGTCAGGTTTTTTCAGTGCTGTTGTAACCTTGAAGGGTCATTAAATGAACGGTCACTAAACAAACTGTCAGGGACTACAGTACTCGTGTTCCACAATCTTTGCCCCTTGTCTTTCAGCAAGCTACAGGATCTTTGGTCTCATCGGAAAGCAATTGACTATGGGGATCCTGCAATGGTCATAAGTATGAAAAACGATCATAAGTGAGTCATAAGTGATGGCACAGTGGTTAGAATACACTAGTGCAGGCTACTTCTGCTGGCTGCCGGCTGCCAGAAATTAGGCAGTACGAATCTGACCAGCTCAGGGTTGACTCCACCTTCCTGTTATAGCCCACCAGCAGAGCTGACAGTGAGGAGGTTGGGGAGGAACCTGGGCCAGTCCTGGAGTCTGGAGAAGGCTCTGATGAGGGCTCTGTGTCGGAGGCAGAGAGGGGGCCAATCTTATGCCAGTTATCAGCTGTGTTCAGAGTCAGACATCAGGGAGGCAGACAAAGAGCTGGAGCCTGTTCCCAGTGTGCGCATGCACAGGGCTGCCAGACAAAGGGAACAGCTAAAGAACAGGGGTCAACTTGGGAGTAAGGCCACAGGTGGATGATGAATGGCCCCTCCCAGAGGAAATAAAAGAGGAGCGAAAGGGGAGTGGAGTTTGCAGGAAAAAATTAGTTCGCTTAATTGGTTCATGACTTTCCTTGCCACGTTTTGCAGATCTCAGCCTGGCAGCTCTCCAAGCTAGATAAGGTCTGTGACTGTAAATCCTCCCTTGAAAGACTTTCCTAGATGTGAATGAGCGGAATTCATAGTAAATTAATAAAAGGCTTTTTTGTCGGGATAAGGAGTTTGCTTGATGCCCTTGGGAAGCCTCAGTCAGAACACTTCCATCCTTCCGAGGTGGTTAAAATGAGGGCCCAGACTGTGGGGGGCAATAGGCTGACTCTGCAAACCGCCTAGAGAGGGCTGTGAAGCACTATGAAGTCTAAATTCTGTTGCTTATTTGCTAAGTCGATGCCATTGTAAGTCTGAACAGTCACTTAATGAACTGTTGTCAGTTGAGGATTACCTGTATATAAGTTGTATGTATACAAACAAACTTCTGTTCAGTCATTTTTTTAAAAAAGGTTTATGCTACATGTAGAAGAAAGGCTACATTTTGTTCACCCATCACTCATCACTTCCGGACCATTGGGCTAAAAATTTTGCAAAGACGCTAAACGTACTTTTGCCTTGCTGAAAATAAACCCAGGTCTAGGAACACACTTAGTCATACAGATGGTCCTTGACTTATGTCCATTTGCATAGCGATCATTCAAAGTTACGACAATGCTGTAAACAATGCTGGCTGGGGAATTCTGGGAGTTGAAGTCCACACATCTTAAAGCTCCCAAGATTGAGAAGCACTGCTGTCGATAAAGTAATCAATCAGCATACAGCTGGAAGGGACCTTGGAGGTCTTCTAGTCCAACCCCCTGCTCAAGCAGGAGACCCTATATCACTTCAGGTAGATGGTTCTCTGTTGTGGCCTAGCTGGCTCCAGATGAGCTGCTGATGGATTCCTCTAGTGAGGAGTCCTATGAGTCAGCTCTAGAGGAGGAAACCCAGTTTGTCCCGGATGTCAGCCTAAGGATTGAGAGGAGGCAATTAGCAGAACGACACCATCGGAGATAATCAGTATCAGCTGCCTAATTGCTTGGTCCTTCCCAAGAGGCTTTAAAAGAAATCCTCTGTGAAGAGTAGGTTTGCAGGAAACAACAGAGAAGCTACAGAGTCGGAGAATTGTGTTGTGTAATCTTTCAGTCTAGTTCAGGTTAGGTCAGGCAAGTTGCCAAGTATCAGTCAGTTTAGTTATTTGTCTTGTGAAGGAGGGAGTCAGAACAGTTCTCCATCTATCTCTTTTTAAAAACCTCCAGCGATGAAGCAGGCAAACTTCTGAAGGCAAGCTGTTCCACTGCGTTAATTGTCCTCACTCTTAGGAAGTTTCTCCTTAAGTCCACGTTGCTTCTCTCCTTGACTAGTTTCCATCCATGGTTTCTCGTCTTGCCTTCTAGTGCTTTGAAAAATAAATTGACTCCCCTCTTCTTTGTGGCAGCCCATGGCTGACCTCACCTTGAGTCCACCTTGGTTTCAACTTGGATGTAACCCAGTGGTGAAATTCAATTTTGTTTACTAACGGTTCTGTGGGCATGGCTTAGTGGGCGTGGTGTGGCTTGGTGGGTGTGGCTTGGGGAGGATACTGCGAAATCTTCATTCCCACCCTACTCTGCGGCCAGCCAGAGGTGGCATTTGCCGGTTCTGCGAACCAGTCAAAATTTTCGCTACTGGTTCTCCAGAACCTGCAAAATCTCCTGTATTTCACTATGAAACCTATGCTGGCCAACCACATTTATGCTGTTGCCAAGAAAATTACGAGGAGACACCTATCTGCATATCAATTTCCAGGTTTCCAATTTGACCTTACTTTTTATCCTCCCGTTGCCAAAAGCCACCTTGGCTGGCCCTGCTAGTAATGAGAACCTTCCGCCATGCTAATGGGGAAATCTGAGGAATTGCAACCTGGGTGGGTGCCAGGTTGGGCGAGGCTGTTGGCATCAGCGTGCTTCGATGTTCTTTGGCACGTCGGTTTCTGTTCTCGGCGCGGACTAACTCTGTGCTCATGTGTGCCCGCTCACTCTTGCTGTCTTACATCCATCATAACCCAATCTAATAAACGGGAGTGACTTGTCAACTCAGCTGAAAGCAAAGTGAAGGGAACATATCTGACAGAACTAGGGTGAGAAAATAAGAACACTCTAAAAGGCTTGTACCTTGTTGAGGGCGGTTGATTCCAGCCCAGAAATGGGGATGGCATTCACACGACATGCAAAACTACCTTGCCACTCACCTTGGTCGGGAGGCGGGGGGTGTCAGGGGCACAAGCCAGCCGACTCTCCTGCAGACTGTCAAATCATAACCCTGACATCAACCTCTGCCGGCCGTGACAATTAAGAGACCAGCTACCCCAGCAATTTTTGCACTAATCAGTGATTTCTAATTGCTGATGCTGTTATAATTGGTATGAGCCAGGACACAAACAAAGGGCAGAGATGGCTCTGTTAGCATTGGACTCACCATGTGGGAGAGAAAGTAGGGGATTAGACCTTGAAATTCTTTATTGGGGGAAGAGAAGGGGAAAGGACGGAGGAAGGGGGAAGTGGAAGAGAAAAAAGGGGGAAGGGGAAAGAGGAAAGATAAAAGAAGGAGGGAATGGAATAGAAAGGAAGGGAAGGGAAGATAAAAGAAAGAGGGAAGGGAAGGGAAGATAAAAGAATGAGGGGATGGAATGGAAGGAAAGGAAAGGAAAGGGAAGGAAAGGGAAGGAGAAAAAAGCAAAGGAAAGATAAAAGAAGGGGGAAGGGAAAGAAAGGGAAGGGAATAGAAGGAGAGGAGGGAAGAAAAGCAAAGGAAAAGAAAAAGAAGGAGGGGAGGTAAGGGAAGAAAAGCAAAGGAAAGATAAAAGAAGGGGGAATGGAATGGAAGAGAAGGAAAGGAAAGGAAAGATAAAATAAAGAGGGGATGGAAAGGAAGGGAATGGAAGGAAAGGGAAGAGAATAGAAAGAGGGAAGGGAAGGGAAGAAAAGCAAAGCAAAGCAAAGGAAAAAGAAGGAGGGAAGGGAAGGGAAGGGGAAATGGAAAGGGAAAGAATAAAAAGAAGCAGGAAAGGCAGGGAAGGCGAAGGCTGCTGAGCTGCTATTCTCACTTCATTTTCCTGGAGGACCAATGGACCACTTAATCCAGAAAATGTCTAAATTCTACCAACCTACAGTACATCCCAACATGGTTACACACTGATGTTAACACAATTTCCTTTGGCCCCAAGTCTGCATTGGCATACAACAATAAGCCAAGCTACCGTAGGGCTTAGGTCTATGGGTGGCTCTCAAATCACACCAAAGCCCTAATTTTTTGTTTCGTCACCGTTCATGGAATAAACCACAGTGACAGAGTTCACACTCCAAACCAAAACCAAGCCAACATTAAGGCTTAGCACAATGGACGGACCCAGCCAACAACCTTCTGCCCTTCTTATTCAGCTCTTGATATTTTACTGAATTTACTGAAGTCGGGCTCTACAAATTGGTTTTTAAGAAACTAATTAGTAATATTACGGGTGATTACGGGAGCCACTAGATGCTCCCACATAACACCGATCCTGCGCAAGCTGCACTGGCTTCCTGTGGCCTTTCGAGTGCGCTTCAAGGTTTTGACGACCATCTTTAAAGCGCTCCATGGCTCGGGGCCTAGTTATATGCGAGACCGTCTCCTGCCCCATACATCCCTTCGGCCGATCCGCTCCCACAGAGAGGGCCTTCTCAGGGTGCTGTCGGCCGGACAATGCCGACTGGCGACATCCAGGGGAAGAGCCTTCTCTGTGGCGGGCCCTGCCCTTTGGAACAACCTACCCCCTGAATTACGCACCATCACTGACCTCCGCCTCTTCCGCCAATGTCTAAAGACATATCTTTTCCAACAAGCCGGCCTAGCCTAACCGCCCGTGGGGACTATTTTAGAGTTTTAAATTGGGTATTTTAAAATTTGGTTTTAGCATAGGATTAGAATAGTTTAATATATTTTAAATTATGTATTTATTTTTTGTATGTTTTTAAACTCCTGTGCGCCGCCCTGGGTCCTCTGTGGAGAAGGGTGGGATATAAATATAATAAAATAAAAAATAAATAAATAAAATAAATATGGCAGGGATGGAGATGGAAAAAACACCCAGTAAATCTAATAACATTCAAGGCTACAGTCCGCTATTATGGTCCTCTACCTGACCAAATCCTCTATATCAGGGGTGTCAAACTCAAGGCCAGTGGGACAGATGCGGCCCATCTAAGGGGTGCTTAGATCTGGGTCATGGGCCCAACCTGGAAAGAGCGAAGGACTGGTCCAAGGTGTCTCTGCCAGTGAAAACAGAGGTCAGGAGGGCCACACATGGCTCACTGGGGCTCCATTTTCGGCCTCCCCAAGCTCCGTTTTCGCTGGCAGAGGACTGCAGGAGGCTGTCACGACAGAAAATGGAGCCTCGACGAATGATGTCGAGCTGGCCACATACACCCCTGGACCCACTATCCGGTGTCCCCCCCCCCCCCAGGGCCAAACACAACCATGATTCGTCCCTCAATTAAACCGAGTTTGACACCCCTGCTCTATATACTAAAGAACACATCCTGAGAATAATCTTGGTGTTGTCAGCCTTTTTCTGTTTGAGGGAGCTACCAGTCAGAAAAAATGGAGCAAAACTTATTTTAACACAGAAACTGTTGCTTTATATCGGGGGTTTCCAACCTTGGCAATTTTAAGACTTGTGGGCTTTAACTCCCAGAATCCCCCAGGCTGGGGAATTCTGGGAGTTGAAGTCCACAAGTCTTAAAATTGCCAAGGTTGGAAACCCCTGATTTAAATGATTATGTTCCTCTTTTCCGATCTCCTTCAAGAACAGAAGCAGCCCTCTGGGAGAAGGTGGTGAAGGTGTTTCAGGATAAAAAGAAAACATATCATGAAGTTTTCTCAATTTAAAGTCACAGCTGCTCAACTGAAACAGAGCCAAAAAAAAGTGTTACCATCTGGCCATCCAGATGTTGGAAATGCCAGGGGCACAGTGCATAATTCCCCACTGTTTTTGCTTTGTGCGTGTTAAAAAAAAAAGGCTTCCTTTTTTTTTAACAGACGGTGTGCCTTTATAGATAGGTACACACAACTATTTGCACACATGCTAAGTGAGATAAGGCAGGGCGATGTGAAGGTAGTTTCAAATGAAAAGAAATGTAAGATCTAAGTCGCTGTGATTTCCTAATTTAGCCTGACATCAAATTGTTTTAATTGGTTTTTAAGGGTAATAGTTTTAATTTATTGTAAATTTTAGGACAGGGAGAATTTAATTTGATTTTAAATTTTGTATATTGTCTTGTTTTTATATGCTTTTTTAATTTCCTGTGCACCGCCCCGAGTCCCTTTTTGGGAAAGGGAGCGGTATATAAGTTAAATAAATCTAAATCTAATCTAATCTTGTATTATTGGGTTTCCTTTTTACGGCCACCTCCAATATTTTGCTTATTATAACCGATGCATTTTATTCTCAAGGCTGTGTGGCGCTTGTTTGTCCACATTGCCAGTTTAATGTTCCTTCAGCTATGAGCTGAGGTCTAATCCTCACCACAGTTCCTCTGTGTATTTCAGTCATAGGTGAGTTACTTATTGCTGCAATTTATATGACACTTTTCTACATGTTGAAATCTCTATTGGCAGAGAATGATCTAAAATAAAATGTAAATAATTAAAAAAGCACTAAGGGATAACGTTCTTATTCACCCAGCACAAAAGATCTGGCTCAAGAAACAAACGGTGACTTCCTGAGAGAAGCAGGAAAAAAAATGAAAATAAACAAAATTCCCCAGGACCTGCCCCCCAAACTTCATACTATCACGGACCTTCCCCACTTTCGCCGCTCACTCAAGACGTTCCTTTTCCATCAAGTTGGTCTAGCTTAGAGTTTAGAGCTCTGGTGCGATACAGCTCTAGCCAATTAGTAAATGGATGTTGGTATTTTAAATGGGAATTTTAGCACAGGTTTCTTATTTAATTCATTTTAATTATTGTTATTGTATTTGTTGTTATTTATTTGTGATTTTAATTCCCTGTGCACCGCCCTGAGTCCATCTTGATGGAGATAGGTGCGGTATATAAATTGAAATAAATTGAAACTGAAAATTGAAATTTGTCTTAAATGGTATAGGATTTCTTGCTTCAGCAGGGGGTTGGACTAGAAGACCTCCAAGGTCCTTTCCAACTCTGTTATTCTGTTATTCTGAAGATATATCACAGAACTGGGTCAATTGTTTAAATGGGTGAGGCAATGGGTTGATAGGCTCGTGCAGATTATGCTAAAATAGTAGTAGTGAAAGTGATGATTATACAGTTTTTTAATATTAAAAAAAAAGTCTGCTTTTGTGGAACAGCTTGATTGCCTTTTAATTATCGGAGCAAGATTACATCTCATAGAGTAGATGAGGTTGAGTCAGGTTTGTCATTATTTAATGCAAGCTCTGAAATGTCTAGAGAGCTGGGAATTAAATAGGACCATTTTAACCCAATTAGTACTTGCAGCTGGAATTCCAATCACCTTTTTGGGGGTCAGGATCTGGCCCGCATTCAGGGACAGCTCAAATTCATATGACCTTTATTGATTAATACACACCCATTTAGTGAGGGACAGTAGAATCCCAGTGAACGAATGGCTTGAAGTAGTGGTGGGATTAAAAAATGTTAGCAACCAGTTCTGTCCGGTTGATGGGTGGGCGTAGCCATGGTGGGTGTGGTCTACTCGGCCTTTTGCACCAGGGGGTGGGCGTTTTTGCCCTCCCCAGGCTCCTTTCCCTCAGCCTCCTGGAGGGTGAAAACAGTCTCCCCCAGAATCCGGAAGGCCTCGGAAGCTGGAAACAGGCCCATTTTCGGACTTCCGGAAGGCCCATTTTTCATGCTTGGGAGGATTTCCCGATCCTCCTGGAGGGTGAAAACGGCCTTCCCCGGGCTCCAGAGGTCCTTTGAAGGCCGGAAACATGCCTGTTTTCGGACTTTTGGAAGGCCCGTTTTTCACCCCCTTTAGGCTCCGGAGGATTCCCCAAGCCTCCTGGAGAGTGAAAACCGCCTCCCCTGGGCTCTGCAGGCCCTCCGGAGGCTGGAAATGAGCCCGTTTCCAGACTTCTGGGAGGCCTGTTTTTCGCCCTTCCAGAGCCTCAGTGCAGGCCCTTGCACTTACTTGGCATGATTAACAGGCCGCGTGGAGACTCCTAGGAGGGGAGGGGTGGGCGGGGCCAGCCAGTATTTGCAACAACCAGTTCGGTGAACTGGATGCTAAATTAACATCCGGTTCGCCTGAACCGGTACGAATCGACTGAATCCCACCTTGTGAAGGACAGGAATATCCAAAGACATAGCAAATTAACCCTTAAAGATCTCTTTCAAATATTTTCTCTTCCATCCAAGGTGATTCCTGTACAGAATCACCTGAAAAAAGAGAGAAACTGGATTTTTGGAACATGGATTTAAGAACTGGCAGAGAAACTGTAAATGATTATCTACATCTGTCCCTTACGTGGAAGGCTGGAAAAAAAAGACCATCCAAGAACTGGGTTCCTGATCAATAGAGCTTGACACAAAGTGTGCCAAGGTTTCACAACCCTGGGATTTCAAATGATGCCGGTGACAATGATCCATGACAAAGAGCATCAAATCTCATAGGTGCAAAGTTTCTCTTCATATTGCCAGTCCATTTGTGACTTGCTTTACATTCATCTGTGGGGAAACGGTCCTTTTAATTCAGAACATTTAGCGTCTAGATCAGTGGTTTTTTTCCAATTGGTAACTTAAAGAAATTGATGCCTTTGTTGGTATCAGCAGCAAAAACACTAAGCTTTTTTCAGAAGTTATTGGCATTTTTTAATTTAAAAAATATATAATATTTTTATGATACAGTATATCCTATTTCAATCACTGCTGTTCGATATGTTTCAAGCCAGTGAGTTACTGGTAAGACGGAATAGATACTTATAGGTGTCTGTTATATTTGAGCCCAATTATTCAAACCACAAAAGTTGCCAACACGATATCCACAGATGTCAGGTGCCGTTGATTGCTTAACTGATGCTTGCATCCTCTTCAAACTGTTAAAAATAAGTGCCTTAAAGGATGTGACTTGAAAACACAATGGCCAATCATAATAATGCTCAAATGAAACAAATGAAATGTTAAAAAGTTATGACATTTACCATATTTTTCGGAGTACAAGACGCACCGGACTATAAGACGCAGCAAGGTTCTGAAGAAGAAACGTTTTTTAAAAAAGTTTTTGCACTCTGCCAACCTCCCCAAAATGGCCTGTTTTTCACAAAAACGGGTTTGGCTTTTTTTTTTTAAAGGGGCATGAATAGCCCTTAGGAGGTTTGTAGAGTGCAAGGGGAAACAAGCAAAAAATGGGCCATTTTTTGCAAAAACGGACTCATTTTTTGTCACAAAAAGGGCATGAATAGCCTATTGGAAGCTTATAGAGTGCTGCTGGGGGCTGGAGGGAGGGGGGGCAAAAAACGGGCCATTTTCCACTTCTGCCCTCTCCAGACCTCAGGAGCTCTCTGAAAGTCTTCTACAAGATATGCACGGCCATTTTGGTGAAGGGGCGGAGTTTCGGGAGGCAAAAACTGCTGTATTCAGTGTAAGATGCATCTAGATTTTCAGCCTCTATTTTGAGGGGAAAAGGTGCGTCTTATACTCTGAAAAATACGGTATGTAGTTACTTACCAAGCACATCTAAATGATGTGAAAGTAACCAAAATATCTTTACATCCCCAAGGCATGTCACAACTTTGGAGCGTCCCTAATGTTTGGAAATTGAAAGTTGAATAATTTGACACACCCTAACATTGCTCATTGAGTATAATGATAAAATAATATTAACGGTGATTCAATTGAGTGCAATTGGGCAACAATTCTCAGAAAACACTGAATCTCTTTGTCAGGGTTCCGAGTAACACCCCCAACAAAAGAAAACTCCCAGGCTTGAGTTTCCTCAAAGTTCCATTTGATTAGAGATGTCATATTGGCGCATCTGGAAAAACCTGAATCTGAAAGCTACCAGGTTTTCCACACCCAAGTGAAAGTTCAAGTCCCTGCCCAGCACCCACACGTCCATCACATGGCCCAATCAGGCACCGTCCCAACTGGAGATGCCTCCCAGTCACACCACTCCATCTGCAGGGCAAGATGTCCTTGACTCTATGAGAAAGGAATGTTATTTTGACTATATCTCCCATACTCCATATAATCCCCCCTCCCAGTTCCCAACAGCATCAAATGCAGGGGTGAAACTCAACCGGATCAGACTGGATCGGTCGAACCAGTAGAGATGATTTGAATCGGTTCCCTGAACTGGTAGAAATCACACCGGTTGGCCCCGCCTCAGTTGCTCGGTTGCCATTCACCTCTTCCGGCCACTCGGTTGGCCCTTCTGGCTGTTCAACCTGTCCATCCAATCCGAATGTTTGGCCCTCCATACACAGTGGAGCTGCTGCAGCCTGTCCCTTTAAGGTAGTCCCCGGGAGGGAGGGGGCCTGGGGGAGGACCATAAAGAGAACAGCAGCTCCACTCTGAATGGAAAGAGAAACATTGGGATTCTCTCTGCTGCATTTAACGTTGAATTCTTTGGCAGAGATAATCCAAACTTTTCTCCCTCCATTCACAGTGGAGTTGCTGCTCCCTTTATGGTACCTCCGGGGGCCCCTCCCTCCCGGGGACTACTTTCAAGGGACAGGCTGCATCAGTGCCACTGTGAATGGAGGGAGAAATGTTCAGATTCTCTCCCCCACAGCATTCACTATGAGCCCTTCTCGTGCTCATACTCACATTTTTTTCCTACTGGGTTCTGTGGGCGTGGCTTGGTGGAGAGTCCTGTGACTGAGTGCGTGTGACCATGAGTGACATCGAGTTGGCCATGCCCAGTCACAGGACACCTTCCCACCAAGCCACGCCCACCGAACCAATAGGGAAAAAAATTGAATGAAGGCCCAATGAAAAGAGGGCTTCCAGGCCCGACACTCTTTTCCCGTATATGGTGCAATGGTTTTTTTATAAATGAACAATTAGCTTAGCCCTTGGATAAAACATGGCATACTCAGAATCACGAGCATGGAGTTTTACAGTCAAAGAAAACAAATTGCAAGGGGAAAAAACCTGCAAAAAAAATAATTACATCGTGGAAATGGGCAATGACTAATGTACCTGCTTTAACTCTCCACTTCCCTATATACAGTAAAGGTTCAACGTTATTTATTTTTAAAAAGTGTTTACATCTCTTCTAGGAATCTCTGCAAACAGGAAGAATTACAGTATTAAAATTTCAGTGCTGGTTAACCATCGCATTGCTTTCCCAACCTTCCTTCAAATAACAATTCAAAAGATAGGTCTGTGATAGACAACTTTACATAGGAGGAAAAATTTTAAAAAACCAACAAGCTGAATGCCTACCGTGTCATCTTCAACTTTCAGGCGCAGAGTTTTATCCCCTTCTTTGTAATCTCTGATGATTTCAGCTGATTTCCAGACTTCCTCTGCGTCAGGAATCCATACTCTTGTATACTATAAGGGGAGAAAAACAATAAGAGAAAAAGTAAAATAAATAGTTGAGCACCAGGAAATGAACATGGGCCAACAAAGGAAGTACATGTGATCCTCGACCTATGACCACAATGGAGCCCAAAATTTATGTTGCTAAATGAGACATTTGGTAAGTGAATTTTGCCCCAGTTTGTTTCCTTTCTTGACACGTTTGTTAAGTGACTGCAGTTGTTAAGTTAGTTAACATGGTTGTTAAGCAAACCTGGCTCCCACATTGACTTTGCTCTGCAAGGAGGTTGCAAAAGGGGACCACGTGACACCAGGACACTGCAACCGTCATAAATATGAGACAGGGCAAGGGTCTGAATTTTGATCACGTGGCCACTGGGATGCTACAACGGTTGTAAGTATGAAAGATGGTCATAAGACACTTTATTCAATGACGTTGTAACATCGGTCACTAAATGAGTTATTGTAAATTGAGGACTACCTGTAACTGTTGACTCCTGAACCCCAACTTTAATGGTACCCCAGCCTGGTGCCTATGGGGAAAGCCCTCCCCCACAATAAATCATTTAATATTGTCATTCAAAGTACATATTGCTCTCAATATACCATATTTTTCAGAGTATAAGACGCTCCGGAGTATAAGACGCACCTTAGTTTTTGGGGAGAAAAATAAGAAGAAAATAAATTCTGCTTTGCCTACCAGCATCCATGGTATTCAGCTGACACATGGTAACAGTCAGCCAATGAATAGGCATAGCAACTAAGTCAGCCAATGAGGGCTATTTGGACTCAGAAATTTACTGAACAACAAGGAGACAGGAAGGAGCCTTGCTTAGCGGAGAACTGAAAGTGAAACTGCTTGTGTTTTGCTTGTATTTACTGCTACCTTGGAGAACCTGCTTTTGGTATTGCATTGTATATTAATATTATTTTGAATCCTGCTGAATCAGTTACTGTGCTTTCTGAATGTGATTGCTGCTGCAAACTCTGACCAGCCAGAGTCAGCTTCAGCACTTATTGCAGCCTGATTCAGCAAAGCTGATTGGCAGGTGGATCGGACTGTGAAGTACCCCCAATCAGCTGTTCCAGTCTGCTGGGATTGCCACAGACCATCCCTGCCTCCATGCCTCATGCTTTTTGGCCTCTGGTGGGGGTATATGGGGCTACATTCGGTGTATAAGACACACCTAAATTTTACCCTCTTGGGGTGGGGGAAGGTGCTTCTTATACTTCGAAAAATACGGTAGGTATATCTCAATATAAATCCCTTTTTAGGATTTTCAGGCTACTGGTAAGCCAATTCAACGCTAGGTTAGCAAACATCCTCACTCTATATGGCAGAAGATGGAGCAGTAGGAATTCTGTAACATTAATCAAACTATCCAAATCTATTGCAAGGAAGCTATTTCAATAAAGCCGTTGTTAGATAATATAATAATAATGACAGAAGTATACGGATTGTCAACATTGCTGTATCGGCAGACAGCAAAATAGAAGAGAAAGAAATGGAGAGGATAACAAAGTACGATTAGAAATGCAATTAGAAATAGAACAACTGTGGTAAAAGAAAGCAAAGGTTGCATCAACTCTCGTAGGAGTCTTGGGTGCAATCCCAAAACATCTGGCGCACCACTTGAACATCACAGCCTTGACAAATTCACCCATCAATTGCAAAAGGCAGTTTTACTTGGAACAGCTTATACCCTGCAGCCATATCTTTAATAGCATCAAACAAACACATCTACCCGCCCCAGGTCCTTGGGAAGGACCATAGATGGACAAAAATGCCAGATCTAGTCTAAGCATCTGGCTGACTGTAGAACCAACAACAATAACCTTGCCCATCATATGGAAGTTCTCCCCCCATTATGTCAGATTGAATCCATTATTCTAACCCAGTGATGGCGAACCATTTTTGGCTCGCGTGCCAAAAGCGGGGCAGCGCAGGGGGGTCATATGCGGGCGTGCCACACCCATAATACTATGTGCACACCCCAGCATGCATGCCCAACCAGCACTCCCCCCATTTTCGGCATGCTTTTTTTGTCCTCCCCAGGCTCCAGAGGCTTTGCAGGAGCCTGGGGAAGGCAAAAACAGCCCCCTCCGAAGGCTTCAGGAGCTTTCCTGAAGCCTCCAGAGCGCGAAAAAATGGCTCTATGGGCAAACAGGAAGTTTGGGTATAGACTTCCGGTTTGCTCGTGGAGCCGGTTTTAGCCACCGGAGCCTTCAGCGGCCTCCAGGAGGCTTCCCTGAAGGCTCCGGAGGGCTAAAACCAGCCCTACGAGCAACCCAGAAGTCCATTCCCAAACTTCCTGTTTGCCCGTAGGGCTGGTTTTTCACGCTCTGGATTCTTCAAGGAAGGGTGAAAAATGGCCTCAAAAGAAGTCCGAAGTCAGCTGGCCAGTGTACGCATGCGCACTGGCCAGCTAACAGGGCAATGCCTTGTGTGCCCCAACAAATGGCTCCACGTGCCACCTATGTCATAGGTTTGCCATCACGGTTCTAACCATTCAGGAAGTCCTTCAAGATCAGGTTGTGCCATGAGACCTTGAAGGCCTCAGGGAAACGAAGATGTTCTTAGATGAAATACAGAATAACAGAACAATAGACTTGGAGGTCTTCTAATCCAACCCTCTGATCAAGCAGGAGACTCTAGTCTAGTCTATACCTTTCAGACAAGTGGCTGTCCAGTCTCTTCTTAAAAACCTCCAATGGTGGAGAGACCACAATTTCTAAAGGCAAACTGTTCCACTGGTTAATTGTTCTCACTGTCAGGAAAACTTTCCTTAGTTCTCTCCTTTTCTCCTTGGTTAGTTTGCATCCATTGCTTCGTGTCCTGCCCTCAGGTGCCTTGGAGAATAGCTTGACTCCCTCTTCTTTGTGGCAGCACCTCAAATATTGGAACACTGCTCTCATATAACCCCTGCTCCTTCTTTTCATTAAACTAGATATACTCAATTCCTGCAACTGTTCTTCATATGTTTTAGCCTCTAGTCCTCTAATAATCTTGGTTGCTCTTCTCTGCACTTTTTCCAAAGTTTCAACATCTTTTTTATATTGGGGTGACCAAAACTGGATGCAACATTCCATATGTGGTCTTACCAAGGCATTATAAGGTGGTAATGGCTTCATTATGGTTAATTGTTTCTTCTCTTTGGATGGTTTCTATGTGTTTATTGTGTGTTTTTATTTATTACTAGCTATACACGGCCACGCGTTGCTATGGCCCAGTCTGGTTAAATGGCCAACCAATCTGTGTGTAGATCTACACCTGCACACATACATACAACCACCATATAACCCCCAACCTACCTACCTACACTATTTCTCCCTCTCTATCCCTCTATCTACCTACCTACTGTGTTTCTCCCTATCTATCCCCCTACCTACCTACCTACCTACTGTATTTCTCCCTCTCTCTATCCCTCTACCTACCTATCTACGTATTGTATTTCTCTCTATACCTGTACCTATCTACCTATCTACCTGCTATATTCATCCCTCTCTCTCTATCCGTCTACCTACCTACCTACCTATTGTATTTCCCCCCTCTGTCTCTATCCCTCTACCTACCTACCTACCTACTGTATTTCTCTCTCTCTCTCTCTCTCTGTATCCCTCTACATACCTACCTACCTATCTACTGTATTTCTGCCTCTCTCTATCCCTATACCTACCTACCTACCTACTGCATTTATCCCTCTATGTCTTCCTCTGCCTACGTACCTAAAACGCCAGCTTCTATAATGATTAAATGGGTTCAACTTCAACTGTTCCTAAAGTATGATGCACGTTATGAAAAATGACAAGCACCAGCACAGTGATGGGCTGAAAAGACACCAGCCAAAAAAAATAGAATGCCCAATATTAATTCCCTGGTGAAGAAACCTCAGATGAGACCAGGAAACTCATACATGTCTTATTTATAGCTACTGCTTTTCCTGCAACTGTGCGTGTTTAAAGGCTCCAGAAACCTCACTTCATAACACCGCTTTATTATAAGGCTGAGCGGAAGCACGTTGTAAAGACTTCACTGGGAGTTTTGGTTTCGGGCTTCTCCGGAGCCTCAGGGCACGTGGGGTGGCCATTCTAGTGACGACAAGCCGCATTTTAAATGTTTACTCCTGGGTAACTGTCATTTTGAGCTCCCCGGCAAGCAAGACAGAGTAACTTTTTTTTTTTTTACTGTTCCTCTAATCTCCCGCTTCCTTTTTAAAATCCAGCACAAAAAGCTGTCGCAATGAAGGGAAATTATCTCGTCTTTGAATTTGCCTTTGAATAGCCAGGCAGTGGGAAGAGGTTGGGGGCGGGGGGTGGGGTAGAGGGGGGCTGTCCGGGGAAGACTTGTCTGGAGAATTTTCCTTTCTGTTTCTTCAGGCTCTGCCTGGTAGGCGGTGCCTGAGCCAGGAACTGAAGAAACTCCACGGCTTCCAAAAGACCAACAGTCATGAGGTGATTCCCCTGTTGCCCTTGGCAACACACAGCCTCAAACCCTTCACACATTCAGCCGTTAGGAATGTGAATGACGTAGCAGCCAGGTGGGAGGAGTTACAGGGAGGTAAAAACATTTTCAGTGAGTACCTTTTACTTGTGTGTAGCTTGCACACGATACACGTGTGCTAGGCACAAAATGAGTAGCTATTCTATTATTGGAAGTCCTTGGCTACATTTGAGGCAGATCGGTTCAGTAGTTTTTGAGATTAGTGGATTCGTACAAACTATTTTACATTGTTATTTATATAGACTAGCCGTTCCAGGCCACACGTTGCTGTGAACCAGTCTGGTTAAATGGGCAACCAATCTGTGCATAGATCTATGCCTATCCCTCTACCTACCTACCTACCTACCTACCTACCTACCTACCTACCTACCAACCAACCAACCAACCATATTTCTCCCTCTCTCTATCCCTCTACCTACCTACTAAATTTCTCCCTCTCTCTATCCCACCTACCTACCTACCTACCTACCTATCTAGCTACCTACCTACTGCATTTCTCCCTCTCTCTATCCCTATAGCTGCCTACCTACCTACTGTATTTCTCCCTCTCTCTATCCTTCTACCTATCTACCTACTACATTTCTCCCTCTCTCTATCCCTCTACCTACCTACCTACCTACCTACCTACCTACCTACCTACCTACTGCATTTCTCCCTCCCTCTCTCTATCCATATAGCTGCCTACCTACCTACTGCATTTCTCCCTCTCTCTATCCCTCTACCTACCTACCTACTGCTTTTCTCCCTCCCTCTCTCTATCCCTCTACCTACCTACCTACTGTATTTCTCCCTCTCCCTCTCTCTATCCCTCTACCTACCTACTGTATTTCTCCTCTCTCTATCCCTCTACCTACTGCATTTCTCCCTCCCTCTCTCTATCCCTATAGCTGCCTGCCTACCTACCTACTACTATAACATAATACAAAAATGTCATAAAATAATTCCTGTGGCTCACTGCTCTCTCTGTATCCATCTAGCTACCTTTTTTAAAACATTTTTTACATTTCTGTTGCGTGTACCTGGCACAGGTGTGACATCTACACAATCTATATATATCATTGGTGCCGTATTTGAAAGGAACGTTGTGTGAAAATTTGGAAGCGATCAGTGCAGTCCTTTCTGAGATTACCTGTTTTGAACAAACTCATAGTTACATTTTTATTTATTTGTTACTTTTACTGATTGTTGTACACTGTCCAGAGTCACGTTCTGTGAGATGGGCAGCCATGTAAGTGTGAGGAAGAAGGCAAATAAATAAATGTTTCTGAAAATAATGAGAAGAAAGAGGGAAAGGATCGGGGAAGAGAACTAATAATAATAATAATAATTTTAATTTGTTGACTGCTCCCTCTCCCCATAGGGACTCGGAGCGGTGCACAGGGAAAACTAAAACAATAAATATACAAACACATTAAAAACAAATTAAACATATACCTGTGCTAAAATACCCCATTAACATACTAAAATTCCCAGTTAAAACAACTAAAACCCCATAGAGAGAGACTACTCTAGGCCGGCCAAGCAGAAAAGATGTGTTTTTAGTTTTAGACGGAAGGAGCGGAAGTCCGTGGTCGTTCTAATGTCGGGGGAAAGGTCGTTCCAGAGGGCTGGGCCCGCCACTAAGCTGCTATGAACACCTGAATCAATACTTCCAAGCTCTTGAGATGCTGTTAATGCTCTTACTTCTAATTATACAAGAAAAAATTGCCATGAAAGAATCTTGACATTTATAGCTCACACCGGGCTAATTTAATTCCCACACATAGCCCTTTACCTTCTGTGGCTCCTGACCCAGAATATAACCCTGAAAGACTAGGAACAATGAACTTTTAAAATAAATCAACGATGAAGTTACTAATTTTTACCATGTGAGAGACTAAAAATGTAAATCTGACAATAAGTAGGCAACTCACTGGAATGCAAACAATTTGCTTTTGGATTAATGTGACTTAGAAATTGAGCATTTGAACTAGGGTGCTGGAGAAGACTCCTGCGAGTCCCTTGGACTGCAAGGCCATCCAACCGGTCAGTCCTAGAGGAGATCAACCCTGACTGCTCTTTAGAAGGCCAGATCCTGAATTTATTTATTTATTTATTTTCGGATTTATACCCCGCCCTTCTCCTTGTTAGGACCCAGGGCGGCACACAGGCATTATTAAAACCATAACAAAAAAACACAATATACATCATTAAAAACATATAAAATTATTAAACCCGTGCTAAAAACCCATTTAAAACCCTGCAAATTACAATTTAGATGTAAAAAGTCAGAAACGGGGGGCTATGCCAGGCCGGCTTGTTGGAATAGATATGTCTTAAGACGTTGGCGGAAGAGGCGGAAGGGTAGGTCATTCCAGAGGGCCGGGCCCGCCACAGAGAAGGCCCTTCCCCTGGGCATCGCCAACCGGCATTGACCGGCCGACGGCACCCGGAGAAGACCCTCTCTGTGGGAGCGGATCGGGCGAAGGGATGTATGGGGCAGGAGGCGGTCTCGTATATAGAGGAAACTCAAATACTTTGAAGAGGAAACTCAAACTCAAATACTTTGAAGAGGAAACTCAAATGCTTTGAACACCTAATGAGAAGGAAGGACTCACTGGAGAAGAGCCTCATGCTGGGAAAGATTGGGAGCAGAAGAAGAAGGGGACGGCAGAGAAGGAGGTGGCTGGATGGAGTCACAGAAGCAGTAGGTGTGAGCTTAAATGGACTCCAGAGGATGGTAGAGGACAGAAAGGCCTGGAGGAGCATTGTCCATGGGGTCGCAATGGGTCGGACACAACTTCGCAATTAACAACAACAACAACAACAACAGAAATAGATCATTGTGGGGTGAACCACAGGTATTTCTGGCAGACATCTCCCCTAAAGATAGACCCATTTCCAAAGTTCTGACAGCCACCATATCCCCCTTGCAGAAATATGACCACATATTAAGATCGTGTAATAACAGGCGTAATTTATTGCCATTTGCAAGTATCCCAAGGTCACCTGACTGGTTTTATGACAGACTGGGCTGATAACCTGGCATTGCTGGGGTATTTATTTATAGGACAAGAAATATCCAGACCAAACATAATTTCTAATGTTGGATTTTCCCCCTTTACCAGAGGGAGCCCCCTGGTGGAGTACTGTGAAGTCATTACCATGGCAACTTCACTGCGCTGTACAGTAGAAGCCGTTTTACGGCAGTACAGTAGAAGCCATTTTAAGGCACAACAGGCTGTATCTTAACAGGACACACACCCCATGGGGTATTAGGGGTGTCTTACCCCCACACTATTTGTTTCCAGAGAGTAAGTCATCTGTGTACCAAGTTTGGTTGCAATTGCTCTAGGCGTTCTAGAGTTATGCTGGAGCACGTGCACACACACACACACACACACACAGAGCCATTTTATATAGATATACATTAACCGAAAAACAGCATTTACTTCTGCTTTTAGCCAAAAATGGCCCTGTGTTACAAAACAATGGGTTCACTTTACCACAGACATTGTCTCATTCGATCGATCACCCTGTTTACTTAGCACCTGCCACAAAAGTTTGTAAAAACTGCTCCAGTCATGTGATGACCTACTTTACAACTTTTGACCATGACGGGCAGGTGGTATAGTGGTTATAAATCATAGGACTACCTATGTAGAAACAGCCATTAGCAACATCATCACTAATACTAATGGAGAAGAAAAGTACAGTAGTTCGCATTTTAATTTATGTGTACAAAACTTCCCCGGCACACAAATTCTCCAAAGAATCCCATTAAATATTGCTAAGTATTTCTAATTCCACCAAAGGGAAATACTACTGCACAATTGTACAGACCAGAAAGATGAGCTGTATTTAATTCATGCTGTTTTACTACTGAACTGCGTAATTCTTACTTTCCAAATTATTATGTGGGCATCCCTGAAGCTTCCTGAGACCAAAAACGGGCCGCAAGGGAGGCGCACGTTTTGGGCTTAGCAGGCCTCCCTACAGCCTCCTGGGACCAAAAACGGGGCATGTGAGAGGGGCGCTGCCCAAGGATGGGTTGCTGCCAGCATTACTGCCTGTTCGGTTCACATGCACTTCGCACACATGCGTGTGCGCAGTTCCCTGTAAATAGTTCTGCGCATGCACAGAAAATGGAAAAAGGATTAAAAAAACAAAAACCCAGGGAACCGGTCCGGACTTCAACAGGCTCAGGAATTCTGGGAATTGAAGTCCACAAGTTATAAAAGGACCTGAGTCCTATCCTCTACCTCAGGGGTCTCCAACCTTTGCAACTTTAAGTCTGAAGGACTTCAGCTCCCAGAATTCTCCAGCCAGCTAAGCTGGCTGGAGAAGTCTGGGAGCTGAAGTCCTTCAGACTTAAAGTTGCAAAGGTTGGAGACCCCTGCTCTACCTGACCTCCCCTTCAGGCTGAGCTGAAGACATAATAGAAAGAACCATGTTTTAACCAGTTTACCAAAAAAAGGAAGGTATATTCAGACCAGCCGTTTCCTGCAGGGCAGTGGTGGGTTCCAGATCCCATTACAACCAGTATGGCGTCCACATGGGCGCGCGCATGTGTCTTAGCACCTCCGCAAGCCTCCACAATGCTCCAGCTGCTCAGCGGAGCATTGCGCAGGTGCTGTACACCAGTGGTGGGTTTCAAATTTTTTAGAACCTACTCTGTAGGTGTGTCCTATTTTGTGGGCGTGGCTTGGCAGTCATGTGACTGGGTGGGAGTGGCCACCTTTTAAAATGTGGTGAAACTCATTTAACAACGCTCTTGCTTAGCAACCAAAATTTTGGACTCAATTGTGATGATAAATTCTTTCTTTCTTTCTTTCTTTCTTTCTTTCTTTCTTTCTTTCTTTCTTTCTTTCTTTCTTTCTTTCTTTCTTTCTTTTTCCTTCCTTCCTTCCTTCCTTCCTTTCCTTCCCGTTGGGTCACTGGCAGTGGCGGGCCAGATTTACTTCCAGGTACGCCGGTGGAACCCCCTCTCACCGGTTCTCTAAATTTCACCAACCGGCTCTCACGAGAAGGTGCGAGCCTGCAGAAACCCACCACTGCTGTACACGCTATGCACATGTGCAGAAGACCCAAAGACTTAAAAGACTGGTAAGGAGCTCGGGTGGGCAGGTGGGCCCTCCGGACCACCTTACTGGAATGGTATCCAGTGCTCCAGGCAGGCTCCAGTACGCCCGTACCGGGGTGTACCGCCTGCAACCCACCACTGCTGCAGAGGTAGAATTCCATAAAACTGGGCCTATTGCAGAGAAAATCTTTTTTTTTCTATCCACTCTCTTACATTGTATGTCTCTGTTTCCCTTGATGGCCAGATGGGCAGATTCATTCCTGACAAGCTAATCCCATTAAAAGGGTTTTGTTCAGGTGCCAGAAGTGTCAAAATCCTCTGCTGTTCATCTCCTTTAAAAAAAAATTTTTTTTTTAAAAGAACAGACTTCTACTCTCCATGGATCCAACTCCAATTATTTGTACTGTACTTACAAAATGAGGGTAAGTACTTACAAAGTATATTGGAGCACTTTAACTATCAGCCTTTCTCAAAGGTGAATTAGTAAATTTGCTCAACTACGCCCACATGGATAAAAGCTTGCGCTAACAGCTAGGTAACAACATCTTGTGAAATCTGACACACAAACAAACAAAACACTTCAGTTTGAGCCTTTAAGCTGTACCTATAGCAGTGATGGCTAACCATTTTTGGCTCGCGTGCCAAAAGCGGGGGGAGCGCAGGGGGGTTGTGCATGGGTGTGCCACACCCATAATGCTATGCGCATGACATCCTGCTTTTGGCGTGCTTTTTTTGCTCTCCCCAGGCTCCAGAGGCTTTCTAGGAGCCTGGGGAGGGTGAAAACAGCCTCCCCCCCACCTCCAGAGGCTTCAGGAGCTTCCCTGAAGCCTCCAGAGGGAGAAAAACGGCCTCAAAAGAAAGCCTAAATCAACTGGCCAGCACACACATGCACACTGCAGCTGACAGGGCAACACCTCGCGTGCCCTAAGAAATGGTTCCGCGTGCCACCTGTGGCACCCGTGCCATAGGTTCGCCATTACTGACCTATAGTAACTGTTTTAAATAAGGCAATTGATGCTTCCCACTTTCTAAGTGCAACTCTCCAGAGCAATGAGGAAGAGACAGCAATGTCTAGCCACACGTTTCTGACACTAAATCCGTCTTTAAAGTGGATTTAAATTCCTCAAGAGCTAACATTAAAGGTCAGGGAGCAGCGGTGGGATTCACTTACCTTCCTTAAAGGTAAAGGTTCCCCTCTCACATATGTGCTAGTCATTCCTGACTCTAGGGGGCAGTGGTCATCTCCGTTTCAAAGCCAAAGAGCCAGCGCTGTCCGAAGACGTCTCCGTGGTCATGTGGCCGGCAGGACTAAACGCTGAAGGCGCTTGGAGCACTGTTACCTTCCCACCAAAGGTGGTTCCTATTTTTCCCTATTTGTATTTTTATGTGCTTTCGAACTGCTAGGTTGGCAGAAGCTGGGACAAGTAACGGGAGTTCAGTCCATTACGCCAGGGGTCCCCAACCCCCGGTCCGTGGACCGGTGCCGGTCCGTGGCTTGATAGGAACTGGGCCGCAGGGCTGGAGAGGAGGAGGAGGGAGGAGGGGGCAGCCGCCTGGGCAGAGCGCGCGCTGGATGCGGGAGAGCACAGGCGCGGCCGTTCGCGCCGTTGGAGGCCCTAGAGGGCTGAGTGAACCAACTCCCCCCCCGCGTGCGCATGCGCATGCGCGGCCGTTCGTACTATTGGAGGCCCTAGAGGGCCAAGTGAGCCAACTCACCCCCTGCATGCGCATGCACTGCCTGTTCCCCCTCCCCCCATGTGCGCATGCGCCGCTTGTTCCCCCTTCTCCCCCCCCCCCCGCTCCTCCTCTACGCCAGCTGGTCCGCAGAATTTTCTTTAAAATGAAACCGGTCCCTGGTGCAAAAAAGGTTGGGGGCCCCTGCATTACGCAGCACTAGGGGTTTGAACCACTGACCTTTCTGATCGACAAGGTTAGCATCTCAGCCATTGAGTCACCGCGTCCCTATTTACCTTCCCTACCAGTTTGCAAATGTGAGCAGGCGTGCACTCGTTTCTCTCACATATACCACGTCTGCCCATGCGCACCACCTTCTGCGCATAGGCCAGGGATGTCCAAACTTGGGAACTTTAAGACTTGTGGACTTCAACTCCCAGAATTCCCCAGCCAGCATATCTGGCTGGGGAATTCTGGGAGTTGAAGTCCACAAGTCTTAAAGTTCCCAAGTTTGGACATCCCTGGCATAGGCAGTGCTTCTGCATTACATCAGGGCAGGTGGGAGGAGCCTCCGCCCGAACCGGAGAGAACCAGCTGAATACCACCTCTGTCTGTCAGGGAATGTTCCCAGGACTGCAACCATTTCAGCATCTTGGTATTTCAGTTCTCACATTGATAAGCAGCAATCCTCAAACAATTTTGTACTACGTACAACTACTAGCAACTAGTAGCAGGGATAAATTAAGCAATTTGCTATCGGAATCTGTGGAGTCAAAAGCACTCACCTCTAAGAAGGCATACCACTGTGCCTCTGTTTGATTCAGTATCCTGATTCCAGTTCTTTCCATTAGCCTCCACAAAGCTGGGCTGTTGTTTTTTTTAATTGGGTCTGACTTTCAGATTCAAAAATGCCATAGAATTTCCCTTTTTTAAGAAGAATTTGTCAGATCTTTCTCTGTACTAATTATTGCAAACATACTAAGTTGTAGTATATTAGCATGCCCCATTCTTTCTTACTCTAAAAGGCCATAACTGCTCTCCAGCCCTTTTAATTCCTCCAGGTGTATTAGAGTAGCACTTCACACACCTGAGAACAATGGTTGTTTTCCAGATTAATGGCCAAACTCTGGAGCATATAACACGGTTTGTCTGAAAACATCTTGAAACAAAGCAACGATTACTAGAAGTCAGCATGGGCTTGTCCATAATAAAGCTTATTTCATTTGGGATTGGTTAGCTTGTTTAATAAATTGTGGGAGTGTTGTGAATATAATATCGTGATATGAATGAAGCATTTGCTAAACAATTCCATGACATTCTGCTCAGCATGAACTGGGTGGCCTATTAGATCTGTACCTGGCTTTAAAACCATGATCAGAGTAAACTCAATAACAATTTGTCAAGCTAGAGTAAGATATCAAGTGGAGTGACACTTTTTTTGCTCCAAACTGAAACCTTCTATTTTTTTTAAATATTTGATTATTTTCCCAAGGAGCTTGACATAATCCTCATATTTATCATGATAGCCATCATTTGAGTCCCCTTGGGGAGAGGATGCGGTATACAAAATTTATTATTATTATTATTATTATTATTATTATTATTATTATTATTATTATTATTATTATTATTATTATGTCCCTTATAAGCTCAAAATTTGAAAGATAGAATGTAAATTAAAGTTATCCCATCCCTAATATTTTTAACAACCTTTACAGATGTATCTTTGTGCCAGAAGCTTTTATTATGGACCATTAGAGAAAGGAGCAAACAGATCATGGAAAAGCTAAAGTTTTTATAACTTACCTTCACAAATTGATATAATTTGGGAAACGAAAGGAAACTTTGTAAAAGGGCCAATGAGCTTCTTGCATCAAAGAAACAACCTGCCAATCAAACCTGACCTTACAAGAGGTCAATTTCATCATCTTCACGGTTAAGTCAACCACAATTTTATCATCTTCAAGTCAAGATCACTTGAGGAAGCGGCTGGGCTCTGCCTTAACTACCCAGGCATGAGTACCTGCTAACATACTAACAGAAGTAAAACTTTGGAGTAGCAGGGATGCCAGCCAACCAGGCAACTGGGTAAGGCAACACTTGGGAAGCTAATGGAGGTGGCCATGCAGAAATAAGACTGCCAGAGTCATAAAGTGTTTGGAGCTTAAGGAGGCCTGAAACTTTTGAGAAAATTGCCCTACATTTTTTTTTACATTTGTCTTTGATTAAATGAAGAGAGGGGAGGATCACTTTTGCTAACTGTAATCTAATGATGCCTGCAAATGTTTGGCTGGGAATTTATTTTTATTTTTATTTTTTTAATCATATTTATATCCCGCCCTTCTCCACGAAGGACTCAGGGCGGCGCACAGGAATTTAAAAACATACAAAAACGATAAATACAAAATTTAAAAACTAAAATCTAAAATAGCCCCGACGGGAGGTTAGGCTAGGCCGGCTTGCTGAAACAGGTGTGTCTTTAGACGCTGGCGGAGGTCAGAGATGGTACGCAATTCAGGGGGTAGGTCATTCCAAAGGGCAGGGCCCGCCACAGAGAAGGCTCTTCCCCTGGGTGTCGCCAGTCGGCATTGCCCGGCCAACGGCACCCTGAGAAGGCCCTCTCTGTGGGAGCGGATCGGCCGAAGGGATGTATGGGGCAGGAGACGGTCTGATTTCAGATCCGCCAGGATTCACCTGAATGTACCGTATTTATTCGACTATAACGCGCAAAATTTTGTACCCAAAAAAGAACTCAAAGTTTGGGTGCGCGTTATAAACGAGAGTTTGGGTTTCTGCGCGGCGGCGGCAGCGGCGGGAGAAGCGGAGCCAGAAAGAGACACGGTGGGAGAAGTGGAGCTCAGAAACAGATGCGGGGGAAAAAGCGGAGCCAGAAACAGATGCGATGGGAGAAGTGGAGCCCAGAAACAGACACGGTGGGAGAAGTGAGCCCAGAAACAGACGCGGTGGGAGAAGTGGAGCCCAGAAACAGACGCGGGGGAAAAAGCGGAGCCAGAAACAGACGCGGTGGGAGAAGTGGAGCCCAGAAACAGACGCGGTGGGAGAAGTGGAGCCCAGAAACAGACGCGGGGGAAAAAGCGGAGCCAGAAAGAGACGCGGTGGGAGAAGTGGAGCTTTATAAAAATCGGTATAAAAATTTTATACCGATTTTTAATCGAAAATTAGGGGGTGCGCGTTATACACGTGTGCGCGTTATAGTCGAATAAATACGGTACATCGGTGACGATCACAAGGACCATCTTCCCTGAAGAGGCCCTCTGCTTTGTGCCTAGTAAAGGAAAGCAGTATGACTTCTTCATAGTTTAGACCAGGGGTGTCCAACCTTAGCAACTTTAAGGCTTGTGGATTTCAACTCCCAGAATTCCCCAGGCAGCCATAAAGTTCACACATCTTAAAGCTGCTAAGGTTGGACACCCCTGGTTTAGACATTAGACATTTTTTTCAGCAAGCTGGTCTTGCGTAATAGTTTAGACTTTCATAATATAACATCTGCTAAATATGTAAATGGATGTTAGATTTTAGGGGAATTTTAGCATAGGCTGGGTTGTAATTTTAATGTTCTTAAATTTTAGTACAGGTTAATTTAATTCGTTTTTAACTTTGGATATATTGTATGTTTTTATATGGTTTTTAATTTTTCCTGTACACCGCCCCAAGTCCCTTCGGGGAGAGGGGGCAGTTTATAAATCTAATAAATTATTATTATTAAATTATTATTCCCTTTGGGATTATTATTTAAGGTACTGATATTACTCATTTATCTCCGCTCTTGTTCTCCAAACCAGGCACTTGAGGAAATAATTAAATCCATGGACGATTTAAATAGCTATATATACAAGTAGTAGGTATGTATCTATACATCTTTATATAACTAATATGTATTGATACATACACAGAAGTTCCTCAAACAATAAGCAGCAGAGACAAATTCCTTGTGTGTCTAATCACACTTGGCCAATAAAGAATTTTTCTACTCTACTCTACTCTACTCTACTCTACTCTACTCTACTCTACTCTACTCTACTCTACTCTACTCTTCTTCCTTTAACCATTCTGTATACATTCAAGCACAGGGGTAGGCAAACTTTGCAACTTTAAGTCTGAAGGACTTCAGCTCCCAGACTTCTCCAGCCATCTTAGCTGGCTAGAGAATTCTGGGAGCTGAAGTCCTTCAGACTTAAAGTTGCAAAGTTTGCCCACCCCTGTTCTAGCAGCTCTTAGGTTTCTGTATTAATCAAAGCAACATCACCATTAGGCCTTTATGACAAGTAGTTACAAAATCTATAATCTAAAGCAGTTAAATCAGGCTAATCTTTTCAGTTTACATCCACACATCTTAAGATTCTATAAATCTCAGGATGTTTATAACTTTCAGTAATAACCACCTTTTTATTACTTTCTTCTGGATAACAATTTGCTAAATGGCAGAGAATGTTATTCCCGTAACCATTTATTCTTCCTTTTAAAAATAACGATCATCTTGAATTACCACTGTTGTCCTTTTCTGATTTTGAATATCTTTGGGGGAAATGATTAAATATTTTTATGCCCTTCTAGGCTTGTTTAATGTAGTTATGGAAGACACTTTCTGGACTTTGGGAAGGGCCCAAATGTATGACAGGTGCTTAATGATTACCAATTAAGATCAGTGATTGTATTGGCAGGTGCATAAATCCCAGCTCTGCACGTATCACAAACCTGACAAAAATTCCAGAAGTTGGGTAAATCAGCAATATAACCTGCCTTGCATTTTTTAAACAGCTTCTTCTGTTTAAAAGCAGCATTCTCAGAGAACCTGAGAATTTATTCCAAAACTATCAAGTTATTCTGATTGGCTGTCAGACTCCCATGGGGCCATGCAGAGGTAACTTTGTAGGTTGTGTTGTGAGCCCCGGGCTTGGTTGACTCTTGCTGAGTGATGACGTCATGAAAGAGCTTTAGGCAATTTCTCCTTTGGCTCTGCCTGAAGGAGGCAGATCTTTGTTATGTAGGATAGGCTGGCCCAGGCCTTAATGGCCCGTTGACAAAGGTGGTGGGGATGAATTTCTGCCTCCCTGTTGTTCCCAATTCGGGTCTGAGCCTGGTGCCAAAGCCAATGATGGACGCCAGAGACGAGGTGCAGGTTTTCTGATTGCTTTTTATTGGAGTACTCCAAGGAAAAGGGTTCCTGGTCAAAAGGCCAAGAACCAAGAAAAAAAGGATTAAGAAAGCTTAACACATTTTCACTAAAGGAGAAGGCGGGACAAGGTGAGATAGCAAGAAATATCATCTAATAAACATTTTAGTAATAATTCTACAATTTGTTCTACAATACAATAGCCGAGTTGGAAGGGACCTTGTAGGTAATACAATAATACAATAGCAGAGTTGGAAGGGACCTTGTAGGTCTTCTAGTCCAACCCCCTGCATGGGCAGGAACCTTATACCATTTCAGACAAATGGCTATCTAACATCTTTTTAAAGACTTCCAGGGTTGGGGCATTCACAACTTCTGGAGGCAAGCTGTTCCAGAGGTTAATTGTTTTAACTGTCAGGAAATTTATCCTTAGTTCTAAGTTGCTTCTCTCCTTGGTTAGTTTCCACCCATTGCTTCTTGTCCTGCTCCCAGGTGCCTTGGAGAATAGCTTGACTCCCTCTTCTTTGTGGCACCCTCTGAGATATCGGAAGACTGCTATCATGTCTCCCCTGGTCCTTCTCTTCATCAAACTAGACATACCCAGTTCCTGCAACCGTTCTTCATATGTTTTAGCCTCCAGTCCCCTAATCATCTTGGTTGCTCTTCTCTGCACTCTTTCTAGAGTCTCCACGTCTTTTCTACATCGTGGCGACCAAAACTGTATGCAGTATTCCAAGTGTGGCCTTACCAAGGCACTATACAGTGGCATTAACACTTCACGTGATCTTCTATTTGTCTCTAGCTGTTCCTATTGTTAAGCCTTGACTAATGAATTCCCCAGGAGTTATCGAATGCACATTTCATTTGCTGCCGGCCATCTCTATTCCTAACTTTTAGCTGAGATCGGCAAGTTGTCTAATTCTTGTTAGCTTTATCAACTTTCTAACTACTCATAATTGCTATCAGCTTTACACATACATATTTCCTGTTGATAAGCATTCTTTGTTCTTGTGAGACAGACCCCTAGAATTACAGTCTTCCTGATTTACCTTCAAGTATGTGCCATGACCTTGGTTTAGCAGCTAGCCCATCATCCCTTTTAAGGGAAATATTCTGCACTTTTAATATTCTCTAAAATATCTCATTTTTCTAGGAGAGGGGTAGGTGCTAACTTCCTACACTCAGAAGAACCTAAGCGTTGCAGAAGTGGAACCTTCAAGTCTCCAGCGAAATTAATTCCTCAGCAAAATGCAAGAATTGACAGATCTGCTTCAACGAGAGGTTCCAAAATGATTTCATTAAAGTTTGTCTCCCAGTGTATTTCCACCACCAAGGCTGGCCAACTCATTACCAATAGGAATACTTCAGGGGCAGGTCAAAAGCGCTTTAAATCAAAATGCGCTAATTATCTGAGGCAGGGTAAGATGTTCCATCAATCTGGTCAATGAAACCAAGCTCTGACCTTTGGCAGGGAAAATAGTCCTTGCTGAGCCAAATAAGGTTCCTTCACTTAACAAGATCAATAAGAGTCCGTAACGGAGGTCCCAGGCTTTTTTTCCAATAATGTATAGGGCAGGGGTCTGCAAAGTTGGCTCTTTTAAGACTGGCGGACTTCAACTCCCAGAATTCCCCAGCCAGCCAGGCTGGCTGGGGAATTCTGGGAGTTGAAGTCCATCAGTCTTAAAAGAGCCAACTTTGCAGACCCCTGGCATAGGGAGTTAGCACTCACCCCTCTCCTAGGAAAATGAGATATTTTAGGAAATATTAAAAAGAGCAGAATACAATAACACAATACAATACAATAGCAGAGTTGGAAGGGACCTTGTAGGTCTTCTAATCCAACCCCCTGCGTGGGCAGGAACCTTATACCATTTCAGACAAATGGCTATCTAACATCTTCTTAAAGACTTCCAGGGTTGGGGCATTCACAGCTTCTGGAGGCAAGCTGTTCCAGAGGTTAATTGTTCTAACTGTCAGGAAATTTCTCCTTAGTTCTAGGTTGCTTCTCTCCTTGATTAGTTTCCACCCATTGCTTCTTGTCCTGCCCTCAGGTGCCTTGGAGAATAGTTTGACTCCCTCTTCCCCTAAATATTTCCCCTAAAAGAAACTCACACACACACACACACACACACACACTTTTTGATAATGGGCCATTAAGGCCTGGGTCAGTCTATTCTACATAACAAAGATCTACCTCCGCGATGGCGAACCTATGGCACATGGAGCCATTTGTTAGGCCACGCGAGGCATTGCCCTATCAGCTCGGGAATGGTGACTAGGCAATGTCGGCTGGCGACCCCTAGGGGGAGAGCCTTCTCTGTGGCTGCTCCTGCCCTCTGGAATGACCTACCCCCTGACCTTCGCACGATCACGGACCTGCGCCTTTTCCGCCGGGCTTTGAAGACCCATTTATTTCGTGCGGCCGGCCTGGCGTAGTTTTTAACTTGCTTTTAGATAGGGTTTTTATCAAAATTTGAAAATTAGGCGTACTGTTTGATACATTTTTAATCGCATTTTACTTGTTTTTATCATTAATTTTATACTAACTGACTTTTACTGTTTGCCTGTACTGTTTGCCCTGAGTCCCGCTGGGGAGAAGGTGCGGTATAAAAATTCAATAAAATTCAAAATTCAAATTCGAATTTCTGAATTTCCAGGTTGCTCATAGGGCTGTTTTTTGTCCTGAAGCCTGCAGAGCAGGGGTCTCCAACCTTTGCGACTTTAAGTCTGAAGGACTTTAGCTCCTAGACTTCTCCAGCCAGCTTTGGCTGGAGAAGTCTAGGAGCTGAAGTCCTTCATTTTCATTTTATTAAATTTATACCCCGCCCTTCTCCAAACGGACCCAGGGCGGCGGGGTCAAACTTAAAGTTGCAAAGGTTGGAGACCCCTGCTCCAGATGGCTGTTTTTCCCCCCACCCAGGTTCTTAGAATGCTTCTGGAGCCTGGGGCGGGGGGGGGGGGGGCGGGGCGGAAAAAGCACACCAAAAGTAGGGGGGAGGCGGGGGTCGCATGCATATCATTATGGGTGTGGGCATGCCTGCACGCGACCCCCCCCTTTTGGCACGCGATCCAAGTAAGGTTAGCCACCACTTTTCTACCTCCTTCAGGCAGAGCCATAATGGGAATCCCAAAGCCTTTTCATTACATTACCCAGCAAGAGTCAACCAAGCTTGGGACTTAGGACAGCCTACAGAGTTGTCCCTGCATGGCCCGATGGGAGTCTGACAGCCAATCAGAATACCAGCTCAAATTCAAAGCCCAACAGAGGGTATAAATCTATCTCTATCTCTCACCAACGTGCCTTTTTGCCCAGGACCTCAAACCACGTGGTGGTTTGTCCACCATTAAAACCATCTTTCCAAGCAGCCTCCATGTTTACAGTGTCTTTTCCCTCACTTGGAACTGAACCCTGATGGGCCTTTTCTTCCAGCACCTGTTACTAACTTACCGGTAATAACTGAAGTGATTGACTTAACAACTATGGCAAGAGAGGTCACAAAATGGGGCAACACTCACTTAACAAATGATTCATTTAGCAACAGAAATGTTGGGTTCAATTGTGGTCGTAAGTTGAGGATTACCTGCACATTGGGATGAAAATTTATACCTAATAATGCTGGTGGGCTTTGAAGTTCCTCCCATGTCAAGAATAGGTATAACCGAATAACAGGGTTGGAAGGGGCCTTGGAGGTCTTCTAGTCCAACCCCCTGCTCAGGCAGGAAACCCTATATCATTTCAGGCAAAAGGTTGTCCAATCTCTTCTTAAAAACTTCCAGTGTTGGAGCACCCAAATCTGGAACCGGATGCTCCATGTATATCTACAGTTATGGGGCAAACATCTTTATCCATTGTAGGGAGTTAACATCTACCCCTCTCCTAGGAAAATGAGATATTTTAGAAAATATTAAAAGGGCAGAATATTTCTCCTAAAAGGGAGGCAGAAACTCATCCCCACCACCTTTGTGAATGGGCCATTAAGGTCTGAGCCAGTCTATTTTACATAACAAGGTAGAGACATAGTAGGAATGGCCCAAATCCCTTTCATTACATCATCACCCAGCAAGAGTCAAACAAACCTGGGGCTTAAAACACAACCTACAGAGTTGTCCCTGCATGGCCCCATGGGAGTTTGACAACCAATTAGAACACAAGCTCAAATTCAAAGCCCAACAGAGGGTATAAAGCAAGGGTCCCCAACCCCCGGGCCGTGGACCGGTGCTGGTCCGTGGCTTGATAGTAACTGGGCCGGAGTGAGCGGCGGAGAGAGTAGCTCAGCTCTTAGGAAAGTGTAGCAAACGCTCCGCTATCCTGGCGGCTGGCCGGGGCTCTCCCTGGGAGCAGGACGGGGGCAACGGCCTGCATTGGGGGGGTTCGGGGCACCACCCGGCCCTGCGCGGGGGAAGGGGCTGCCAGGCCCTCCTGCCCGGGACACTGCCTGTCCTTCCCTGCCCCAGCCGAGGATCCTTCGCCCGGGACCCCTGGCAGCTTTCCCGCCCAGTTGCACAAGACCGCCGAACGCGCGTGCAGCCCACATGACTCACCCACTGGAGGCTCCCACCGGTCCGCGGAATTTTTTTTTACATAAAACCGGTCCTTGGTGCCAAAAAGGTTGGGGACCCCTGGTATAAAGCCCAGGCACTCTTAGCTTCTTTATTTTTTATTTTTTTATTACATTTATATCCCGCCCTTCTCCGCAAAGGACCCAGGGCGGCGCACAGGAGATTTAAAAATATACAAAATAGAGAATAGATAAATAATTTAAAATACATATTAAATAATCCCAATCCTATGCTAAAACCCATTAATAAAAACCCAATTTAAAACTTTTCTAAAAGTCCCCATGGGAGGTTAGGCTAGGCCGGCTTGATGAAAAAAGTATGTCTTTAGACATTGGCGGAAGAGGCGGAGGTCGGTGATGGTCCGGAGTTCAGGGGGTAGGTCGTTCCAAAGGGCAGGGCCCGCCACAGAGAAGGCTCTTCCCCTGGGTGTCGCCAGTCGGCATTGTCCGGCCGACGGCACCCTGAGAAGGCCCTCTCTGTGGGAGCGGATCGGCCGAAGGGATGCCATTTTTGCCAGGGATCTCAAGCCATGTGATCCTGTTTATCATTAAACCATCTTTCCAAGCAGCCACCGTTGTTTCCAGTGTTTTTCTCCCCACTTGGAACTGAACCCAGAGAGACATTTCTGCCAACACCATCTGTATCTTCAAAATGCTGTTGTTCACAAGCACTTTCCTGACAGGTATATCAAATGAAAGGAAGGCATGAAACAACAACTTTGTGTTCTATTTTTCACACCCTGCCAGGCAGCTAGTTGAATTGAATGCATGGGTGCCTTTGCAACACCAGTCAAGGACACTGGAAATCAAATGTGCCTTTGGATCACGTAGTGTCTGCAGAGAGCAGTCTCAAGGCAGAGCCCAGAAAAAAAAGATGCAGCTGCTTTAAGATGACCTTAACCAATGCTATATGCTCAGTTACAGATGCTTCAAATCATATTTTGCCTTTTGAATCCAAAGTCCTGGACAACCCTCCTTGAAAATGTAGATTTTTCTCCTGAAAAACCAGGAAAATAGAATATAAAGTGAATAGCTGGGCATTTCCACATTATGTACATATATATCTAACAAAATAAACTGGGATGAACACTATCTGGGATCCTTTCTGCTATCCTAACTTACGTCCTTATGTCCTTTTGGCTAGGCAAGAACACCCCATAATTTATTAGCTTAATATAAAAAAGTTATATGAAGACAGAACTTTGCAATATGTCCGTTTTCTCCAAACTGCTCTGAGCCAGGTGACCTGGACCACAAATCACACCATCCTATAACCAGCATCTCCTTTTCCAGAACGTAAAGCCTACAAACTTGAAATTTGGCCCGTATGTTCCTCTTGGCTTCTAGGTGCTCGCTAAGAAAGGATTTTTTGAAATGATCATCAGATTATTAGTATTTCTTATACAGTAATTAACACGCTCTGATGCTAAGGAATTCTACTCTCCCTCCTCACCTGAAAAGAACTCTGTTCCAACTGCCAGTTGTCTCACATTCTGTTACCTCAGTTCAAACTGGCAGACGTTCCATTCATTCACTCAGGAGCAGTCTCGGGCTCCTTACAGTACTAAACGTCAGTACCTCAGAAAGATGTCTATGTCTTCAACCTATGGAACTGCTTCTGGACTCAAGGCGGAGGGAGCAATATTCCCTTATGAGTTTCAATCACTGACCACCACTGAGGTAACGGATTGAACTGGAGTGAACCGGATTTTTTCCAGCATACTTTCATTGCGAAGCACGAACTAGCACAAAACCAGCATAAAACCATGCTTAGGGTACATAAAACCAGCTAGTTTTCTATATATTAGAAATCCTTCAAAGCATGCATGCAGAAAATGGTCACTTGGACTAGCACTGATAGATGCATTTTGAAATTATAGTTTTTATAGGTCTATATGAATTGTCCAAAATCTAATTACCCTCTAGATATGCCCCTGTATTATAGGGTGACAACAGGAATTGTACACTATCCGGTTGTAGAAGGCTAATTGACAGTTCTTGATATTAACTAAGCTTTACATTCTACAATAGTATACTTTTAGCTCTTATGGATAATGTATAAATTCCTCTGGAAATAAGATCATTGTGGAAGGAGAAAAAAACGTCATCCAAATCCAAGGGACAGATCTGTACCCTAAGCATGATTGTCTACACAAGTTATCTTTTGTGAATTTTTGCTTTGAGGTCTTACTAGTTTCCAGATTTGGGCTCCGTCTGTCTGTTCTTATAACTTTCTGCTACTCTTTCAAGGATTAACAAATTGAATTTTAATCATTTTCTTTGAATCTTCAATGTGATGTTTAAGGCTAATAATGTGATTCCAGATGCTTCTTTGGGTGCCCTATCAAACTTTCTGCCTTCTCCCAACGTACTTAAAAGTTGTTTATTTAAAAATAAATATTGTGTTCGCTCAGGCTTATTATACTCAAAGCAGGCTGAAAACCATGTGAACATATTTGTAGTGGATGCATGATTAGAGATATCTGTTTAAAGATAAAGACTTATAAATGCAAATTTTAAATACTTGGCAGTCTTCATCTACCCTTAATCCACGTTTCCAACCATTTTCACAAATTTCAATTAAGACTTACAGCAACAGACCCTTAGGGTCCGTTAAGTATAATTGTTCCTCAGATGATAATAGTACAGCTTTATCGCAACACTGCTTCAATATAATTTAATGGCAACGTACAGAATTGGTAATGCAGGAGAATGCTACTCTATACACTATATACATATTTTTCTTAGTGTAATCACAGAATCGTAGATTGGAAGAAGCCATCAAATCGATCTCACTGATCGGTGCAATCATCCAAATCCTTGACAAAATATTCAGCTTCTGTTTGATGACATCTAACCAAAGGAAGTCAAGGCAGGCAAGCGGGCAGGGCCATGGGGACCACAGGGAAGGCAGTGGGGAAGGCAGGCAAGCATGGCTGGGCCGCGGGGGCTGCATGAGACGTAGCTAGGTGAGAAGCAAAGGAAAACTCACCAGGCAGAGATCAGCTGGGCCATGTGGTCGAGGCAAATGAGTGAATCAGAGCGGGCATGACTCTAGGCATTGCCCAAGGCAGGCAAGGCGTGATAAGGACTGAGGGGGAGGGGTGGGATGGGGCAAGGAGGGGCCAGTCAGTGGTGCGATTTGCCAGTTTACCGAACTGCACAGAATCGTAGCAACCGGTTCGCCCGAACCAGTCCAAACCAGCTGAACCCACCTTTGCTACCAACTCACATTTACTGGTGACAACAACCTGTCTTTTACAGTAAAAGTCCAGGCAAGAGATTAAGATCAAAGAATAGAGCTTTTTGCTGGTTTTATTTTTAGTGCAGATCATTTTCAGACAACTTGGTAGAGTTACTTTCTTTTCTAGCATAATTTCTGAGCATTGGTTCTTGAAACCTCACCTTGAATTTGACCCTTGGTGACTACCTAAAAAGAGTTGTAGAGTTTCCCATCCAAGTTCTAACAGGGCTGACCCTGATTCGCTTTTTCAAGATGACTCAAAGCTGGCTAGGAAATCACAATTCATAGCTAGGATTGGCCAATAATGTTTATTTGTAAGGCGGCTGCTTTAAAACAGCGGTCCTCAACCATTGTGACTTGGCAGCCCAGTAAAGGGGGGGGGGGATGGGAACTGGGCCATGTGAGTTGGGTAGGTGTGTGCACGCCAGTGGTGGGATTCAAATAATTTAAGAACCGGTTCTCTGCCCTAATGACCAGCTAGGTAGGCATGGCTCGGTGGTCATGTGACTGAGTGGATGTGGCCAATGTAATGTCACTCACATCAATGGGCGCTTCACCTTAGCTGTTACAACGTAATAAGGGTTAACCAGAGAGGCAGTTTCTGTAATCAGGGCAATAAAGATGAGGCTAGAAACAACACCAGAATGTTCTTTCCTGCGTCCCTTACAGGATTAGCCCTGCAAAGTGGGGGGGGGGAAACAAAATGAGATTTCTTCCAACAACCGGTTCTCCGAACTGCTTAGAAAGTTAACAGCCGGTTCTCCCGAATAGGTGCGAACTGGCTGAAACCCACCACTGGTGCACGCGCACTGGCATGCCATTTGCGCAAATCGAGCTGTGGGTGCATGCATGCCAGGCTGCCACTCGCGGGGCCCAGTTCCGAATAAGCCACAGCCCAATAGTGGACCTACTACGGTCCCAGGATTGGGGACTCCTGCTTTAAAACATTTTGCAATGTACTGGAATAAAGAACTCTTTATCAAATCAACGCAAGTCCTTAGAAAGGGAGGGAGAGCAAGTGCACAAATTGTGATGAACAAAATAACACAATATCTAGAAACTGGATAGCCATTTCTTGCACGAATAGAGCTTCTTTCTTTCTTTCCAAGAAGTGCAGAAAAGCATCCAATTTATCCAAATAGCTTAATTAAATGGCTTGTCTGGAGAAGACTTGATTAATTGCCTCTTTTACCTCCCTCCTCACACAATCTGGAGAGATTTTCACCCGCCCTCCCATAAATACATTTTAAAGAAGACTTGAAATAAGGTAGGAGATGGATGTTGGGCAGTGGTGGGCTTCCAATTTTTGCCCTACCAGTTCTATGAGAGTGTTCTTTGCGTGTGCATGCGCGCTTTGCACTCGCGCAGCACTCAAAGACCGCCCTCGGTGTCAGCGCTAGTAAGCTGAGCTGTTTTTTAGCTCAGCTGAGGCGCGACAATACGCTCTGCCACGCGAATCAGCTGAGGTAAAAAACAAGGGTATATAGGATAGGGAATGACGGGATAGGGAGGGCAGGGCCAGCCAGAGGTTGTATTTGCCAGTTCTCCTAACTACACAAAATTTCTGCTACCGGCTGAATACCACCTCTGATGTTGAGTTCCACTATCTAAAGAAAATTACCAGATATAATAACTGAGCTCACACATTCTGCTAAGCTGATTTGTTTGTGGTTAACAATCCAAAACATTGAACCAGGTACAGTACTAGGGTTTATAACAGGGGTCTCAAACTCAATTTACCTGGGGGCCACTGGAGGCAGAGGCTGGGTGAGGCTGGGCTGCATAAGGGATTCCACAGAGGTTCACTCCCCCTGCGGGCTGCACTAATATTATACTTTCATATCACGGGGGGGGGGCACAAGATACCGTCCTGCGGGCCGCAATTGGCCCGCGGGCCGCGAGAATGAGACCTCTGGTTTATAAAGTCGAACGCAATGTATTAACGTGATGTAAGAATCCAGTCAATACATTTGGATGACTGAAGGCTCATCCAAAATGGCATGCCTATGGGTTTCCAAAGCCCTTTGGTCAGGAAAGATAGGGAATGGGGTGGATGAATGTAACTACTCAATTTATGACCATTCATGTGATGACGGTTATAATAGCATAGGGGGAAAATGACTTATGATTTGTTCTCGAAGTTATGACCATTGCACCATACGCATGGTCCCACCATCACAATTCAGGTGCTTGGCAACTGGTTTTATATTTACAGCGTTTGCAGTATTTTGTGGTCACGCAATCATGAATTGTGACCTTCTCGGCTGATTTCCAATAAGCAAAATCAGTTAAGGAAGTCAGGCTTGCTTAACAACCATGAAATTCACTTAACGGCCATGAGACTCACGTAACCATGGTAAAAATGATCGTAAAATGCCATGTGATGAATCGTTTAATAACCGCAACCAAAACTCCCGTCCCAATTGTGGCTGCTTCCTGATGATTGCTGTGGCGGCGCAGTGGTTACAATGCAGTATTGCAGGCTAACGCACTGCTCACTGTCAGGAGTTCAATCCTGACCAGCTCAAGATTGGCTCAGCCTTCCATCCTTCCGAGGTCGGCAAAATGAGGACCCAGATTGTTGGGGACAATAGGCTGACTCTTTAAACTGGCCTGTCAAAGCACTATGAAGCAGTACATAAGTCTAAGTGTTATTGCTATTCCAAGAGAAATACAGGTTGCACTTGACACACAACAGTTGGCTTAGTGACTGTTCAAAGTTACAATGGCACTGAAAAAAGTGATTTATGACCATTTTGCACATTTATGACCATTGCAGCATCCGAGAAGAAACACTGCAGAAGTTGTTCATTCTTCTCAGCCTGCTTCTCAGGGGTTCATTTAATCCAGAAACAGCCCAAACAGGTAATACCGGAGTGAGTGTAATATGAAGGTGTAATTAGATCAAAGGGTTTTTTCACTGCTGTCTCTTGCATTTTAGGACAAGTCTATTTTCTAGCTATTTTTGATCAGATCACAGTGGACCCAAATCATTTTTTGCTTTATATATTTTGGAAATATATTCCCAGCAATACAGACGGTCCTCGACTTACCACAGTTTGTTTAGTGACCGTTCGAAGTTACAACGGTTTAAAAAAAGTGACTTATGACTGTTTTCCCCACTTATGACCATTAATTAATTAATTTAATTTTTTCGAATTTATACCCCGCCCTTCTCCTTGTTAGGACCCAGGGCGGCGCACAGGCATTATTAAAACCATAACAAAAGACAATATACAATATTAAAAAACATATTAAATTAAATTAAAACCCGTGCTAAAAACCCCATTTAAAACCCTGAAAATTAAAATTTATAGATAGAGTCAGAAACGGGGGGCTACGCTAGGCCGGCTTGTTGGAATAGATACGTCTTAAGACGTTGGCGGAAGAGGCGGAGGTCCGAGGTGGTGCGTAGGTCGGGCGGTAGATCGTTCCAGAGGGCCGGGCCTGCCACAGAGAAGGCCCTTCCCCTGGGTGTCGCCAACCGGCATTGCCCGGCCGACGGTACCCGGAGAAGACCCTCTCTGTGGGAGCGGATCGGACGAAGGGATGTATGGGGAATTGCAGAATTCCCATGGTTACATGATCAAAATTCGGATGCTTGGTAACTAACTCACGTTTATGACCTATTGCAGTGTCCCCGGGTCATGTAATCCTCTTTTGCGACCTTCTGACAAGCAAAGTCAATGGGGAAGCCAGATTCACTTAGCAACCGTATTACTAACTTAATAACCGCAGTGATTCACTTAACAACTCTGGCAAGAAAAATCGTAAAATGGGGCAAAACTCACTTAAATATCTCACTTGGCAACACCAATTTTGGGCTCAGTTATGTTTGTGAGTATTTAAATGGATGGGGAGAGGAAAACACTGTTGATGTGTCATTGAATAGAAGTCTGCACAATTAAGACAACGTTGCTACAATTCTGGTGTCAGAGTTCTAAGTAACACACCCAGGTAGTTACAGGCAGTCTTTGACTTACAACTATTCAATTACTGACCGTTTGAAGGCAGTGGAAAAAATGTCTTATGATCAGTCCTTGCACTTATGACTGGTACAGCACCTCCGGTTGATCAAAATTTGGGCACTTGGCAACTGGCATATATATTTAAAACAATAGCAATATATCAGGATCAATGCAGTGGCAATTTGCAACTTTTCAGGCTGATTTCCAACAAAGCAGAGGTGGTTTGCTCCCAGTTTGCCCCGAATCGAGCGAACCAGTAGTAGCGGGAAGCTCCACCTACCCGCCCGGACACTTCTGCCCCTGTGTAGAAGCGTCACGCGGGAGCGCACACAGGAGAGCTCTCAAACTGGTAGTAAAAAAAATTGGCAACTCACCACTGAAGCAAAGTCAATGGGGGAAGCAGGATTTACTTAACACCCGGAGAGTTACTTAACAACTGCACTGATTCGCTTAAGAACCAAAATTTCCGCTACCGGTTCTCCAGAACCTGTTGGAACCTGCTAGATTTTACCCCTGCTTCAAGATGCCTACCAGCTCCGTGATTCTATGTTCCAGGTAGAGATAATGGATGATACACATACATTAAAATAGAATTACACAAATTGCTATTTTCCATTAAATCAAACAAGCTGGATAATTTCTGAAGATGATCCCACCTACGGATCGGGGTTTTGAGTGCCGCACGTTATAGCAACCTCACAAATACAAAAGTCAACAAGCCACAGCTTTGGTGTGACTTTCATTTTTAACTATAAACTATACCAAACTTAGGAGAAAGAGGTTATTTCAGATGCTGCTATTGTCATCCCCTCCTATTCCTTTCATTATTATATCTAACAAAGCTTACATGTTTTGCAATCTATCTCACCCAAGATGATCCCAAAGTGTTGGAAGCACCATACGTAATGTTAGACCAAATTTATTATCTCAGTTGTCAAGTCTTCACACTAGCCTTAGAAATAAATCTCAGTATGCCAGGGTCAGCCCCATACTCATGGAGTTACTTATGCCTAAAGCTCAAGGAGATAGCCCGGCTTACAAAATTGCTTTATTGCTGCCAACACAGAAATCGTACAACTTCAGAAGATCCATCTAATACAGGGGTGGGCAAACTTTGCAACTTTAAGTCTGAAGGACTTCAGCTCCCAGACTTCACCAGCCAGTTTTGCTGGTTGGTAATTCTGGGAGCTGAAGTCCTTCAGACTTAAAGTTGCAAAGTTTGCCCACTCCTGATTACCTAATGCAAAATTTCTTTCTTCTCTTGCAGAATTTAAATCCTAAGCCTCCTCTTACTCACTCACCTTCTGAATCAATTCCCAAATTTAGCCATTCTCTGAGATTAGAGGACATTTACACTATAGGAAGTTAAAACCCAGCCCTCTCCTAGAAAAAGGAAATATCCTGGGAAATATTGAAAAGGCAGATAATTATATTTCCCTGGATCAGAAATGGAGAAACATGTGTTTAGGCAGGAAGCAGACTCACTCTTAATAGCCCCCACCTTTGTCAATAGGCCATTAAAAAGCCTGGGCCAGTCTATTCTACATAACAAAGATCTCTCCCCTTCAGCTTTAGGATGATAGGAGTAAGGCATGATAGTATTAGCCCTTTACCCATCTCACCAGAGGGCACTTGGGAAGAAGCAATGCTCAACCAAACATGGACTCTCAGCCTAGAGAGTTGCCCCTGCAAGGTTCCATGGGAGTCTGACAACCAATCAGAATGCAAGCTCAAGATCAAAGGCTGCAGAGGGCATAAAACCAGGAATTTTCAGCATCTCGGTCTCTTCTTCACCCAGCATCTGGAAGCAGGTGATCCCCCTTTTCTGTTCAGGAGCTCAAGCCGTGTGATCCTGCCCACCATTAAACCATCTTTCCAAGCAGCCTCCATGTTTCCAGTGTCTTTTCCCCCACTTGGAACCGAACCCAGATGGACGTTTCTTCCAACAACACAGTGGTTCTACCTGGCCTGTGTGACACCAGTTGTCCCCTTGCTAATTTTGGCCCTTACAACGATTTGCATCTAATACAGAAACATTAGATTGGATTTAGTGGTGTGCTCTGCCTTCCATCCTCTTTTGAGTGTGGCCCAATGCTCTCACATGCAAACAAAGTTCAAGATAGTTTAAATATTAAAGGTTTTTTTTCCCCATTCCCTTAGCTGAATTTGGTGTTCTCGAAAGAACTTATTAAGAAGTACAAATTCAAATAGTTTATCAAAGCGCACTGAGTGTTTCTGAAAGCAATCCTACACATACCCAAGAGAAAGTGGGTTTTAGCAATAAGCATACAATACCCAGAACTTTGCTTTTCACTGAAAATGCTCTCTTGAGGTTATCTCATTGTTTTCTGGGGAGGAAAAAAAGCTAGTGCATAAAGCTGATTGCCAAGCTGTGTAGAATTTTAATTTGCAAGCGCTGACCACAACAATCGCAATAGGTAAACCTAGTTGTTGGATACTTGTCAATGATCTAACAAATCATTAATCAAACCAACATCACTGAAACTACTCAAGAAAGGATATTTTATAGATCAGGGGTGTCAAACAGAAGGCCAGGTTTCCAAGTAACACCCCCAACAAAAGAAGACTCTGAGGGTTGAAGTTCCTCAAAGTTCCATTTTAGTAGAGATGTCATATTGGCACATCTGGGATAACCCGAATCTGAAAGTTTCCAGGTTTTCCCCACCCAAAAGAAAGTTGAAGTCCCTTTCCAGCACCCACATGTCCATCATATGGTCCAATCAGGCCCCGCCAAGATGCCTCCCAGTCACACCCTTCCAGGTGCAGGGCAAGTTGTCCTTGACTCTCTGAGAAAGGAATGTTATTTTCACTATATCTACCTCACTCCATATACCAGTGATGGCGAACCTATGGCACGGGTGCCACAGGTGGCACGCGGAACCATTTCTTAGGGCATGCGAGGCGTTGCCCTGTCAGCACTAGTGTGCATGTGTGCGCTGGCCAGCTGATTTAGGCCTTCTTTTGAGGCCATTTTTCGCCCTCTGGAGGCTTCAGGGAAGCTCCTGAAGCCTCTGGAGGTGGGGGGGGGAGGCTGTTTTCATCCTCCCCAGGCTCCTAGAAGGCCTCTGGAGCCTGGGGAGGGTGAAAAAAGCACGCCAAAAGCAAGGGGTCATGCACATAGCATTATGGGTGTGGCACGCCCATGCATGATCACCCTGCACTCCCCCCACTTTTAGCACGCGAGCCAAAAAAGGTTAGCCATCACTGCCATATATTCTATTTTTCGGAGTATAAGACGTACCAAGATTTTGAAGCACAAATTTTTTTTAAAGTTTTTGCACTCTGCAGAGCTCCCAAACCCTCTGCATGCGTCATTTTTTGTGAAAAACGAGACACCTAAAGAGTTTGAGAGGCCTGCAAAGTGCTCCTGGGAGATAGAGGGCCCCCAAATATGAGCAAAAAACAGCCCATTTTTCAACAAAAAGGACCATTTTTTTGCCCCCAAGAAGAGCACACATAGCCTTTAGGAGGCTTGTAGTTGGGGGGGGGCAAAAATGAGCAAAACCCAGTCTGTTTTCCACTCATTTTTGCCCTCCCCAGCTCCCCAGCCTCCTAAAGACTATGCATGCCCTTTTTTGCGAAGGGGGAAGGGTTTCAGGAGGCCAAAAATGCTGTATTCAGTGTATAAGATGCACCCAGATTTTCACCCTCTTTTGTTTTTATTTTTTTATTTTATCAAATTTATACCCCGCCCTTCTCCTTGTTAGGACCCAGGGCGGTGCACAGGCATTATTAAAACCACAATAAAACAATATACATCATTAAAACATATTAAATTATTTAAACCCGTGCTAAAAACCCATTTAAAACCCTGCCTAATTACAATTTATAAATAAAAAGGCAGAAACGGGGGGCTATGCTAGGCCGGCCTGTTGGAATAAAAACGTCTTAAGACGTTGGCGGAAGAGGCGGAGGTCCGAGATAGTACGTAGGTCGGGGAGTAGGTCGTTCCAGAGGGCCGGGCCCGCCACAGAGAAGGCCCTTCCCCTGGGTGTCGCCAACCGGCATTGCCCGGCCAACGGCACCCGGAGAAGACCTTCTCTGTGGGAGCGGATCGGACGAAGGGATGTGGGGGGAAAGGTGCGTCTTATACTCCAAAAAATATCCTCCCAGTTTCCCACAGCAGTGAATGTGGCAGGCCTGATGTGGCAATGCAAAAGATGGCTTCCCAGGCCTGACACCCATGTTGCTTCGGCCGAATCTACCCAGTGTGAAAAGGAAAGTTGTCAGCAGTTTGGGGAGTGACGTCAAGCTCTCCATGCCCACCCAGTCAGCCATGTCCACCCAGTCGGCCACACTCTCAGTGAGTGACGTCAATGTGGCCACACCCACCCTGTCACCCACACCTGCGCCCCCTATTGGATCGGGACGCCCTTCGCACAGTCACTCATGCGCTCGTGACATCCCGACTGGACTATTGTAACTCTCTCTACATGGGGCTCCCCTTGAGGTGCACCCGGAGACTTCAGCTAGTCCAGAATGCAGCCGCGCGAGCAATTATGGGAACCTCAAGGTTTACCCATGTAACACCGCTGTTGCGCGAGCTGCACTGGCTGCCTGTCGTCTTCCGGGTGCGCTTCAAGGTGTTAGTCATCATCTTTAAAGCGCTCCATGGCTCGGGACCTAGCTATCTGCGGGATCGGATCCTGCCTCATACATCCTCATGGCCGATTCACTCCCACAGAGAGGGGCTTCTCCGGGTGCCGTCCACTAGACTTTGTCAGCGGGCGACGCCCAGGGGTAGGGCTCTCTCTGTGGCGGGCCCAGCCCTCTGGAACGACCTTCCCCCCGACATTAGAACGACCACGGACCTCCGCTCCTTCCGTCTAAAATTAAAAACATATCTTTTCTGTCTGGCCGGCCTAGGATAGTCTCTCTGTCTATGGGGTATTATATTTAATTGGGAATGTTATTTTAGTTTAACTTAATTTTAATGGGGATTTTTAGCACAGGTATAGGTTTAATTTGTTTTTAAATGTTTGTATATTTGCTGTTTTTTATTCTTCATGTGCACCGCCCCGAGTCCCTATGGGGAGAGGGAGCGGTCTACAAGTATTAAATATTATTATTATATTAACCACAGCCCTGATGTGACCCTCAATGCAATTGAGTTTGACACCTCTGTGTTAGATGGCGCTTCCATCTAGCATCCCAATCTTTAAATCTTTGCATTTGACTACGAGTAGCTATAGATTGGCAGCATCGCAAGAAATTACAACAAATCATTAACAGTTGATTTTGGCGCCCTTTTATAAAATCTAACCACAAATAATATGTTGGTGTTTTTCAAGCAGATTCTCTTAAAAGAACTAGATGAAGCCCAGGGATGAGAAGAGAAATGTCTTCAAAGAAAACAACAACAAAAGTCCAGTTGGCTCCTGAAAAAGCACCTTTGGTTCAACCATGACCTGGATGACTGAGAATCTGTACAGACTTTTAGGCTTAGAAGCATGTTATCCAAGTATTTCCAATTCTGTGGTCCTTTAGCTCAGGGGTCCCCAACCTTTGCAACTTTAAGTCTGAAGGACTTCAGCTCCCAGAATTCTCCAGCCAGCTTTGCTGGCTGGAGAATTCTGGGAGCTGAAGTCCTTCAGACTTAAAGTTGCAAAGGTTGGAGACCCCTGCTTTAGCTACCCTAAAAGTCAAAAAGATTTTTAAAAAAGACAAATAATTTGAATTTTTAAAGCAAAAATAAACCCACCAGAGCCCACCAGAGTATTTCCTGATTGCTTCAAGTGATCAGTGAATCATGATAGAATTGACTGATTAACAACCATACCTTTAAAAAAAATATTACCTTGCCAATAAGACTGAAGCGTCTATCTCCCGCTCCACCTGTCTCCAATTTACAGAGTTAATGGCAGGACAATGTTTTGGAACAGATGGTAACTTTTTTTTTAAGTTTTATTTGCAGTTTTCTTTTCACACCATACATACTTTATGGACAGTGTATTGACTGGGTCAAATCTTTTTTAAACAACGCTAACAATCATAATTAAGGGATTATATAATAAATCAGGGATGCGGTGGCTCAGTGGCTAAGAAGCTGAGCTTGCCGATCAGAAAGGTTGACAGTTCAGCGGTTCAAATCCCTAGTGTTGCATAATGGAGTGAGCTCCCGTTACTTGTCCCAGCTTCTGCCAACCTAGCAGTTTGAAAGCTTGTAAAAATGCAAGTAGAAAAATAGGAACCACCTTTGGTGGGAAAGTAACAGTCTTCCGTGCGCCTTGGTGTTTAGTCACGCTGGTCACATGACCACGGAGACGTCTTTGGACAGTGCTGGCTCTTCGGCTTTGAAAGGGAGATGAGCACTGCCCCCTAGAGTCAGGAACGACTAGAACATATGTGCGAGGGGAACCTTTACCTTTTAACAATAATAATGCAAACTTTCTGATTGATAAGCTCCGGGTCTTAGCCACTGAGCCACCGCGACCTCTCTGTTAATATAAAATGAAAAAAAAAAATACAAATAGGGAAAATAGTAGTACATCTGTTAACATATATACTATTTTCCCTATTTGTATTTTTCTCATTATCCATCGTCTCTTAACCTTTTCGAAATTCCATCATTTATTGATTTTTAGTCAGCCTTTTATCTCTCTCTCTCGGAATCTTGTAGCTTTTTGATATATACAATACAATACAATACAATAGCAGAGTTGGAAGGGACCTTGTAGGTCTTCTAGTCCAACCCCCTGCGTGGGCAGGAACCTTATACCATTTCAGACAAATGGCTATCTAACATCTTTTTAAAGACTTCCAGGGTTGGGGCATTCACAACTTCTGGAGGCAAGCTGTTCCAGAGGTTAATTGTTCTAACTGTCAGGAAATTTCGCCTCAGTTCTAAGTTGCTTCTCTCCTTGATTAGTTTCCACCCATTGCTTCTTGTCCTGCCCCCAGGTGCCTTGGAGAATAGTTTGACTCCCTCTTCTTTGTGGCAACCCCTGAGATATCGGAACACTGCTATCATGTCTCCCCTGGTCCTTCTCTTCATCAAACTAGACATACCAAGCTCCTGCAACCGTTCTTCATATGTTTTAGTCTCCAGTCCCCTAATCATCTTGGTTGCTCTTCTCTGCACTCTTTCCAGAGTCTCCACGTCTATATTTGTGCCTATGGGATGTTCTAAACAAGAAAGAACAATCAACTTCCTATATCGTTTTACTTAAAGTATAGGGTTTCCTGCTTGAGCAGGGGGGTTAGACTAGAAGACCTCCAAGGTCCCTTCCGACGCTGCTATTCTGGTTTTAAAGTTTCTACAAATCTGGTATCTGGGTGGAGAAACAAATCTCTTTGGAATGGGTGCGTGAAATCAAGCGCAAGAACAAGCTTTGAAGGGCTGCCTTTTTGTGTAAATCTAAGATAGGTCAGAGGAATTTGTTGTCACAATATTTAAGCTGCCACAGATTCAACCTGCCAAATTGTAAATTAGCTCAAGCATCGCGGGAAGTGGTACTTGTGCTCTTCTTCGATTCCAGATGAAACCAGCCCAAAGCAGCAATTCACCCCACAAAACCAATAAATATCAATCATTTAAAACCAATAAATATCAAAGTTTAAAATTATTCCCTGACATAGACTAGGGAATAATTTTAAACTTTGATATTTATTGGTTTTAAATTTATTTATCCAAATGTTAGCACAGATTTAATAATTTAATTGTCTTTTATATTTTGTATTGTATTGTTGGGTTTTTATCTTTCTGTGCACCGCCCTGAGTCCCTTTTAGGTGAAATAGGGCGGTATATAAATCGAATGAATGAATGAATGAATGAATGAATGAATGAATGAATGAACGAACAAACAAAGCAGGGGTGGATTTCAAAAGTTTGGTGAGCGTGGCTAGGTGGGGGGGATGTCGGTGAGCATGGCTAGATGGAGGGGATGTGAATGAGTGGGCATGGCTGTCACTCATACACACTTAGTCACATGACCCCCTCACCAAGCGATGACAACCCAAACGGTGGCGAAAAGTTTTGACTGGGGAGGGAGGGGGGGAATCCAGCCTCACTAAGGGAGCTAAGGGAGTGGCTGCAAACTACCCAGTAAGAAAAAAAAAACAATCTTCATTGAAGAAATATATTTTTTCCCCTTTTTTAATGGTGTGTGCCTGCCAGTCCCAGAGAGGTCCCAGAGATGGGCCGCTTTTGTCAAAAACGGAGGTGTTTTTGCCTCCCCCCCCCCCCGGCCCCCAAGCTTCAGCGGGCTGGGGGAAGGCAAAAACGCCCCCGTTTTTGCGAAAAATGGATGGAAAATGGGCCGTTTTTTGCAAAAACCGAGGCATTTTTGCCTTCCCTCAGCCCTGCTGAAGCCTGCAGAGTGTTTCTGGAAGTTAGGGGGAGGCAAAAACACCTCATTTTTTTGCGAAAAACGGGCCATCTTTGGGAGCTCTCTGGGACTGGTATGTGCACACCATTAAAAAAGGGGGGGAAATAGATTTTTTCAATGAAGATTGTTTTGCGCGTGTACAGAACAGAAAATAAAGATAGCAGCACCCAGGATAGAACTGGTACGGTGATGTGTCTGGCCAAGTTACTACCCATTCGGCCAAACCGGTCTTAACCCACTTCAGCTTACAAGATACTCCTCATATATTTGGAAGAAAATATGCACATGCACCAAAATAAGTGTGTGTAATGAAACATTTTTGAATGTAGCAAAGCTGGACCTTTTGGAAAATACTTTTTGGTTCAGGAATGTTTTGCATTGTCCGCCCCATTCTTTTTTGCTGCTATAGACATTTAACTAAGAAAAGGGAATAGCAGTTTCTACCTTCAGGGTGTTCTGATTGAGGCTTCCTTAACAAGCATGAAGCAGAGTCTGGGTCCCGGCAAAAACTCTTTTATTTACTTTCATTTTATATTCCTTTCATTCACAGTCAGCCAGGCTTGGCAAACTGTCTTTCACAGGAATATTTATCAACACGAACCTTATCTCGCTTGGCGAGCTGCCAGATAACTCGTTTCCAAACACAGGGCAAGGCAACACTGGGCAGAGAGTCTCTTATAGTCACAAATAGAACTTTCCTCTCTTGAAACGACCGAAGGAACGAATTGTTTCCTGCAAAAGCCCCCTCCCCATTCGCTCCTCTTTTGTCTCCTATGGGAGGGGCCAATCACCTCCAAGGTGTGGCTTTACTCCCAAGTCGACCCTGTGGGGAGAGGGTGCGGTTTATAAGCAATAAATTATTATTATTATTCTTAGCTGTTCTTGTCTTCTGGCAGCTCTGCAAATGCGCACACTGGGAACAGGCTCCAGCTGCTCCTCTGCCTCACTGCTGTCTAGCTCCCTCTCTGCCTCTCACACAGAGCCCTTGTCTGAGCTTTCCTTAGCCCCCAGGACTGGCCCATGTTCCTCTCCAACCTCCTCACTGTCCAACTCTGCTATAAACTCTGCTAGCCTGCGGTGGGCCACAACACAGAGTAGCATTTGGGCTGCCTTAAGAAAAATATTAGAGGAAGGAAAGAAGGAAGGAAGGAAGGAAGGAAGGAAGGAAGGAAGGAAGGAAGGAAGGAAGGAAGGAAGGAAGGAAGGACAGGCCACTGAGTCATCTGAAGCAGGGCATCCAACCTTGGCAACTTTAAGCCTTGTTGATTTCAACTCCCAGAATTTCCCCAGCTGGCATGGCCGACTGGGGAATTCTGGGAGTTGAAGTTCACAAGTCTTAAAGTTGCCAACATTGGACACCCCTGATCTAAAAGAAAACCATGTTCTACTTTTCTTATCACAACTCCATGTTCATGGCCAGCTGGAGTGAACCTTGGGACCATCAATTATACAAGAATGTTTTAAATTAAAGAAAGGATCACATGGATCACAGATGGAGAACAATTCTCCACACTGGGTTACGTCTGTGATTTCCTTGCACCGAGGAAATAAACGCAGAGACGTGGAGCAGAAATTTTGGGAGGCCTCTTCAGAGCTGCTTAGTTAATTATTGAGCATGTGTACCACATTCAGCCAACCATGTGCTTCATTTGAACATCTGGAGCAAAGGAGAACCATCATCCTACTACGCTGATACAATAATTAAGTGCCACTGAGTCAGGTTTGATTCCTGATGACTTCGTGGACAAATACCCAACACTTTGACCTGTCTTTTGTAATAGATAGAAATCAGGTGCAAATTCTACAGATGTATAAAATTCTAAATGTGGCTTCTAAATGGAGCAAGACTTCAAATTCAACAGCAAATATGTGTTTTGTGGCACAGGCAGAGCATCTGTTTGTAACTCCTTAAAGCAATGAATCCCAAACCTGAGTAAATCACCCAAAATTGGATAAAAGTGTTTTTCCCCTCTTTCGGTAACAGCGCATAAACTCATTATCGAATCATGATAGGGACATTTAAATTGACTTAATGTGTTCTACCTGTATTGGGTAAGAAGACTTTCTGTTACAATACAATACAATACAGTACAGTGCAATACCGTACAATACAATAAAATACAATAGCAGAGTTGGAAGGGATCTTGGAGGTCTTCTAGTCCAACCCCCTGCCTAGGCAGGAAACCCTACACCATTTCAGACAAATGGCTATCCAACATCTTCTTAAAGACTTCCAGTGTTGGGGCATTCACAACTTCTGGAGGCAACTTCTGTTCCACTGATTAATTGTTCTAACTGTCAGGAAGTTTCTTCTCAGTTCTAAGTTGCTTCTCTCCTTGATTAGTTTCCACCCATTGCTTCTTGTTCTGCCCTCAGGTGCTTTGGAGAATAGTTTGACTCCCTCTTCTTTGTGGCAACCCCTATTGGAACACTGCTATCATGTCTCCCCTAGTCCTTCTTTTCATTAAACTAGACATACCCAGTTCCTGCATCCGTTCTTCATGTGTTTTAGTCTCCAGTCCCCTAATCCTCTTTGTTGCTCTTCTCTGCACTCTTTCTACATCATGGCAACCAAAATTGAATGCAGGATTCCAAGTGTGGACTTACCAAGGCATTATAAAGTGGAATTAACACTTCACGTGATAAGGTGATAATGAATGTTTGAGAAATACTATTAAAATAAACCCTTCTTCGGGGGATAAGGAACTGCAAAGAATATGACCCATGGTTGCACAATGGTCAGAGTGCAGTACCACAGGCTACTTCTGCTGCCTGCCGGCTGCCTGCAATTTGGCAGTTCGAATCTCACCAGGCTCAAGGTTGACTCAGCCTTCCATCGTTCCGTGGTGGGTAAAATGAGGACCCAAATTATTAGGGGAAATGCTGACTCTGTAAACCGCTTAGAGATGGCTGTAAGGCCCTGTGAAGCGTAAGTGTAAGAAGATGTTGGATAGCCATTTGTCTGAAATGGTATAGGGTTTCCTCCCTAGGCAGGGGGTTGGACTAGAAGACCTCCAAGGTCCCTTCCAACTCTGCTATTGTATTGTATTGTAATTGCTATTGCTAAGCAACTGCAAGAACAAAGTATGTTTATTTTAAAAACGATTGGGGACAGGGGGCTTAGCTGCCTTATTTTGCACCGATTGATCAGAAGCATCAAACTGGGGCCAAAGAAGGCAGCTCATCTATTAGTTTGGAAGGGGTTAAGTCTCGTGAACAGCCATCCCACGTAGAGGCATTTTTATATTCGCGACATTTTTACGACACTGTGAGCAAATCAAGGCAATGATTCCCAAAACCAATCAGCTCAGGAAATGGTGCAGCTGCTGTACCAGACATAGCTGGGGACACAGATTTCCTTACCGTCGCTGCTCCCTGGAGATGCAGACCCAGCCAAGATGAAGGAATGCGCCAAAAAGCTGCACCTGATCTTTCAGCAAAATGCAACCCCATTTATGTAATGTTTCATGACACCCATTGGAGTTTTTTTCTCCGAAGAGAATGATTTGTTCTCCTGGGCATGTATGTTTTCTGTCTCCTCTGCTCAAAAATCTACCCACTCAATGTGGTTAGATAGGACATTTGATTGCCTCGACTTACAACCATTCGTTTACAGACAGTTCAAAGCAGTGGTGGAATTCAAATTTTTTTACTACCAGTTCTGTGGGCGTGGCTTGGTGAGCGTGGCAGGGGAAGGATACTGCAATAACCCCATTCCCTCCACACTCCTGGGGGAAGGATACTGCAAAATCCCCATTCCCTCCCTACTCCAAGGGAAGGATACTGCAAAATCCCCATTCCCTCACCTCTCCTGGGGGAAGGATACTGCAAAATCTCCATTCCCTCCCCACTCCAGGGGAAGGATACTGCAAAATCTCCATTCCCTCACCTCTCCTGGGGGAAGGATACTGAAAAATCTTCATTCCCTCCCCACTCCAGGGGAAGGATACTGCAAAATCCCCATTCCCTCACCTCTCTTGGGGGAAGGATACTGCAAAATCTCCTTTCCCTCCCCACTCCAGGGGAAGGATACTGCAAAATCCCCATTCCCTCCCCACTCCAGGGGAAGGATACTGCAAAATCCCCATTCCCTCACCTCTCCTGGGGGAAGGATACTGCAAAATCTCCATTCCCTCCCCACTCCAGGGGAAGGATACTGCAAAATCCCCATTCCCTCACCTCTCTTGGGGGAAGGATACTGCAAAATCTCCTTTCCCTCCCCACTCCAGGGGAAGGATACTGCAAAATCCCCATTCCCTCCCCACTCCAGGGGAAGGATACTGCAAAATCCCCATTCCCTCACCTCTCCTGGGGGAAGGATACTGCAAAATCTCCATTCCCTCCCCACTCCAGGGGAAGGATACTGCAAAATCCCCATTCCCTCACCTCTCCTGCGGGAAGGATACTGCAAAATCTCCATTCCCTCCCCACTCCAGGGGAAGGATACTGCAATAGCCCCATTCCCTCCCCACTCCTGAGGGAAGGATACTGCAAAATCTCCATTCCCTCCCTATTCTGAGGCCAGCCAGAGGTGGTATTTGCGGGTTCTCCGAACTACTCAAAATTTCTGCTACCGGTTCTCCAGAACCTGTCAGAACCTGCTGGATTTTACTCTTGATTTTAATCTTTTGGGCAGCTGGGACCGGTTCTGTGGAGAGAGATTTTTTTCCAAGGACCTGAGGGGGTTGTGGTTTCGTGTGTTGCCTGCATCCCACAGATGGGGCTTTGCTTGTTTCCACGGCCCGGTTTCTGGCATGCCGCAGACATGCCCGTTTATGGACCAGGGTTTGGAGACCCTATCCTACAGCTTTGGAGTTCTTCTAAACTTCTTTTTGGCTTGTCTGTTTGCCGAAAATAAGTGGATGCCCAGAAAATGAGCTCTCTTTTAGAATATGGGAAGATAATTTGCTTTTAAAAAAAAAACCTATTTGAGGGCAAACTATTTGAGAACATATCCTAAAAGGAAGACAGATTAGCTTTCAAGATGTGAAGAAGTAAGAACTGCCGGATAACAGATGATTCCAGCCACAAAGAGAATTTATCCATTTAAGGAAGGTATTAAGACCTACTTAAGTAGTGTGTGGCTCACTCATCTAAATCTTTTAGTGTGACCAAGCGGTAAAGTGCTGCTTCCTTCATTTGGGGGCAATGTTTGATAGCACAACTCTGGATAATTAAGGCTCCTGGGACGGGATTAATGTGCCAATCACATCTGTCATAGGATAATGATTCATCTGCCTTTAAGCCACACTGTTCTGTTGTTATCACTTCCTAACCTTACTTCAAAGAGTACGTCTCTGCTCCAAGCTTGCCATTTTTAAACTCTTGCACTGGAATTAAGAGAAGCTGCACTTTAATAGGCTGAGAAGCCCATAGCCTGATCCCGGTTGCGTTTACCAAAAGGAAGTGGACAATTAATAAACCAGATTTAGTGTGTACTACAGGTATAATCTTCCACTTACAACCACAACAGGGACCAGAGTTTCATTGCTAAAGTAAGCAACGCGATTGTTAAGGGAGTCATCCCTCATTTTGCAACCTTTTCTGCCACAAATTGTAAAGCAAAATCGTGGCAGCTGCTAAGTGAATAATGCTGTCGTTAAGCAGATCCAGTTTCGCCCATTAAACTTTGCTCGTCAGAAGCTGGCTAGGAAGACCACAAACGGGAATCCCATGAGCTTGGAGTGCTACAACCATCACAAATATATGCCAGTTGCCAAGTCCCCCGATTTTGATCATGTGACCATGGGGATACTGCAATGGTTATTAAGTGCAAGGATAGATTTTAACAATGGTCGGTTCCTACTGGTTCGGATCGGTTCAGCCAAACCGGTAGTGGTTTGGTGGCCTGGCTCGCGGGAACCGGTAGCAACCGAGGCCTGCCACGCCCTTGAACCGGTTCTCCAGACGGTGTCGTAGGCGCCGCCATCTTGTTTTTCAGTTCTGCGCATGTGCAGAACAATTTTAATTGCACTGTGCAGCATGCACACAAGCGAACCGGTAGTTGTAAGTTACTTTTTTCAATGTTATTGTACCTTTGAATGGTTGCTAAATAAATGGTTGTAAGTCAAGGACAGAGGTGGGTTGCAGGAGGTACGCCCCGGTGCGGGCGTACCAGAGCCTGCCTGGAGCACCAGGTACGGTTCCGGTATGGTGCTCCGGAGGGCACACCCACCCACCCGAGCTCCTTACCTGTCCTTTAAAGCAGGGGTCCCCAACCTTTTTGGCACCAGGGACTGGTTTCATGTAAAAAAAATTCCGCGGACCGGTGGGAGCCTCCAGCGGGTGAGTCAAGTCATGTGGGCCGTGCGTACGTTCAGCGGTCATGTGGAACCCGAGGCGAGAACCCGCATCTCGTGGGAACGCGACCCAGGGAGGGCACCTTGCGTGCAACCGTGTGGGAAAGCTGCCAGGGATTCCGGATGAAGGATCCTCAGCTGGAGCAGGGAAGGACGGGCTGTGTCCTGGGCAGGAGGGCCTGGCAGCCCCTTCCTCCCGCGCAGGGCTGGGTGGTGCTCCAAACCCGCCCCCAATGCACACCATTGCCCTCGTCCTGCCCCCAAGGAGCGCCCCGGCCAGCCGCCACAATAGGAGAGCGTTTGCTACACTTTCCTAAGAGTTGCGCTACACTCTTCGCCGCTCACTCCACCCGGTTACTATCAGGCCATGGACCGGCACCGGTCTGCGGCCCGGGGGTTGGGGACCCCTGCTTTAAAGCCTTCGGTGCTTCCACGCACGCACATGGTGCGTACGCCTGCGCAACGTTCCACCGAGCAGCTGGAGCATCGCGGAGGCATCGCACGCGTCCATGTGGTTGGAACGGGATCTGGAACCCACCACTGGTCAAGGACTACCTGTATAGTTGCACTCCAAGCTTCCCGGCTTTAAAATTGCTATCTGTCAGAATCTGGCTGTCCTCCTGGACATATTGCATGCTATGTACTCAGCCTGCTAAGCTTCCTTTACTATTTACTATTTGAGCCACAAGCTCCCTCATTTGACAATTTGCATAACAAATATTGTGAAACCTGAGCTGAAACCATGGAGAAAGCTCTCAAGAATTCCTACAGAAGCAGATCAAAAAGCAAACTTTGGTGTGTGTGTGGGGGGGTGTTATTGAGAATTCAGGTGACCTCAAGAAGATCTTCTGTAAGTATTTAATACTAGACAACATAATGTCAGACTGTTCCTGGTGTAGGAAGCCCATCTCCATCCTAGAGAATGAAATATCTGGGGGAATATGAAGAGGCAAAATATTATATTTCCCTAAAGGAGAAATGGAGAAGCATGCTCTTAAAGGCAGAAAGCAGCCCCAATTTCCTGCATAGTAAAACAGCTTCCAGCAAATGCCTGAAAATTTTATAGATGGAGATTTGGGGCCCATTAAGAACTTACAAACAGAGTATTAAGATGTGTAAAGGCATAGAGAAGATGTAAGGGAAACTAGGGATGCTATAGTGCCCACCACCAATCTATCTTCCCCTTCTATCCCACAGTGGGAAGCCCCCCCCAAGAATGAAATATTTTGAGGAATATTAAAAGAGGCAGGATATTATATTTTCCCATAGAAGAAATGGAATTCCTGCCATAGGAAAACAGCCTCAAGCAGAAGCTTCAAGTCTTTAGAGATGAATATTTTGTACCTGGGCCAATCCATTCATAAACAAAACGCCTTCAGCCACGAGCTCCCACAAAAGGCTGGAACTGATGGGATTAAGAACTTACACTCCCGCCACCCAAATTCTAAGGACAGGACAGGATCTTTAGGACACAATAGGATTTACCCACCAGCTAATGCAAAAGACAGCAAGGCTCACTACATTGCACAACCTCCTGGAGCATCTCAATCACCAAATCCCAGAACCCTATAACGATCCATTCACTCTCTCAGCCATTTTGTCAGCCACCCTAGAAACATGCTGCTGTCACAGAAGTTCCTGGAAACCAAATAAACAGAGACCTGCTTTCCTCGTAGCCAGCCTCCATTTTATTTCCAGCATTTTTCTCCCAGCTTGGAATAGGAGTAGATTTTCCCCCCCTACATCACCCAGATGTGTCCTTATGGGTCCTCTGAGGCACCCTGCTTAATGACTACAACAAGGAGAGGAGGGGATAGAATAGAATAGAATAGAATAGAATAGAATAGAATAGAATAGAATAGAATAGCAATAAGAATCTGTCAAAAACAGATCATGCCAGACGAATCTAATTGCATTCTTTGACAAAGTAACAAAATCAGTGGACCAGAGGAATGCTGTTGATATAATTTACCTGGACTTCAGTAAGGCATTTGATAAAGTAGACCATAACCTACTATTAGATAAAGTAGAAAATTGTGGGTTAGACAGCAGCACCACCAAATGGATTCGCAACTGGCTGACCAACCGCACTCAACGTGTAGTCCTCAATGGAACTGCATCTACATGGAAGGAAGTATGCAGTGGAGTCCCCCAAGGCTCTGTTTTAGGCCCAGTACTCTTTAACATCTTCATCAACGATTTGGATGAGGGGATAAATGGGGAACTCATCAAATTCGCAGACGACACCAAGCTGGCAGGAATAGCCAACACTCCAGAAGATAGGCTTAAGATACAGAAGGATCTAGACAAACTTGAACATTGGGCACTGTCTAATAAAATGAAATTCAATTGTGAAAAAAGTAAGGTCCTACATATAGGCAAGAAAAACCAAATGCACAAGTACAGTATAGGTGGTACCTTGCTCAATAGTAGCAACTGTGAGAGGGATCTCGGAATCCTAGTGGACAACCATTTAAATATGAGCCAGCAGTGTGCAGCAGCTGCCAAAAAAGCCAACACAGTTCTAGGCTGCATCAACAGAGGGATAGAATCTAGATCGCGTGAAGTGTTAATGCCACTGTATAGTGCCTTGGTAAGGCCACACTTGGAATACTGCATACAGTTTTGGTCGCCACGGTGTAGAAAAGACGTGGAGACTCTGGAAAGAGTGCAAAGAAGAGCAACCAAGATGATTAGAGGACTGGAGACTAAGACATATGAAGAACGGCTGCAGGAGCTGGGTATGTCTAGTTTGATGAAGAGAAGGACCAGGGGAGACATGATAGCAGTGTTCCGATATCTCAGAGGGTGCCACAAAGAAGAGGGAGTCAAACTTTTCTCCAAGGCACCTGGGGGCAGGACAAGGAGCAATGGGTGGAAACTAACCAAGGAGAGAAGCAACTTAGAACTAAGGAGAAATTTCCTAACAGTAAGAACAATTAACCTCTGGAACAGCTTGCCTCCAGCAGTTGTGAATGCCCCAACCCTGGAAGTCTTTAAAAAGATGTTAGACAGCCATTTGTCTGAAATGGTATAAGGTTCCTGCCCATGCAGGGGGTTGGACTAGAAGACCTACAAGGTCCCTTCCAACTCTGCTATTGTATTGTAAGAATAGAATAGAATAGAATAGAATTCTTTATTGACCAAGTGTGATTGGACACACAAGGAATTTATCTTTGGTGCATATGCTCTAAGTGTACATAAGGAGAATAAAATACATTCATCACAAATTAAAAAGATACAACACATAGTAATAATAATAATCTTTATTGTCATTGCACTAAAATTACAATGAAATCGGTTAGTGATAATCAAGGTTACTTATATGCTATCAAATCGTACTAGGAAACAAATTAAAACAATATAAATTGTAAAGATATAAGCAACATGGTTATAGTCATAAGTGGGGAGAGGTAGATACTAGGAAAGAAGAGAATAATAATACTAATAAATTCTTAGTACATTACTGACAGTGTTGTGGGAATTAGTTGTTAAGCAGAGTGATGGCATTCAGGAAAAAACTGTCCTTGCTTAATCATTAAGCAATGCAATCATATAGGGCAGCGATGTTGAACCTTTTTAGGCTCGCGTGCCATAAGGGGGGAGCGAAGGGAGGTTGTGCGCCGGCATGCCACACCCATAACGCCCCCCCAGTGCGCATGTGCGCATGACAGGCACTCCCCCCCTCCCATTTTTACATGCTTTTTTGCCCTCCCTGGGCTCCAGGGGCTTTATAGGAACCTGGGGAGGGCGAAAACAGCCCCCCCTGCCTCTCCAGAGGACTAAAAATGGCCCTACGAGCAAACCAGAAGTCACTTTTTAGTGACTTCCGGTCGTTTTTAGTCCTCCAGAGCAGGGGTCTCCAACCTTTGCAACTTTAAGTCTGAAGGACTTCAGCTCCCAGAATTCTCCAGCCAGCAAAGCTTCCCACTGTGGGATAGAAGGGGAAGGGGGGGGGGGCTTCCCACTGTGGGATAGAAGGGGAAGATAGACTGGTGGTGGGCACTCAGTTTCCCTTACATCTTCTCTATGCCTTTACACATCTTAATACTCTGACTGTAAGTTCTTAATGGGCTCAAAATCTTCATCTATAAAAATTTCAGGCATTTGCTGGAAGCTGTTTTACTATGCAGGAAATTGGGGCTGCTTTCTGCCTTTAAGAGCATGCTTCTCCATTTCTCCTTTAGGGAAATATAATATTTTGCCTCTTCATATTCTGGGAGCTGAAGTCCTTCAGACTTAAAGTTGCAAAGGTTGGAGACCCCTGCTCCAGAGGTTTCAGGAAAGCTCCTGAAGCCTTCGGAGGGTTCCAGGGTGGCAGGGGGGGGTCTGTTTTCGCCCTCCCCAGGCTCCTATAAAGCCTGGGGAGGGTGAAAAATGGTTTTAAAAATGGCTCAATCAGCTGACAGGGCAACGCCTCACATGCCCTGCCAAATGGCTCCGCGTGCCACCTGTGGCACGCATGCCATAGGTTCGCCATCACTGATATAGGTGCCTCCCTTAATGACCGCTGCGAATTATTACCATAATTCTGGACTCAGTTGTGTCTGTAAATCGAGGCGTACCTATACCTGTTCGGTAGTTGAATTTTGCACGTTGAATATTTGTTGTGCTGCAACTCTTGTTTTTATTGCACCGGTACCAACAGGTGCACTTTTTTGCAAGTTGCCTAGCCACAGAAATACCTTTAAATAAGTAAACAAATCAGCGCTTTCCCTGCATTTAAAAAATTACAACGACACGTTTCATCCTGAACAATAGAAAACCACAATGCAACATGTCCCTGGAATTAAAAACAGCAGCAACAGTTCATGCGCTTCATACATAAACTATTTCACTTCAGGCAAAAGATTCAACCAGCCCACATCAAACATCCAGTAAACGCTGTTGATTTTCTACAAATTTAAACAAGTCAATTATTCATGGAAAGATTGCTTTTCAGCCTTTCTGTGAAAAATTCAAGCGAGGTTTAATTTCTATCTAAAAGAGAATTTTGTCATCAAGGAAAAAAAACTTGCATCTTAATCTTTTCTGGGGATTTTTTTCGCTTCCAGATATGAAACTGCTGTTATTGTTTTGTTCCGCCTTTGTTTCCCCCCCCCCCTCGCTGCTGCTTTTCTCCTCCTGACATGAAACCAGATTTTAATGTATTTTCCCCCTTTGCACCATTTTCAAAGCAGTAGGATGGCAAGTGGAACAGAGATGGATATTTTTTTGGCATATGCCTATGCATCATGTCGGAGGTAGGGTATGTTTAAACAAAGGGTTGCAAAATGCTTCTGGTTTGGAAGAAGAAACGGTGATAAAAGTTGCCAAAAGTTTCTAAGCCTCAAAATCTTCATTAGGATAGGATAGGAGGGGAGGGGAGGGGAGGGGAGGGGAGAGGAGAGGAGAGGAGAGGAGAGGAGAGGAGAGGAGAGAAGAGAAGAGAAGAGAAGAGAAGAGAAGAGAAGAGAAGAGAAGAGAAGAGAATGGGACCTTGGTGGTTTTCTAGTCCAACCCCCTGCTCAGGCAGGAACCCCTATAGCAGTGATGGCTAACCTTTTGTGCGCACATGCGCCAGCACCCATAATGCAATGCATGTGACACGCCCCCAGCGCATGCATGTACGACCCTCCCACATGCCCCATTTTGGGCCTAGTAGGCCTCTCTGCAGGCTCCTGGGGCCAAAAATGGGCTGCAGGAGGGTGCCAAAAAACCCCGCACTCATCCCACCTCCCACGCATGCTCAGACGACGCTCCCACCCCATACTTGCACGCACCACCCCCTGTGCATGCACGCACCACCCCCTGTGCATGCACGCACCACCCCCTGTGCATGCACGCACCACCCCCTGTGCATGCATGCGTACCTCACAGATGTGCCCTTTCCCCCGCGCATACCGGGCAGAGACCCAAAAATCACTTAGCCGGTGGGTGGTGCACATACAATGCACTGTGGAGCTGAACTGGGGCGATGGCTAGTGCGCCCACAGAGAAGGCTTTGCATGCTATCTATGACAGGTGTGCCATAGGTTCACCATCATGGCCCTATAGCAATTCAGACAAATGGTTATCCAATCTGTTCTTTAAAAATCCCAGTGTTGGAGCATTCACAAATTCTGGAGGCAAGTTGTTCCACTGACTAATTATTCTAACTGTTAGGAAAATTTTCCTTAGTTCTAGGTTGCTTCTCTCCTTGATTAGTTTCCACCCATTGCTTCTTGTCCTGCCCTATAAAAGCTCAGTGGGGCTCTAAATCAAGGAAGAAATGGCTTGAAATTGTGTAATGCAAGTTATGTTTTGCAGGATCTGGATCATTTCCTCAGCAAAAGTGCAAGATACCACCCTGGAGGCCCTTCCTAGCGCATTGTGTGCCACTGTAGCTGCTCATGCTGTTGTGAGTCAACACAGAAGGAGCTTGGAATTTATTTGCACACTTTTTACTCTTCCTAATTATGCAATGCAAAACTTCTTCTCTGAAACGATGCAGATGTGAAGTCCCACAAAATACCGTATTTTTCAGATGCACATTTTTCCCTCAAAAAAGAGGCTGAAAATTTGGGTGCGTCTTATACACTGAATACAGCACTTTTTTAACCACCCAGAAACCCAGCCCCCTTCACCAAAACGGCCGTGCATAGCCTTTAGGAGGCTTTCAGAGTAATCCTGGGGGCTGGGGAGGGCAGAAATGAGCGAAAAATGAGCCGTTTTTTGCTCAATTTCGCCTCCCCCACCAGCCCTCAGGAGCACTCTATAAGCCTCCTAAAGGCTATGCCTGCCCTTTTTTTGACAAAAAAAAATGTGCTGTTTTTGGGAGGTTTGCAGAATGCAAATGCTTTTTTTTAAATTTACCTCTTCAAAATCTTGGTGCGTCTTATACTCCAGTGCATCTTATACTCTAAAAAATATGGTAATCATCTTGGCCTTGGCCATCATTTCTTTTTGATAAGAAACGGTCAACGACAGAAAACAATTTACATGCAGAAGAACAGGGCTCCCCAACCTTTTGGGGAGCAGGAAACGGGCTGGTGGAAGATAATTTTTCCTCGGACCAGGAAGAGGAAGAGGAAGCGTGCATCCTACGTATGCGCACTTTACAGTAGGGTTCGCCTGCTCGTCTCTCACCTCCAGCTGTGTGGCCCAGTTCCCAACAGACCATGGAACAATACTGATCCACGGCCCAGGGGTTGGCAAAGCGACCGGTTGTAAGTCAAGGACTACTACCTGCATCCAAATCGTAAACCTGGAAACGAGGAAGGAGCTTGACAGAGCCAGGAGCAACGGCTTGGCTGGGCTCCCGTACTGGGCACAAAGCAGGCTGCCTCAATTGATCTAATGATGCATTTCAAAAGATGAGTCAGCAAAGTGGCAGGTGGCAGCCCACAGGCCAGGAGGCAGTTAAACTAGTTTTGCCAGCAAGCCTTGGTTTGCAGGAAGAAACCTTGGAGACTGAATTTCCACCTTTCGCTCGCTGGGGGTTTATTGCAATTTGGCCCTGCGCAGGGGGAAAAGCTACAAGTTTCCCCCTCTTCCTTTGCCTACTCCAGGGATGTCCAAACTTGGGAACTTTAAGACTTGTGGACTTCAACTCTCAGAATTCCCCAGCCAGCTATGCTGGCTGGGAAATTCTGGGAGTTAAGTCCACAAGTCTTAAAGTTCCCAAGTTTGGACATCCCTGGCCTACTCTCTGGTTACAACACCTTTTTGAATTATCTACTTGCCAACCCTATTAGTCAAACGGTATCTTCCCCTCCCTGCCTGCCTCTTTTCTCTTTCAAGGTAAGGTTGTATTGCTGAATCTATTGTACCTATAACTTATATTAAATTATGGTCGTAAGTCAAGGAACGCCTGTAGTCCGTTCATTTGAATGTTCACCTTGAAGTGACGGCAAACATAGGGCACCTGTGCCAAAGGTGACATGCCAGCCTTCATCTGTAGGAAGTGAGCCCCCACCCCTCTCCCAAGAAAAATGAAATATCCTGGGAAATATTGAAAAGGCAGAATATTATATTTCCCTGGATAAGAAATGGAGAAACATGTTTTTAGGCAGGAAACAGACTCACTCTAAATAGCCCCCAACTTTCTCAGTGGACCAATAGGGGCCCTGAGTTAGTTTACTCTGAATAACAAAGATAGGATTAGCCTGTTACAGAAACTCACCACATGGCATCTGGGAACTCAACCAAGCTTGGGATTCAAAAAGACACACAATCTACAAAGTTAGCTAAGACACCTCCCCCCCCCCCCGCCCCTTGGAGTATGACAACCAATCAGAATACATTTCTTACACAGGTACAGGAAACAGAGGGGTGGGGCCGAACAGAGTATAAAAAACCCAGCAAGCCCCTTCTTCTCCCTCTTTTTCTTCTTCACCCAACATCAGGAAGCATGTGATCCCTTTTTCCCTCAGGACCTCAAGCCATGTGAGCCTGTCCACCATTAAACCATCTTTCCAAGCAGCCTCCATGTTTCCAAGTGTCTTTTCCCCCACTTAGAGCTGAACCCAGATTCTTCCAACACACCAACATTCAATAACTATTTTTGAAAGCACACCTCCTTTCCGCGGTATTTTCAGAGACCGTGGAAGCCGCGTGAGAATGGGGTGTATGTGGCACAACGAATCAGGACCACGGGATCCAGATAAGATGATTTCAAAGCACCTGCCCTCAGGTGCTTTTCTCCAAAGCACCTGAGGGCAGAACAAGAAGCAATGGTGGAAACTAATCCAGGAGAGAAGCAACTTAGAACTGAGGAGAAATTTCCTGACAGTTAGAACAATTAACCAGAGGAACAGCTTGCCTCCAGAAGTTGTGAATGCCCCAACACTGGAAGTCTTTAAGAAGATGTTGGACAGGCATTTGTCTGAAATGGCATAGGGCTTCCTGCCTAGGCAGGGAGTTGGACTAGATGGCCTCCAAGGTCCCTTCCAACTCTGCTATTGTATTGTATTATTGTATTGATTTATTGATTATATACCTAGTCGCAAGAAGCTAGTCAACTAATGGTCAGCACTAAATTGGCCCTAGATAAGCGTCAATGGAATTGGAGAGGGGTTGGACTTAAGACAGTTTGTGGGAATGTAATGATTCCAGACTAATGACTTGCTTGACTCCACCCCTGCTCTGCCTGCTCTTCTCCTATACAAGGTCCATCGAGGGAAAAAGAGCATTGCCTGAACATAAGTTGCACAACATAAGATCCAGGAGAGTGCTGGGCTACTGAATTATTCTCCAAGACTCATGCTCACTTGGGAAAAAACATCTTGAGTGGCAGTCTGGCACTAGGGCAGAAGTCAACGCTGAGGCCTTTGCTTCAGGCTCATTCAAGGAAGCCTAGATGGTTGAGGAGATAGAGAATTGTTTCTCTTTGGTTTGGGGGACGCGGTGATTGTGACACACCAGCAAAGTCAACTTATTTTATTTTTATTTTTTTACACGCAGATTCCAAAGGATTCACCATCTCTGTTCTAGACTTCAATGGGCTTTCTGCTATTTAGATGATAGCCAAGATGCTGAGCTTGTCGATCAGAAAGGTCAGCACTTTGGCAGTTCGAATCCCTAGCGCCGCGTAATGGAGTGAGCTCCTGTTACTTGTCTCTGCTTCTGACAACCTAGCAGTTCGGAAGCACGTAAAAATACAAGCAGAAAAATAGAGACCGCCTTTGGTGAGAAGGGAACAGCATTCTGTGCGCCTTAGGCATTTAGTCATGCCGGCCACATGACCATGGAGACGTATTCGGACAGCGCTGTCTCTTCGGCTTTGAAATGGAAATGAGCGCTGCCCCCTAGAGTCGGGAACGACTAGCACATATGTGCAAGGGGAGCCTTTACCTTTTTATGATGTTTCAATACAGATTGTCCTTGCTTAATGCCTGCCCAGTTTAGCAACTTTTCCAAGTTATGAAAAAGTAAGACTTACAACCAGTCCTCAGATTTATGACTGTCACAGCATCTCCATGGTCAGGGGCTCAAGGTTCGAGCACTTCGCAACCAGTAGATTTTAATAGCATCCCCACCATTTGCACACTTTGCATCCTGTTTCCAAGCAGCCAAGTCAACGGAGGAGGCAACAGAACAATCAGAGGTCACAATCATGTAATGTCTTGTGTAATAGTGGGGCGGAAGTGAGGATTTAAGTCCATTGGGGTCACGGGATTTCTCATTTAATGATTCCATCTTTAGCAGTAGAATTGCCAGGCCCAGGTATGGTTGCTAAGCAAAGACTGCTTGTTTTTTCCTTGTCAAATGTGGGTTTAGTTGCAAATATATGTGTGTGATTATACACTGGTGCATAAACCAGTCCACAAAATTGCAACCAAAATACCAGGAAAAGTCGAATGCTCTGGAAAACAGCATTTAGAAACTTGTTTTTCACGTACGTCAAATTCTCCGGAAGTATTAGAATTGTTTGTCTCCCACTCTACTGATAATGTTTAGCTTGAAAACTGCGACGTACGATAATCGGTAGCAGTTTCCAGACATGGTGATTATCTACCTACCAGAAATGTGTGCTGTGATAGGCAGGAAGCTACCAACTTTTACGTCAACACTTAAAAGCCTGTGATTTTTGTAAAAGAAAGAAAACCGTGAAATCTGGTCCGTGGATAAGCTGAACCCAATTTTGGCATGTATTTTGGAGTAAAAGTTCTTAGCTTATATGCGAGTACAGTGGTACCTCGGTTCACGAACGCCTCTGTTCACAACCAATTCGGTTTACGAACAGAAATTTTCCTCAAAATGTGCTCCGGTTCACGAACTCCGTTTCGGTTCACGAACAGAAAAGTTCGTAAAAATATGCTCCGGTTCACGAACTCCGCTTCTGTTCACGAACTCCGCCTCGGTTCACGAACAGAAAAGTTCACGAACAGAAAAGTTCATAAAAATATGGTTCACGAACTCGGCCTCGGTTCACAACCAATTTGGTTCGCGACCAGAGTCAGTTCAAAAATTAAAACCAAAAAAAAGATCAGAATGGATTAACTGGATTTACATTAAACCCTATGGGAAACTGTGCCTCGGTTCACAACCAATTCGGTTCGCGACCAGAGTCAGTTCAAAAATTAAAACCAAAAAAAAGATCAGAACGGATTAACTGGATTTACATTAAACCCTATGGGAAACTGTGCCTCGGTTCACAACCAATTCGGTTCGCGACCAGAGTCAGTTCACGAATTAAGTTCGTGAATCGAGGTACCACTGTATACAGTATTGGTGGCACAGTGGTCAGAATGCAGCCCTGCAGGCTGACTCTGCTCACTGCCAGGAGTTCAATTCCTGCATCAACCTTGAGTCAGTCAGAATTGAATTGCTGAACTGCTGGCAGCCAGCAGTCAACAGAAGTAGCCTGCAGTACTGCATTCTAACCACTGCGCCACAATGTCTCTTGGCACCTCAACACTCCCTCCTTCCTATCTCTCCCCATCTCTGCATCCACTGCCTACCCTGCCATTATCCATTGGCCTTTGCCAATGGATAATGGTGGTGTAGGCAGTAGAGGGTGCACCTGGTCAGGGGGATCTTGTTCATGCCCCTGACCAGGTGCACCTGGCGGCAGCAATTTCTGATCTTTTGCGAGACCTTGCATCACTTCTATTGCTGCTTCACAAGACTTTCACAGAGATGTCACTTGTGAATACTGAATGCTAGATTAATACTTAACACTAAATACTAAGCTAACAGTCACAGAATGGATCCCACTTGATAAAAAGCATCCACGAAAGAGCCTTAAAACAAGGCGGAATGACCACATCAAGCAGAATTGCAGGCCCAACGCAGACTGGTGGGAGCCGAGACCAGGGGGTGAATTGAGTCACGTGGGCCGCGCACGCGTTCGGCGGTCACGTGGAACCTGAGGCTCACTCCAGCCCGGTTACTATCAAGCCACGGACCGGCACCTGTCCGCGGCCCGGGGGTTGGGGACCCCTGCTCCAGAGCCTTCAGGAGCCTCCAGAGCCTGGGGAGGACATTTTCACCCTCCTGGAGGATTGAGGAAAGCCTCCGGAGCCTGGGTAAAGACCCTCCCCCACCGACTAGGCCATGCTCACCATGGCCACACCCACTCAGCAACCAGGCAGAGGACCCATTGCTAAACTTTTTGAAGCCCACCCCTGCAATGCCACAATAATTAAGGTATCAAAGGGGCAGGAGCTGCTCTATGGCTAACATGGAAATAACTAATAATGAATTTAATGGAAATAAAGTTATGGAAATAAATAATAATGAATTGCGGAGACACATAGTGTGGTGGGAAAACACCACAAATTTTCTATCCCTCATGTCCAGATTTACCTACCGTATTTTTCAGAGTATAAGACGCATCTTTTTCACTCAAAAAAGAAGGTGAAAATCTGGGTGTGTCTTATACACTGAATACAGCATTTTTTGCTCCTGAAACTCCGTACCCCTTCACCAAAATGGCCATGCAAAGCCTTATGGAGGCTTCCAGAGTGCTCCTGGGGGCTGAGGAGGGCAGAAATGAGTAAAAAACAGCCTGTTTTTTGCAACCCCAGCTCCCAGCAGCACTCTATAAGCTTCCTAAAGACTGTCCATGCCCTTTTTTTGATGAAAAGCGGGGCCTATTTTTGCAAAAAAAACAGGCCATTTTTGGTTGCTCATTGGAGGGGCACCCCCAGGAGCACTCTACAAACCTCCTAAGAGCTATTCATGGGCCATTTTGGGGAGGTTTGCAGAGTGCAAAACCTTTTTTAAAAAAATGTTCCTCTTCAAAATCTTGCTGCGTCTTATACTCCGATGTGTCTTATACTCTGAAAAATACGGTAAATAGCCTTAGGATGGACATTATCGTCTAAAAAGATGCCTTTTCCACAAGACCACTAAAATCCACATTTAAATCTCATCATGTGCTGAATCATATTTCTGAGCGTCTTAGTCAGCAAGACCAGGAGATATCAACTAGAAAAACAGGATGTGGCTGTCCCCAATACCCCGGCATCAGCCATGTCCCATCAAATTATGTACTCAACAATGCATGATGCAGGCAAATTAGAGCCAGTTCCACCACTTCCCACACAAGTGGCTGGAGCTGCTTCTCTGACACTTGAAGCTGTGCTGAAAGCTACTCATTAAATGCTACGAACAAGCCAAGTTTCTCAGATTATTCTGCTACCACCACCCTTAAAAAAAAAAAAACACAGTTAAATTCGAGAGAAGTCATGATTTTCCTAAGATTAAAATCCAATCCTCTTTTAACCCATTTGCTTTCCAGGTCAATTTTTGCAAATCTGGGCCTAACTCTGGAACGTTTCCAGTCAAATAATGATGAACCAGGGCTCCAGCCCTCCTCAAAGGACATTGTTCCCGGGGGAAGAAGAAAAACAGAACACATGTGATGTGCCAGGACAGTGAGGACTTCAATCAATGAATTATGTAAGCTAATATTCCCTGGCGAGGGTTTGGCACCAAGAGGAGGGGCTCAGCTTATTTACCAAAGCACTTGAAGGCAGTCAAGAAACAAGGGATGGAAACTAATCAAGGAGAGAAGCAACCTGGAACTAAGGAGAAGCCTCCTAACAGGGAGGTCAATTAACCAGTGGAACAGCTTGCCTCCCTGCAGCCTCCTGGGAGCAAAAACGGGCCGGGTGGGAGGGGGCACACCACATCCCCTGCACCCCATTTTGGGCCTAGTAGGCCTCCCTGCAGCCTCCTGGGAACAAAAATAGGCCACAAGGGGTGGGCGCAGTGCACCCCTCTGTCTCTCACCCCACATATGTGCATGACGCCTGCACCCCTGTGTGCATGCACACGTGCCTCCCACATGCTCACCGCACTCCATGCATGCACGGCAGAGACCCAAAAATCAGCTAGCCAGCGGGAGGCACACATCCATGCGCAGTGGATCTGAGTTGGGGCAACGGCTCGCGTGCCCGCAGAGGGCTCTGCATGCCACATGTGGCATGCGTGCCATAGGTGCACCATCACCGTGATAGAGGGTCTCCTGCTTGAGTTGGATTGGGTTGGAGTAGAAGTCATCCAAGGTCTCTTCCAGTTCTATTCTGGTTGGTTGGTTGGTTGACTGATTGATTGCATTCCTGGTAGAACTGTTTTAGATCCAGGGTCCAATTATAAAGTGACCTTTAGCAAGGTGAGAAGCCCTCTAAATCAGGGGTGTCCAAACTTGGGAAGTTTAAGACTTGTGGATTTCAACTCCCAGAATTCTGGGGAATTCTGGGAGTTGAAGTCCACAAGTCTTAAACTTCCCAAGTTTGGACACCCCTGCTCTAAATCATGTATCCTCCCCAGCAATATGTCCAGGTGGTCCTTGATTTACAATCAGTTGTTTAGTGATCGTTAACTTTAAACTTACAATGGTACTGAAAAAGGGGCTTAAAAATCGGTCTTTGCGCTGACAATCATCGCAGCATCCCCATGGTCACGTGATCACAATTTGCACACTTGACAACTGGTATATATGAAAAATGCAGTGCCCCAGGATCATGGGATCACCATTTGCAACCTCCCCAGCAAGCTTCCAACAAGGAAAGTCAATGGAGGAAGCCAGATTCGTTTAACGGTGCAGTGATTCGCTTAACAACTGCACCACAAAAGAGCGTAAAATAGGGCAAAACTCACTTAACAACTGCCTTACTTATGTGGTCGTATGTCAACTTATATTAACTAAGCTTCTCAGTGGCGCACTTAATGTGAACACAGCCTATAGCAGTGGTGTTGAACCTTTTCGGCACTGAGTGCCCAAACTGGAACGCACATGCATTCACCGAAACACCGGAAATGCTTTGCCGGCACGCACATGCCTGTGTTTTGGCTGGTTTTGGGCCGTTTTCAGGCCACTTTTGGGGCTGTTTTCAGATGGGTTTTAGGCAATTTTCAGTCCATTTTTGGCTTGAAAACGGCCCAAAAAACCCAGCTCAAAACGGCCTATTTTTTGGCCATTTTTGGATGTTTGGGGGACCGTTTTCAGGTCGTTTTCAGGCCATTTTCTGGTGCTCCAGTGCCCACGAAGACCAGCTGATGGAAACCAGAAGAACAGCTGGCGAAAGTTGGTGTGCCCACAGAGAGAGCTCTGCATGCCACCTCTGGCACGCATGTCATAGGTTCGCCATCACAGGCCTATAGCTTCTATCATATACATCAGGGGTCTCCAACCTTTGCAACTTTAAGTCTGAAAAACTACAGCTGCCAGAATTCTCCAGCCAGCTTAGCTGGCTGGAGAATTCTGGGAGCTAAAGCTTTTCAGACTTAAAGTTGCAAAGGTTGGAGACCCCTGATATACATTATACATTGTACTAAAGCTGGATTAAAAATTATTTTTGTTTAAATCAGTCCTGAATTTCCTAGTATTCATTTGGGATGCATTGTGAATATTATGTGTTGTGCTCTGATGTCAGAGAACAAATTACTCACTTCTCCTGGCCGGTTACTTCTTAATATCTGTTAACACAGCTGGCAACATTACATCACAGGCCGCCAAAATGATGACTAACCCTCGGGTTACAAAAATAATCCAAATTAGGGGCAGGGTGTCCAAACATTTTCCTTCTGACCAGGATACTTCCAAAAAATCCAACACGCAAGCATATAACTCTGCAACTGAAAAAGGAATACAAGGGCAGCTTTGACAGTGGTGGGATCCTACTGGTTTAACAACCGGTTCGGTGATTGCATGCTTCGCTTCCCGCACAGTTTTAACAAAACATACCTTCTACGTTACTTCTGGGGAGTAACACAGCTGAGGTACGGCAATCCGCTCTGCTGTGGGAATAAGCTGAGAGGATATCGATAAGTAAAGCACAGGGGCAGTTCCCTTCCCAGGTGATCGTCGGAGCTACCAGTTCACCTGAACTGGTCCAAACTGGCTGAATCCCACCCCTGAGCTTTGTGAATACTAGTTTAGCCGTGGAAAAGAACGGAGGTGAGAAAGTAACTCTAAATGTCATTGCCTTGATTCATTTGGGTATAAGCTAAATAGGTACAACTTTACTGGGAAGGTAACAGCATTCCTTGCACCTTGGTGTATAATCATCCTGGACCACATGATCACGGAAAGGGTCTTCGGATGACGCTAGAGCAGTGGTTCTCAACCTGTGGGTCGGGACCCCTTTGGGAATAGAACAGGGGTGGTCAAACTTTGCAACTTTAAGTCTGAAGGACTTCAGCTCCCAGACTTCCCCAGCCAGCAAAGCTGGCTGGAGAAGTCTGGGAGCTGAAGTCCTTCAGACTTAAAGTTGCAAAGTGTGACCAACCCTTTACCAGGGGTCGCCTAAGACCACCGGAAAACACATATTTTTGATAGTCTTAGGACACCAATTTTATGGTTGGGGGTCACCACAACGTGAGGAACTGTATTAAAGGCATTGGGAAGGTTGAGAACCATTGCGCTAGAGAGTCAGACACAACCGGCCACAACACTCACTTTCTCTCCCTCCCTCCCTCCCTCTCTCTCCCTAACCCACCTCACAGGGTTGTTGTTGTTGTAAGGAAATCGGGAGGATTGGAAATGTTTTTCCCTTAATAATAAAGGCGAGATAAATGAATAAATAAGTAATCAGATGTACAGCTGGTAATGCTGCATATTTGTTATTCAAATTCTGACATCATCTGCAACCTTCGCCTGTGGAACAAGTCCAACAAGTCTCATCACATAGGAAATGCAGGTGCTTTTTTTAAAAAAAATGATAGCAAAATTGATTTGTTATGATTGGCACCCATGGGATGTTGAAAAAAACTCCAAAAAAAAGTGGAGGGAAATTCAAGATTACACTATAGGATAAATACAACGGTTCTAAAAGCATTTAAAAAGCACTATTAAATCTATCCATAGATAGAAAATAAAATAACCCCAATAAATTCCTGACAGTTAGAACAATTAGTCAGTGGAACAGCTTGCCTCCAGAAGTTGTGAATGCCCCAACACTGGAAGTCTTTAAGAAGATGTTAGATAGCCATTTGTCTGGAACGGTATAGGGCTTCCTGCCTAGGCAGGGGGTTGGACTAGAAGACCTCCAAGGTCCCTTCCAACTCTGCTATTGTATAAATTAAACAATCTCAGGTCGAAGAGTGACCGTATTTTTCAGAGTATAAGATGCACTTCCCCCCCCCCCCCAAAAAAAGAGGGTGAAAATCTCAGTGCGTCTTATACACTGAATGCAGCATTTTTGGTCTCCTAAAACCCCTCCCCCTTTGCAAAAATGGATGTGTATAGGATTTGGGAGGCCTGCAAAGTGCTTCTGGGGTTGGGAAGGGCAGAAATGAATGAAAAATAGGCCTTTTTTTGCTCTCCCCCACCCCAGCCACCAGGAGCACTCTACAAACCTCCTAAAGGCTATGCATGCCCTTTTTTTGGCAAAAAAGACCCATGTTTTCTGTTTGTTTTTGCCCCACCCCCCAGCCCCCAGTAGCATTTTGCAGACCTCTCAAATGCTCTGGATGCCCCTTTTTTTTTTTTTTTTTACAAAAGATGAGGCATACAGAGGGTTTGGGAGTTCTGCAGAGTACATTTTTTTTTAAAAAAAAACCTCTTAAAAATCTTGGTGCGTCTTATATTTCGAAAAATATAGTAGTTATTTGAAAGAGAGATTCAGAAACAAAACCAGGGGAGCTGTTAAGCGGTGGAAGAGCCTGCTTTATGGAGTCTTGGGGCTGCATCACTGGAGGTATTTCATTTACAGGAAGTCTTTGATTTACAACAGTTCCTTTAATAAACATTCGAGGTTCACACTTTTGACCACTGTAGCACCCCTATGGTCACCTGACCAAAATTTGGATGCTTGGCAACTGGTTCATATTTATGAAGGTGTCCAGATAATCCACTTCATCAAGGATCCTCTGAAGTTGTTGCATGATCATCTTCTCAACACCCTCCCTAAAATGGAAACGTTGGGTGTTGTTGCTAGTTGCAAAGTTGTGTCCAACCCATCAGGACTCCATGGGCAACGTTCCTCCAGACCTTCCTGTCCTCTACCATCCCCCAGAGTCCATTGAAGCTCATGCCTACTGCTTCAGTGACTCCATCCAGCCACCTCGTTCTCTGTCGTCCCCTTCTTCTTTTGCCCTCCATCTTTCCCAGCATGAGGCTCTTCTCCAGTGAGTCCTTCCTTCTCATTAGGTGGCCAAAGTCTTTGAGTTTCCTCTTCAGGATCTGGCCTTCGAAAGAAAAGTCAGGGTTGATCTCCTCTAGGACTGATTTGCTTGTTCGTCTTGCAAACCAATGGACTCGGAGTCTTCTCCAGCATCATAGTTCAATGTTGGATACTGGACAAAAATTGTCCAGTTGAATGAAATCTAGCAATGACTCTTTGGGGAAGGGCAAACGAACACCTCTTGAGAGTAGAGGAACAAGGAAGACTTCACCACCAGAACTCAACCACAGGTCCTTAGCTAGTGGGTGGCTGAGGAATTCTGGAAGTTGAAGTCCACACATCTCAAAATTTCCAAGATTGACAGATACTGATCTAAGGCACATTCCAGTTCCATGGGGAATTTCAACCACTGCCTCCCAAAAACTACTCCTGATTTACTACTGGGCATAAAGAGAAATAATGATCAGCAAGGAAGGCAGTGGAATTTAAAAAGAAAATCTAATCCAGTGACTATCTCTTCCTAATTTTCATATTTTTTCTAGCATTTTATCCTCCACTTACTATCTCCATGTTACAGATAGGGAGGGAGCATCATATTTTAACCAGGCTTCCTGGAACACAGTTCCAGGAATTAAACTTCTCCTTAGGGGTTCTCCTAATGAATGCTTCCTTGCCTCAGGAGGTCAACAGGAGAGCAATTAGAGACATAAATATATGAAAAGGTGTTATGGAATGTGGGGAAGACCTTGGGAGACAAAGCAAGGAGATGCTGCCAAGGGAACAATCAAGAGACAACACAGCCTGCAGCTGGATAGTGGGCAAAGCAAGAAGCCCAGAAGAGACCTTCCCTAGATTGCTGAATAGTAAAAGAGGTGGAGGGGGTGACCTGTATTTTCAGACTTGCAAGTTTGAAGTTGGCCTCATGGGTAAGGAGGGAGGAATAGAATAGGAATCACAACCAGATAAATTAAATCTATTTTGTTGCAATGCGACATTGACTGAATCTTGCAAGTCAAAAAAATAATCCTAAGAGTGCTGTTTAAAAGACAACTGAACTTCGTTGTTGTTTTTTCATTGAAAAGACCATATTTTTGGAGTATAAGATGCGTCTTCCCCTCCTTAAAAGAGCATGGAAATGTTGGTGCGTCTTATACACCGGTGCATCTTATAGTCCGAAAAATATGGTATTTCACTTCTCATTCAAGATGCTCCTTCAGTTCTTGGATGAGAAGTGAAACATTTTCAAGGGAGGGAAAAAACAAGAAAATCAAGTTATCTTTTGAAAAAACCATAAGCTGAAGGACTGAGAATCTCCATAGACAAGTCAAAAAATACATTTCTCTTCCCCCCCCCCCCCTCCAAAATCTCTTTACTGCCTGAGAAACTAGAGAGGGTCTCTTCTGGGCCTATCTGCACCTGGTTGGGAACACTGATCTACACTGGCAGGTCGCCCATCAGAACATCCACAACTGAACTGAATGAAAGGAGGCTTAAATGCTTACATTAAAATATCTAGTGCCAGTGGACTCTGCCCATCCATCTTCCATCCAGAAGTTCGGTTTCCCCACAATAGAGTCTCCTAGCGCAGCGTCCTTTTTCCTCTGCCTGTCCTAACCGAAAGCCCTATCAGTTGTGGAGCCGACAGGTGACAGGGAGCCACAGAAGAGGGATGAAAGAGCCACATACGGCTCCAGAGCCGTGGGTTGCCGATCCTTGAATTGGGTGAATTTTCAAGCTGAACATTATCATGTTTCCATATAGGCTCCTGGTCTCCAGTAGCACTGCGAGTGTTTTATGATCAGTTCAGTGGTGGGTTCCGGATCCCGGTGCAACCTGTCTGGTGCAACAGGGCCCGACGTCCCCTACATGCACACGCACAGCACGTGTATGCATCCTTACCTCCGTGATGCCTTTGCGATGCTTCCGCGACCCTCCAGTTGCTTGGCGAAGCGCTGCGCAGGCACCGTACGCTCCGTGCGCATGCACGGAAGCTTTAAAACACAGGTAAGGAGCTCGGGCGGGCGGGCCCTCCGGAGCACCGTACCGGAGTAGTGCCCAATACTCCCAGCAGGCACCGGTACGCCCGTACCGCCTGCAACCCACCACCGGACCAGTTAGATCAGTGTTTGTCAAGCTCTATCAACCCAACCCACCTTGCAGGACTGTTGTTGTGGGAAAACTAGGCGGCAAGAGTATCATATAAGCCACCTCGGATTGTGCAAAATAAAGGTGGCATATAAGCCAAATAAATAATCACTGCAGGACCAGCCTGCTTTTAGTTTGCCTACATTTTCTTACCTGTTTTAAGAATTTCTATACTTTTATGGTGAAGAGTTTACTTGTGACTTGACTATTCCTAAGGCTGGGGAAAGTGTGAAAAAACCTGGAAAAATGCACAGAAAATGGTGGGCATATTTTCATGCTGACTTTTTTTTTAATTGGCATCTTTTGCAGATCGATACGGGAGCACCGTAAAAAAAACACCATCTACTAGGAAAGAGAAACGACGCAAAAACCAAAAACTAACAAGATTCACTTTTTCTAGCACCACCTATGTTATTACTGTGATTGTTTCATTATTTCAATGACTTGTCATTTGTTGCTTTGATCCTGCACCATTCCCCAAAAGGGAACAATATAGAAAACATTTGAAGTACATTAATTGCATTTAACTAATGGCATCACCATGCAATAATATAGTTCAGGCTTCAAGGACAGTATGTAGAATAATAGGAAATGTTAACAATCTTCACAGTTCTTTGGATATTGGCACAAAATTAGACAGGCAGTCTCTAAATGCTTCATTATTAAGACCAGAATACGTGTGTGTGTGTGTGTGTGTGTGTGTGTGCGTGTGCGTGCGTGCGTGCGCGCACCATATTTTTGGGAGTATAAGATGCACCTTTTTCCCTCAAAAAAGGAGCGGAAAATCTGGGTACATCTTATATACTGAATACAGCACTATTTGCCTCTGAAAACCCCGCCCCTTCACTAAAATGGCTGTGCATAGCCTTTAGGAGGTTTCAAGTGCTCCTGGGGGCTGGGAAGGGCAGAAATGAGCAAAAAATGCAGGTAGAGGAGCCCCCAGGAGCACTCTACAAGCCCCCAGGAGCACTCTACAAGCTTGTAGCACTCTACAAGCCTCCTAAAGGCTATCCTTACCCTTTTTATAAATAAATGGGGCCGTTTTTGCAAAACACGGGCTGTTTTTGTGAAAAACGGGCCATGTTTGGGAGGTCTGCAGAGTGGCCCAAGAAGCACTCTACAAGCCCCCAGGAGCACTCTACAAGCTTGTAACACTCTACAAGCCTCCTAAAGGCTATCCTTACCCTTTTTATAAATAAATGGGGCTGTTTTTGCAAAAAACGGGCTGTTTTTGCAAAAAACGGGCTGTTTTTGTGAAAAACGGGCCATGTTTGGGAGGTCTACAGAGTGACCCAAGAAGCACTCTACAAGCCCCCAGGAGCACTCTACAAGCTTGTAACACTCTACAAGCCTCCTAAAGGCTATCCTTACCCTTTTTATAAATAAATGGGGCCATTTTTGCGAAAAACGGGCTGGTTTTTTGCGAAAAACGGGCCGTGTTTGGGAGGTCTGCAGAGTGCAAAAAGTTTTTTTTTTAATTTGCCTCTTCAAAATCTTGGTGCGTCTTATACTCTGAAAAAGATGGTATATTCCGCTTCACAGCGCTTTACAGCCATGGGTGGGTTCCTACCGGTTTAACAACCGGTTCGCTGAGTGCGCATTTCGGGTGTGCATGTGCAATTTACAGAGAAATCACCTTCCGCATTATTGCTGGGGAGGAAAACAGCTGAGCCGTGGCAATCAAAAAAGGAAATATAGGTGAGTATAGCGCAGGGAGAGGCGGGCCCAACTGAAAGTCGGAACGAACCGGTTTTCTCCCAGCTGATAGTAGGAGCTACCGGTTTGCCGAAAGCAGTCCGATCCAGTAGAATCCACCCGCCCCTGTTTACAGCCCTCTCTAAGTGATTGACAGAATCAGCATAGTACCCCCAACAATCTGGGTTGTATGTGTCAATCCTCATTTTACCAACCTCAGAAGGATGGAAGGCTAAGTCAACCTTGAGCCTGGTGAGAATCGAACTGCCTGCAGTACCGCATTCTAACCACTGTGCCACCATGGTTCTTGCAAAATGTAATGCAAAATCTAGAACAAATCCAGCACTATCAGCGGCTACCATACTTCAATCAGAAGGTAAGTCTTGAAACATCACGAAAATAAATCTGAACTAAATGCTCAGTCACCCACGAGGAAGCAATGTTCAAGCGCTCTCTTACAGAGAAGGAAAAATTCGGAGAAACTGATGGGAGATTTTCAACACTGGCTTCATTACGGCTCTCTCCTCACCTGCTCCAGGTGTTCAAACAAACCTGAACAGTTGCCAGGATGACTAAAGCTGAATTCTTAAAAGCAGAAATGTCTTTGTGATTGCGAGCATCTTCCAGGGCGGAAGCGGTTGTGAATAAACTGAGGGCTCTGCTCGCCAGAGCATTTTTGAAGTAACTTCGCAGTGAGTTATGAGAAGCGTTTTCTCGTTGATTCATTACTTGGAAACTGCCTTACGTGTCCTGCTAAGCTGGCCTTCGTTTCACTTTTCTTGAATCAATCCCCAGCTGTTTAATAACAAAGCCAAGTTGCAGCAACAAGAAATAAAGGTAAAGGTTCCCGTCGCACACATGTACTAGTCGTTCCTGACTCTAGGGGGCGGTGCTCATCTCTGTTTCAAAGCCAAAGAGCCAGCGCTCTCCGAAGATGTCTCCATGGTCATGTGGCTGGCATGACTCAACACCGAAGGCGCATGGAACACTGTTACCTTCCCACCAAAGGTGGTTTCTATTTTTCTACATACATTTTTACATGCGTTCGAACGGCTAGGTTGGAAGAAGCTGGGACAAGGAACAGGAGCTCATTCCATTACGCGGTGCTAGGGATTCGAGCCGCCGACCTTTCTGATTAACAAGCTCAGCATCTTAGCCACTGAGGCATCATGTCCCTAACAAGGGATAATCAAGCCCAAAATTTCCGTAGTTAGGTGAGACATTTCTTAAGTGCGTTTTGCCCCATTTAATGACTTTTCCTGCCACAGTTGTTAAGTGGTTGTAAACTGCAGTGGTTAAGTTAGCAACCTGGATGTTAAATGAATCTGGCTTCCCCATTGACTTTGCTTGTTAGAAGGTCGCAAAAGCAGATGGCATCACCTCCGGGATACACCAATGGTCATAAATATGAATCAGTGGCTAAGCATTTGAATTTTGATCACATGGGGATGCTGTAAAGGTTGTAACTGTGAAAAACAGTCCTAAGTCACATTTTTCAGTGCCGTTGTAATGTTGGACGGTCACTAAAATGAACTGTTGTAAATCGAGGACTTACCTGTCTTTAGAGGCATCTGAAGAACCGCCAATGTAAAATAAATGGATTTTTTTGCACATGACATTAAAAAACCAGCACACTTTCTAAATATACAGAAACCCATCTAAAGGGAGAATCTCACATTTAAAAAAAATGCCTGGAATTTGAAATGCAGTTAGCTAGAATGCCAGCTGCCAGAGGGTCAGGCGTGCTAGTCTGGTGTTTTGACATATTAAAGGCTGGCAAATGTACTGCAATCATTTATGAACAAGCTCGACTTGAAAGTGCCACAATACTGTCGGTTGTAGTTACAGAGGTATGTGCTTCTCTGCAATTTGTAGCCTCTTCCTCACAGGCTTATGACACTGGAGTAAAAATGCAATCCATAAAGTATCCCAACCACTGGAAATGACAAATACATATTTGCACTAGGGATGCTATACAGCAAGGTAGCGTTCACAGACACCAAATGGGACATCTGTCCCATTTCTCTTGAAAAATATTAATATAAACGTAAATAAACACGTGTAGGAGCAAAGTTAAATCAAAGGGTAAAACCTAAAAGCCCTCAAATTGAATCAGTTATCTAATCAATAATCTCAATTGAGCAGCTTTTGAAATCCAAGCCAATCTTCCAATTTTTAGAAAAACTAAGCTCAAAAGGACGTCTACTTGCAATGGATTTTTTTACAGTCAACATGATGACAATATTAAATTACGGAAAATATTACAGCAGGTTGTCATAGTACGGTACCTACTTGAAGTTGCCTGATCACAAAGTAAATCAGATCAAGTTAGTTCGTGGATGGAAGACCACCAGTAAATCCTCAGATTGGGGGAGGGTCAACGAGATTAGGAAATTGAGAAAAATTCCCAGAGAAAGGCATTGCCAAAACACTTGGAAATTGTTGCCAACAATGAGCTTGGTAAATAACCAGGAATTAAGCTCAACTTTTAAGAAATCTTAATATTTTATGGTTGAAAATAAAGATAGTTCTAGTTGAGCAACTGTTTGGAATTGTAACAGAGATGAAAAAGTAATTTTACGTCCAAGTCTCATATTTATGACCGCTACAGGTCTGTAAAGTAAAGCTGAAGTCAGATCATCAGCACAGTGGTGGTTTCACTTAGCAACTGTTTAGACCAGGGGTTCCCAAACTTGGCAACTTTAAGACTTGTGGACTTCAATTCCCAGAATTCTCCAGCCAGCTATGCTGGGAGTTGAAGTCTGGGAGTTGAAGTCCACAAGTCTTAAAGTTGCCAAGTTTGGGAACCCCTGGTTTAGACTAATCACCGAGGGTCGTGTTCCAATTGTGATTGCTAAACAAGAACTGTCTATGGCAGGGGTCTGCAAAGTTGGCTCTTTTAAGACTGGTGCACTTCAACTTCCAGCATTCCCCAGCCAGCCTGGCTGGCTGGGGAATTCTGGGAGTTGAAGTCCACCAGTCTTAAAAGAGCCAACTTTGCAGACCCCTGGTCTATGGTAAAAACCCTACCCCTGTGATGGCAAACCTATGGCACGCATGCAGAGGTGGCATGCAGCACCCTCTCTATAGGCACGCGGGCCGTCGCCCCAGTTCAGCTCCGCCACCATGCGCACATGCCCCCTGCCAACCAGCTGATCTTTGGGTCTCTTCTGCGCATATGTTGGGGGCCAGGGGCCATGTGTGCATGCACAGAGGCCGTGCACGCATTGCATTTGGGGTCGAGGTGTGTGTGCATGTGCACACTTTGGCCACTCAGTCCAGAAAAGGTTAGCCCTACCCCAATCCCAGCAGGAATTGGGGTAGGGCTAACCTTTTCTGGACTGGGGTGGGGGTGTTACTAGCACTGACAATATCAAGATGAAAAAGACTTGGGGGAAAAGAGAATTTTGAAAGAGACTTGGGAAAAAGCATAGTAAGAAAAAACACGAGGAATGATACCATAAACTCCAAACAACCGAGATACAATCTGGGAATATCAACACATTCTCCATAGATCAGGTGTTTTTTTTTTTTTTTAAACTCTTTCTGTGTGATATGTACAGGTAATCTTCGACGTACGACCAAAATTGAGCCCAAATTGTTAAGTGAAGCATTTGTTAAGTGAATCTTGCCCCACTTTATGAACTTTTTTTGCCACAGTTGTTAAGTGAATCACTGCAGTTGACAGGTTAGTAACCCGGTTGTTAAGTGAATCTGGCTTCCCCATTTGCTTGTCAGAAAGTCGCAAAAGGTGATCGCGTGAACCTGAGACACAGCAACGGTCATAAATATGAATCACTTCCCACTGTCAAACTATTCACCAAGGCTGCATTACTATTACTATTAGTCTTCTCATCGTTCCCACTTATCACTGCAGGACTGTAACTTTGTAACTATGATTTATATTGATATTGATTGTTCCCTGATTGCTTATTTGCACCCTATGACTATTATTAAGTGTTGTACCTTATGATTCTTGACAAATGTATCTTGTATTTTTATGTACACTGAGAGCTTATGCACCGAAGACAACTTCCTTGTTTTTCCCCTTCACACTTGGCCAATAAACAATTCTACTCTACTCTACTCCACTCCACTCCACTCCACTCCACTCCACCTGTTCTGTTCCGTTTTGTTCCGTTCTGTTCCATCTATTCTATTCTATTCTATTCTATTCTGTTCTATTCTATCAGTTGCCAAGCATCTGAATTTTGATCACACGATCATGGGGATGCTGCATGGGTCATAACTGTGAAAAACGGTCATAAGTCACCTTTTTCCATGTGGTTGTAATTTTGAACGGTTGCTAAATGAACCATTGTAAATCGAGGACTACTTGTATAGGAATGTCAGGCACAAGTAACCAGGAGCATGAATTAAGTTCAAATGATTCAGAGTTGATCACATGCTACCTATACACAAAAATCTGGCTTGGGTCAAGCAAAATTGACACTAGATAAGGATCCACCGAATTCACATGAGCTGGTGTGGCTGCGCAGCAATTCCAAACTGGTGACACCTTTAATCCTTCCTTCTAGCTCAGCTTGCTCATCTACTACAAAAAATAAGAATATTCTTCAATCGGTATCTTTGTTCTGACCGAGGCTTCCCAAGAGCATGAAGCAAACTCCTTGTCCCAATAAAAACACAGTATTAGTTTACTGTGAATTCTCCTCATTCACATCCGGCAAAGTCTTTCAAGGGAGGATTTATAGTCACAGACCTTATCTGGCTTGGAGAGCTGCCAGGCCGATATCTGCAAAACTTGACAAGGAGTCTTGGAAAGTCACGAACTAATTAAGCGAACTAATTGTCTCCTGCAAACTCCACTCCCCTTTTGCTCCTCTTTTATTTCCTCTGGAAGGGGCCATTCATTGTCTGATCTTACTCCCAAGCTGACCCATGTTCTTCAGCTGTTTCCTTTGTCTGGCATCTATGCACATGCACACACTGGGAACAGGCTCCAGCTGTTCTTCTGCCTCCCTGATGTCTGACTCCGAAGGCAGCTGATAACTGGCATACGGCTCTGGCCCTCTCTCTGCCTCCGACACAGAGCCCTCATCAGAGCCTTCCCCAGACTCCAGGACTGGCCCATGTTCCTCCCCAACCTCCTCACTGTCCGAATCTGCTGACAGCTCCACTGGCTACTTGTACAACATGGGGGCTGATTGGTTACCCAACTCTGAGACCTGACACCTTGCATATTTACAGAATCATCCTGGATGGACCAGAGAATTAGCTGAAGAGAAACAACGGAGCCTTCTTCCAATTCTATATCCAAAAACAATATCAAAAAAGTCCTTGACTTACATTCGTTTAGTGATTATTTGAAGTTACAACTGAATGGGAAAGAGCGATTTATGATCGGTCCTTGTACTTACAACCATGGTTCAAAATTTGGGTGCTTAACCACCGTCGTGTACTTACGAGTTGCGGTATCCCAGGGCCATGTGATCACAATTTGAAATCTTCTCAGACAGCATCCAACCACTACAGTCCAGGTTGGAAGCTTGGTTTACTTAACAACTGCAATGATTCGATTAACAACTGGAGTGATTTGCTTAACATTCATGGGCAAAAAAAAAAGGGTCACAAAATCAGGCAGGACTCATTTAACAAGCGTCTCGCTTAGCATTGAAAATTCCAGCCCCAAATGGTGGTCATAAGTAGCTGCATTACACGTGAAGTCAATCGAGTTCTCCTGCATAGATCGGTTTTCAAACAATGCATCAAGAGCCACCTCAAACAGAGTAAGAAAGTAGGATAAAAATGAAGGAATTGCTGGATGGGCAAGACGATGTCCGAAGGGAAAAAACTAACTCTTGACTACTTCACATCCTGGGAAGTATCTGCTCTCTCCCATAACCATAAAAATTTATCCAACCCATCCTTCTTAGGCTTTTTATTCATCAACTAGCTCAGGGGTCTCCAACCTTTGCAATTCTGGGAGCTGAAGTTCTTCAGACTTAAAGTTGCAAAGGTTGGAGACCCCTGAACTAGCTGATAACCCAACGCTGTCCGGGTATTTATTTATAGAGGGAAGATGTCCGGACCAATCATAATTTCTAATGTTGGATTTTCCCCCTTACCAGAGGAACCCCCCTTGTGGGATACTGTGAAGCCATTACCATGGCAACTCCACTGCGCTGTACAGTAGAAGCCATTTTACGGCAGTACAGTAGAAGCCATTTGAAGGCACAACAGGCTGTATTGTAACAGAACACACACCCTGAGGGGTGTCTTAAGCCCACAATATTTGTTTCCAGAGAGTAAGTTATCTGTATACCAAGTTTGGTTGAAATTGCTCGAGGCGCTCCAGTTATACTGGAACACACACACACACACACACATAACCATTTTTATATACATACATACATACATACATTCACACACACACAGCCATTTTTATATAAACACATACACACATACATACATATGCACACACAGCCATCTATATAAATAAAAATGTAACAAGAGTTCATTCAAAACCGCTAATCTCCGAAAGTACTGCACCGATCGCTTCCAAATTTTCACACATTCCTTTCAACTACGGCACCAATAATATATACAGATTGTGTAGATGTCACACCTATGCCAGTTACACTCAACGGAAATGTAAAAAATTGTAGGTAGATGGATACAGAGAGAGCAGTAGGTATTATGTCATCCTTTATGACATAAAATACTCTGAGGGAGAAATACAGTAGGTAGGTAGGTAGGTAGGTAGGTAGGTAAGTAGAGGGAGAGAGGGAGAAATAGTAGGTAGGTAGGTTGGGGGTTATACTGTGGTTGTGTGTACGTGTTTGGGTGTCCAGGTGTAGATCTACACACAGATTGGTTGGCCATTTAACCAGACTGGGCCACAGCAACGCATGGTCAAGAACAGCTAGTTTTTATATACATACATACATACATACATACATACATACATACATACATACATACATACATGCATACATACATATATATCTATATATTCACTGATACATACACATACATATATATACACACACACAAGAAGAAGGAGACGGAGAAAGAGAAGGAGAAGGAGAAGAAGGAGAAGGAGAAGAAGAAGGAGAAGAATGCATCCCCATACATCCCTTAGACCGATACGCTCCCACAGAGAGGGTCTTCTCAGGGTGCCGTCGGCCGGACAATGCCGACTGATGACACCCAGGGGAAGAGCCTTCTCTGTGGCGGGCCCTGCCCTTTGGAACGACCTACCCCCTGAACTCCGGATCATTACCGACCTCCGCCTCTTCCGCCAATGTCTAAAGACATACTTTTTTCATCAAGCCGGCCTAGCCTAACCTCCCATGGGGACTTTTAGAAAAGTTTTAAATTGGGTTTTAAATAATTGGTTTTAGCATAGGATTGGGATTATTTAATATATATTTTAAATTATTTATTCATTTTCTATTTTGTATATCTTTTTAAATTTCCTGTGCGCCGCCCTGGGTCCTCTGTGGAGAAGGGCGGGATATAAATGTAATAAAATAAAATAAATAAATAAAGAAGGAGGAGAAGGAGAAGGAGAAGAAGGAGAAGGAGTTGAAGGAGGAGAAGGAAAAGGAGAAGGAGAAGGAGTTGAAGGAGAAGGAAAAGGAGGAGAAGAAGGAGAAGGAGAAGAAGGAGGAGGAGGAGTGAATCATAAGTAAATCTCCAGCATCTTATTCATTGGAATACTGTCTCATGTGTCCCACTGAAGTTTCTTCTAGAAGCCTCTACTAGCCCTTTCCTAAACACACAACAGCAGGTCGGTCTGTAATTTAGCAAATGGATCACCAAGTGTACACACTTTGACAGACAGAGAGTGATAAAGTGCCTAGTTTAGCAAGACAGGCAAAAAAACAAACAAACAAACGCCACGTGGGATGTCCCTGAACCAGCTGTCATTCCTCTCTCCCAAAAGCCCAGAGCAATGTTCTCAAGACCTTGACTGTAGAAAGAACCTCTCCAAGCTCAACCTAACAATTAGAACCAGGAAAGGTTCAAAAAAAATGCCATAAAAATAATTACAACGGAGGAAAAATGAGTTTTTCTCCCCCCAAAATTATTACCTTTGGCTTGGGAGGGGCAGTCATCTTGCATTCCCAGATGAGAAGAGGAGAAGCTGTTGAAAACAAAGGCTCGAGGAAGAGGTACAAATGACTTACAAGCCTCTTTGCTACAAAGGGTGGATACTTGTGAAGATTACTTTGAAGTGGTTGCTCCTGGGAGGAGCAGTTTGCCTGGTGATTTTAACCCTTTAGTAAGGCCGAAGTAGTCTTGGTTTCTCGTCCTGTGACTCCTTGCCTTCCCTACTCAGATGTCTCTTCCATCCTTCTCAACTATTCCAGATTAGCTCCTCCTTTTTGTTCCTTATCTTCCCGAGATATTTACACCTTCCTCCCATCTCATCCCATCTCCATCCTGTTTATCTTTCTCGGTTCTCCCAGGAAGGAAGGGAGTCTCTCTCTATATATGTGAGAGTGGTTTGCATATGCAGATAAGTTATAGGCAATGATATAGGCAATAAATTTGAATTAGAAGCCATTAATTCTACTTCTGGTTGTTCTGGTTGAACCCTTTTTGGTTTCAAGACATACCCAGCAGATGGCAGCACTAAGCTGACTGTGGTCCCAAGAAACATAAACAGGGTCAAACTTCCTTGATGGCTGGATAGGAGACCACTAGGAATAGACTATAGGTTAGATATGAAAATTGGGGAAACTCTTAAAGAAGGAAATGTCAAACTTCTGAATCTTTGACAAAAGAACTAAATGGCGGTGCTCATGAGGTCAAAAGGAGTTAAGCTCAATGAGAAAAAAACCCTACATTTTTCTCTTGATAGGTATAAAAACACAGATAATTTATTTGAACAGACAATTGTGGTTCATGCTTATGTTTTGTGGGAAGCAGAAGACATCTGAAAGTTCAAAACTATTTCATTTTCATATAAATAAATCCAAGTTTAGATGTATCATTTTAAGCAGAGAACATGGAAAAAAAATCAACTGTTGAACACCTTTTAGCATGGTCTTCATTTAATATATTCCTTTTTTTGATCCACATTGTCAGCCAGGTTCAATCAAAAATTCCCAGTCAAATCTAAATGCTTAATGAAAGGGTCCAGATTACACCTTTTCCAACAAATCGCTACCTCGATGTCTTTTTAACACATCCAAAGAAGAAATGGTTAAGGATGCCATGAACTATAGAAAAAAATATTGTCTTTCTTCTCTGATGCATGGTTTGTTATCTGAACAATGCTCTTATTCTCACTCTTTTTTCTCATACTTTCTACTTTTTTCATCTTTTGATGTACAGGTAGCTCTGATTTAACAAGTGATGCAGTCCTAAAGCATGACATCACATGACCATCATATTCAATGCAGTGGTGCAATTCCGCCAGTTCTATATGGTTCGGGCAAACCGGTAACGGTGGTGGCGGGAGGCTCTGTTCACCCGCCCCAACATCATCACATCTTGATTTTGATGCTCTGTGCATGCGCGTAAGGTCCTGCACATGCACGGAGGTGTTGCGTGCACTCACATTTACGAACCGGTAGCAGAGATAAATTGATTTCACTCCTGATGAAATGATGAAAATTCCAGTACTGGTTTTTAACTGAATCCCATTTGTGACTTCCTGCTGGCTTCCCCAATGGTTGTAGGAAGATAGCAAAGATCGCAAACGGTACCACGTGACTATGGGACAATACAACATGATACCGTAATGACAAGCTGGTCACTGAGTATCTGGATTGCAATCTGTGGCAGCGAGAATATTACAATGGTCAGAATACTACTCATTCAGTGCCATCATTAAGTCTGAATAGCCACTTAAAAAGTTGCTGCATCTTCAACATCCTTGTTATCCTTTCCTGAATCTGTTCCAGTTTTTAAAAAAAAAAATCTTGTAGGCACAGTGGACCAGATCGACACCTGACAGTCCAATTAAACTGATTTAAACTGATTTTCATCCCCCTGCATTCCTTCCTCCTCCCTCATCTTTTAATCTCATATTACTACTTCATTGTTTATTTGGTTTCACTATCTTGCCACCGTTGTGTTTACACTATTCATTCATTTGTTTTTACTGTTGTGAGCTTCCCTATGGTGAGATAGGCGGCAAATAAATTTAACACAAAAATAAATGTACTGCTAAAGAGCCTATGTACAGGAATCTTCTCAACTAATGGTCGGCACCTGCTTGGAGTTAAATAAGGGTCAAGAAATTCAAGGAAGGTTGGACTTAGTCTGCTTGTAGCTATGTGGGGATTCTAGGCTGATTGCTCTTTTAATGCCGCCCCTCCTTCTCCTACAGACTACCTCTTAAAGTATAGTGTCCAGAACGAATATTAAGATGAGATCTGATTAGTATAGAATAATGGGAAACTATTATTTTCCATGACATGGAAATTATGCTGAGGTTGATACAATCTAAAACTGTGTTTAATTGCCCCTTGCCTTTTTTTGCAGCCACATTGAACCCTTACAGCAGGGGTCCCCAACCCCCGGTGCCGGTCCGTGGCTTGATAGGAACTGCAGTGAGCGATGCAACTCTTAGAGGAGGGAGGAAGGGGCAGCCCCTGGGCAGAGCGCACGCTGGGGGCGGGAGAGCGCAGGTGCAGCTGCTCGTGCCGTTGGGGGCCCGAGAGGGGCAAGCTGACTCACCCCCCCCCAGCATGCGCATGCACCGCCTGTTCCCTCTCCCCCCCCCGCTCCCCCTCTACGCCAGCCGAGCCATGGACACTGGTCCGCGGAATTTTTTTAACATGAAACCGGTCCCTGGTGCCAAAAAGGTTGGGGACCCTTGCCTTACAGTATTAATAGTTCACTGAAATAACGACTAGTGTTCATAATTTTATTACTGTCTGTATTTATTTATTTATTTATTATTTTATTCAATTTATATCCCGCCCTTCTCCAAAAGGACCACAGGAATTTAAAAACAATATACAAAGATAATACAAAACAAATGAATTTAAAAATCTATTAAATGGCAACCTGCGCTAAAACCAATTAAAAATCCCCCAATTAAAACTATCTAAAATTAATCACAGTAGAGGCTAACTTAGGCCGGCTTGGTGAAATAAGTGTGTTTTTAAACACTGGCGGAAGAGGCGGAGGTCGCTGATGGTGTGGAGTTCAGGGGGTAGGTCGTTCCACAGGGTGGGGCCTGCCACAGAGAAGGCCCTTCCCCTGGGTGTCACCGGCCGGCCGACGGCACCCTGAGAAGGTCCTCTCTGTGGGAGCATATCGGTCTAAGGGATGTATGGGGCAGAAGACGGTCTCGCATATAACTAGGTCCCGAGCCATGGAGCGCTTTGAAGATGGTCGTCAAGACCTTGAAGCGCACCCGAAAGACCACAGGAAGCCAGTGCAGCTCGCGCAGGATAGGTGTTATGTGGGAGCATCTAGGGGCTCCCGTAATCACCCGCGCGGCTGCGTTCTGCACTAACTGTAGCTTTCGAGTGCACCTCAAGGGAAGCCCCATGTAGAGAGCATTGCAGTAGACATTACTGTAGACATTACTGTTCACAGAATACGAAATCCTCTTGAATGTAAAGGTACTAAATAAATATATGGTACACTTCGATGATATACTGTACACACCTGTCATTTTTTTTTACACTTTGCATGCTTGCACCCATAACCAAGCAAATGACTAATAAAACCATGATTCGTAACTACACAACAGGCAGGAAAAAGGACACCTATTACAGTAATATTGGATAGTCTCAAGATTTGAAAACATCACATGATAATTGAATGCAGTGCTAATGACTTGCTCTTCATTCAAAGTTACAGTCACCCAGAAGAAATGGTTTCCTATCCAACACATTATCCTTGATAGAAGTTATTAAAATAATAATTTCGGTATCTTCCTTGCCTTAAAAGTGAGTGAAGAGAAACCAAGTGGAAACATTTACAGCCCAGGTCAGGATAAAAAGTTGAATTAAAGTTATGCTCTACAGCATTATGCATTTAAGGCTGGCGGAAAAAGATTCCAAAATCATTACAATTTCTTTGCAAGCACCTTAATATATCATTAGCTGGAATTTTTGTAGGTAATGGAGACCAGCAAACTGCTTGACTGATTCATAAGGAGTTAGGTTGTTGTTGTTGTTTTAATAAAGAAAAGGGGTGCACTAAACCTTTGATTTAACAGATTAAAGGAGAGTAGCATTTGTTAAAGCAGAATCTTCATTAAATCTGAATATAGTTCTATACCTATGTATGAGAGGTGAAATCCAGCAGGTTCTGACAGGTTCTAGAGAACCGGTAGTGGAAATTTTGAGTAGTTCGGAGAACCGGTAGTGAAAATTTTGAGTAACATATTTTTCAGAGTATAAGAGGGTGAAAAAAGAGGATGAAAGTCTGGGTGCGCCTTATACACTGAATACAGCATTTTTGGCCTCCCCTTCACCAAAATGGCTGTGCATCGCTTTTAGGAGGCTTCCAGAGTGCTCCTGGCGGCTGGGGAGTGCAGAAATGAGCAAAAAATGGGCCGTGTTTTGCTCATTTTTGCCCCCCCCCCAGCCCCCCAAGAGCACTCTATAAGCCTCCTAAAGGCTATTCATGCCCTTTTTTGGACAAAAAAACAGGCCCGTTTTTGTGAAAAACAGGCCGTTTTGGGGAGGACTGCAGAGGGCAAAAACTTTTTTAAATTTAACTCTTCAAAATCTTGGTACGTCTTATACTCCAGTGCGTCTTATACTCCAAAAAATATGGTAGTTCAGAGAGCGAGCAAATGCCACCTCTGGCTGGCTTCAGAGTGGCGTGGGAATGGAGATTTTGCAGTATCCTTCCCCTGCCACGCTCACCGCACCACGCCCACCAAGCCACTCCCACCACCCCGCACCCCGCCCACCACGACACACCCACAGAAATAGTATTTTAAAAAATTGAATTTCACCCACTGCTGTGTATATTCATTTCACACATATGCCAAATATCAAATGGAATTTTACACATGTGCAGAAGCAAAAAGGGTTCAGGTTTGAGTTGAAGGATGACTGTATAATTTCAGACATTTAAAAACACTTTAAAAACTACATGGGGCTTCCCTTGAGGTGCACTCGAAAGCTACAGTTAGTCCAGAATGCAGCCGCGCGGGTGATTACGGGAGCCCCTAGATACTCCCATGTAACACCTATCCTGCGCGAGCTGCACTGGCTTCCTGTGGCCTTTCGAGTGCGCTTCAAGGTTCTGACGACCATCTTTAAAGAGCTCCATGGCTCGGGGCCTAGTTATATGCGAGACCGCCTTCTGCCCCATACATCCCTTCGGTCGATCCGCTCCCACAGAGAGGGCCTTCTCAGGGTACCGTCGGCCGGGCAATGCCGAGTGGCGACACCTAGGGGAAGAGCCTTCTCTGTGGCGGGCCCTGCCCTTTGGAACGACCTACCCCCTGAACTTCGTACCATCTCGGACCTCCGCCTCTTCCGCCAGTGTCTAAAGACACATCTCTTTCAGCAAGCCGGCCTAGCGTAACCTCCTGTCGCGGCTATTTTAGATAGTTTTAAATTGGGGATTTTAATCTGGATTTTAGCATAGGACCGTAATTTAATATGTTTTTAAATTTTGCCACTTTACATGTTTTTAAATTCCTGTGCGCCGCCCTGGGTCCTTCGTGGAGAAGGGCTGGATATAAATTTAATTAAATAAATAAATAAATACTCTTCTGCCAATGTCAACATTAGAACTGTTAATGTCTGCCAATGTCAACATTAGAACTGTTAAGAATGTTTTACAATACTTGAATTATATATCACTAGTTTTAGGCACACAAATCCTTTTTTCTCCTTTATGTAAATATACAGGAGCAGTACAGACACACACCCAAATCTGGAAACAATTTATTTTGCCTTTGATCTGATGCAATTAGACTCCTATGGTACAGGTAATCCTTGATTTATGACCAGAGGGATTAGGCCACTGTTCAAAGTTAGTTTCAAAGTTAGTTTCAGACATAAGACTGATACAGGGAATCCTTGACTTGCAACCATTTGCTTAGTGACTGTTCAGCGTTAACAACAGCACTGAAAGAAAGTGACTTGTGACCAATTTGTACAGGATTGTGGCCACTCCGTGGTCACATGATCAGATTTCAGATGTTTGGCAATAGACTCATATTTATGACGGTTGCAGTGTCCTGAGGTTATTTTATTATCTTTTGTGGCCTTCTAACAAGCAAAGTCAATGGGGAAGTCAGATTCACTTAACAAACCATAGTGCCAGCCAGTGGTGGGATTCAAATAATTTAACAACCGGTTCTCTGCCCTAATGACCAGCTGGGTAAGCGGAGCTCAGTGGTCATGTGACTGGGTGGGCATGGCCAACTCCACGTCACTCACATCGATGGGCGCTTCGCCTTAGCTGTGACAATGTCATAAGGATTAACCGGAGAGGCAGTTTCTGTAAGCAGGGCAATCAAGATGAGGCTACAAACAACACCAGAATGTTTCCTTCCTGCCTTCCTTACAGGATTAGCCCTGGAAAGTGGGGAAAAACAAAATAAGATTTCTTCCAACAACCGGTTCTCCGAACTGCTTAGAAAGTTAACAACCGGTTCTCTTGAATAAGTGCGAACCAGCTGAATCCCACCACTGGGAGCCAGCATAGCAACTGCAGTGGTCCAGTTGACAACTGTGGCAAGAGAGGTCATAAAATGGAGCAAAATTAATTGAACAACTGTCTTGCTTAGCGACAGAAATGTTGGGCTCAATTATAGTCGTACGTCGAGGACTACTGGCTATGAAGCAAAATCCCTCATTTGAAAATCAACCTGTGATGTTCCACATTCAAAACTGGTTGTGATCAGAAAGTAAAGCTTTTGGAAAATCTCATGAAATAACCCAGATCCGAAAAATGGACCCCGCACCCTGTGAGAGGAGGATAAAAATAATGAAAAGAAATAGAAAGTAGTTTCCATTTTCTTTACAGCAATCTATATAAATAAAAATGTAACAAGAGTTTGTTCAAAACTGCTAATCTCCGAAAGTACTGCACCGATCGCTTCCAAATTTTCACACAACGTTCCTTTCAGGTACGGCACCAATGATATATATATATAGATTGTGTAGATGTCACACCTGTGCCAGGTACACGAAACGGAAATGTAAACAATTGTAAAAAAGGTAGGTAGATGGATACAGAGAGAGCAGTGGGCCACAGGTATTATGTCATCCTTTATGACATAAAATACTCTGTCCATAAGATTCAAGGAGAAATACAGTAGGTAGGTAGGTAGGCAGCTATAGGGATAGAGAGGGAGGGAGAAATGCAGTAGGAAAGTAGGTAGGTAGGTCGGTAGATGGATAGAGAGGGAGAGGGAGAAATACAGTAGGTAGGTAGAGGGATATAGAGATGGAGAAATACAGTAGGTAGGTAGGTAGGTAGATAGGTAGAGGGAGAGAGGGAGAAATACAGTAGATAGGTAGGTTGAGGGTTATACAGTGGTTGTGTGTACATGTTTGTGTGTACAGGTGTAGATCTACACACAGATTGGTTGGCCATTTAACCAGACTGGGCCACAGCAACGCCTGGCCAGGAACGGCTAGTTACAAATATAAAAAAACACATTCTCTTTTTCCATTATCTCTGTTTTAAATCATCCAAACCATACACCATACATTCCTTTTTTCCCCCTGCTTCATGAAAAAAGTCTATGAGATGTTTCAAATCAGCAACAAACATTAATATTGTGTTTTCTCTAATCAAGGAAGTCAATTTAGCTATCTCTGCAAGTTTCATCATCTTCACTGACTATTTCTCCTTTGTGGTTAATGCCAAATCTTTCCACTTTGCCCAAATAATAATCTCGCTGCAGTTATCCTATATAAAAGAAATGTCTTTCTTCCAGCTGTTTGTCTATCAATCTCAAAAGAAAAACATCCGGTTTCAATTGTATATTAATCTTTAAATTCCTCCAAGTTGGTGTATGTAGGCTACTTCTTCAGGGAATTCCAAGGAAATGCAATGTTAGCATGGCACAACAAAATTAACTGAGTCGGCAGTCTTCAACAGACTGACTTGAGAATAAGTCTGTAAATGTTTACATCATAGCCACCATGCCAGGAATTATACTGAAAGAGATGGCTGACACTTACAAGAAATTAATGGAGGCCACATTTTGAAATGCACGAAATATTATTTTTGTAGATGACTGTATCTACAGAATATATTGGCACAACAGGGTTAAAAATTGCCATCGCTAAAACCTGAAAGCAATAAAATGCATGGAAGAATTTTTGATGTTTCCGTACGGATCTTGAAACTTACAAAATAAACACAACCAAGGATGATTGGGAGCAAGCATAGGAAGTAATGATGTTTCATCACCGCTGTTTTAATGTTACTTTATAGACACCGCAAGACAGAATGCTACTACAGATTTTCAAAATGTCTGTGTCGTTTTACATGGATGTAGAAAATATATCAGCTGAGAATAATATTTTATCCATTTACAGTACTTTGTGGAAGTTTCCCATAATTCGTTAAAACAGTTTCCCCCCCAATCTGGCTCCCTCCATGGATATTTGGAGTACAACTTCCATTTATGGCTTACCTCAACAATAATAAAAAAAATATTTGACTATGAATACATGAAAGGAAAGAATAAGGAAAACTGAGGATCGTGAGCTAAAGTGCAAAGTAATAAAAAAAACTTGGAGGGCAGGACAAACCACTTTTAATTGTTAAACCGCACACAGTTTGTGTAATGTTACTCCATTAGTCAGTGGGATGCAGTGGCTCATGGCTAAGATGCTGAGCGTATCAATCAGAAAGGTTGGGAGTTTGGGAGTTTGAATCCCTAGCACCATGTAAGGGAGTGAGCTCCTGTTACTTCTCCCAGCTTCTGCCAACCTAGCAGTTTGAAAGCACGTAAAAATGCAAGTAGAAAAATAGGAACCACTTTTGGTGGGAAGGGAACAGTGTTCCGTCCGCCTTCGGCGTTTAGTCATGCCGGCCACATGACCACGGAGACATCTTCAGACAGCGCTGGCTCTTTGGCTTTGAAATGGAGATGAGCACCACCCCCTAGAGTCAGGAACAACTAGCACATATGTGCAAGGGGAACCTTTACCTTTTATCAAAAGAAATTCTGGTGCTAACTTTGGTCACCAGTCAAGGACTTGCTGTTTGGTATCCGAAGCAAAAGTAAAATTGGACTCAACGCTCCATGCATTTTATGTATGTAGAACAATAGAATTGGAAAGGACCTTAGAAGTCTTCTAGCCCAACTCCCTGCTTGAGCAGGAGACCCCATACAATTTCCAATAAATGATTGCCCGGTTTCTATTTTTTGAAAGCTTTATGAACGAGCTGGATTATTTACGAACAAGAATCTTTTTATGATTTCTATGTATATTATTCTGTTTATTTATTTATTTAGGTTTTAGGTTCAAATCCAGCTTGTTCATAAAGGGAATTCTTTATGAACAAGCTGGCTTTAAACCTAGATCTTCCCTTCATAAAGACAAAGCAGATGGTTGTAACCATCTCAGTTCACCTTAATCCTGGTGGTAGAATTTTACGTCTGCAAACAGACAGCTGCCCACATAGAACAAGGTATAGTATGCTGTTATTGATGCTTGGATGAGTGCAGGTGGTCCTCAACCTACGACCATGATTGAGCCCAGAATTTATGATGCCGAGTGAGAAATGTGTGAAATGAGTTTTGCCCCATTTTATGACCTTTCTTCTCACATTTTTTTTAACTGTTAAAAAAGTTTAGTTTATACTGTTTATACACATTATTTTTGTGTAAAATAACGTACGTTAACTTTTTATTGAACATATGAATGGTGTAAAACATTTCAATAAGCACTTGGTTTTTGTCACTGTTATTTTTAAAGGCTCATTCATACGTTAATTCAAAATATCCCTTTTCATTTATGTAGCTTCCAGATTTTCTTCTCACATTTTTTAAGTGAATCACTGCAGTTGTTAAATTAGTAACAGGGTTGTTAAGTGAATCAGGCTTCCCCATTGACCTTCCTTGACAGAAGGTCACGCAAAGTGATCACATGACCCCTGAACCAGGGGCGAAATGCTACCGGTTCGGACCAGCTCGCGCGAAGAGGTACTAAAAATGCTACTGGTTCACCCGAACCGGTAGTAAAATAAATGAATCCCATATGGGCAAATCAGTTTTCCCAACGATCAGCTGTGACGCGCGACTTCTATTAGCTAGAAAGCAGGATTTCTAGCTAAATCATGCAACAAAGCAGATTCCTTCCCTCACTGTTCGCTTACCTTACCTTTCGGACGCTCCGTGCATGTGTGTGAGGTACTGCATATGCGCGGAGGTGGCGCGTGGAAGCGAAGTGATTGCTACTGAACGGGTAGCAAAGTTAAGTGGATTTCACCCGTGCCCTGGACCCTGCAACCGTCATAAATGTGAGCCAGTTCTCAAGCATCCAAATGCAAATCACAAGGCCATGGGGATGCTGCAGCGGTCATTAAGTGTGAAAAATGGTTGTAAGTTACTTTTTTCAGTGCTGTTGTAACTTTGAATAGTCACTAAGTTGAGGACTACCCTGCATCCTATAATTTTCCAGGTCCCTGAATTAGCACAGAGAGCTGCGTGGTGTGAACACCTTGAGTTCTTTTAAAAGTCCTGGAGAAATAGGTTTAGGTTTAGGTTTATTGGTTTTTTATACCGCCCTACTCCCGAAGGACTCAGGGCGGTGTACAGCCAAAATAAAAACAAATATATAAATTTTTTTTAAAAAGCTTTTAAAAGGCATAATTAAAAGACATCATTAAAATATTGGCCGAAACGTGGAAAAAACCCATACTAACCCTAATTAAAATAATAAAAATTTAAATTTAAAAATTTAAATTTAAAATTTTAAAAACATGCTTTATGCCAGCCCGGCTTGTTGAAAGAGAAATGTTTTGAGACCGCGGCGGAAGATGCGTAAGTCAGGGATAGTTCTTAATTCCGTGGGCCATTCGTTCCAGAGTGCAGGTGCTCCCACGGAGAAGGTTCTCCCCCTGGGTGTCGCCAGTCGACATTGTCTAGCCGATGGCACCATGAGGGGACCCTCTCTAGGGGAGCGTACGGGCCGGTGGGAGGCTCTCGGTGGCAGAAGGCGATCTCGTAGGTACCCAGGTCCTAAGCCATGGAGCACTTTAAAGATGGTAACCAACACCTTGAATCGCACCCGAAAAACCACCGGAAGCCAGTGCAGCTCACGCAGGAGGGGTGTTACATGTGAGTAGCAACACTGTAGTAGTAGTAGTAGTAGCAACACTGCAGAGCAGTCAGCAATCAAAGGCAGATGGAGAACTAGTCTTTTCTACCTACTTTAATAAGAGGGAACCTTACAGAAATGGCATTTGCCAACTTGAACTTTCCTTTCTTTGATTATTTATATCCTGCCTTTATTATTTTTACAAATAACTCAAGGAGGTAAACGTATCCAACGCCCCTTCCTCTTCCTATTTTCCCAAACAACAACCCTGTGAGGTGAATTGGAGAGAGAGAGAGGGAGGGAGAGGGAGAGACTGGCTCAAAGTCACCCTGCCAGCATTCATGACTGAAGTGGGACTTGAACTCATGAACTCTTGTTTTCTAGCCTGGTTACCTTAGCTGCTAAACCAAATTGGCTCTTTAGTTTGGTTTCTACCTGTAAAACAATGTACTTTGCACCTATCCTACACAAAGGGAGCTAATTAGGGCCACATATTTCAACTGTCAAAGGAAAGCCGTCCCAACTTAAAACCTAAAAGGCAATAAAGCAATCAAAATCCACTTCCTTCTGGGCACCCAGTCCTAGGGAAAGTAGCACCCACAAGCCGCAGTTTGACCGGCCAGGTGATGAGTTGTTACAAGCAGAACTGAGAGGGGGAGAGAGAGAGAGAGAGAGAAAGACACTGGGACTTTATCGTTGCGTTTATCTTTAGAAACTGCTTAACTTCCAGCTTTAAGGATGCTTTTCAAAGGAACAATTTTGTTCATGTTTGTAATTGTTGTAATTGCTGTTTTATTTTGTTTAGCCACCCAGAGTCAATGGGAGTGGGTGGTTATCTTTACATCTAAATAATAAAAAAACAAATACTTGCGCTGCTGTTTTTCAGCAACGCTAAGCAAAAGCATAAGAAATGAACCTCAAATTGCAGGTGAACCACTAACTAGGAAAGGATGGGAAGAGAAAGGCCTAGCAACCTCCAAGGACGGACCTCAATGAATGTCCTGAAAATATACCTGTATTTTTCGGAGTATAAGACGCACCTTTTTCCCTCAAAAAAGAGGCTGAAAATCTGGGTGCATCTTATACACTGACTACAGCATTTTTCGCCTCCTGAAACCCCGTCCCCTTTGCAAAAATGGCCATGCATAGCCTTTAGGAGGCTTCCAGAGAACTCCTGGGGACTGGGCAGGGCAGAAATGAGCGAAAAACGGGTTGTTTTTTGCTTGTTTCTGCCCCCCCCTCCCCAGCCCCCAGGAGCACTCTATAAGCCTCCTAAAGGCTATGCGTGCCATTTTTTGGAAGGTCTGCAGAGTGCCAAAAAAATTTTTTTTTTTAAAATTTGCCTCTCCAAACTCTTGGTGCATCTTATACTCTGAAAAATACGGTACATTGCACCTCCAAAGATCATCTGGCCCAGCCACCATGGAGAAAACTCAAATAAATCTGCAAGCCCCCCCCCCCCAACCATGGGGCCCACCACAAACCTCAGATTTCAAAGGGGCAATCTCTCTTCCAGCAGGAACCCCCATCATCTTTGATCATTATCAACCTGTTTATTTATTATTTATTAATTAAATTTCTATACCGCCCTTCTCCTTTCCAGGACTCAGGGCGGTGTACAGGCAGCAATAAAATCAATGATATAAAATATATAAAAATGCATGAAATATATATTTAAAAATGTATTAAATAATACGCCTGTTCTAAAACCATTAATAAAACCTACTAAAACCATTAAAAAAATTGTTCCCGGCTGGCCGCACAAAATAGATAGGTCTTCAAAGCCCGACGGAAGAGGCGCAGGTCCGTGGTCGTGCGTAGGTCGGTGGGTAAGTCATTCCAGAGGGCAGGAGCCGCCACAGAGAAGGCTCTCCCCCTGGAGAACTCCTGAAGAAGTTCCGAGAAGAGCCAACTTAGGCCTGGAGATTAAAACATACGAAGAACGGCTGCGGGATTTGGGTTTGGCTATTCTAGAGAAAAGAAGGACCAGGGGCGACATGATAGCAGTGTTCTAGAATTCGAGGGGCTGCCATAAAGAAGAGGGGGTCAACTTATTTTCCAAAGCACCAGAGATGCAGGACAAGACACAACGGTTGGAAATTGATCAAAGAGAGAAGCAACCTGGAATTAAGGAGAAACTTCTTAATAGTGAGGACAATTAACCAGCGGAACATCTTGCCTGCAGAAATCGTGGGTGCTTTATCAATGGATATTTTTAAGAAGAACCTAGACCAGTGGTACCCAGGCTTGATGGGGGCAATTTGAACCTTGTTTAAACCAAGTTAATATCATTTTAGGCTTCGTCCGCGTGATTAAAGTTCACTTTTTGACTAAAATAAGAATTATATGTCATATAATTATTATCATTATATGGGGGGGGGGGGCAATCAGGATTTTAAAGATGCTTAGGTGGGGCATGGCCCAAAAAAGGTTGGGAACCCCTGGTCTAGACAGCCACTTATCTAAACATAGTATAGGTTCTCCTGCTTGAGTAGGGGGGTGGACTAGAAGACCTCCAAGGTCCCTTCCAGTTCATTCTATCTACTCTAAATTTGAAATCCCTTAAGAGAGTCTCACCTGCCACCCTCTGGATGAGTTGGGACTGCAATTCCCAGAATTCCATTCCCTGCCCCATGCCAGTTTGGGAAGGGGGGGGAGGGTGAAATTCGGAAAAGTTGGGGTCCCAGGCCTGACCTGAAGGGATCCAGGTCTACCTCGGAACTGGGAAAAGTTACTCAACAGAATAAACAGTATAAATCCGGTTGTCCAAACTTGGGGGCTTTAAGACATGGGGACTTCAACTCCCAGAATTCCATAGTCAGCCATGCTATAATAATAATAATAATCTTTATTGTCATTATTCTAAAATTACAATGAAATTGGTTATGGACTTCAACTCCCAGAATTCTCCAGCCAGGCTGACTGGGGAATTCTGGGAGTTGAAGTCCCCAAGTCTTAAAAAGTCCCCAAGTTTGGATACCCCTGGTATAAAGAGTTGGAAGGGACCGTGGAGGTCTTCTAGTCCAACCCCCTGCTCAAGCAGGAGCCCCTATCGCCGTATCTTATATTGGGAGGTCGCAGGCTCGTCCCCACGAAGTCGGACGCCCCTCAAAACCGCCCCAATTGCGGGAAGGCATCCCCAAGAGGCACAAGGGGCGAGGGTGGGGTGGGGGGTCTCTCCGGCCCACGCGGGGATATTCATGAGGCAGGCCAAAGCGGGAGCGGCGGGAGGGCGACCCCGGGACTCCTCCACTCCACTCGGGTCCCACCACGGAACCCCGCCGCTTCCTTAGCCCAGAAGTTGGGAAAGCAAGGCAAAACACGGAAAGAAAGAAAGAAAGAAAGAAAGAAAGAAAGAAAGAAAGAAAGAAAGAAAGAAAGAAAGAAAGAAAGAAAGAAAGAAAGAAAGAAAGAAAGAGGGGCGCTTTGGGGACGGGAAGGGAAGGGGGGGAGAACCGGGATAGCCTCCCGTCACCCCGAGGTCGGCCTTGGATCGAGCCTCACCTGCTCACACACCCCCCCACACACACACAACCCGGGACTTCGTAAACACGCGGGTCAGAGACAGCTCCATTCTCACAACCCCCCTGGAGGAAGACGAGCCCAGGCAGCTTGGAAGGAGCGCCCACGTTCAGCCTGCCGGATCTCCTTCAGTGCCTCAGTTTCTCCCTCCGGGAAATAGGAACAGGGGCGGGTTTTTTTCCACACACACACGCCGCCGCCGCCTTCCCAGCCCGGCTTGCCCTCCAAGCGGGCGGGCGGGCGGGGCGGACTTGGACTCTCCAGGAACAAACTCAACCGGCCGCGAAGGGAGACCGCAGGGCGCGCCCGCAGGCGGCTCCGGGGAAGAAGACGGGGGAGGAGAGGCGATCCAGGCAGCCCTAACCCGGCCCGAGTCTTCCTTCCCTTCCCTTCCCTTCCTACCTTGCTGTACAGCTCCGTCACCGACATGTCCCGGCCGGCGATGCGCAAAAGCCCAAGGGGCGCACAGCCGACGGCCGCAGGAAAGTCCGGTGGCAACTCCGAAGCATGCAAGCCGGAGCCGGGCCGAAAAAGAGCGGCGTCCGGGAGGTGTTGGGGGCGGGGGGGGATACAGGCAGAGCCGGCCGATGCGGTTCCGACGGCCGGCGCGCTCCGCCCGACCTTTGCCCGGCCTCGGCCCCGGAGTTATTTACCCAGCGGCCGGCGATGAGCGGCAAGGCGGAAGGTGGGGGAGAGGGAGCAGCCGCTGCCCGGCGAAGCGGGCGGGCGGAGCCGTGCGCCGCTCCCTCGTCGCCAGGTAGGGGAGGCGCTGGGCTCGGCGGGGAGGGAGGGAGGCGGCCGCCCGCCCGGTGCCGCTTTTTTCCTGCGCTCGCTTGGCGCAGGTGGGAGAAAGCCGGGCAGGCCCGCGGGCACGGCTCGCCCTCTGCCGGCCGAGCCCGGGAAGCAAGTGCGCGCCGTCCGGCCGCCCTTCCCCCGCGTAGCCGATCTGCGGAGGGCCGGCTAGATGCCCTCGGGGGGGCCCCTTCGGCTCTTCTTCGTCCCTCGAGCGCTCCGAGGCTCCCTTTCCTTTCACTTCCCGGGCAAAAGCTGCCGTTTCCCCACCGGCCGTCTTCATTTCTCCGGCAGGGAAGCGCGGCAAATTTCCTTTCCTTTAAAAAAAAAAAAAAAATCCATAAAGCGTGCCGCGATCCGCTGGGGAAAGCGGGGCGCTCCGGAGTGGGGAGACGCATCCTTCGCCCTGGTCCCATCTTTTTCTTTTTCTTTTCTCCTCATCCCTCTTTTCCCCAGCCAGGATCCCAAAGATGACAAAAGCCCTGTGTAGCAACTACTTGTTGTAGTTAAGATGGGCATCCTGAAGTCCCTGGAGGAAACCCCCCCCCCCCCTTTGTCCTTCTGGGAGAACCTGAGGAGCTCTGGGCAAGATCTGATGGTTTGCCAGGGAATTCCGATTCCCACAATTCGTGGCCAGTGAGATGCCAAGCCCACCCATCGGAGGGTGCCAGGTTGAGAAAGCTGCATGGTCTTTTCATATATATATATGAATAATCCCCTTTATTTGGGGCTGGGTGTTGTGACACAGTACACACACACACACACACACACACACACACACATACAGAACATCGCAGAACATAAAAATGCATTAAAAACCATCTTAAAACCTTATCTCTCTATCAACATTTCAAAGCTACAGGACAGGATATTGACTTTGAAGGAACTAAATTGCTCTCCAAGGTGGAACAGCTCAACAGGAGGATAATCAGAGAAGCCATCGAAATAGAGAAACAACCTAACAATATGAACAAACCTGACGACACCTCCCGCCTACCAGACATCTGGAAACCAGCACTGGCCAACAGACGAGCCCCATCCACCACCCAAGCCGTTGAAATTCAAAATAAGGAGAAACATACAAATAGGACCAATCAGCATCAATCTACCAATCATGATACAGCTGCACAGCCAATCAACCCACCCACAACAGAGTCAGCACTCCATTCCCCACCCACCAAGATTTAAGGAAGGGCAGCATCTTCGTAGCCACAGACCGAAGCCTGAAGATGGCAAGTGAGATCTTGCCGAAACGTTGCAAAAACAGTCTCATTCTTACAGGAGAAAACACCCGAATACAACAAGACCAGCATACATACATGCACGCATGCATGCATACATAGATACATAGATACATAGATACATGCATATATATGAAAAGACCATGCAGCTTTCTCAACCTGGCACCCTCCTATGGGTGGGCTTGGCATCTCACATCTCATCTACATATATATATATATGAAAAGACCGTGCAGCTTTTTATATATATATATATATTTAAACTCCCCTGGAAGGATCTGTCAAGATAATTTTACTGACTGAATGGAGAGAGAAAGGGAGAGGGAAAGTAAATGAATGGGGAAGGGAAGGAAAATGAATAAATGGATGAAAATGGGAAGGGAAGGGAGACGTGAGAGGAAGGGAGTGGAAAAAGAAAGGAAAAGAAGGAAAGAGAAAGGGAAGGGAGAAAGAGGGAAAGGGAAGGGAGGGAGGAAGGTAGGAGGGATGTCAGCCTCTCTCCCTCCTCTTTGGATGACAGTAGCACCAAGAGGTTGAGGTTTATTGGATTTATATGCCGCCCTTCTCCCAAAAGACTCAGGGCAGCGTACAACATAAAACATAAAAAACACATATTACGAAAGTTTAAAAGGAGATTAAATAAATATCCAAAAAAACCAATTGACATTTACAATAAAATTTTAAAAATTAAATTAAAATTAACCATTAAATTAATCATTTATTTTATTCAGGCCAGGCTGGCTTGCTGGAAAAGCCAACTTTTTAGGGCACGTCGGAAGGACTTCTGTGCATAAATTAGACATTCCTGCAATGTTTGAAAGATTTCTAGGCGAACGAAAGAACAAAAAAACGGAGTTTTGAAATGTGTATGTACAGGAGGCGTTTCATGAATATCAAAAACTGCCTTTATTAAATCAGTTGCATCACAGGCAGTGAGTAATTGAATTAAGCGTGGGAAAAACCCATGAATAAGCAGATCCCACATTTTGCCTAACGTGCTTAGATGTGACAACATATGTTCGTATCGAAACCACTATTCGCTGCACTTTCTAGCATTTTTGCGAGGGTGAGCGTCAGTGGTGGGTTTCTGCAGGCTCGCACCTACTCACGAGAGCCAGTTGGTGAAATTTAGAGAACGGGTGAGAGGGGGTTCCACCGGCGTACCTGGAAGTAAATCTGGCCCGCCGCTTTCAGTGACCCAATGGAAAGGAAAGGAAAGGAAAGGGAAGGGATGGAAAGAGAGAGAGAGAGAGAGAGAAAGAAAGAAAGAAAGAAAGAAAGAAAGAAAGAAAGAAAGAAAGAAAGAAAGAAAGAAAGAAAGAAAGAATCATCACAATTGAGTCCAAAATTTTGGTTGCTAAGCAAGACCGTTGTTAAATGAGTTTCACCACATTTTAAAAGGTGGCCACTCCCACCCTGTCACATGACTGCCAAGCCACGCCCACAAAATAGGCCACACCTACAGAGTAGGTTCTAAAATAATTTGAAACCCATCACTGGACTGAGCGTGCACACACGTACGCCCCATACCCCCATTGTAAGCCCTGGCAATAAATATGGACTGTCTCAATCACATGCCAAATGGCTAGAAGAGTTTAGAAGTCCGAGATTCTCTGTCCACCTTACCCACCAAAGGTTCATTCTCTCTCTCGACTGTGTTCACGTGACACAGTGAATCACAAATAAATCAAGGAGCCATTTTTTGTAGCCCAGTGCGCTATGTGATTCCAATCTCTGTGTGAAGTTATAAATCACAAGGCCCTGCACAGTCGGGGGTTTGTAGCTGTCTTGGAGGCTGGCAAGATCTCAAAAGTTTGGACTCTGTGATGTGATATATTCTCTTTACTTCAAACGGCTTCTTCTGGGTTGCATTGGAATCACACAGCACACTGGGCTAAAATATGGCCCATCGGTTTTGAGAGAAGCAATTGATTTAATAAGGGAAAACCCAGAGTTCCTGATAATCACGGAACACCTGTATGCACAATTTCCAAAATTGTAGCAAAGCTATTTAGCATTTTTCCCCCCCTTTGGTTGGCCTGGAAATCTCATTCATTACTTTTTAGCAAATACAAGATGGAGTGGAGTTGGAAGGGACCTCAGAGGTAATACAATACAATACAATACAATACAATACAATACAATACAATACAATACAATACAATACAATACAATAGCAGAGTTGGAAGGGACCTTGGAGGTCATCTAGTCCACCCCTGCGTGGGCAGAAACCTTATACCATTTCAGACAAATGGCTATCTAACATCTTTTTAAAGACTTCCAGGGTTGGGGCATTCACAACTTCTGGAGGCAAGCTGTTCCAGAGGTTAATTATTCTAACTGTCAGGAAATTTCTCCTTAGTTCTAAGTTGCTTCTCTCCTTGATTAGTTTCCACCCATTGCTTCTTGTCCGCCCCCAGGTGCCTTGGAGAATAGTTTGACTCCCTCTTCTTTGTGGCACCCTCTGAGATATCGAAACACTGCTATCATGTCTCCCCTGGTCCTTTTCTTCATCAAACTAGACATACCCAGCTCCTGCAACCGTTCTTCATATGTTTTAGTCTCCAGTTCCCTAATCATCTTGGTTGCTCTTCTCTGCACTCTTTCCAGAGTCTCCACGTCTTTTCTACATCGTGGCGACCAAAACTGTATGCAGTATTCCAAGTGTGACCTTACCAAGGCACACAGACTAGACTAGGTCTTCTAGTCTAACCCACTGCTCAAGCAGGATACCCTACACCCATGATGGCACGCATGCCAGAGCTGGCACACACAGTCCTCTCTATGGGCACGCTGTTCTTCTGGTTTCTGGCACGGCCAGCTGATCTTCATGGGCGCTGGGGTGCCAGAAAATGGCCTGAAAATAGCCAAAACCCAGGCCACTTCTGAGCCTTTTTTGGGCCGTTTTAGGTCATTTTTGAGCTGTTTTCGGGGCTATTTTTGACCTGGAAAATGGCCAAAAAACAGGCATGCTCACACCAGCCAGCTGGTCTTCTGGTTTCCGATGCTCTGGCATGCACACATGCACGCATGTGCACATACGTTCTAGTTTGGGCACTCAGGGCTGAGAAGGTTCTCCATCACTGCCCTACACCATTTCAGACAAATGGTTATCCCAGTCTCTTTTTGAAAGCCTCCAGTGATGGAGCGCCCACAAATGAAGTGTTAATACCACTTTATAATGCCTTGGAAAAACCATACTTGGAATATTGCATCCAGCTTTGGTCACCACAATGTAAGAAGAAGATGTTGAGAGTCCAGAAAGAGTGCAGAGAAGAGCAACCAAGATGATTAGGGGACTGGAGGCGAAAACATACGAAGAATGGTTGTTGGAATTGGGTATGGCTAGTCTAGAGAAAAGAAGAACTAGGGGTGACATGATAACAGTGTTCCAATATCTTAGGGGTTACCATAAAGAAGACGGGGTCAACCTGTTCTTTAAAGCAGGGGTCTCCAACCTTTGTAACTTTAAGTCTGAAGGACTTCAGCTCCCAGAATTCTCCAGCCAGCAAAGCTGGCTGGAGAAGTCTGGGAGCTGAAGTCCTTCAGACTTAAAGTTGCAAAGGTTGGAGACCCCTGCTTTAATGCACCTGAAACATGAAGAACGATTGCAGGAACTGGCTATGTCTAGTTCAGTGAAAAGAAGACTAGAAGTGACATGATAGCCGTGTTGCAATATTTGAGAGGCTGCCACAAAGAAGTATTGGAGAACTATTCTCCAAAGCACCTGAGGGCAGAACAAGAAGCAATGGGTGGAAACTAATCAAGGAGAGAAGCAAGCTAGAACTGAGGAGAAATTTCCTGACTGTGAGAACAATTAACCAGTGGAACAATTTGCCTCCAGAAGTTGTGAATGCTCCAACATTGGAAGTTTTTAAGAAGAGATTTGACAACCATTTATCTGCAATGATATACGGTTTCCTGCCTGAACAGGGGGTTGGACTAGAAGATCCCCAGTCCCTTCCAAATCTAATTGTTATTCTGAAGGCAAGCTATTCCATGGGTTAATTGTTCTCTCCATTAGGAAATTTCTCCTTAGTTCTAGGTTGCTTCCGTCCTTAGTTAATTTATATCCACTGTTTCTTGTCTTGCCTTTTGAGAGCAATGCACCTCTTATATCACTCCACAGCCATTTCCCGCACAGATCCTCAAAAAATTGTTCCAGCCCAACGTCTGAATTTTCAGGAGATGTCAGGCTGAATTTCCTAGTTCAGTGGTTAGAAATGACCAGGCATCTAACCACTAAAAATGCTTCTCTGTAGTTTTAACGATACGCCGAGTCAGATATTCTTTTCATTCTGCATCAGTGTTCCTTACAGATGCTTTTAAATTAGTTCTCCATTCTGAAGCGCTGGAGTGAGATGAAACCCTCTGAGGTTGACTTCTGGGAACAAAGAGAACCGTTTAGAAATTGCTTTGATTTGGGGGGTTAAAAGGTCTGCCCAGAGCCATATAGGAATATTGAATGTGGCAGCAAGCTCGCTACTCATTTGCTGATACCAAGGATTGTCACCAGAGGCATGGAGGGACCCTGGTTTATGATGAACACAGCAAGAAACTTCACAGAATAGACCAGGGGGAGTCAACCTTTTTATACCCACCGTCCACTTTTGTACCTCTGTTAGTAGTAAAATTTTCTAACCGCCTACCGGTTCTACAGTAATGGTGATATATAAAGTAGGGAAGTCAATTGAATTAAAAAAAAGGAAAGTGCTTCAGTATCGCACAAAACCCCTACTTTTTTTTCAATGACAACATTATGAACAGTCACTCAACGATATTCTTATAAGTTGACAGCAACCTGTAATAAAGGTGGGCGGAAAGTCTGATCAATTAATAGTGGTTAGGGGATTATGGGTGTTGAGGGACAACCTGTGGACTTCCAAATGAAATGAGGTGGCTTTGAGGTTGCATAATGCATCATTCTTTCTGATTTTCTTTTCCTCTATACCAAAGGTAGTCAACCTTTTTATACCTATCACCCTCTTTAGTATCTCTGTTAGTAGTAAAATTTTCCAACCGCCCACCGGTTCTACAGTAATGGTGATTTATTTATTTATTTATTTATTTATTTATTTATTTATTTATTTATTTATTTATTTATTTATTTATTTATTTATTTATTTATTTATTTATTTATTTATTTATTTATTTATTTATTTATTAATTAAATTTATAAATCGTGCCACTCTCCCCAAAGGGACTCGGGGCGATGCACAGAAAGTTAAAAATAGAAAAAAGCACAAACATGACAATAAATAGTACTAAAAATAGATTAAATCCCAATACCCTGTGTTAAAAAACCCTAAAACCTTAAAATCCTAAAACTTTACCCTTAAAATCCGAATTAAAACAATTTAAACTTCAGTCTATAGCTTGATGGTGTGGATTAGGCCAGGCAGGCGAGATGGAAGAAGTGCATCTTCAGACTTTGGCGGAAGGAGCGGAGGTCCGTAGTTGTTCTAATTTCGGGGGTAGGTCGTTCCAGAGGGTTGGGCCCGCCACAGAGAAGGCCCTTCCCCTGGGCGTCGTCCGCTGGCACTGCCTAGTGGACGGCACCCGGAGAAGTCCCTCTTTCTGGGAGCGGATCGGCCGAAGGGATGTGTGAGGTAGGATACGATCCCGCAGATAACTAGGTCCCGTGCCATGGAGCTTTCATGGTGGGCGGTAGGGGTTTTGTATTGTATTTTGTATTTTTGTATTTATAAAATAGGGAAGTCAATTGAATTAAAAAAAGGAAAGTGCTTCAGTATCGGACAAAACCCCTACCGCCCACCATGAAAGATGGAACGCCCACTAGTGGGCGGTAGAGACCAGGTTGACTACCACTGGAATAGATGATGGTGGAATTGCTAGGAGAAGACGGAGCACCCGTGAGAGTACATTAATGGGACCTGTTGTGCAGTTGTGCAAGCAGAAAGGATGGGCTTCTGTTCTTGTCATTCTGAATAACAGAAAAACATTTCTAAGGTGATCTTGGAGGTCTTCTAGTGTTCAACCACCTGCTCAAGCAGGAAAGCCTATACACGTGATGGCGAACCTATGCCACGCGTGCCACAGATGGCACGCGCAACCATATTTGCCAGCTGATTGTTGGCCTTCCAGAGGGCCAGAGGAGGCCGTTTTCACCCTCCCCAGACTTCAGGAAAGGCTCCAGAGCCTGAAGAGGGTGAAAAATGGGTGAGGCAGATTGATTTGTGGGTATGGGCACACATGCACACACCTACTGTAGTACCCTGACTAAATTAATGTGCTCTGTGTTCTGCTGTGCTTGAAGCTGCTCCAGATAATGCAGGGCAAGTAGATCGCATTCAAAGGAGATGCGATCCTGATGATATTTGGATTGGAACTAAACCATGCAGGATTTTATAAGTCAACCCCAGCACTTTGAATTGTACAGGTAGTCCTTGACTTACGACCACGATCAAGCCCAACATTTCCATTGCTAAGCGAGACATTTATTAATACAATACAATAACAGAGTTGGAAGGAGGTCTAAAGACATATTTGTTCCAACAAGCCGACCTAGCCTAACCTCCCATGGGGACTTTTTAGGAAGTTTTAAATTTGGGTCTTTTAAAAATTTGGTTTTAGCATAGGATAGGATTATTTAATAGTTATTTTAAATTATATTCATTGGATTTTGTATGTTTTTTAATTTTCCTGTGCGCCGCCCTGGGTCCTCTGTGGACAAGGGTGGGATATAAATTTAAATAAAATAAAATAAATAAATATAAATCGAAATAAAATAAATAAAATAAATAAAAATAAGTTATATAAAATGGAGGAGTAATTTACAGCATATAACTCTCAGATGTAATGTGGGAGCTGAGATAGGGAAGAATGCTGATAAAACTTCACAGTAAAACATTTGAGAAGGCTTCCTTGTTAGCTGTAAATTAAATTCTAAGGTAAATCAATCACTTAATATAGCAACAGAGTCGATGCACTAACAGACACATTTTCTTGTAGGACATTTCATGCTGCAATGTACCCTCGTTTATCAAGGGTTAAAATGCAATAAAAGAAATAAACTTTGATCTCTATCAGAGCCTAAAATAATTTTGGAGACATACCCTTTAGGTTTAGGATCCTTACATTCTGAAGTCTAAAAGTGAGCTGCTAAATGGAAGACACATTTGGTGGCATTCATCATTCCTTCCTAGGGAAATTAGTTGGCAGGCATTGTTTTTTTCCTTAGCAATAACTTAAGGCTTTTAAAAGAATTGTGTCGTTCTAAAAAAAATCTTTGCAAAATGAAATTAATCTAATCTTAATATAAGAGGAAATAGTCTGTTAGTGTCCATTACATCTGTGGTATGTTCATTCAGAGCCTTGCAAGAAGGAATCGTGTAAGGCAGGGGTCTCCAACCTTTGCAACTTTAAGTCTGAAGGACTTCAGCTCCCAGACTTCTCCAGCCAGCTTTGCTGGCTGGAGAATTCTGGGAGCTGAAGTCCTTCAGACTTAAAGTTGCAAAGGTTGGAGACCCCTGATGTAAGGAAGCATTGCCAAAAAGGCATTAAGAGTTGTTAACCTAATTTTGCAAAGCTGCTTTCTTCGGTAACATTGTACTGCAAACTAGACCATACAAAACTTTTGCCAGACCAATTCTCAAATACAGTTCATCTGCCTGGAATCCGCACTGTACACTGTACACTAATACGATTGAGTGGGCCCAGAGGTATTTCACGAGAAGAGTCCTCCACTCCTCTGCTCACAATAGAATCCCTTATGCCACCAGGCTTGAAATTTTGGGCTTGGGCAACCTAGAACAGTGATGGCGGACCTATGGCACGCGTGCCACTGGTGGTACTCGGAGACATTTGGCAGGGCACACAAGGCATTGCCCTGTCAGCTGGCCAGCGTGCATGCGCGTGCTGGCCAACTGATTGAGCAATTTTTAAAGCCATTTTTCATCCTCCCCAGCAATGGTGGGTTTCCAATTTTTTAGAACCTACTCTGTAGGTGTGGCCTATTTTGTGGGCGTGGCTTGGCAATCATGTGACAGGGTGGGAGTGGCCACCTTTTAAAATGTGGTGAAACTCATTTAACAACGCTCTTGCTTAGCAACCAAAATTTTGGACTCAATTGTGATGATAAATTCTTTCTTTCTTTCTTTCTTTCTTTCTTTCTTTCTTTCTTTCTTTCTTTCTTTCTTTCTTTCTTTCTTTCTTTCTTTCTTTCTTTCTTCCTTCCTTCCTTCCTTTCCTTTCCTTTTCTTTCCTTTCTTTTCCTTCCTGTTGGGTCACTGGCAGCGGTGGGCCAGATTTACTTCCAGGTCCACCGGTGGAACCCTCTCTCACCGGTTCTCTAAATTTCACCAACCGGCTCTCGCGAGTAGGTGCGAGCCTGCAGAAACCCACCACTGCTCCCCAGGCTTTATATGAGCCTGTGGAAGGCGAAAACAGCTCCCTCAGAGGCCCTTTGGAGGCTTCAGGAGCTTCCCTGAAGCCTCCAGAGAACTAATAACGATGCTACGAGCAAACCGGAAGCATGTAAAAAATGGGGGGGGGGGGCATCTGTCATGCGTGCATGCGCACTGGGGGGCGCCCATTGCATTATGGGTGCGGCATACTGGCGCACGAACCCCCCCTGCGCTCCCCCCCCTTTATGGCACGTGAGCCTAAAAAGGTTCACCATCACTGACCTAGAACTATGCCGATTAAGGTCTGACCTAAGCGTAATACACAAAATTGTCTGCTACAAGGACCTACCTGTCACTGACTCCTTCAGCTTCAACCGCAACAATACACGGGCAAACAATAGATACAAACTCAAGGTAAACTGCTCCAAACCCGATTGCAGAAAATACGACTTCAGCCACAAAGTGGTCAATGCCTGGAATGCCTCTACCTGACCTCATTGTTACGTCCTCAAATCCTCATAATTTAACCTTAAAATGTCTAACGTGGACCTCACCCCTTTTCTAAGAGGTCCGTAAAGGGGGCGTGTATAAGTGCACCAGCGCGCCTACCATCCCTGTCCTATTGTCTCCATTTATTTGTCCCCAATTCCTGTTTTCATATGTCCATGTTTATAGTTACACCTGTTATCTCGTACATGGGTGACAAAATAAATAAATGAATGAATGAAAATTGTGGCACAAAAGTATAACGCCTCCTATTTTAATTCTTCGATTTTTAAACCTTTTCTACTTTTAGGCTGATTTTCTTTCTTTTTCCCCCTGCATTTTATCTGGATGCCAGGGCTTTGAATTCTGTTTTCTCATATTAATTTCAATATTTCACTCTGCATTGTGATGCACTGCACCAGTGGTGGGTTTCTGCAGGCTCGCACCTACTCGCGAGAGCCGGTTGGTGAAATTTAGAGAACCGGTGAGAGGGGGTTCCACCGGCGTACCTGGAAGTAAATCTGGCCTGCCGCTGCCAGTGACCCAACGGGAAGGAAAGGAAAGGAAGGAAGGAAGGAAGGAAGGAAAGAAAGAAAGAAAGAAAGAAAGAAAGAAAGAAAGAAAGAAAGAAAGAAAGAAAGAAAGAAAGAAAGAAAGAAAGAAAGAATTTATCATCACAATCGAGTCCAAAATTTTGGTTGCTAAGCAAGAGCGTTGTTAAATGAGTTTCACCACATTTTAAAAGGTGGCCACTCCCACCCTGTCACATGACTGCCACGCCACGCCCACAAAATAGGCCACACCTACAGAGTAGGTTCTAAAAAGTTTGAAACCCACCACTGCACTGCACCCATACTTTATGGAGATCCCTTCCCATCATTCAGATATATATGTATTCAGTCAGATTTTCCAAACGGCGCACTTGCCAGTTTGACCAAATCAAATGGAATAGTGCTACCCAGCTCACACACAATTTGCAGATATTATATAAATTCAGAATAAATGAACATTTGCCTTTAGCAGACTCACTTTGTCGTACCGCTTTAGTTCTACCCACTGATGGAATGTTGAGATGATAGTTCGTGTCTTTTCCCGCTATCTGCGGGATCGGATCCTGCCTCATACATCCTCACGGCCGATTCGCTCCCACAGAGAGGGACTTCTCCGGGTGCCGTCCACTAGACTTTGTCAGCGGGCGACGCCCAGGGGAAGGGCTCTCTCTGTGGCGGGCCCAGCCCTCTGGAACGACCTTCCCCCCGACATTAGAACGACCACGGACCTCCGCTCCTTCCGTCTAAAACTAAAAACACATCTTTTCTGCTTGGCCGGCCTAGGGTAGTCTCTCTCTATGGGGTTTTAGTTGTTTTAACTGGGAATTTTAGTATGTTAATGGGGTATTTTAGCACAGGTATATGTTTAATTTGTTTTTAATGTGTTTGTATATTTATTGTTTTAGTTTTCCCTGTGCACCGCTCCGAGTCCCTATGGGGAGAGGGAGCGGTCAACAAATTAAAATTATTATTATTATTATTATTATTATTATTATTATTATTATTATTTGACGCTGTTATTTCATAGATAGAGATCTGTAGGGCAAAGATTTAGATTCCTTCAAATGTAATTAGCGTGATTTCTATAGATCCCCGTTACTGAGCGACAGGTCACAAGGGGTTCCAAATCACAATGGGCTTGTTCATGTGACATAATTTGCTCCAAATCGGATTTTGCAAATGGTTGGGATTCTCACAGCACACTAAGCCAGATTTTCCAAACTGCACAGTAGGACTGAAAAGTTGTGTAAATGCGGCTCCTGAAATAACCCCTTACAGATCAGGGTGGATAATTTAACATTTGCCAAATTTAGGCTTTTAAAAAGCCAAACCAAACAAGATTTAAAAATGATTGACAGCAGCTCTTCTTTTAGGTTAGCATTTATTTATTGCTGGAAGACTTTATTTAAGATATAATTATGTTAACATATGAAGAGGGAAAAAAGTGGAGAGAAGCTTTTGCCTGGAGAAATTAATCATATTAATAATAATAGTAATACTGAAAGGAATAATTAAGACAATCCTTCAACATTCCCCCCCTTTCATTTCTATCCCTGGGCTCAGATAGCATCTACATATCTATATAGGGAACCGATATTAACTCCTAGAACTAACGACTAGTTGCCTCCTTAGAGGGTGAAGATATTTCAACTTCATGTATGGTCTGGAAAGGATATCTGCCATCTTTTGATGATAAAGCCTTTCCGCTTCCTCCGCCAGGGCGTATTCACGGCGCTCCTCCTCCTTCTCCATTTCATGGGTTTCCTTGCGGTAATCCATCTGAGCACGCAGTTCTTCACGGTATTGCTTCGATTGTTCCAAACGCCTGCAGGGAACATGGACAGGAGAACGGAGTTGAGCACTTAGCATAGAGGTTCAGAAGGCCAAGGGCTGGTGGGGCAGGGGTCAGAGTGCAGTACTGCAACCTGCTTCTGCTGACTGCCGGCTGCCAGCAACTTGGCAGTTCAAGTCTCACTGGCTCAAATTTAACTCAGCCTTCCGTCCTTCCCAGGTGGGTAAAACAAGGACGCAGATATTTTTTTTTAAGTAAGTTTTTATTTTCAACATTTAAAAACAAATAAGACAACTCAATCATTTTCAATTTCATACAACATGTCATTCGGTCATAAATTTTTGTGCATCGATCCTGAAAGTTACAAACACACTTATTAACTTTCCATCCAGTGTTTGTACATAAAATTTAAGCTTTCATATCATCTTATTCTCTACATAATGACAATTAATATTTATGCAGATCAGTGGTTATTCAACAAGTAAAAAAAAAGAAAAAAAGGGTATAGAATTCTCCCAAAGTTATTTTATAACAATATTCTCAATTTGTCTTTCTGAGATAAATTACCGTTATAAAATACATAATCATATTATTTTCTCTATACAGAACCAAGAATTTATCCAAGTTTCCCCTTATGCATATATCTTTTATATGTTTTAGTTAAAATACAGGATGTCTTTCTAATACAACATAGTCTCAATTTATCATCATTTCTGTTAGTCCTAACAATTGAATTCTGTTTCTGAGAATTCTTTTATATATTAAATCTCCTGATTTCTTTTGTCTAACCATTGATAAAATAAATTCGAGGACGCAGATTGTTGTGGGCAAGAGGCTGACTCTGAAAACTGCTTAGTGCAAGGACCGGTTTTAAGATACTTTTTTTCAATTCTGTTGTAACTTCAAACCTGTCGCTAAGCAAATAGGTATTAAGTCGAGGACTAGCTGTGCACATGGACATTCGGCAGAAGCCACAGTGACATCACATCCTCTCATGACATCATGTGTGCGATGGTGCCCGTGACATCACTTCCCCCTCCTTGACAGTGCTCCTGGGAAAGCACAGGTAGTCCTCGGACTTACAACCACAATGGAGCTCCAAATTTCTGTTGTTAGCAGCACATATGACATACGTGCAATACTGGAAGTCAAAGGAAATACCAACGAACCAACAGGTCTTGGATAAGATTCTACAATGTGCAGAAGCGGACAGGATGACATATATTATTAAAGGCAAAAGTGAATCGTTTTTTAATAAAAGTTGGGATCTCTGGTATCTATGGCTGGGAAATAGAGTGTCGGATTTTAATGGGAGTAGTGGTTAAGATTTAGTTAATAGAAATAATTATTACAATAATTGTTTTTGAATCTTTTTCTCTGTATAAACTCTGCTATTATTAGAAGTGTAGGAGAAATATTGAGAATTAGGGATTTATAAGACGACTGTAAGATGTGTATATCAGCTTGGGATGAATTAGACTAAAATTGGAGGAGGCATTAAACTCCTCAGTCTTTGTTCAATGTTTATGTGAATTATTGTTCAATAGAAATTTATTTTAAGGGGAAAATATATATTAAGTTCGGAACGTTGAAACGCCACCCCCAGAACCCATCAGAGAAAATAAATAAGCAAAGGCAACAACGGAAAGGGGAGAGACGAGGAGGGAAAGGAAGAAAGGGTAAAGTAGAGAAAGGAAGGGTGGGGAATTAAGAGTAGGAGAGAGGATAAGAAAGAAGAGAGGAGAGAAAGAGAGAGGAAAGAGAGGGGAAAGAGAGAAGAGAGGAGAAATGAGAGAAGGAAACAAGAAGGCAGAGAAGGGAGCTTGAGAAGGTAGGAGTAAGGCTGTTGCAAAATAAGATGGAGACACAGGGTGGCAAGAAAGCGATCCTAACTGTATCATACAGTATATATGTAAGAATGTGTATAGATATTAATGATGAATAGATAAATGTTAAATAGCATTTATAAGAATGTATATCAGTGAATGTTTTTGAAATGGGAAAAATAAAAAAACTATAAAAAAATTTGTTGTTAAGTGAGACATTTGTTCAGTGAGATTTGCCCGTTTTTATTACCTTTCTTACCGCAGCTCTTAAGTGAATCACTGCACTTGCTAAGTTAGTAACACGGTTGTTAAGTGAATTTGGCTTCCCCATTGACTTTGCTTGTGAGAAAGCTACCAAAGAGGATCCCCATGACCCCGGGACACTGCCAATTGTCATAAAAATAAAAAAAGAGGTATAAGTCAACTTTTTTCAGTGCCAATGTAACTTTGAATGGTCACTAAATGAACTGTTGTAAATTGAGGACTACCTGTAGTAGGAAATGCCCCTTGATTGAGAAGTCAGCCCTGTTGGCAGGGCCATTAGCAATTATGTCAGGGTAATGATGATTTAATAGCTGACCAGCTGCTGTAAGGCTCTAAACCAAGATGATGACATGAGGATGAGTCAGCAGGTTTACTGCCACTTTAAGAAGCTGTATATATAAGGGAGGCCATGTGAGGACATCTCTCTCTTTCTCCTCATGTATTTCTCAGTGTATGCTTCCATATTATAGGTGAAGATTGATTGATTGCCTGGTATTTGCCTAACAGGTGTATTATATATATATGACAAAACCTCTGTGTACAGTATTTTCCTCCTGGTTGTCTCAAAATACTAGTCACACTGTGCGCACTCTGACAAATTATACAATAATAATACAATAGCAGAGTTGGAAGGGACCTTGGAGGTCATCTAGTCCAACTCCCTGCCTAGGCAGGAAACCCTATACCATTTCAGACAAATGGCTATCTAACATCTTCTTAAAGACTTTCAGTGTTGGAGCATTCACAACTTCTGTTCCACTGATTAATTTTTCTAACTGTCAGGAAATTTCTCCTCAGTTCTAAGATGCTTCTCTCCTTGATTAATTTCCACCCATTGCTTCTTGTTCTGCCCTCAGGTGCCTTGGAGAATAGTTTGACTCCCTCTTCTTTGTGGCAACCCCTGAGATATTGGAAGACTGCTATCCTGTCTCCCCTAGTCCTGCTTTTCATTAAACTAGACATACCCAGTTCCTGCCACCGTTCTTCATATGTTTTATCCTCCAGTCCCCTCATCATCTTTGCTGCTCTTCTCTGCACTCTTTCTAGAGTCTCCACATCTTTTCTACATCGTGGTGACCAAAACTGAATGCCGGATTCCAAGTGTTCCAAATTACATTCCAAGTGTTCCAAATTACCTTTTGTAGGTCTCTTCTTCTAGCTGTTGGTATTCCTGGATGGCTGCGTTTAATAAATCTTTGTCCCGTAGAAGATTTTCCTGCTCCTGGGCATTTTTCTGCACTGGAAGTAGAAAATGGCACAAGTCATTGTTTAATGTCGAAACAGAACACAGGGCACATTGGACAGCCATGCTCAGTAACTCTACCCACCCACCCCATTTCTTAACGCAGTTTTGGTCATTACAAGATTTAACTACATCAACAGACAATCCCTGCACAGTAATAATTGTTAGGATATTCAGCCTTATATTGGGTTGACAATATATATGAGCCTATGTTCTTAAGGAGTTATGTAGCTTTAAGAACTAAGTATAATTTGATTGGCTGTAATTATACAGCTCTACTATAAAGGAAGCTCAGGAACGCAACTCATTCCCTGTTTGATCCCTGTTCGATTCCTTGTGATCCTGTGCTACCTGATTGCCGTTTGAGAAGCTGAAGAAGAAGGAGGAGGTTTTGTTTGCATCACAGTAAGATAAAGTGTGTTTGGTGTAGGACTGTTATCATTGTTTGAGAGTTAGTCGGAAGAAGCATTTTAGTTGCTACAAAGTAAAGGCTATTTATTTTCTTACTATCACTGTTTTAGAGTTTGTTTGTGGTTTACAGCAACGTATCTCGTTGCTGTCCGGTGAATTACACTATTCCGCATATATTAGTTAACATTGGGTACAACACGTCTCTGGTGATTGGAAAAGCTCAACAGAGACTTCATTTCCTTAGAGTCCTGAGGAAAAATCAGGTGGAACAACGGCTGATGACCTCTTTCTATCGGTCCATCATAGTGTATCACAGTGTGTATCACAGTGTGGTATGCTCACATATTGTATCACAGTGTGGTATGCTGGTTTAACAGTTGCGGAGAGGAAGGCACTACAGAGAGGGATCAATTCGGCACAAGAAACCATCGGTTGCCCTCTGACATCACTGGATAACATCGCCAGATCTCGCTGCTTTAGCAGAGCAAGGAAGATTCTCAAAGATGATTCACACCCTGGTTGGTATCTCTTTGCCCTTCTACCATCAGGCAGCAGATAACAAAGTATAGCCAGCCGAACAAACAGGTTTAAAGGTAGCTTCTATCCTTGGGCTGTGAGACTTTTAAATTCAACCGCAATCACTCCATGCATATGCTAGTTTTTTCTTTTTTCTTTTCTCTCTTTTTTGTTTCAATTTTGCACCAGTGAAGTTAAAACCAATTTCATTGTAATTTTAGTACAATGACAATAAAGATTATTATTATTGTTAGCAACTCTGGGTTCAGAACCAATATCAGAACTCTGGTCTAATCATCATCATCATCATCATCATCATCATCATCATCATCATCATCATCATCATCATCATCATCATCTTTATTGTCATTGTACTAAAATTACAATGAAATTGGTTCCAGTAGGGTCCTTGTTTCAAATATACGGGCAGTCTTCGGCTTACGGCCACAAATGAGTCCAAAATTTCTGCTGCTAAGCGAGACAACAGTTAAGTGAGTCTTACCCCATTTTACGACCTTTCTTGCCACAGTTTTTTCAGTGAATCACTGCAGGTGTTGAGTTAGTAACACAGTTATTAAATGAATCTTGCTTCCCCACTGATTTTTGCTTGTCAGAAGGTCACAAACTGGGATCACATGACCTTGGGACACTACAACCAGGGGTGAAATGCTACCGGTTTGTACCGAACTAGTAGTAAAAAAAATGCTACCAGTTTGGGTGAACCGGTATTTCCAACAATCGGCTGTGACACGTGATTTACATTAGCCAGAAAGCAGGATTTCCCGCTTTCTAGCTATTCTAAATCATGTGTGTGTGTGTGTCCCACCCCCGCTATTCGCTTACCTTTGCAGGCGCGCTCGGTAGCAGGCTCCGCCCACCCACCCTGACATCATCACGCACGTGCGGACGTGCGGAAGATCCCGCACAGGTGCGGAGGTGGCACACCACCACCCCGCCTGCGCTCCCATTGAGCGAACCAGTAGCAAAGGTAAGTTGATTTCGCCCCTGACTACAACCGTCATAAATATGAGCAGTTGGCAAGTGTCTGCATTCTGGTCACATGACGATGGGGATGCTGCAACAATCATAAGTGAGAAAAATGTCATAAGTGACTTTTTCAGTGCTGTTGAACAGTCACTAAACGAATGGTCATAAGTCAAGGGCTGCCTCTAAAGAAGGTCTTGCAGCTCCTCAAGGAAAAGCGGATTATAAAGTTAATAAATAAATAAATTAACATCCAGTGAAATCATTGGGAGCCCTGATAAAGATCAGAACCCAGAAGGAAACTGGAATTTGAGTCCCAGCCATTTCAATTTTCTCAGTCATCCGGAGTTGTCCGGGAGTTACTGAAGAAGCTCCTTGGATAGGCGGCGAAAAAGTCTGAACATGTTTTCCAAAAGCTTGAAAATGTTTCGCTGCTTATCCAAGTTGGTCCTTCGGTAACTTCCAGATCCGACTCTGGATGCCGGAGAATTTTCACTGACACAGAAGGAAACTCTTTCCTAACCTTGGGTCAATACGGGGTGGGCTTCAAAAATTTTAGCAAGGGGTTCTCTGCCTGGCTGCTAGGTGGGCGTGGCCATGGTGGGCGTGGCCTCGTGTGCCTCCTGCACCACGGCGGTGGGAGGCGTTTTTGCCTTCCCTGGATTCTGGAGGTTTTCTTTGAGCCTCCGGGAGAGCAAAAACGGCCTCCCCATGCTCTGGAGGCCCTCTGGAGGCTGGAAACCCAAAATGTTTAGGCCCATTTTTCACCCTCCCCAAGCCTCCATGCCAGAGGTGGGTTCCTACCTGTTCAGACCAGTTCGGCTGAGTAGGAAGTAACTTGGCAGGCCATGCCCCCAAACCGGTTGTAGCGGCGGCACCTATGGTGCCGTAATCTTGTTTTTTGCTTTTGCGCATGCGCAGAAGCAATTTTTTTACTACTGTGCATGCATGTGTATCAACCGCGTGCGCGACGCGCGTCCCTGAGCAAAGCAGCAGTAACAGAAGTTGGAATCCACCCCTGCTCCATGCATGCCTTGCACTTACCTGCATCCAAAACGAGCCGCGTGGGGATTCCTGGGAGGGGCGGAGTGGGCGGGGCCAGCCAGGAGTCATATTTGGGGGTTCTCCAAATTGCACAGAATCTAAGCTAGAGGTTCTCCCGAACTCCCTGCAAGTCCCCAGCAGCCCACCTGTTCTGACCCTCCTTTCTTTGACTAATTACCAGACTGGCTGCTTGCCAGAATAACTCTTGGCTGCTTGCCTGAATGACAGTCTTCACACGAACTCAACTCAAGACCCTCAAACCTAGAAATTACACGTTGTTCTCTGCAAGGACTTCCTTAGCAGAGGCTTCCTTTTAAACCCTCTTGGGAGGGGCCAGTCATTAGGCAGCTGGGACTAATTCAACTCCTCCGAGTTCGTCTCTTCTGCAACTGAAGCTGCCTTCTTTCAATCCGTCTTAACCTAGCATCAGGGACAAACTGGCCTTGATCCTCCCCACTACTCCAAGACCCAGGTGCCTCCTGATGACTAGCCAGGCTCTCTGCTCTCTCAAGGTCGCCCTCCTCCTCCAGAGTAGACTCATAGGACTTCTCACTAGAGGAGTCCATCAGCAGCTCATCCGGAGCCAGCTGGGCCACAACACCCACCCATGGGTGAATTTGCAGGGGGTTTACATCATCCCTTGACCCTGCCCATTAATTGATTAAAACAGAACTCACTGTGTGCAATATACAAATGCAGCTAACCAGAAGATTTGCCAGCAAGTTACTCCCAGAAACATCTTCCTTTTGGGCAGAATATCAATCTTGTGTCCAAAGAGAGAGATGCACCTCCAGTATTTATTACCCAGCTATTCTACCTGATGGAGAGAAATTGGACTTGCAGAAAATCGGCTGTCCCCCAACAGCTCCTTACATTTCTCCTCAACCTGAAGCTTCCTCGTGTCCATGACCTCCTTGAGTAACCGATCTCTGGCTAGCTTCAGGGCCCTTTCCTTCTCCGCTCTCTTGGCCCACATTTTCGCAGCATCCTCGGCCCTCAACCGATCCAGCTCTCTTTCCTGTAGTTTGTCCTCTTCCCGCTGCTGAGCCAAGTAGGCTTGATACATCTGTTGCTCGTTAAAGAGTTCCCTCTGAAAAAATGCAAAAAAAAAGGAAGAGATTTTAAAAGGGAGAAAAAAGAGAGAGAAGAAGGGGAGAGGAATATGAAATTGAAGGGAAAAAAGTAGTAGAGGAGGAGGAGGAGGAGGAGGAGGAGGAGGAGGCAGAGGAGGAGAAAAGAAGAAAAGGACAGAGGAGGAAGAAGGAGGAAAGAGGAAGAAAAAGAGAAAAGAAGAAGAGGGGGAGGAGAAAAGAAAAGGAAGGAGGAGAAAGGAGGAAGGAGGAAAGATGAGAAGGAGAAAAGAAGAAGAGGGAAGAGGGGGAAGAGGAGGAAGAGGAGAAAAGAAGAAGAAAGAAAGGAGGAAGAGGAAGGAGGAAAGGAAGAAAAAGAAAAGGAGGAGAAAAGAAGAAAAGGAAGGATGAGAAAGGAGGGAGGAAGAGAAGGATAAAAGAAGAGGGAAAAGGAGGAGAAAAGAAGAAGAAAAGAAGAAAAGAAAGGAGGATGAGAAAGGAGGAAGAGAAGGAGAAAAGAAGAAGAGGGAAGAGGAGGAGAAAAAAAGAAAAGGAAGGAGGAGGAGGAGGAAGGAAAGAGGAGAAGGAGAAAAGAAGAGGAAGAGGAGGAGGAAGAGAAAAAAAAAGGAAGAAGGAGAAGGAGAAAGAAGGAAGGAGGAGAGAAGGAGAAGGATAGAACCTCAATTTCTATGAAATACTTGATAGAATCCCTGCTTTAAAATCCTGCAAATTCTGGAATTCTGACACTTTTTCCATCCCCTTCTTGACTTTTATCTGCTTAGTCTTCCATATCTCCTAACTGCCCAACTGCAATACATTTTCCTACAGCTACATAACTTCAGGAGCTAAGGAGAATCTTTCAGGCCACCATGCAACCAACCTGCAGAGGAAATGTAGTGGCTGACGTGAAAGGCTGCTTTAGGTCAAGGCGTCTGAAAACCCCTGAAATGACCCCTCGCGTGGTGGGTGAGCATGCATCTCTCCAGGAGGCCTATTTTTATGCAGCTGCCTGGCTTCATCATGCTCAAACCATGCTTTCACAACAGCCATCCTTGCCCAAAACAAGCGCCCAGGGAAAGGAAAGATGAAATAACGACACAGTTAAAAAGGAACATTCCAGATGTATGGATATCTTATGTCCCACCAGTTTTTTCCCCCCCCAGATATATGTTTGTGTAATTAATACAACAATCTTCAAAGCTTCACGTATGAACATATCTCCAACTTAGTAGCACTGTAGCTCCAATGCCACAAATCACTCTTCCAATTGTGGCTACGGGGGTCATGTGGGAAGAGGATGGATGTATGGAACAGTGGTGGGTTTCTGCAGGCTCGCACCTACTTGCGAGAGTCGGTTGGTGAAATTTAGAGAACCGGTGAGAGGGGGTTCCACTGGCGTACCTGGAAGTAAATCTGGCCTGCCGCTGCCAGTGACCCAACAGGAAGGAAAGGAAAGAAAAGGAAAGGAAGGAAGAAAGGAAAGAAGAAAGAAAGAAAGAAAGAAAGAAAGAAAGAAAGAAAGAAAGAAAGAAAGAAAGAAAGAAAGAAAGAAAGAAAGAAAGAAAGAAAGAAAGAAAGAAAGAATTTATCATCACAATTGAGTCCAAAATTTTGGTTGCTAAGCAAGAGCGTTGTTAAATGAGTTTCACCACATTTTAAAAGGTGGTCACTCCCACCCTCACATGACTGCCAAGCCACGCCCACAAAATAGGCCACACCTACAGAGTAGGTTCTAAAAAATTTGAAACCCACCACTGGTATGGAAGCTCCTGAAGCCTCTGGAGGTGGGAAGGGGAGGCTGTTTTCACCCTCCACAGGCTCCTAGAAAGCCTCTGGAGCCTGAGAAGGCCGAAAAAAATGTGCCAAAAGCAGGGGGTGGGGCACATAGCATTATGGGTGTGGCACGCCCACGCACGACCTGCCCTGCACTCCCCTCGCTTTTGGCACACGAGCCAAAAAAGGTTAGCCATCACTGAGTTAGAGCCTGTTCCTGATGTGCGCATGCGCAGAGCTGCCAAGAGAAGGAAACAGTTAAGGAACAAGGGCCAATTTGTGAGTAAAGGCACAGGTGGACGGTGAATGACCCCTCCCATAGGGAATAAAGAGGAGCGGAAGGGGAGGGGAGTTTGCTGGAGACCATTAGTTCGATTAATTAGTGTGAAGATTTGTTTGTGACTTTCAGAGACTCCTTGCCAAGTCTTTTCTTGTACTGCATTGCGTTTGGAAGATATCGGCTTGGCAGCTCTCCAAGCCTGATAAGGTCTGTGGTGGTAAATTCAACCTTGAAAGGCTGTTTTCTCGGACTTTGCTGGATGTGAATGACAGGAATTCACATTAGCTTAATAAAAAGGGGTTTTGCCAGGACAAGGAGTCTGCTTCATGATTTTGTGAAGCCTAGGTCAGAACAAGATGATAGAAATAGAGATATGAGAGAGAGGGAGGGAGAGAGAGATAAATGATAGATGGATGGATGGATGGATAAGATAGATAGATAGATAGATAGATAGATAGATAGATAGATAGATAGATAGATAGATAGATAGATAGATAGATAGATAGATAGATAGATATTATCTTGCATAATACAGTGGTACCTCGGTTCACGAACGCTTCTGTTCACGAACAACTCGGTTCACGAACAGAAAAGTTCATCAAAATATGCTCCACCACCCCAACATAACTGTCACGAACAGAGTGTTAAATCTCATGAATGATAATGTGGTCTCTCATTTCCGGAGGGTTATGCAGCGCAGGAAAAGACAAGTGACATTGGACAGATTTTTCAGCAAAACTGAGCCTACAGCTAGGAGACAAAGGAGAGAGGAAAGCCCTGAAGGAGATCCCCCTGATGTCCTTATGGAGGGGGACTCTCCCTCCAAACAATAACCGCCTCCCACCTGCCTTCATCCATGCCAGAAGTCATCTCAAGCAAGGTTAGTGTTCTCTCTTTATACATTACTATACTGTACTAATGTGTATTGTAATTTGTTGCATATTTTTTGTGCTTCAAAAACCAAAAAAAAAGATCAGAACAGATTAACCGGATTTACATTGGTTCACGACCAATTCGGTTCGCGACCAGAGTCAGTTCACGAATTAAGTTCGTGAACCGAGGTACCACTGTATATCATTAAGCTTACACCCAGGTTCAGAGTTGGCTTTACCTTCCTTTGTTTTTGGCTCTCTGTGTCCTCCAGGGATTCTTGCAGGACATGATCCAAGATCTTCTTTTCTAAAGCAAGCTCATCTTGCCTTTCTTCATTGATACGCCATGCTTTCCTCTTCATGGAATCCAGCAACATGTCCCTGCAATCTCTCAGCTTCTGTCGCCTTGCTATCTCGGCTTGTTCCTTCTCCAGTTTGATCAGCTGCCGTTCTTCCTCCTGCACAAGGGTACAGCAGTTGGTTACTCATCACTTTCCACCTGGCACGTTCTGAAGGAGCAGAAGCTGGACACAATGGCCCACAACATGCTAAATACAGTATAGGAAGTAGGAACGTGGAAGGCTGACTTTCATCAGGGGATGAGAATCCGCAGCACACTTTCCCATTGGTTTGAGATGGACAACAAAGAAACTGTAGTGTTAATTCTACAGAGGTTTAATATCGTTAAAGTCTGGATATTCTCAAACTCCCTTCTAAAATCTAAGGAAGAAGGAAAAATCTTGGCTCCAGCCACACATGATGTTTTCCTTTCCCTTCCCTTCCCCTTCTCTTCCCATGTCCTGCCTTGTCCTTTCCTTTCCTTCCCCTTCCCTTCCCATTTCCTTTCCTTTCCTTTCCCTTCCCATGTTTAGAGTGTTTAGAGTTTAGAGTTTATTGGTTTTTTACACTGCCCTACTCCCGAAGGACTCAGGGCGGTGTACAGCCAAAATAAAAACAAATATATAAAAGTTAAAAGGAAAGCTTTCAAAAGACAAAATTAAAATATTGGCCGAAACGTGGAAAAAACCCAAACTAACCCTGATTAAAATAATAAAAATTTAAATTTAAAAATTTAAAAATCATGCTTTATGCCAGCCCGGCTTGTTGAAAGACCGCAGCAGAAGGTGCGTAAGTCAGGGATAGTCAGGGATAGCAATTCGTTCCAGAGTGCAGGTGCTCCCACGGAGAAGGCTCTCCCCCTGGGTGTCACCAGTCGACATTGTCTAGCCGACGGCACCATGAGGAGACCCTCTCTATGGGAGCGTATGGGCCGGTGGGAGGCTCTCAGTGGCAGAAGGCGAACTTGTAGGTACCCATGTCCTTTCCTTTCCTTCCCCTTCTCTTCCTATGTCCTTCCCTTCCCATTATTACCTCTGGGTCTACAGTCCATGTATTCCCGTGCATAAGAGGCTGCCCACCTGTGACCTATAGGGGAAATCCATATAACCAATGTTTTAGCCAACCACCATAAATTATCATCCAATCTAAACCTGAGGGCAAGGGCTGCAGAAGGGAGATAATTATGCACAGCAAATTATAGCAGGCCACAATAACTAGGTTTAATTATAGGTCCCTGTCAAATTGACGGGCTACCGGTTTTTCTTTTGAAGAAAACAGAGCGGGTTGCACCTTGGACTTCGTGCTAAGCAGTGCCTGATAAGGAGATTTTCAAGATACAGAGAAGGGGGTGGAAGCTTAATAAATAAGTCAGAGAAGTGAGAATTGGCTAATGTCTCCTTTCTCTTTCATATAAGGAGGATGCCAAGCATCGTATTGAAGGGCACAGTTAAGAAAGCAAGTACAGATAGTCCTTACTTAACAACACTGGCTGTATTATAGAACAGAACAGGATTCTTTATTGGCCAAGTGTGAATGGACACACTAGGAATTTAATAATAATAATAATAATAATAATAATAATAATAATAATAATAATAATAATAATAATAATAATAATAATAATAATAATAATAATAATTTAATTGTTGACCGCTCCCTCTCCCCAAAGGGACTCGGAGCGGTGCACAGGGCGAATAAAACAATAAATAAACACACACACGATAAAAACAAATTAAATATATCCCTGCGCTAAAAATTACCAATTAAAATACTAAAATCCCTATCTAAAATTATTAACAATCCCATAGACGAGAGACTACCCTAGGCCGGCCAAGCAGAACAAATATGTTTTTAGTTTTAGACGGAAGGAGCGGAGGTCCGTAGTTGTTCTAATGTCGGGGGGAAGGTCGTTCCAGAGGGCTGGGCCCGCCACAGAGAGAGCCCTTCCCCTGGGCGTCGCCCGCTGACAAAGTCTAGTGGACGGCACCCGGAGAAGTCCCTCTCTGTGGGAGCGAATCGGCCGTGTGGATGTATGAGGCAGGATCCGATCCTGCAAATAGCTAGGTCCTTTGGACACCAAATTTGGACACCAAATTTGTCTTTGGTGCAGATGCTCTCAGTGTACATTAAGAAAAATAAAGTAGAATACATTCAACAAGAATCATAAGATACAACACTTAGAGATAGCCATAGGTTACTAATAACCAATCAAATCATACTAGGAAACAAATAAAACAATACAAATCATAAAGATACAAGCCACAAGTTTATAGTCATAAGTGGGAGGCAATAGGTACTAGGAAGGATGAGAAGAATAATAGTAATACAGTCTTAGTAAATAATTTGACAGTGTTGAGGGAATTATTTGTTTAGCAGAGTGATGGCATTTGGGGGGGGGGAACTGTCCTTGTGTCTTGTTGTTCTGGTGTGCAGTGCCCTATAGCGTCGTTGTGAGGGTCATTATTTATTACTATTATTTTTTATAATATATATTATTTATGATTATGATCATTCAGCATTCATTGGTTGTTTTATGAGCCCCAGGACAAGTGTTTTATACAGCCTATAAAGCAACTGTCGTAAATGTACATGCTGCCCACCATGGTCATGTGACCCCATGTTAAGTGGGTCAACTTTAGAACTGGCCAAGATTTTCTGTGGTCAAATGACCACAATTTCCGATATATATATATATATCAATGAGAGATAATTAGCTCAAGGCATAGAGAAGCCTGTCTCATATGCTGGAAAGCACCAGTTCAAATCCCAGTAGAAGGAGTATGGCCAGCTGAAGAAGGCTAATAAGCCTGAAATGGATCCATCCTGGTCTCTTTATTTTCAGCCCTTAAAAATCTAACACATATATCTAAAAAATGTCACACAGCAGTAATCTAATTAGGTTCTCTGTCTGGTTGATCTCTAGATTGAGTCGAAGGGCAGAGAGGGATGACGTTGAGTCTCCTCCCCTTAAAGGGACCTCTGAACAGGAGCTGTGATAATTATCTCTCATTTAAGAGTCCTGTAAATTGGCTGATATATCAGGGATACTGGATAGCTCAAGGCATAGAGAAGCTTGTCTCATATGCTGGAAAACACCAGTTCAAATCCCAGTAGAAGGAGTATGGCCAGCTGAAGAAGGCTAATAAGCCTGAAATGGATCCATCCTGGTCTCTTTATTTTCAGCCCTTAAAAATCTAACACATATATATCAATATATATATATATAAGCCAAAGCCTGATGATGATGGGGGTGATCCCATCGAAACGTTGCAAAAACACCTTTAATTTTACATGGGAAAAGACCTGAATAAACCAAAATCTACATATATATATATATATATATATATATATATATATATATATATATATATATATATATATATATATATATATATATATATTGGCCAATTTCCAGCAAAAAATGCCCCTCAAAACGGAATTACTTCCTGTCATGTAGGTGCCTCGAGATGTGACTGTAAAAAGGTACACCTATAATTTTGGGATCAGTTATGGTTATAAGCCAGGAACTATTTGCATCATATGAACATTAGAGCCGAGCTGGCGCAGTGATTAGAGTGCAGCCTTGCAGGCTACTTCAGCTGACTGCTAGCTACAGTTTGGCAGTTCAAATCTCACCGGCCGATCAGCTGGGACTCCAATCAGCTGGGACTCGGGAGGCAGCAAATAATGGGGGCAGGGCCAGCCAGAGCTAGTATTTGCCGGTTCTCTGAACTACTCAAAATTTCTGCTACCGGTTCGCCAGAACCGGTCAGAACTGGCTGAATACCACCTCTGATGAGAATGCTGCAACAATCGTACGTGTGAAAAACAGCCATAAGTAACCTTTATAGTGCCGTTGTAATTTTGAAAGGTCACTAAATGAATGGCTGTAAGCCGAGGACTACCTTTATAGGACTGAGTTACTTGAGCGTCCACCTTCCCCTAAGGAAACCTCCTCACTCTACACACCCCAGAGGGAGGCCAAACTCCGGCTTCCTTCTTTTAAATCTTTTGTCATCTTATGAAACCGGGAAAGGGTGTCTTTTTTGTGGCTGTCACAAATCTACAACAGGCCTCCGACTCTCCTCCTGTTTCGGAAAGCCATTCAAACCAGCATTAGAGGCCCGTTGAGTGGGAGTCTCCTTGTTATCTGCTTGCTCAGTATTTTACAGTTATTGTTATTAACAATGTTCTTTTTTTGATTCCTTTTGGCTGTTTTTATGCAGTACCCCATCCAGCGCTGGGCAGCCTTTTGAATCCTAAAAATAAACAAACAAGTAAAGACCTCTAAAGGCACTAGAATACATGAGGTTGCTTTTAGCGTTGACAGCTGCTTCTAAAACAGGTCATAACTAAAACTTTCCATGAGATCTATACGTTCACATAGATCTGAAACCAGAAATATTTTTGTTGGGCATAATGCCAGAGGGTTATGATAAAGGGACTATATATTTAGTTTTACATGTACTGACAGCAGCAAGGATTGTATTTACACACTATTAGAAAAATGAGAACATTCCATCCGATGAGGATGACATTCGGAAAATATTAAGACTGCGCAGCGATGGATAGATTGACCTTAAAAATAAAAGACAAAAGAAGACCCAGAATATTACCTGACATGGAATAAATTTCATCAGTGGTTAGAGATAAGAGGTGCAAATTAGATTATTGGTATGTATGAATTAAATAGAAAGATGGTTTATATTTATAAATATGCCAATATAATTAACAGAATAGTGAATAAGCTGATATAGAGAGAAACTGAGCCAAAAATATTCTGTTATATTATTACTATTGTTACTAGTATATGTATTAACATTTTGTTTTGTTCTCTCTTTGTTTTTCTTTTGTAAATGATATTGCCTGACAATACACTGCATTCAAAATGTTTATGGATTAAAAAAATAATAATTACAAAAAAGAGAGAGATAAATCTGAGATTTTGGGGAGCTGCAAAGAATTTCACTCGTAGAGTCTTTGTAGCAGGACCTGATCCATGGGCTGCAATCCCACCTCCTACACACTACAATTGGGTTTACAAAGGAGGAGAGAGACAGCAGTGGCAGTTAAATATGTTTGTATATTTATTATTTTTATCCTCCCTGTGCACCGCTCCGAGTCCCTATGGGGAGAGGAAGCGGTCTACAAATTAAAATTTATTATTATTTATTTATTATTATTATTATTATTATGGGGAATTGATAAATGTAAGATATAGACAAATAGAAATAGCCGGAATATCTAGGAATGTAGTAAGATGGTATACGATGTTACTTGGTAACTGTGTACATATAGGGGGTGGGTTACTCCCAGTTGTGTCTGTGTAGTTTTGTCTTGCCAATGTCTTATTTATGTTCTTTTTTCTGTTACTAATTTACAATAAAATTTATTTATTTTTAAAAAGGAGGAGAGAGACAAAGTCCTGGAAAGATGCAAAGAGGATGCTAAAAAAAAATTGAAAAGGACCCCGACAACAGAGCCATACTTGATTGGAAAATGAGAAAACACATATCAGCGACCTCGGGGGAAATGCTGGCACTACAGAGCAGCCCTGGGAATAGCTACTCATCTCTGCCAAGCAACGCGGAGTAAGACTGCTGCGGGAAAGAAGCCTTTCGGTGAGGATCCTAAGGGAGAGCTGTAGCTAAGCGTGGCATTTCCATCAGAAGGGAAAGCACCAAGATAGAAGGCTTAGTCATACTCTCTCAAGGGGTAACTCTGGAGAATCGCTGCTAACCAAAACCAAACTTACTGGACTTGACACCAAGTCTTGACCGAAGCAAGGCAAGACATTCTTAGGGGACCTGCTCACCTAGTCCTCGACTTAAAACCATTTGTTTAGTGACCATTCGAAGTTACAACAGCACTGGAAAAAGTGACATGGCCATTGTTCATGCTTACAACCAGTGGTGAAATTCAATTTTTTTTACTACCGGTTCTGTGGGCATGGCTTGGTGGGCATGGGAGGAGAAAGATACTGCAAAATCTCCATTCCCTCCCCACTCCAGGGGAAGGATACTGCAAAATCCCCATTCCCACCCCACTCCAGGGGAAGGATACTGCAAAATGGCATTTGCCAGTTCTCTGAACTACTTAAAATTTCTGCTACCGGTTCTCCAGAACCTGTCAGAACCTGCTGGATTTCACCCCTGCTTGCAGGATCTCACTTAACGAACCTTTGGGTTCTATTGTGATCCTAAGTCAAGAACTACCAATACCATGGAGGGGTTTAAAGTTAATAACCAACACCCTGAATTACACCCTGAAGCCTTTTAGAAACCAACTTGTGGACATTAAGGAGATCCTTAATAGCAATGGTAATAGCATTTAGACTTATATACCGCTTTACTGCCTTCTCTAAGCGGTTTACAGAGTCAGCTTATTGCCCCTAATCATTTGGGTCCTCATTTTACCCACCTCGGAAAGATGGGAGGCTGAGTCAACCTTGAGCCTCATGAGATTCAAACTGCCAAATTGCAGGCAGCCAGCAGCCAGCAGAAGTAGCTTGCAGTACTGCACTCTAACCACTGCGCCACTGAGACTCATGGTCACATAATAAAGAAGGATTGGATGTTCCTTGCATGTTCCTAACTCTTCCTCCAATTCGGGCATTAAATCTTCTTGCTGATGTCTGAACAACACCAATAGTCTCTGACTTACGACCATAACTGATCCTGAAATTACAGCCGTAAGTTGTTACAGTCAAAATCCAATGCACCTGTATGATGTTTGTAGCATCCTGCAGTCATGTGACCACTATTTATGATGATTTTTGCTCAAAAATGACATTTACTTCCAATTTCTGGCAAAACAAACAACCCGCCCATTGCGCACCATGGATTCACTTAATGACCACTGAGAAAAATGTTATAAAATGGGGCACAGTCATAAGGTGAGCCCCCTCGCTGACCAGCATGATGTGCAACCATAATTCCAGGCTCAACTACAGTCGTAACCCGAGGACACCCTGTCATCACGAAGTGAGAAGCTACCTTACCATCAGTTTTGCCTCTTCTTCCTTCAGTCGCCTTGTCTCGTCCCTTTGAGCGTCCGCAATGGCCTTCTGGGCGTTGAGCGCGCTAATCATTTCCTCCCTCCAACCGGACCGCTTGTTGGCCTCCTCAGAGGCTCGTTTCTCCTTGGCTAACCGGTCCTCTTCCCAGAGAGCCTTGTACATGGCTTCCTCCATCTCCTTCTGCTTGTTCAGCTCCTCCTTCAGGGCCAGCTGGGTGACTCGGTCTTTGCACACCTCCTTCATGTGCTGCTGGCTTAATAATAGACGCAAATCCTCACAGGTTTCTCTGGAACACAACGAAGAAGAGAAATGTTCATATATTTTTTTAATAATATTTTTAAAATTATTTTGCATAAACACAGATAATACAAACTTCGCAAGAAAAAACCATCAAAAAGCCGTCTTCCATTACAGGTTACAAATTTTTAAGAGTGTATCAATTAATCACAAGTTTCTATGAGTTTCTTCAGTAGTTATCACTTATTTTTCATATCAGTTGTTACAATGCTTGTATCTCAACCCTGATCTTACTAATTATTTTAACATCCTTTTATATATAAAGTATGACTATGTAATGGCATTTTATTTATAAAACAAAGAGGGGGAAAAGATAGATTTGAAAAGGAAAAGTCCACTTTAAATTGTGTCCTTTAAAAGACATGCTAACCGGGTATTCATAAATTCTGTGCATCTCTGAAGTGGTTATTATTCATGAGTAATCTCATTTTATAAATTTTAAATCTGAAAATTTATCATATACCTTGATATCAATATCCCACAGTTCTCCTCAAATATTTCAACGTCAATCTATTTCTTCTTCAAGAGTGTCTGAAATGGTATAAGGTTCCTGCCCACGCAGGGGGTTGGACTAGAAGACCTACAAGGTCCCTTCCAACTCTGCTATTGTATTATAGTGTCTTTAGAACCTGACCACCTATTAGCATCCCTTATTTACTCCCTTATTTCTCCTTGGGAGAAATTTTCATTTTGAGTTGCAAGATCCCACCTGGATCGGTCACTGGAACCAGGAGTTTGGTCTTCCAAGCTTTCGGATTCATGCTAGAGTCCATCCTCGGGGAGCTTCTCTCTACTGCGCTTTGGGCTATTCTATGTATTTATATGATGCCTTCCCAAAGGTGTTCTGACCGAGGCTTCCCAAGAGCATGAAGCAATTCCTTGTCCCGACCAAAACCCCTTTTATTAATAGACTGTGAATTCTTCTCATTCACATCAACAAAGTCTTTCACGGAAGGATTTACAGTCACAGACTTCATCTGGCTTGGAGAGCTGCCAGGCCGATAGCTGCAAAACTTGGCAAGGAGTCTCGGAGAGTCAGGAACCAATTAAGCGAACTAATTGTTTCCTGAAAACTCCACTCCCCTTTTACGCCTCTTTCATTTCCTCTGGGGGAGGCATTCATCGTCCACCTGTGGCCTTACTCCCAAGTCGACCCCTGTTCTTTAGCTGTTCCCTTTGTTTGGTAACTCTGAGCATGCGCACACTGGGACCTCGGAACACTGCAACGGGTACAAATATGAACCAGTTGCTAAGTGTCCTAATTTTGATCACGTGACCGCGGGGATGCTGCAATGGTCATAAGTGTGAAAAAGCATCATAAGTCATCTTTTTTTAGTACCGTTGTAACTTTTTTTTCGAGAATTTTTTTTATTTTTTATTCTCTTACATAGCATTTTAAGTATGCATTCACATAGTTGTTATTCTTCTATACATTTATCATTCTTATACATTTATTATTTCATTTAATAGATTATAATATACAATTTGGTTTGCTTTATTTACCATCACTTCTGCCTGTTGTAACACCACCTTATTTTCCCTTTCTTTTCTCCCTCCCTCCCTTCTCCCTTCCTTCTTCCTCTCCTTCCCCTTCCTTCTTCCCTTGCCTTTCTCCCACTCCTCCTCTTCCTCTTCCCCTTCCTACCCTCTCTCCTTCTCTTCCTCTCCCTTCCATCCTCCTCTCCTTGCCTCTTTCTTCTTTCCCCCATCTTCCTTTCATGTTCTCCTCCTTTCTCTCTTTCTTTTCTACTATTGTAGGTGTCTCATTCCGGCCTCAGTTTATATTTCCTTGGGATGGTATTCCGTAGGCCCAAATATAATTTGATATCATTTCTTATTCCCTTTCCTTTGCTAATCTATCCTAGCTATATTTTCCTCCCCTTTATATCTCGCATTTGGCTGTATACTTATATATTTAATAGGTACCGTTGTAATTTTCAACAGTCACTAAACAAATGGTTATAAGTCAAGGACTATCCGTATCTGAATAGTAACTATTTCTTGCTAGCACCAATCTGGATGATGCTAGGTTCTAGAAGATCAACAAAAGAAATGGGTGAAACCCTTCCAGGTGTTCTCTAGGAACATATCCAGGTTCTCCTTCAAATGGGACTCAAAGTATGGAGTGGGGAAATTCAATGTTTTTATTTTTCTCTTGTCACATCTGGAAAGCTTCCGAAGTGGCCGTGAAAGGATACCGCCAAAAGAAAAAAAAATAAAGAAAAGAAAGGGACTGTTTAGCCCCCTCTGTTATTGGCATTTGTGGCCAGCAAAACACTGTTTGGCTCCTCTGCGTTTACACGATGCTCCCTGTCCAATATTATCCTTCCGACAAGATTATTGGTGTTGATAACCATCTTCAAAGCGCTCCATGGCATGGGACCTAGTTATGTGCGAGACCGTCTCCTACCTCATACATCCCTTCGACCGATTCGCTCCCATAGAGAGGGTCTTCTCCGGGTGCCGTCGGCCGGCCAATGCCGGTTGGCGACCCCCAGGGGAAGGGCCTTCTCTGTGGCAGGCCCAGCCCTCTGGAACGACCTCCCCCCCGAACTCCAGACCATCACGGACCTCCGCCTCTTCCACCAGCGTCTGAAGACGCATTTTTTCCACCAAGCCGGCCTAGCCTAGTCCCCGAGACCATCCTATAAGACTGTGTTTTAAATTGATATAACGTTTTAATTAGTGGGATTTTAGTGAATTTTAGCACAGGGTACTTTAAATTTAATCAGTTTTTATTGTGTAGTATTATTTATGGCGTTTTTATTTATTTATATATTTATACTTGTTTTAATTTCCTGTGCACCGCCCTGAGTCCCTTCGGGGAGATAGGTGCGGTATAAAAGTCAAATAAATTCAAATTCAAATTCAATTATTAAGCGGACTGTGGCTGTCTCTGTGGCTGATTTGTGCCACTGTCAAAGGACATCTGTGAATATATTTTCAGCATCTTGGCTTTGTCGCTCTCCAAATGAGAAACCCCCAAAACCACAACAACAACATAAATTACTGGCGGTTTGAGAACAAAACTGTCACTGAAAAAAATGCTGTCAGAAATTCACTTGGCTCTTGGGATGCAGGCTGGTATCTCTAAAAGAGATTACCTCAGCTGGCAAAAAAGACCTTTTGCCCGTCAGAAGAGACGATGGGCATAGGAGAGTGATGGCGAAGTTTTTTTAGGCTTGCATGCCAAAAGCAGGGGGAGCACAGGAGGGTTGTGCGCCGGCATGCCACACCCATAATGCTATGCCCCCCAGCACGCATGCACGCCCGCCCAGAGTTGCCCCCCATTTTTAGCATGCTTTTTTCACCCACCCCAGGCTCCAGAGGCTTTATTTATTTATTTATTTATTTATTTATTTATTTATTTATTTATTTATTTATTTATTTATTTATTTATTTATTTATTTATTTATTTATTTATTTATTTATTTAAATTTATATCCCGCCCTTCTCCAAGAGGACCCAGGGCAGGGCGGCGCACAGGAAATTAAAATACATACAAAAACACAATACAAAATTTAAAAAACCTATTAGATCCCCATCCTGCGCTAAAACCAATTAAAATCCCCGAATTAAAACTATCTATGGCTAGTCCCAGCGAAGGCTATGTTAGGCCGGCTTGATGGAAGAGGTGTGTTTTTAAACACTGGCGGAAGAGGCGGAGGTCAGTGATGGTACGAAGTTCTGGGGGTAGGTCGTTCCACAGGGCAAGGCCCACCACAGAGAAGGCCCTTCCCCTGAGTGTCGCCAGTCGGCATTGTCCAGCCGACGGCACCCTGAGGAGGCCCTCTCTGTGGGAGCGTATCGGTCTAAGGGATGTATGGGGCGGGAGACGGTCTCGCATATAACTAGGTCCCGAGCCATGGAGCGCTTTATATCATGCACACGCTGGCCAGCTGACTTTGGCCTACTTTTGAGGCCATTTTTTGTCTTCCGGAGGCCTCAGGAGCTTCCTTGAAAGCTCCAGTGCATGAGAAACCGGCCCTACGGGCAAACTGGAAGTTCAGGAACGGGCATCCAATTTGCTCGTAGGACCGTTTTTCACCCTAAGAGCCCTGAAGGGCAAAAAACAGCCCTACAGGCAACCCGGAAATTCGGTAATGGTGATTTTCAGTTTGCTCATAGGTCCCTTTTTTATTCTCTGGAGCCTTCAGGGAAGCCCTACAACCTCCTGAAGGCTCCGGAGGGCAAAAAACAGCCCTACGGACAAACTGGAAGTCACCATTCCCGAACTTCTGGGTTGCCTGTAGGGCCATTTTTCGTCCTCCAGAGGCTTCAGCAAAGTTCCGGAAGCCTCTGGAGGCCCTGGGGCGGGGGCTGTTTTCACCCTCCCCAGGCTCCTAGAAAACCTTTGGAGTCTGGGGAGGGTGAAAAATGTGTGCCAAAAGCAGGGGGGGTCGCGCTGATCGCGTGCATAGCATTATGGGTGTGGGCACGCCCGTGCATGACCACCCCTGTGCTCCCCCCGCTTTTGGCATGGAATCCAAAAAAGATTAGCCATCACTGCCCTAGGACAACCATAATTCTCTGGAGATCTTGGTCCTTGTGGCCTGTCTGACCACTTTCCCCCATCAATAAACTGAAAATACATACACAAGATACCAAAGAACAACTAAGGGCTAAAAGAATGTTTAGAGGCAATGGTTTCACTTATTTTCAAAAAGCAAGGAGGGTAAGACCTTCCCTACTACTGAAAATATTCTGAAGAGTGGGGTCCCATACATCCCCCAGGAAAAATGGCAACTGTTGTACAGGTAGTTCTCGAGTTACAAGAGTTCGTTTAGTGACTGCTCAAAGTTACAACATCATAACTCCCCATACGTCCCTACAACCAATACGCTCTCACAGAGAGGGTCTGCTCCGGGTGCCGTCAACCGGGCAATGCTGGTTGGCGACGCCCAAGGGAAGAGCCTTCTCTGTGATCGGTCCAACCCTCTGGAACGCTCTTCCCCCCGAACTCCGTGTCATCTCCGACCTCCGCCTGTTCCGCCAGCGGTTAAAAACGCACTTCTTCCAACAAGCCGGCCTGGCATGATCTTACTCGAACACCGTACTGCTTTTAGTTACCAAAGTTTTAATTCAGGGGTTTTATTATGGGTTTTAGCGCAGGGTGGGTTAATTTAATTTAGTTTTAAGAATGTTTTATTTTTTGTATATTTGAATATTTATATTTTATATTCCCTGTCCACCGCCCCGAGTCCCTATGTGGTGAGATGGGTGCAGCTTATAAATTCGAATAATAAATAAATAAATAAATAAATAAACTCTCCATGTTGACATTCCATGGCAGATTACAGTAGTTGGTTTGAGATGGGTGTATCTATTGGGTAACGTGATTTATGACACAGACTGAGGGGAGGAAAGGAACAGTGACAAAGTTCAGAAGCAGATAGACAAAGCAAAGAAATGGCTGTGAATAAATCTTGCCTAATGAATAATGCCTAATGAAGCTGTTAATAAATCACTGGTTTTTGTATTAAAACATTGGCTCGCTTATTATGAGTCATTTACGGCATCGTTAGGAAACTTGGCAAACTGTTCTGTAGCATCCCCTTGGTCACTTGATTTACATTTAGATGCTTGACAACTGATTCACATGTATGACCGTTGCAGTGTCCTGGAGTCATGTGATATCCCCTTTTGCAACCTTCTGACAAGTAAAGCCAATGGGGAAGCCAGATTCCCTTAAGAACCCCTGTTATTAATTTAAGAACTGCAGTGATTCCCTTAACAAATGGGGCGAGAAAAGTTGTAAAATGGAGCAAACTTCTCCTTAACAATATTTATTTATTTATTTATTTATTTTTCATATTTATAACCCGCTCCCATCTCACAACAAGGGACTCGGGGCGGCGAACATAGAATTAAATCAATAAATACAAAATACAATACATAGATATTAGATGCCTGTGTTGTAACCGTTTTTAAACCCTCGTTTATAATTGGCGGTGCTGGGGTTACGCAAGGCCGGCTAGTTGGAAGAAGTGAGTCTTAAGACATTTGCGGAAGAGGCGGAGGTCAGGAATGGTGCGGATTTCAGGGGGCAGGTCGTTCCAAAGGGCCGGCCCTGCCACAGAGAAGGCCCTCCCCCTGGGCGCCGACAGTCGACATTGCCCGACCGACGGCACCCTGAGGAGGCCCTCTCTGTGGGAGCGTGTCGGTCCCAGGGATGTATGGGGCAGGAGACGGTCTTGCAGATAGCTAGGTCCCGAGCCATGGAGCGTTTTGAAGATGGTCGTTAGGACCTTGAAGCGCACCCGAAAGACCACAGGAAGCCAGTGGAGCTCGCGTAGGACAGGTGTTATATGGGAGTGTTTAGGCGCTCCCGTAATTATCCGTGCGGCCGCGTTCTGGACTAACTGTAGTCTTCGGGTGCACTTCAAGGGAAGCCCCATGTAGAGAGCATTGCAATAGTCAAGTCGAGATGTGACGAGTGCTTGAGTGACTGTGCGTAAGGCTCCCCGATCCAGTAAGGGACGCAATTGGCGCATCAGGCGTACCTGATGGAATGCCCCCCTGGCCACGGCCGCCACCTGGTCTTCCATAGTCAGCCGGGAGTCCAGGAGGACACCTAGATTGCGTGCCTTCTCAACAGGGGCTGGTGTTTCGCCCCCAATGGCCAGAGTTGGAATAATCTGGCTGAAACGGGGTGCCGGAAGCCACAGCCACTCAGTCTTGGACGGGTTGAGCCTGAGTTTGTTACTACCCATCCAGATCCGTACAGCCTCCAAGCACCGGGACATAACCTCGACGGCATCATTGGGGTGGTCCGGGGTGGATATGTACAGCTGGGTATCATCAGCGTACAGATGATATCCCACCCCGAAACCACGGATGATCTCACCCAGCGGCTTCATATATATATGAATATATAACATCAATATAAATGTTGAGTTCAAGTTGAGGACTACCTGTATTTCTTTTGAAAAAAAATCGGAGTTTCATTTTTTTTCCATCTCAAGCATAAAGTCCAGGAGCGGTTTCCAAGTAGAAAAAAAATAAACTGTGTTATTTTCTTTAACCAATCCAGTCAATTGGGCGGTCTCTGCTAACTCCATAAACTTTTGCAGCCACTCACCCATTGTGGGAATCAACACGCTCCCTGAGAGCTCTTGAAGCCACTTGGCCTTTATCTGTGTCGTCAGGGTTACCTGAATCAGGGTGCAATTTGGCTGTGGAATCTTCCTGGATAGGGAATTATCCAAGACATGTCAAATTATCAAGTCATATTTGAGACAACAGTGACCTGGATGACAGAGAATCTCCACAGATATTCCTAGAGGGGGACGTTTTGGCTCACTTACCGGAACTGCAATTCCCGTTTTTCCGCCACTAGTTCCCGCTGAGCCTCTTCCCGCTTCTCTCTCAGCTCCTTGGCTCTCATTCTCATGCTGTTCTGCTTACCCTCGATGGTTTCTGCCTGCGATTCCATTTCGGCAATGAAGCCCTTCTCTTCAGCTTCCAGGAGATCCCGAAGTCTAGAAAGAGACCAATGCAATTGGGTTTTGTCTTGAAATCAAGCCACAAAGGTTTTACGAAATGTTTCGCTGTAAGATGGCTGGACTTCAACTCCCAGAATTCCCCAGTTTCTCCAATTTTCAGATAAAGGACCTGTTGGTCCGTCTCAACACCCTGTTGTTAATTAAGCCAAAGCAAACCACAGAACGCTTTTAATGCTTGTTTCTTCCCCTGTGGTTTATGAATTGTAATTTGAGGTCCTACGTTTTAGGTGAATGTGGTTTAAGGCCTTCCAGGATTATTTGACCTGGAGATTAAATGCGCGCAGTCTGCTAAGGTAATACAATAGTCCTCATTAGGTAACTGTAAGTATCTAAGGCCCACCTCTGGTTAAGTTACAGTTGGCCCTCGACTTACAATCACAATTGAGCCCAAAAGGGGTTTTTAGGGGTTTGTTTTAGTTTTAACATGGGATTTTAGCGCAGGGTTTAGTTTAATTCTTTTTTAATATTGTATTGTTTGTGGTTTTACATGCATTTTTAATTTCCCTGTGCCCCGCCTCGAGCCCCTTCGGGGAGAGAGAGCGGGTTATAAATTAAATTATTTATTTATTTATTTATTTAAAATTTCTGTTGCTAAGCAAGACAGTTGTTAAGTGAACTTTGACCCATGTTATGACCTTCCTTGCCGGTTTTTAGGTGAATCCCTGCAGTCGTTCAGTGAGTACCATGGTTGTTAAGTGAATCTGGCTTCTCCATTGACTTTGCTTGTGAAAGACAATCACATAACTCTGGGACACTGCAACTGTCATAAATGTGCCAAGTGTCCGAATTTTGATCATGTGACTGCAATGGTCGTAATTGTGAAAAATGGTCATATAGGTTACTACAGTGCTGTTGCAACTTTGAATAGTTACTAAATGAATGTTTGTAAGTTGAGGACTACCTGTATAAGACACTGAGTATAAGACACTGCAAAATATAAGATGCACCTAGCTTTTGTGGAGGAAAACAAGGGGGGGGGGAAATCTGCCTCTGCCTCCCAGCAATTTGCCTCCTTGCAGCAAACAGCAAACAGCCTGTTTCACTTTCAGTTTAGTCTGATTAGCACAAGAAAAAAAAATCTGCTTCTGCCTCCCAGCAATTTGCCTCCTTGCTGCAAATAGCAAATAGCCTGTTTGTTTCAGTTTCAGTTTCAGCACAGCCTCATTACCACAAGCAACTAACTGTCAGTTGGATCAGCCATCAGCTGTTTCAGACTGCAAGGATTGCCATAGCCTATTGCCACCTCTGCCTGCCTCATTTTCCACCAGTTCCGGATGGCGTGGATCCAAATGGGCAGGAAATGGGGCGAACGGATGCAGCAATAGGCTATGGCAATCCCTGCAGCCTGAACAGCTGATGGTTGGAAGGCCCATCCAACAGGCAATCAGCTGCTTGTGCTAATCAGGCTGTGCTGAAGCTGAAACTGAACCAGGCTGTTTGCTGTTAGCTGCAAGGAGGCAAATTGCTTGGAGGGAGAGGCCAAAGGGTGGGGGCCAGCAGGTGGGCAGGGCTACATTCGGTGTATAAGACGCACCCAAATTTTCACTCTCTTTTAGGGGAGGGGAAAAGTGTGTCTTATACTCTGAAATATACGGTAATTCTTCTTTACCTTTCTTTCCTCTCTTCTTCACCAGCCAGATAAGCCTGCATTTCCACACCGATTCTCTTCTGAACCTCCCGGTGACGTCGTTTCTGTTCGCTGATATCCTCCATTTTACCCTTAATGATCCCAACTTCGTGGGTTTTGGCATAGCGGGCAAATTCATGGCGCTTTGCTTCCTGAGCCCTCCAATAAAAGAGCTGCTTCTGGCTATCCTCAGCTGTATTGGGCAACTTGGCTCTCTGCGGGACGAAACGTGATTTTAATTGAAGCATCCGGCCATCCTTGCAGAAGATAAGAAAGGGGGATGCCCCCTTGGCCCCAAACAAGCTTTTGCTTGTTCACCATATTAATTCACCATGTTAATATAAATTTATAATGCCTTGGTAAGACCACACTTGGAGTGCTGCAGGGTTTGCTCGTGTATTATTGTGGTTGAAGCTGAAGTAGTCATTGACAGGTAGGACATTGTAGTGGATAATTTTGTGTTTACTACGCTTAAGTCAGACCATAGGCAGCAGAGGGTTCTCCAAGCCCAAAATTTCATGCCAGGTGGCATAGGGTATTCTGTTGTGAGTAGAGTAGAGTAAGGGTTAGGGTTAGGGTTAGGGTTAGGGCTAGGGCTAGGGCTAGGGCTAGGGCTAGGGCTAGGGCTAGGGCTAGGGCTGGGCTGGGCTGGGTTGGGGCTGGGGCTGGGGCTGGGGCTGGGGCTGGGGCTGGGGCTGGGGCTGGGGCTGGGGCTGGGGCTGGGGCTGGGGCTGGGGCTGGGGCTGGGGCTGGGGCTGGGGCTGGGGCTGGGGCTAGGGCTAGGGCTAGGGCTAGGGCTAGGGCTAGGGCTAGGGCTAGGGCTAGGGCTAGGGCTAGGGCTAGGGCTAGGGCTAGGGCTAGGGCTAGGGCTAGGGCTAGGGCTAGGGCTAGGGCTAGGGCTAGGGCTAGGGCTAGGGCTAGGGCTAGGGCACAAAATAGAACAGAACAAAACAGAACACAACATAATATAATTCTTTATTGGCCAAGTGCAATTGGACACACAAGGAATTTGTCTCAGGTGCAAAAACTATCAGTGTATATATACAAACAACAAAGTAGGTCATAGATTATAAATAATACTTACAATAATTAATCATAAGGTACAAACAAGTGATAAATCATAAGATAAAATAGGGGAAGGTAGTAGCAAAGATGAGAAAGATGAGAGGGTAGTAGCAATACAGACTACTACATGGGTATCTAAGGTTTGAGAATACATTGAGACCAATAGAAGTTTGAGAACACATCCAAGTCACAATGAGCCAAACATGAGACTTAAATGGAGGCTTGAATAACAATCAGCGTTTAATCTTTGATCAAAGTTTAAAGACATGATGGTCAGTTGTTCCCAACATACCCCAAGGATATGCAGGGAAGAACTGCTCTGAGAAGGTGTATCTCCTTTTTATATAGTTAGAAACATCATCACTCGCCTTATCAGCTTATCTCTGTTCCCACGATTGGCCATTTGGACCCCTGTTGTGAAGGGCACAAATCAAAGGTGAGATAGGCAGAAGGGGGGCAGATCAAAGGTGTCAGTTTTACAGCTCTTTACAGCTCCATTCCGGGGGTAAATTCTATGCCCATAGATTGCAGATTGATAAGAGTTCAAATGGCATTTTGACATTTGCCAGATATTCTACAGACCCTAATAACAGTGCCACAGGAAGTCAGTTGCAGGGAACAAAAGGCACTTACAGCATGCAAGCATATATGTTACAAATACAAGGCATCATATACACTATATTGCCAAAAGTATTCGCTCACCTGCCTTTACTCGCATATGAACTTACAGTAAATGACATCCCATTCCTAATCCATAGGGTTCAATAGGACGTCAGTCCACTGCGCACTGTTCTTGAGCTAATCTGAAGGCCACATGAAGTTTGGATGTCTGTAGCGATGGACTCTGCAGAACGTTGGCGACCTCTTCACACTAGGTGCCTCAGCATCTGCTGACCCCACTCCATCCGTTTACGTGGCCTACCACTTCATGGCTGAGTTACTGTCGTTCCCAAACACTTCCACGTTCTTATAATACAGCTGACAGTTGACTGTGGAATATTTAGGAGCGAGGAAATTTCACGACTGGATTTGTGGCACAGGTGGCCTCCTATCCCAGTTCCACGCTGAGCTCCTGAGAGCGACCCATTCTTTCACAAATGTTTGTAACAACAGTCTGCATGCCCAGGTACTTGATTTTATACACCTGTGGCCATGGAAGTGATTGGAACCCCTGATTGATTATTTGGATAGGTGAGCAAATACTTTTGGCAATATAGTGTATGTGATACAGAAAACAAATGTTTCTATTAAAACCAACATGTTTGTATCCTTATTACTATTCCCCTTCAATACAATACAATATAATACAATAGCAGAGTTGGAAGGAACCTTGGAGGTTTTCTAGTCTAACCCCCTGCCCAAGCAAGAAGCCTTATACCATTTCAGACAAATGGCTAGCCATCATCTTCTTAAAGACTTGCAGTGTTTTGGGAATTCACAACTTCTGGAGTCAAGCAGTACCACTGATTCATCTTTCTAACTGTCTGGAAATTTCTCCTCAGTTCTAAGCTGCTTCTCTCCTTGATTAGTTTCTACCCATTGCTTCTTGTTCTGCCCTCAGGTGCCTTGGAGAATAGTTTGACTCCCTCTTCTTTGTGGCAACCCCTGAGATATTGGAAGACTGCTATCATGTCTCCCCTAGTCCTTCTTTTCATTAAACTAGACATGCCCAGTTCCTGCAACCGTTCTTCATATGTTTTAGCCTCCAGTCCCCTAATCATCTTTGTTGCTCTTCTCTGCACTCTTTCTAGAGTCTCCACATCTTTTCTACATCGTGGCGACCAAAACTGGATGTCTAAAATGCTCGATCAATTAAAGTAGTTGTAGCCTATTAGCCTTTGGAGTCTGGAGAGTTACAAAACCCGGAAAACAACCGCACAAACATTGTCTATCCAGGGGTCTGCAAAGTCGGCTCTTTTAAGACTGGTGGACTTCAACTCCCAGAGTTCCCCAGCCAGCTAGCTGGCTGGGGAATTCTAGGAGTTGAAGTCCACCAGTCTTATAAGAGCCGACTTTGCAGACCCCTAGTCTATGCCAACGACACAACCGGCAGGGAGGGACCTGTTGCTGTTGGGACTTCTTCATAGAAAATGCGTGTCCAGGGCTGCAGCTCCAACCTCTGGCAGGGAGGAACAGTGCCAGCTTTGGTAGACGCGGGGAGCAAAGGGGGAGTAAGTCTTGGAAAGCAAAGCACAACGGAACGTCCTTGAGGACTAGCTGCTTGGCTGGGCACAACAAAGGAGTGGGGAACGTCCCGTGAGTCCCCGTCCCACCCACCCGTCTTCACCAAGGGAATCCCCATCTCCCAAGGGCGACTCACCAGGGCCACGACGTACGGCTTGGGGCCCTTCACCTCCCGATGCACGCGGCCCCGGTCGTCCATCATCTTGCCGGCTGCCTCTGGGACTCGCCGCTGATTCCGACGCGCTGCAGTTGCCGCGGCAACCAACGCTGGATGGGGGGGGGCGGTGACGTCACCACGCAAGGGCGATTCCAGCAGGGGCTTTGCGTCAGGATTCCCCCCTGGCTGGGAGGGAGGCAGGGAGGGCGAAAGGCATTTGCAGCCACTTTTTCTCTTTTTCTTTTTCTTTTTTCACTTAGCGGAACAGTTTCCTTGTTAAAAAGTGCAATGCAAAAAAAAACTGCAGCAAATCCATGAAAGAACAAGGGATATTAGAAGAATAGAATAGAATAGAATAGAATACATGGTGTAAAATAATAGAATAGAAAATATGGCATGGAATGGAATAGAAAACATGGAATGGAATAGAATAGAAAATATGGAATAGAATAGAATAGAATAGAATACATGGTGTAAAATAATAGAATAGAAAACATGGCATGGCATGGAATAGAAAACATGGAATGGAATAGAATAGAAAACATGGAATAGAATGGAATAGAATAGAAAACTGGAATGGAATAGAATAGAATAGAAAACATGGAATGGAATAGAATAGAAAACATGGAATGGAATGGAATGGAATGGAATAGAAAACATGGAATGGAATGGAATAGAATAGAAAACATGGAGATGAGTGTAGTGGGAATAGAAAATATGGAACGGAGTGAAATGGAACAGAACAGAACAGAACAGAGTTGGAAGGGACCTCAGAGGTCTTCTAGTCCAGCCTCCTGCTCTGGCAGTGACCCTATACCATTTCAGACAAGTGGCTATTCAGTCTCTTCTTAAAAACCTCCAGTAATGAAGCGCCCACAATTTCTGAAGTATTTGAGGGATTGCCACACAGAAGAGGGAGTCAATTTATTTTCTAAAGCACCAGATGACAAAACAAGAAATAATGGATGGAAACTAACCAAGGAGGGAAGCAAGCAGGAACTAAGGAGAAATTTCCTGATAATGAGGACAATTAGCCAGTGGAACAGCTTGCCTTCAGAAGTTGTAAGGGCTCTATCATTGGATGCTTTTAAAAAGAGATGGGATAGCCCATGTCTGGAATGGTACAGAATCTCCTGCTTGAACAAATGGTTGGATTAGAAGACCTCCAAGGTCCTTTTTAGCTCTATTCTGAATTGAAATAGATTGGAGAGGGAGAGAAGTAGAGGGAAGGTGAGTTTGTTTATTCTGACTTTACTGAACCCGAACAACAGGTAGGTGGTCAGCTCTTTTTCCTGTTGTGGAAGATCCTCAAGGGAAGTTTTATGCATTAAAAAAAATAATCATCATCATCATGTAGAACTATCTTGGGTATCAATCATGGGCAGGTTGAAAAGGATGTTGGATTGGATGTGGATTGTGCAGAATTGTGCAAAGAATTATGCAGGTTCACACAACACAGATTAGCGAAATATTCAAAGTTCACACAGAAATGACATTAGAACATTATTAGATACATGCAGATTAGAGAATAGATGCGCATAGGGAATATTAGATACACAGAGATAAACTATGTTTACACTTCTTTCAAAAGCTATAAAAAAGCTAAAAAGGAACTGAAAAGATTAGAACAAATCCTCTGCAGCAGTCAATTCAGGGGTGGGTTCCTGCCAGTTCTAACCTCTTCTATAGAAGAGGTTCCACAAATCTACAGTGCCATTTAGAACCGGTTCCAGCTCCCTCCCACCTCCCGTCTGTACATCATCAAGATGAAGAGCAAGAGGAGGAATTCTGGGAGTTGAAGTCCACAAGTCCTAAAGCTGTCAAGTTTGAACACCCCTGGGTTGTTGTTTTTTCTAAAGGGTTAGGAGTGCAAGGGTCTTGTGACTTGACAGCCTTAAGACTTGCGTGCTTCAAATGCCAGAGTTTCTGAGCCAATATTTTGGTTGCTAAGCAAAAGCGTTGTTAAGTGAGTTTCACCACATTTTACAAGTTGGCCACGCCCATCCAGTTACATGACTTCCAAGCCACTCCCACCCAGTCACATGGCTGGCAAGCCACTCCCACAAAGCAGGTCACACCTACAGAAGAGGTTCTAAACAATTTTGAAACCCACCACTAAGTCAACACCCAGATAATCAAGGATTAACACCAGACAAACAAGCAAACAGAAAACAATACCCTTATCAAGGAACTACCAAGAAGAAAACAACGTCCTCACCCACATTAGAAGGACAAGCAAACAGGAAACAAATTTCACACTTGCTACCATGTTACCTAGTCAGGTAATTAAACATTTGCAAATAGAGTTAATCCTCAAGTAACAACTGTAATTGAGGACCCAGTTATAAATCGTGACAGTCGTAACGGAGATCACCAGGTGACTGGATCTGACCAACAACTTTTGTGGCAGTTGTTAAGCAAAATGACAGTTGTAAAGCGAAAAGGGTGATTGTTAAACGAACTCATTATTCGCCATGGGACAATTTTGCCTGTAGGAAGTTAGCACCCACCCCTCTCCTAGAAAAATGAAATATCCTGGGAAATATTGAAAAGGCAGAAGATTATATTTCTCTGGATAAGAAATGGGGAAATGTGTTTTTAGGCAGGAAACAGACTCACTCTTAACAGCCCCCACCTTTGTTAAAGGGTCATTAAAAAAGCCTGGGTCAGTCTATTCTACATAACAAAGACCTCTCCAAGGTGATGGGAGTAAGGCATTAGATAATATTAGCCCTTTACCCAACTCACCACATGGCATCTGGGAACTCAACCAAACTTGGACTCAAAACACAGCCTAGAGCAGTGATGGCTAACCTTTTTTGGCTCGTGTGCCAAAAGCGGGAGGAACGCAGGGGGGGTCGTGCGTGGGCGTGCCACACCCATAATGCTATGTGCGTGATCCCCTACTTTTGGCGTGCTTTTTTCACCCTCCCCAGGCTCCAGAGGTTTTCTAGGAGTGTGGGGTGGGTGAAATCAGCCTCCCCTCCCCACCTCCAGAGGCTTCAGAAGCTTCCCTGAAGCCTCCGGAGGGCGAAAAACGGCCTCAAAAGAAGGCCTAAATCAGCTGGCCAGTGCACACATGCGCGCTGGAGCTGACAGGGCAACACCTCGCGTGCCCTAAGAAATGGTTCGGTGTGCCACCTGTGGCACCCGTGCCATAGGTTCGCCATCACTGGCCTAGAGAGTTGCCCCTGCATGGCCCCATAGAAGTCTGACAACCAATCAGAATACATTTCCTACACAGGAACAGGAAACAGAGAGGTGGGGCCGAACAGAGTATAAAAAGCTGCCCTACACCATGTCTGACACATGGCAGTCCGGTCTCTTCTTGAAAGCTTCCAATGATGAAGCCCCTACAACTTCCGAGTGCACTTTCTGTTCCATTAGTAGTTGATTGTTCTGTCAGAAAATTTCTCCTTATCTCTAAGTTGAATCTCTTCTTGGTCAGTTTCCATCCATTATTCCTTGTCTGGCCTTAAGGTGCCTTGGAAAACAGGTTGACCCCCTCCTCTCTGTGGCAGCCCCTCAAATATTGGAAGTCTGCTATCATGCCTCCCCTGGTCCTTCACTAGACTAGTGGTACCGAGTTCCTGTAACTGTTCTTCATATGTTTTAGCCTCCAGTCCCCTAATCTTCTTTATGACATCCCCTTTGTGGTATTGGAAGAAACGTCCTTCTGGGTTCAGTTCCAAGTGGGGAGAAAGACACTGGAAACACGGAGGCTGCTTGGAAAGATGGTTTTAATGGTGGATAGGATCACATGCCTTGAAGATGTTGGGTGTAGAAAAAAAGGGAAGAGATGCTGAGAGTGCCCTGAGTTTTATACCCTCTCTGGGCTTTTGAATTTGATCTCGTATTCTGATTGGTTGTCAGATTTCCATGAGGCCGTGCAGGGGCAACTCTGTAGGCTGTCCTGAGCCCCAGGCTTGGTTGAGCCTTACTGGGTGATATAATCTTCCCAGGTGCCATGTGGTGAGATGGGTAGAGGGCTAATCCTACCCTTGTTGGATCTTGGGGGAGGGCATTTGCCTATGAATAGACCTAGCTATTTCTTTATCCCTTAAGTGTGGACATCTGCTGTGGATTGGGGAGGGTGGGGGCTATTAAGAGTGAGTCTGTTTCCTGCCTAAAAAAATACATGTATCTCCATTTCTCATCCAGGAGAATATAATATTCTTCCTTTTTAATATTTCCTAGAATATTTCATTTTTTTAAGAGCAGGGTGGGTGCTAACTTCCTATAGTGGTATTGGAACAAACTTCATGTATGTCGTTTCAGCTGCTCCACAATGTCACGTGAATCCCTATCAGGACACAGGCTGGTTATATGGAACAGGGGGAGTTTGATAGTTCAGACAACTGCCCTGGATATTGGTCTGTTAGGTAAAATGCAAAGAGGTTGTTATGACATATGGAGCCCTGTATGACTCAGGACCTGGTCATTTGACAGACTCAGCCTGCCTTCCCCTCTTCGCATCTCCCTGGGTTGCACTGTCTTCAGAAGAGGGTCTTCAGCTCATCAAGTCCTCTTTAAGGACGTTTGGCACTGAGGTTAGTTTGCCTCGCAAGGTGAGATGAAAAAGATGGACTTAAATTGTTTGTCTATGGAGATTCTCAGTCTTCTAGGTCATGGTTGTCCCTAAAGTCCTTTTTCAAAAGGCAATTGGACTTTGTTTAACCTTGAAGATGTTTCACTTCTCCTCCAAGAATCTTTTTTCAGTTCTGAACTAAAGAAGCTTCTTGGATGAGAAGTAAAACATCTTCAAGGGAAAAACGAAGTCCGGTTGCCCTTTGAAAAAGCACCTCAGCTGTTTGTTTCCATGATCTTTTGCAACGTTAAAGAAGAGAGAGAAGAAAGTAATTTAAGTATATTTTAATGGTATTTTTCCTTGTAGTCTTTCAAAGATATAATGGAAGGATGGGGAGCAATAAAATAAACATGACTTTTCTAGTTATTAAAGAAAAGATTTTTCTTCACCCATTCTATCATTCTTTTTAAAAAGACAATTCTGCCCTCTAGTGCCCGTTTAGTTTCATTAAATGCAATAATTGCTGCTGAAGCAGCTAAAAAATGAATTTAGATGAAAGGCAATAAAGTTTTCTTTTCTTTTTGTTTTTTACTTCCAGAAAAGCAGGCAAGTTTAAAAGAAAAAAAAATGGTTGACAAGAAATGAAGAAAAATAATTTTGTACAGCTTTGGTCATTTTAAAATTAGCAATGCTTACCGAAAATAACTTTGCACTGAGACTCAAATTAGGATCATTAGTTTCATTAAACCTTAATGTGGGTGGAATCTGGGGTTGCTTAATGACCATATGATTTACTTAACAGTTGCAGTGATTCACTTAACAATTGTGGCAGAAATCGGGACTAACTCATTTAACAACTGTCTTGCTTAGCAACAGAAATTCTGGCCTCAGTTGTCATAAGTTGAGGACTATTTGTATTGAATCAAGAAGTGGTTTGCAGACCATGGTAGCTAAAACCAAATAAATTACACTGGTTTGCCATGAATCCCTCAACCTCTTATATTTTATAGTTGGGGTTTATGATGTCACATTGAACCATGAGCCATCTAGCCACATTTTAAACTAACATGCAATAGAATCCCAGTTTGATTAGCTAATATATGGACCAGGGTTTTGTGTGGTCCCAGAAAGTGGAGGAAATTATAGAAACCATGATCAAACATGCCATGCACAAGCAGCCCTAATGTTGGTACTGTTGGAAGAAATGTCCTTCCGGGTTCAGTTCCAGGTGGGGGGGAAACACGGAAACTGCTTGGAAATATGATTTTAATAGTGGATAGGACCACATGGTTTGAGGTCCTGGGGAAAAAGGTGATCATGCTTCAAGATGTTGAGTGAAAAAGAGAAAGAAGAAGGGAGCTTGTAAAAGTTCCTGGACTTTTTATACTTTATGTTCAGCCCCCACCTCTCCGTTTCCTGTTCCTGTATAAGAAATGTATTCTGATTGGTTATCAGACTCCTAAGGGGCCATGCAGGGGCAGTCTCTAGGCTGTGTTTTGAGTCCAAGATTGGTTGAGTTCCCAGATGCCTTGTGGTGAATTTCTGTAGAAGGCTAATCCCACCTTTATTATGTAGAGGCTAGCCCAGACTTTAATGGCTCATTGACAAAGGTTGGGGGGGCAGGAAGCTGCAGGGAGCTACTTTGTCTTTAAACACACATTTCTCCCTTTTCACATCCAGGGAGATATATTCTGCCTTCTTAATATCTCCCAAGATATTTCAGCTTTCTAGCAGAGGGGTGGGTTTAACTTCCTACAATATCAACTACAAATCTGCTAAGTGCCAAGCCTTCAGTATGATGGCTATTAGTGAGTTTACAAGAAATATGGTGGCTAGAAACCAGGGAACTGGGGGTTCTAGTCCTGCCTTAGATATCCAGCCAGCTGGGTGACTTTGGGGCCCTCACTTTCAACCTCAAGAAGAAGAAAACCAAGGGTAAACCATTTTTGAAATGTTGCCAAGAACATTGCAGGGACTTATCCTTGTATCTTGTCAGGAGTAAAACCTGAAGGCAAAAAGAAAATAAAAGTATTAAGACCCAGCTAACATGCTAGCTTATAATTCAAGTCTGGGTATGTCTAGTTTAATGAAAAGAAGGAGTAGGGGAGTATGATAGAAGTGTTCCAGTATCTCAGGGATTGCCACAAAGAAGAGGGAGTCAAACTATTCTCCAAAGCACCTGAGGGCAGAACAAGAAGCAATGGGTGGAAACTAATCAAGGAGAGAAGCAACCTAGAACTGAGGAGAAATTTCCTGACAGTTAGAACAATTAATCAGTGGAACAGAAGTTGTGAATGCTCCAACACTGAAAGTCTTTAAGAAGATGTTGGATAGCCATTTGTCTGAAATGGTATAAGGTTCCTACCTAGGCAGGGGGTTGGACTAGAAGACCTCCAAGGTCCCTTCCAACTCTGCTATTGTATTGTATTGTATTGTAGTTCAGAGTCGAACTGAGGGGTTCTTGGTGCTGTCATTTTCCTGCAGATGTTTCATTACCTCCTAATATTCCCTTGTATTCGTATTCATTTCATGCATTCATAACCACCTTTATACCTATATATCTGTTATCTATTTCATGCTTGAGGAAATAAAAATAAATAAAGTTACCCAAAGTAGGGTAACATCACCAGTGCTAGGCCTAGCATCGATAGTGTTATCTACATACCTCTTCCATCAAGCCGGCCTAGCGTAACCTCCGTTGGGACTATTATTAGATAGTTTTAAATTTGGGGATTTTAAATTGATTTTAGCACAGGGGAAATTTAATAGTTTTTTAAATTTTAAATTTTGTCTATATTTGTATGTTTTAATTTCCTGTGTGCTGCCCTGGGTTCTTTCTGGAGAAGGGCGGGGTATAAATACGAATAAAATAAAATAAAATAAAAGTTTGGGGCAATGAAAGATCTTGCAAGAAAAACAACAACCAAGTTCAGAAAGCACCAAAGACCCCCTTCTAATTCAATTTGCACGATAATTGCTGGAAACCGAATTAACAGATTAACAAGAGTTGGAAGAGACCTTGCAAGGTCATCTAGTCCAACTCCCTTCGCTGCCCAAGCAGGCGATCTTACAATCTGCCTCTACCTAGGATTGAACTCACAAACCTCCTGATTGTGAGGCGAGAGCTCCACCACAGCAGCAGCTTATTTAATTCAGCAAACCACAATACACTTGGGGAGTTAGGTGACCGTGGTCTTGTGAACACAAGAAGATCTCTCTAGGGCAGGGGTCTGCAAAGTTGGCTCTTTTAAGACTGGTGGACTTCAACTCCCAGAATTCCCCAGCCAGCCAACTTTGCAGACCCCTGCGCTAGGGATTTTCATATCCATCATTTTCCTGGCGGGCCTGCTACTAGGAAGCCTTCGGTACCTCCCTTTTTGTGCCGCAGCTATTTTAGCAGGTTGGCGGTAGCCTCGTTAGTCAAAATAAGGGCGATGGGAGGGCGGTGAAGTTACGGTAAGGTGTTGGTTTTCATTGTCCAGGAAATAGCAAGTTACGAGGACGTCATGTGATGAGCTAGCAGAGCTCACTTCACCGACTCAGAAAAGTTCCTCCCGCCAGCCAGAACTGCGCCTCGTTACCTTCTCGGCCCGGGCAACGACCTGCTGCGTTTCTAATTTCCCCCCTTTTCTCTCTCTTTTTTTTTTTGGGAAAAGCGTCCGAAGAGCAAAAAGATGGATTTTGGGGTGATTGTTTCCAAGAGCGTGCTGCTGTTTATCAGTTTCATCTTTTGGGTAAGTCCCTGGAAAGCTTCCATCCTCCTTCTACTCAAAACCTTCCTCTGAAATGAACATCCTCAAACCCCCCCAAAACTTTTACCTTAAATCAGGGGTTCCCAACTTTTTTTTAGGGGTGGGGATGTCCCACCTAAGCATCCCTAAAATCCTGTGACTTGGAATTCTTACTTTACTCAAAAAGGGAACTCTACTCGCCCAGAAGAATGCTATAAGGCTAGTCACTTGGTTTAAACGAGGTTCAAATTCCCCCATGAAAAATCAAACGACTCCCCTTCTGTGGGACATAGACCCCCACATTAGGGACCACTGCTTAAACTGTCTAGCGTGGACCTCAGCCCATTCCTAAGAGGTCTGTAAGGGGGCTTACATAAGCGCATCAGCCTGTCTACCGTCCCTGCCCTACCGTTCCCATTTATTTGTGCTCTTTTCTTACATATATATGCTTATACCTGCTTATACTTGCATGTTTATATGTTGTATTTATACTTATACTTGTTTTGTCATGCATGCTTGACAAATCAAATAAATTAATATAAATAAAACCGGATGGTTGGAGCTTCTATCAGCCACAGCTGTATTTTGCAAGGAAAACTGAACAGGATGGCGGCTAGAAAGAAGTAAAGATGGACTCCCAAGTTTTGCTCAGTATTAGAAAGTTTTTTCTGCCGAGTTGAACTCGGGGGTTAACCTCAAAGGGTAGTTATGCCCTGGCTTGGTTTATGCAGTTTGCTAACCTCGAATGTGATTCTGGCTCCATATATTGTTTGAAAATGGCCATTAGGGCTTGTTAATCATAGTTTGTTGTAGTTTGTGTAAACCTAGTTCCACGGTTAAATTACAATCTAGTGCAATTGTCTAAACGTAGTCTTTAGATGCAGTCTGACATCTCTGGGGTATAAACTAATTTTTGGCTTTTTTTTCCCTGTTGCAACTGGAATCATCTAGGGGTCAGATATAGTCGTTAAAAAGCTGAAATATTTGTGATGCCTTCCTTACTCTTCAGAAGTAAGACTCATTTTGTTTAAGACTTTTTCCAAAAGAACCAGGTTACAGGATGATAGCCTCCTAAAGTCCTTGGTAATTCTGCTGATTCCTACCAGCAAAATTTAGGTGGAATTTTTTTTTTTGTCTGAAATCAAGGATTGCTTCTCCATTCAGAAAAGGTAGTAGCAGACTGAGTGAAGATAGTTCTACTTCCAGAGTAAGAGCCACTAAAGCTGTGTTTAGTAGTGTAGGAAGTTAGCACCCATCCCTCCCCTAGAAAAGTGAGATATTTTTTCCCCTAAAAAGAGAAGTAGAAACTCAGAGAAGCAAAAACTCACACACACCCCTTTGTTAATGGGCCATTAAGGCCTGGGCCAATCTGTTCTATATAACAAAGATCTACCCGTTTCATTGCCCTTCATTGCACACACCCCGCCTCCCCAATTTCAACCAAACTTAGCTCACAGACAACCTACAAAGCTAGCTATGACCTCTGAAAGCAACCAATCAGGATATTCTTCCTGTGCCCCAGGAAGTTCAAAGCCCAGAGAGAGGGCATAAAACTCAGTATCCCTTCCCCTTTCACCCAGAAGCTCCAAGGCATGTGATCCTGTCCACCATTAAAACCATCTTTTCAAACAGCCTCCATGTTTCCAGTGTCTTTCTCCCCATTCGGACATTTCTTCCAACAATGGCAATTCTAAGAAAGGTGGATTTCAACATCCAAACTTCCCAGCCAACTCTTAAGATTGGCGGAGCTCACCTGCTAAATTCCCCAGCCAAAATTAAGAGAGACGGCTTTTAGTTTCCAGTTCCTAGCCAACTTTAAGATAAGTGGACTTCAATTCCCAGAACTCCCCGGCCACAGCTTTGCTGTGAAATTGAGAAGATTGAAAAACATTGTTTTTAGTTTAGTTTTAGTTTTAATCACATTTATATCCCGCCCTTCTCCACGAAGGACCCAGGGCGGCGCACAGGAATTTAAAAACATACAAAACCATAAATACAAAATTTAAAAACATATTAAATTACAATCCTATGCTAAAACCAAATTAAAATCCCCAGTTTAAAAACTATCTAAAATAGCCCCAACGGGAGGTTAGGCTAGGCCGGCTTGCTGAAAGAGATGTGTCTTTAGACACTGGCGGAAGAGGCGGAGGTCCGAGATGGTACGCAGTTCAGGGGGTAGGTCGTTCCAAAGGGCAGGGCCCGCCACAGAGAAGGCTCTTCCCCTGGGTGTCGCCAGACGGCATTGCCCAGCTGATGGCATCCTGAGAAGGCCCTTCTGTAGGAGCGGATCGGCCGAAGGGATGTACCACAATGTTGTTGAAGAATTGAACAGAAAGAATCCCAAATTAAATCCTAATTCTTGACCATACTGTACATCACACTGGGTGATTTTTAAAAAATTTTGATACAGGGAGTGTGGCTCTCCCAACCAAAAATACACCTCACGGGGATGCTGTGGGGATAAAATACAGTGAATACTGCCATTTGTGTATGTTTCCTTGAATTCTTGGAGAAGTGGTGATGATAAATCAGTGCCTATCATAAGGAGTAAACCATATAAGGTTGTTCAGCACAATTGTGGAAGAAATGACTTTGGAAATGAGGAAGAAAAATGACTTTGCGTCAATGACTACTCAGAAACTGGGTTTCTGAAGAATCGAGTCCTTTCTCACATACATACATTCCCGCCCCCCCAAAAGATTTGTTACGTGTCTTGGGAATGCATCTTAAATGGATGTTATTGTGAAATAACAGAGATTAGTAATGGTAGCAGATTTATTGAAAAACATCAATTTACTAGTAAGGTAAAGATAAAGGTTCCCATCGCACATATGTGCTAGTCATTCCCGACTCTAGGGGGCGGTGCTCAGCTCCGCTTCAAAGCCGAAGAGCCAGCGCTGTCCGAAGACGTTAGTCATGTGGCCAGCATGACTAAACGCCAAGACACACGAAACTCTGTTACCTTCCCACCAAAGATGGTGCCTATTTTTCTACTTGGATTTTTACATGCTTTCGAACTGCTAGGTTGGCAGAAGCTGGGACAAGTAACGGAAGCTCACTTCATTACACGGCACTAGGGATTCGAACCGCCGAAATGCCGACCTTATCTGATCGACAAGCTCAGTGTCCTAGCCACTGAGTCACTGCATCCCTCAATCCACTAGTACTGGTTCTCAATCCCGGCAGCTAGTACAGTAAGTAGCTGGGGAATTCTGGGAGTTGAAGTCCACAAGTCTTATAAGTTGCTAATTTGTACATTCTGTTTTAAGTTCAATTCTGAATTAAGTGTACTGTAACTCAACTAGTGACAGGTGTGGATGCATGAATACCATAAATTAGACAGGAAAGGAACTGGGTGTGTTGGATTTAAAGCAGTGTTTCTCAACCTTGGCACTCTGTAGACCTCCCCAAAACAGCCCATTTTTCGTGAAAATGGGCCCGTTTTTTTTGCCAAAAAAAAGAGCTTGCATAGCCTTTATGAGGCTTATAGAGTGCTTCTGGAGGTGTGGGGGGGGGCGCAAAAATGAGCAATAAATGGCCCATTTTTTTGCTCATTTTTGCCTTCTCCAGCTGTCAGGAGAACTCTACAAGCCTCCTAAAGGCGATGCCTGGCCGTTTTCATTGTAATTCTTTCCAATTACAATAAAGATTATTATTATTATTTTTCCAAAGGTGGCGGGGTTTGGGGAGGCCAAAAATGCTGTGTATAAGACGACCCAAATTTTCACCCTCTTTTTTAAGGGAAAAGGGTGTATCTTACACTCCAAAAAATACAGTAAGTTATGGGAGTGAAGAACTCAAAATACCATACAAAGAGGAAATCTCCGTTTGGGTACCCTTGTTGGCTTGCTGATTCATTTCCGCCAAGGCTGTTCACAAATTGTTGACTTTGGCTGGATTAAAAAAAAAAAGATAAGATGGGTTTATCCATTAACTCTTGGGATTGGAGTTGGAAATCCCAGAAAGTTGAGGGGAAAATCTCAGAAGTCAATGACAAAACACTTCCTCACGCTTATCAAGAAGAATTGCGTGTCAGTGTGATCATCAGAAATCAAGCAGGACTCAAAGATGGTTTGACTTTTAAAGGAGAAACAGGATGCATCTGTTGCTGATCTTAGTAACCGCCTGCTTCTCACACTGGCTGCCGGCACCATCTTGCGTCATCTTTGACAATAGAAGTGAAGCCCACATCTGCTCTCCTAGGATTGCAGGCATTGGAGCTGTTTCTCAGAATCCTGATTGCTGAAAAACCCCAGAGGCTCAGCAAAGGGTTGGTTTTTATTTTTGGCAGAAAAAACAAAATGTAGGTTCTCCACAGTGGTGACCAGCATGACTAAACGCCGAAGGTGTGCAGAACGCTGTTACCTTCCCACCAAAGGTGGTTCCTATTTTTCTACTTGCATTTTTTACGTGCTTTTGAACTGCTAGGTTGGCAGAAGCTGGGACAAGTAATGGGAGCTCACTCTGTTATGTGGCGCTAGGGATTCAAACCACCGAGCTGCCGACCTTTCTGATTGGCAAGCTCAGCGTCTTAGCCTTATGCTGAACCTTCTAACCCAGAGGTCTTCAAACTTGGCAACTTTAAAACTTGTGAACTTCAACTCGCCAGAGAATTCTGGGAGTTGAAGTCCACAAGTCTTAAAGTTGTTAAGTTTGGAGACCCCTGTTAAAAGTGTGTTAGGTGCCTCAAAACTGAACTTTTGCACAAATGTTCACAAAAGGGATGTTCATGAATTCCTCACAATTGTGTGTCAACTTCCAACCGAATCTGGCAGCAGTTATTTTTCTGTTTCTCAGCTGCCACACAGAGGGAGGGGAAGGAGGTTGGAATGCCTTACTAGACACAACAGAGAGCTTTCTCCTGAGAACAAAGGTCAACAGATAAGGTTGGGGAAGGAGTGCCTGGAGAGCCTGCCAATTAATCCAATTAGCCAAGGTTACCTGTGACACTTGGGGATGGTGATTATTTCCTAGTTTAATTATACTGTAAGGGCAGGAAAGATTTAGAATTGGTTGTCCTTCGAAGCTGTGCCCATAAGATGCACTCAGTAAAGATCTTTGAGAAGATCTTTCATCTTGGAGATCTTGAAATCCAGATATCTTCTTGGAGAAGAAGATATCTGGATTTCAACTCCCAGAATTCCCCAGACATGCTTTGCCAATCTCTCTTCTCTAGATTATCATTGAAATTTTTAAAACCATTGTTAGTAGGCTTTCTTTTTAATCTTTGGAACCTGACTTTTGTCCATCAATTACTGGTGTGTATATAATATATATTTGTTTTTGTGGTAGAACTGACCTATAACTGGTCAATATATATCTTTTATCTTCCATTGGTGGCTAGAGTAAATCAATAAAAGAAATGGATGGGACTTCCATGAATGAATTCTCTGGAATTTAGATCAAGGACACCTTAATTTAACCTTGTACTTGGTTAATAAGGCGCACATGCATGGACTATTTTTCATATGACCCTGAAAGGAACCTCATTGTTTGCCATTGTTTGTCTACATCGGTGTTTCTCAACCTTGCAACTTACATGGATCTTACTCCCAGAATTCATGTACAGGTCAACTCCCAGAATTCATACTGGCTGGGGAATTCTGGGAGTTGAAGTCCACTTATTTTAGAATTGTTAAGGCTGAGAAACACAAGTCTATGGTGTCAATGAAAGTTTGTGTTCATTAGCTATGGAGGATCTCTCTTACAACATGTGGTTGGGGTATATAAATGTTCTAAAATTAGGATGGAGTTCTACTCCCTCTTGTTAGTTTCTTGTTCAGTGTAGGAATCCAAATTTAGGGAGACTGCCACCTCCCTAAGGAACTGGATTTTTCCCTCTTCATTGATGGGAATTAACTTTTCTGTAACTGTACACCCCTTCAGGGCATTTAGATGTACTATCGTGTTCCTTCTTTACTCAAGGATAACTATCCTCCACTTTCAATTTCCAGCCTGCCCTTGTCCTTCTCATTTCTCTCTTTCAGTGAGTCTGTTCCAGTTAATCTAAGACCTCCTTAAATTATGTAGCTCTAAATAGGGCACGGATCAATGCTGGTCAAGGCTGATAAATGCAGGATGGAATACAACCACTACTGTATTTCCATAATTAGGGACACTTTGCTTCTATTCAACGGCCTCTTTGTCGTCTTCTCATTCTTTCTTCCCTGCTGAAAATTCCCCCGGCCAGGCTGGCATTACAAAGGAGGTCTTGTTTAATCTAGATGGCACTGCAGGGCAGGATGGGAGAAGGATTGCTAAAAGGAGGAAGGTCCAGATCAGCTCTGAAGAAACAGTCTGCCGGACCTGAAGGTTTGATCTTGCACGCTTGTCTCCGTGGAGTGCTTGAGTTGTTCACGCTTAAGAGGAAAGTTGAGCAGGGCTGAAGCTGTCAGAAATTCCCCTCCTCTGATCTTCGCTGTGATTTATGACCTTCTGAAGCAAAGCTTTTGAAGGCCTTGGAGCTTCTGCATTTGACATTCTGGTGCAAGGAAGATCTTCACAATAGCAGCTGTGTTTTATCTTCAACCCTGATCAGGGTGTGTAAATGGCACAGCCACCCTCTCCATGCCAATGCATCAAAGTCCAAGATATCTAAGTTAAAGGAACTAAAAAGCAGCTGTTCTGCCATTTCCATATCTACTTCCCCTTTTGCAAGTTAAATTTAAATCACAGCTATAAGGGGGAAATTTCCGGAAGAAAGGATCACATCTACTCTGTTAGTTTTTTACATGGCATTTATGGAAATTTAACAAGGAAAAAAAACACCTTAGCTTGGATTGGAACTGCCCCAGTTTCCTAATTGAAACTGCATTTTGAATATATTCTTATGTACATTTCGGGAAGGAAAAGAATTGAATTCAGGAAAGTAATTTTAGGAAATCGATTATCCAACCTCGGCCATTATCCTAGGTTTGGTACCTGTCAGATTTTTTCCCCAAGGCGTGCATATTGTTAGCTAGACTAGCCTTTGGGTTTTGTTTTCTTTTATAATGCTACATTTTATTTTCTATTTTGTTTGGTTTTATTGTGCACTGGCCTGAGTCAGGCAGTGCTTAAATTGAATAAATTAAATTAAAATTGGATCTAGTCCAGATTTCTTCAATTCAGCAGGCTGTAGATGTGTTGCAGCTCTCAGAATTCTTGTTTTTCCGTAGATTCATGTTCTAAAAAACAACAACCCAGATATTACTCAACGTTTGGGTAGATCAGAGTTCTCTAAGTCAGGGGTCCCCAACCTTTGCAACTTTAAGTCTGAAGGACTTCAGCTCCCAGAATTCTCCAGCCAGCTTTGCTGGAGTCCTTCAGACTTAAAGTTGCAAAGGTTGGGGACCCATGCTCTAAGTGGTACTTCCATATAATACAAGAGATGTGGATAACTTATTAGCTTTTTAAAGCTGTTTGTTGAGGGAGAAATATCAGATGGATGTCACTTGATAATAATGTCAGAATGTTTGCTACCCATGTTGCACTCTGAATTTTTATGGCCCAACCACAAAATTTTTAGAAGAAAAGCATCATTACTTTCAGTCTCTGTAAATTTAGTGGACATATTGATGTGATTAGTCAAAAAAAAAATTCATTGTCACATTCCTGGATGAAATTAAATCCATGGATACTGTGTAGTTCACATTCAACAGGTTTATATTTAATAATTTTTAGTGTTCTATTAACTTTTCTCATCCAGAATATGTTTCTATCGTCTATATCCAGAAATTTTCTTCGGCTAGATTAATTCCTGATAGTTCAGTATTTGATACTGAAAGTAAAAGCAGGTGACATATATAATATCAGTAATCTTTTATCTAGCAGAAACGTAAATGGCAAAGTGTTCTTTGTATTAACAGGAATGTGATTGCATCATTGTTTTGGATTTAGGACACTGCTAGGGCAATATTTGAAGTGGAAAATAAAGACTTTAATACAGGTAATCCTCAACTTACAATAGTTCATTTAGTGACCATTCAAAGTTGCAACAGCACTGAAAAAAGTGACTTATTTTTCACACTTGTGACCGTCGTGCACCCCTTTGGTCAAATGATCAAAATTTGGATGATTGACAACTAGTTCATATTTATGACGGTTGCAGTGTCCTGGGATCACGTATTTACCTTTTGCGACCTCCTGCCAAGCAAAATCAATAGGGAAGCCAGATTCACTTAACAACTGTGTCACTAATTTAACAACTGCAGTGATTCACTTAACAAATGTGGCAAGAAAAGTTGTAAAATGGAGCAAAACTCTTAACAGATGTCTCACTTAGCAACATAAATTCTGGGCTCAATTGTGATCGTAAGTCAATGTTTACCTACATTGGAGGAAAAATTAAAATAATTGTTTAAACAATTATCACACACTGAAGGAGCAAGGCAAAAAGTCTAGTATGGGTAGTTCTCAACTTAGGAGAATATTGGGGCAAGAATGGCAGTTTTGTGAGTTGCCCCTGGTTTTATGACCGTTTTGCCATGGTTGTTAAGCCAATCACTGCAGTTGCAAGTGAATCAAATTGAAACTTCAAATAGTTGCTAAACAAATGGTTATAAGTTGAGGACTATCTATGGAACCAAGCCCAGAACAAGACCAACCTCCAGCTTTGTGTATGTAGACCAGATGGTTCACACGCACAGAATTGTCCTGTACAACAAGTTGTACTTAATTGGAAAAAATCTAATTGCCTTCCATAGCAATAATAATGATACTCCTTGCAGTGGTCAGACAAACCCATTTATTATATTGGCTGGATTTCACAGCCTTGTCAACTTAAAGTGTGTGGACTGCCAACACCCAGCCAAAGTTGCCAAATTTTAAGCAACCGTGTTTTAGGATCATCACGGCGCCACAAAACTAAACAATCTTTGGGTTTGCTCTTGAAGAAACCACAACAGGCAGGATAACCACACACCCCAACGTCAATCACTTTTCTTCCCCCTCCCCCCGCCTCCCCCAAGAACAGTGGCTAGATTCTCAGAAAATGTGAAACGAAACTCAAAGAAACACGAGGCGAGGTTACGCAAATAGTTGCACATATCTTTCCAGTTCTATCAACTTAAGTTCAAGATGGTTAGATGGGCTAAAATTGTTGCCAACACACATTGAAATTGAAGATGATCATTCATATCTGAAATTATAACTATTCTTGCTGGCAAAGGACTTCTGGAATTATCTTAGTCTGCCCAGCTCCACATCATAGAATAACAGAGTTGGAAGGGACCTTGGAGGTCTTCTAGTCTAACCCCTTGCTCAAGCAGGAAACCCTATCCCCTTTTAGAGAAATGGTTGGCCAATTTCTTCTTTAAAACCTCCAGTGTTGGAGTATCCACAACATCTTGTAGAGTTATGGTAATAATGATACAAACTTGTTGATGAACAGAAACATTTGCTTTCTGTAACACACATATATTATGCTTTGTATTTGTAATATATATGCTTGCATGCTGTGGATTCCTGTGCTCTGGGGCTGATTTCCTGGGGCCCTGTTATTGGGGTATGTAAGATATCTGGCAAATGTCAAACCCTGTGATAAGATCTGAAATCTTCATATGCCACCTCTGCTTCCTTCAGGAAAAGAGAACTAATACTCTCCTCAAATACCAGAGCAATCTTCACACCTTTTGTGCTGCTAAATGGGCAATTAAGCAAACAGAAAAGGGAAAAGATAACAAAACACATTTGCCAGGAAGGATGTATATCTGAAGTTGGGATATATGACTTGGAAGTTTACAATGTTGCTAGATATATGGCTAGAGAGTAATTAGAATTTTGAAGATCAAAGATCTTTTTGTGTATAAGGAAGGACACTGCACCCTTGAGTTTTGTAGAACTTTCCTACCCTGTCCCTTGCACATGTGTATGGAGATTCTCCTGTGAGCTGCTTGGAGAGTCCAACAATGGGTTAATCCTGCCTTTCTGCCCTTCTGGACTGGATTGATTTTCTTTGAAGCCACGCCTCCTCTCGTGTGCTTGCCAGAATTTCAATCCAGTCTGAAAGCCCAGGACGTGTTCTGTTGGTTCTCCCTAAGAGTTTCAGGACATTTAGTTGGACTCTCCAAGTAGAGTATTTATTTTATTTTAATTTATTTTATTTAGGAATTCCTTTACAGCAAGGCAGCTGGTGAAGCTCTGCGACTCACCAGTTGCTGCAAACCCGACGCGTCCTGGGTTCGCCCGGGCGCGCGTGGGTTCCTTCACCTGGCCCCAGGTGAGGATCGACCTGGGAGCCTAAGAGACGTCTCGGTCAGTGGCGAGGAGCCCTGCCGCTGACGTCCCAGATCGCCGGACCGGCCAGGCTTGAGCTTTTCGCAGCGGCAGCTGCCGGCTCTTTTTTTGAGGCAAACAGGACGGCTTCGCGCCGTCCGTTTGAATCGCGCCCGCCATTTTGGAGGCTGATCGGCCATTGGCGGGCGCCGATACAAGAGAGGAGGCGGAAGCAGCGTGATTGGCCGCTCGTCCTCTTCTGGAGGACTGTTTTTTTCAAACCGGCAAGCGGCAAGGCGCGCCATTTAAAACGCGTGCGGAGCCGCATTTTAAAGGAGAAGAAAATCTTTTTTTTCCCCTTTTTTTGCTTTTCATCTTTTTTCCTTCAAGAACCCATTTGGCCGGCTCCAGGCGAGAAGCGGGGGAAAGATTCTGTCCGGCCCAGATCCGGCAGACTCTCCTCAGCTCGGATGCAGACCTGCTCCTGCGGAGGCAGCCCTTGAGTCTTGCTTGCAAGCTGATCTGCTGCTCCACCTTGCCATCCTCAAGCCTGCGGATCAGGATTACCTGGCTGAAGCCCCTTTTGATCAGCGATCTTCGAGTGGTGAGTTACTGGGGCCCAAAATGTCGGAGAGAGCTCCCCAAGATTCTGAACAGCCAGGGCCATCCACCAGCAGGGGGCTTGTGAGACAGGCCAGCAGGGCCGCAGCTGAAGCCCTGAGCAAGGCAGGGGGGAAGAGGCAGGACAAGGCCCAAGATAGGGCTGCCTCCAGGCGGCAAAAAGCCCTTGAAAAAGAATTCGAGAAGGGCCAACGAAGATCCCATAGAGGATCCAGAGGGGATGGCTCAAGTGGATCCCAGTATCACAACAGCATCCATTCCCCAGATAGTCAGAGAAGAGGAAGAAGAAGAATTCTCCTCTGATGAGTCCCCAGAGCCCTCCTTGCTAGGAGATGAGGACCTGTTTCAGGAAGACAGCTTAGCCTCTTCCAGAATGATTACCCCCCCACCTGCCCCAGAGAGGCCCCCCAAGAGGCCCAGAGCTGAGGAGTGCCAAGGAACTGTGATATCCACAGAATTGCAGGCCATCATTAACAGGGCCATCGCCCAGGGCATTGCTGATGGCATTAAGCAAAAGACCAAGCGTCCCAGGGGGCGCAGTAGACCCAGAACATCTGGAAGCCAAGAAGCTCCAAGATCCCCCTCCCCTCATTCCTCGCTGGACAGCGGGGATTCCACTGTGGAGGATGATCTGCTCCCAGAACAAGAATTCTCGGGGGATGAGCAGGCTGTCCCAGAGAAGCCCGCTTTCAAGGGTTTATTCCATTGCTCCTCCTTTAAGACAATATTAACTAAGGCCAAGGTTTCCACCCGCATGACGGTTACCACCCCCACACCTACCACTGAGGTGGCGTCTGAGGATGATGAGGGACTATTTGAGGAGCCAGAGGAGACCCAGGAGATAGTCCCCGTACCAAAGATGTTCCTAAACCTAGTTCAGAAACAGTGGGCACAGCCAGGCACAGCTGCCTCACACAGTAACATAGACAGACAGCTATACACAGTAGACGCTCCCCTGGAGGACCTACTCAAGCTACCCCCAGTTGATGCCCCAGTGCAGGCACTCACATCTACGTCAGTGCTACCCTCCGACCTCCTGGAAGGTCTCAAGGTGGAGGACAAGAGGTCGGAGAGGGCCTGTCACAAGACCCACATGGCGGCTGCCTGGGCAATTAAGACGGCCACCTCAGCCTCATTCATGTCCAGAGCCACCCTTAAGTGGCTTCGAAAGCTGTTAGCCAAGGTTCCAGCAGGAGATGCTAGAGCTAGGCAGGAACTGAGAAAGATAATGGCAGGAGTCTCTTACACCGCCGACGCCACCCTAAGCTCAGCAAAGTTCGCCTCTAGAGCCCTGGCCTCCAATGTGACTTCCAGGAGGCTGCTTTGGCTCCGCCACTGGAACGCGGACATGCGCTCAAAGTGGAAGATCGCTTCCGCCCCCTACAAAGGGGGGAAACTGTTTGGTGAGGTCCTTGACCCTGTATTGGTGGAAAACAGGGACAAAAAGAAGGTTATGCCTTCGGTCTACAAGAAGTCGGACCACAAGCGGTCGGGTTCCTTTCGGAAGCAGTCCTTTCGGAACACAGAGCCTTCCACCAGTTCAGGGCATTTCCATCGACCCTTTAACCAAGGACCAGATAGGGGGCAGGACCGCCAGTCCTTTAGGGACAGAGGCAGACAGCAATCCTTCTCCAGACGCCCCTTCAGAGGAGGATCCGGTTCCCGTCCCTTCCGAAAGTTCAAGGGACTCCCCGACGGCCGCTCCCATAGGGGGCCGCCTGCAGCTGTTTCAGGCGGCCTGGGAGCAAACCACGTCGGATCAGTGGGTCCTACAGACCATCAGGTTAGGGCTCACACTGGAATTTCTCTCCATGCCTCCCAGGCGATTCATCCGCTGCCCCACCCCATCCTCTCCCTTCAAGAGGTCTCTGATGGAACAGGAGGTGGCGCACCTGAAAGAGATAAATGCCATAGAGCCGGTTCCGGCAGAGCAGGCAGGGCCAGGCTTCTACTCCATCCTGTTCCTGGTCCCCAAGAACTCGGGAGGATGGAGGGGGATCCTAGACCTAAAACAGTTAAACAAGCATCTGGCGTACAGGCGCTTCAAAATGCAGTCCCTCCAGTCCATCCTGAGCTGCATCCGGGCAGGGGATCTGCTGACCTCGATAGACCTTCAGGAGGCCTATCTACACATCCCAGTCCGGGAGGCGCACCGCAGATTCCTCAGGTTCTATTATGCGGGCCAGCATTACCAGTACAGGGCTCTCCCCTTCGGCCTGTCATCCGCCCCGAGGACGTTCACGAAGGTCCTTGCCGCGGTCCTGGCGTCCCTCAGGGCGCGACCAGTCAGATTACAGGCGTACCTAGACGACATCGTGATCCAGTCGTCCAGCCACCGGCAGGCGCTCAGGGACCTCCGACTGACCATGAGGACCCTCGAACATCACGGGTTCTCCATCAACCTGAAGAAGAGCCACCTGAGACCTACCACCAGTCTGACACATCTGGGAGCGGTCATAGACACCATCTCCGGCCGGGTCTATCTCTCTCCAGAGCGGGCGAACAGCCTGATCCCACTGGCGCTGAAGGTAGGATCATCAAGAACCGCCCCCATCGTGCTCCTGTCACAGCTCCTCGGGAAGATGATATCATGCCTCTCCATTGTGCCATGGGCGCGCCTCCACTCGAGGCATCTGCAGTGGTGCCTCCTACCACACCAGCGAGCCAAGGAGAGCGACTCACCCAGGCACGTACCAGTCCCAGACAAGGTCAGAGCGTCTCTAAGGTGGTGGACAGTGACGTCCCTGGCCAAGGGATGCCTCTTTCGAGAGCCAGAATGGACCGTCATCACCACAGACGCCAGCCTCTACGGCTGGGGAGCCCACCTGGACCAGCAGGTGGCGCAAGGGAAATGGTCACCCGAGGAACTCAAACACAGCATCAACTGGCTGGAGCTCAGAGCTGCGCACCTAGCACTTCTCCACTTCCGCCCGAGGATCAAGAACTGTCACGTGCTACTACTCACGGACAACGTGTCCACCAAGGCCCACATCAACCGACGGGGGCACCCGGTCCAAGTCACTGATGGAGGAGGCAGAACGGCTGGGCCTGTGGGCGGAAAGACACCTGGCCTCGATCAGAGCCGAACACATCTCGGGCGAGAGCAACATCCAGGCGGACTGGCTGAGCAGGGCCACCATCGACAACTCAGAGTGGCAGCTACACCCGAACCTATTCTCCAGCATCACGCAGAGGTTCGGTCAGCCAGCAGTCGACCTGTTCGCGTCAGCAACAAACGCGCAAGTTCCAAGGTTTTTCACCAGGTACCGGTGCCAGGGAGCGGAGGGAGTCAACGCCCTCAGGTGCCACTGGCCCCCGGGCCTACTGTATGCCTTCCCTCCACTTCCGCTCCTGCCGGGCCTGGTCCGGAAGATACTCAAGGAACAGGCAGAAGTCATAGTGATAGCCCCCTACTGGCCCAGGAGAGCCTGGTTCGCGGACCTAGTGAGCCTCTCCGTAGTCAAGCCGTGGAGGATTCCGCAGGGGGAGGTGTCACTCGTGCAGGGCTCCATCGAGCATCCGGAGCCACACTGGTTACAACTGACCGCATGGCATGTGAAAGGCAGGTGCTAGAAAGAGCACAGTTTTCCGAAGGGGTCATTCGGACCATCCAGGCCTCGCGACGAGGCTTGACTACCAGGATATACGACGCCACCTGGAAGACCTTCGTAGCTTGGTGCAGTTCCAGGGGGGTTGAACCCATCTCGGCCTCCATCCCTGACGTGCTGGATTTTCTTCAGCGAGGTCTGGAGCAGGGGCTGGCTGCCAACACGCTCAGGCGCCAGACGGCCGCACTCTCAACCGTGCTAGCCTTCGACTCCTACTCATCCCTGGCAAGACACCCAAGGGTCAGGGGTTTCCTGAGAGGGGCTACCAACATCCGACCACCGGTAGTTCACAGGTACCCCACGTGGGACCTACACGTGGTGCTAAGGGCACTGATTGACCCGCCGTTCGAGCCCCTACGCACTTGCGACTTACAGCGTCTTACCATGAAGACGGCCTTCCTAGTGGCCATCACCTCGGCACGCCGAATTTCGGAACTGGCAGCCTTGTCCGTCAGAGACGACCTCTGCATCATCCATGAGGACAGGGTGACCTTACGGCTCGATCCCACATTCATCCCCAAGGTCAACTCAACCTTCCACCGGACCCAGGACATCGTCCTACCGAACTTTTGCCCAAGACCGGTACATCCCAGAGAACGGCGATGGCACAAGCTCGACGCCAGGCGTGCACTTAAGTACTATGTAACACGCACCGCATCCTATCGGCGGTCTGAGGCCCTATTCGTCACCTTCCAGCCCCGCAACATGGGCCAGAAGGCCTCACCAGCCACCATCGGCAGATGGTTACGTAGCTGCATCGCCTCGGCTTATGAACTACAACGCCAGAGGGTACCTCGCCGCATCACAGCTCACTCGACCAGAAGCGCGGCAACCTCGGCGGCCTGGGCAACCCAGGCATCGCTTGACGAGATCTGCAGGGCGGCCACTTGGGCCTCCCCGTCCCAGTTTGTACGTAACTACAAATTGGACAAGTTTGCATCTTCAGAGGCGGCCTTTGGGCGCAGAGTGTTGCAACAGGTGCATTTGTCAACGGAATCTACTAGAGACAGTTTTTCCCGCCCTGGGAATATTTAGCTTGGGCATTTTCCCATTGTTGGACTCTCCAAGCAGCTCACAGGAGAAGTGTCGTTGGCTTACCTGAACGATCTTCTCTGTGAGCTGCGAGGAGAGGCCAACCCCGCCCTAGCTCGTAGATTCCTCAAGTTGTGTGTTGTTAAACGTTTGCGTTACTGTATTTATAGTTGACAGAAGTATTTGCATTGAAGCCTACGACGATAAAGGAACCAACCAGACGACTACTAGTCCACGCCTAAATTGAAATTCTGGCAAGCACACGAGAGGAGGCGTGGCTTCAAAGAAAATCAATCCAGTCCAGAAGGGCAGAAAGGCAGGATTAACCCATTGTTGGCCTCTCCTCGCAGCTCACAGAGAAGATCGTTCAGGTAAGCCAACGACACTTCTCACCCAAAACTTTAACTCTGTTATTCAAGCCTCCGTTTAAGTCTCTTGTTTGGCTCATTGTGACTTGAACATTTTCTATGGGTCTCAATGTATTTTCAAACTTTACATTTTGGCACCCAATATAAAGGAAAGCTCCGTTATGGTCATAATCTGCAGGGTTGGGCTTCAAAAATTGCAGCAATGAGTTCACTGCCTTGTTGCTGGGTGGGCGTGGCCATGGTGGGCATGGGCTAGTTGGCATCCTGCACCATGGTGGGGGGGTGTTTTTCACCCTCCCCAGGCTTTGGAGGCTTTCTTTGAGCCTCCGGGAGGGCGAAAACTGCTTACCCTGGGCTCCAGAGACCTTCCGGAGGCCCGAAACAAACCCGTTTCCAGACTTCCGGAACCTCTGGTAGGTCCATTTCCCCCCCTCCCCGAGCCTCCTTGCAGGCCCTGCACTTACCTGGCATGATAAATGTTGGGGATATCTCCTTTAGGAGACCAAAAGTTGTGCAGCGGAATTTGCAGCAAAAAAAAACGTTGCTAGAAGACACAAAAATAGAGTCTCAGACACTGATAGTAAAAACAAGTAGCTTTATTTGTGATGTAACAATAAACTACTGCTTCAAAAGCAGTGATAGTAGGTTGTTCTGACCCCCCTCCTTTCTCCGACTAGCACAAAACTGGCTACCTGCCACTAACTCTCTTGGCTGCTTGCCTGAATGACTCTGAACAGACACGAAGCTTCCTAACTCGACTAAACACGAACCTGAAAATCAACACGAATAAACACGAACCTAGAAATCCAACATTGTTCTCTGCAAGAACTTTCTTAGCAAAGACTTCCTTTTAAATCCTCTTGGGAGGGGCCAGTCATTAGGCAGCTGGGACTAATTCACATCCTTCGAGTTTGCTTCTGATGCAATTGAAGCCTCCTTTTTTCAGCCCTTCTCACTCTAGCATCAGGGACAAACTGGCCTTGATCCTCCCCACTACTCCAAGACCCAGGTGCCTCCTGATGACCAGCCGGGCTCTCTGCTCTCTCAAGGTCGCCCTCCTCCTCCAGAGCAGACTCATAGGACTCCTCACTAGAGGAGCCCATCAGCAGCTCATCCGGAGCCGGCTGGGCCACAACAGTAGGTATTGAATCAAATACAGTCCTTAACCCAAAAACAATTGCTTACAGTTGCAATCCACGATTCCTCCTAATTCTGCAAAGTCAATCAGTCAATCAGTCAGTCAGTCAGAGTGAGCAGAGAGAGAGAACTCCTTGCTTCCTCTTATTGCTGAGTTAATTACAGCAGCTAATTACATTCAAACATATAAAATTTAAAGTAACAGAAAACCATTTGTAATCATGGCTTATGTATATTGCCAACCCAGCACTAGGATTATACTCCTAACAATAAACAGACCATGTGGAGATTCCTGGGACAGGTGGGGCGGGGTGGGAGAGGCGAGGTGGCCATGGATGGCATTTGTGAGTTTGGGGAACTGGGCCGAATCCTAGCTAGAGGATTGCCCGAACCCGTGCCTACCCCCAGCAGCCCACCTCTGATTACCTGTAGTGGGAATTGGCATAACCTATTTGGAAAGCAGTGTGAGGAGGTGTCTTTCCTTTAACACCCCCTCCCCCTTTAAATATTTCGATTGGGGAGAGGAAGCGACATGCCACAGCATCTGGCAAAAAGATACCGTTTGGTTCAAGCATTGGAATTCTTCTTAATTCTTCTAGTTTGTATAACTAGTTTATTAAATTGTAGCAGAGCTCAGTTAAACTGCGTTTAAAACCCTGCAAAGAGGAATGTTCCCATTTCACAGCAAGGAATAACAAATACATTTACATAATGAGCTTTTGCAGCTAAACCACACAGCAGCATGCTATCCCCATAAAGTTTCTGTAATTATAAGAATTAGAAGACTTTGTTTGAGGTATCTACGTTAATGTATAAACGGCAGGGAGCTAACCCTGCTGAAAAATTCTTAATTTATAATAGGAAAAAATGTCTTGTCTTCAACCTGGCGGGTAGCCTGAAGATAACTCTACTGTACATTGTCTTGTGATAGAAATTGGAAATTGTGACTAAGCATCTTCAAATGTTTTTCCCTCAGCCCTTTGCCTCATTGCCTCATTAACAGGGACGTGGTGGCTCAGTGGCTAAGATGCTGAGCTTGTCAATCAGAGAGGTCGGCAGTCGAATCCCTAGCGCCGCATAACAGAGTGAGCTCCCGTTACTTGTCCCAGCTTCTGCCAACCTAGCAGTTCGAAAGCATGTAAAAATGCAAGTAGAAAAATAGGAACCACCTTTGGTGGGAAGGGAACAGCGCTCCATGCGCCTTCAGCATTTAGTCCTGCCAGCCACATGACCACGGAGACATCTTTGGACAGCGCTGGCTCTTCAGCTTAGAAACGGAAATGAGCACCGCCCCCTAGAGTCGGCAACGACTAGCACATATGTGCGAAGGGAATCTTACCTTTACCTAAAGCATTAACAACAAACAGTCTTTGACTTATGACACATTTGAGCCCCAAATTTAGGTCGCTAAGTGAAACATTTGTTTAGTGAGTTTTGGTTCATTTTACAACCCGGCATTCTGCAACCGTCGTAAATGTGAGTCGGTTGCCAAGCATCCGAACGTAAATCATGTGACTATGGGGAATGCAACAGCGGTCATGAGTGTGAACAATGATCATAAGTCACTTTTTTCAGTGCCTTACTTTTCAGTAACTCTGAACAGTCACTAAACGAACTGTTGTAAGTCAAGGACTTACTTGCGTTTGTAAATATAATAAAGGCAAGATACAGATATGAAATAAATGTAGCATTTCAGCCATTGGTTGAAGTCATTCTTACGCCAACATATGCTCAAGGATCTCTGTGCAGCTATTACTGTAGTTCTCTTGCGTAAGAGTATGGTCTGGATTTTAGCCAGAACAATTGATAAAAGGTTTTGTTGGAGTTGGCTAAACGATTGGCTAAAAGTCCTTCTTTTTTCTTGCTTCATCTCTGGGATCAAACAGGACCGAAGTTTTCTAAACTTGGGGTGATCAAATTTGCCTGCCCTGCTAACCCTTTGTTCTCATGAACCTCTTGATGTGAAGATCCCATTTTTAATGTACCAGAAATGTTGAGTGTACTTGTGTGAAGAACCACAAGGAAAACACCTTGAGTACCGGAGAGGCCAAGAAATGAACAAGCAATTCAATTGACCACTTTGCTGGATGTGGTCAAGATGTTTGGACGTCAGTTGCACTAGCCACAAGGACGTTGGGAGGGCCTGCAGGATTGCAACACGTCGGGTAAAGCTTCAGTAGAAAAAAGTAGCAAGATAAAACACAAATTAGTTTTGAGTAAACATAGGTAATCCTCCAGATATGAACGTTCATTTAGGGACTGTTCAAGGCACCTTGAAGATGGTCATCAAAACCTTGTAACGCACCCGGAAGGTCACAGGCAGCCAGTGCAGCTCGCGCAGGAGCGGTGTTATGTGGGATTGCCTTGAGGCACCCGTAATCACCCGCGCAGCCACATTCTGGACCAACTGCAACCTTCGAGTGCATCTCAAGGGGAGCCCCATGTAGAGAGCATTACAGTAGTCCAGACGAGAAGTCACGAGTGCTTGAGTGACTTCTGGCTGGTTGCTCAGGCCCTGCATTTATCTTAATGAGCTGATAAGGAGTATTGCTCCAGTTAACTCCTTGCAGGACGCTTGCCTGGACTTTCTGTTGGTGAATGCAATGAATTCCCAAGGTGTAAATAAAGCGAGGGTTTTCTTTGCGAGGCATCTGTTTCTTGCTTCCACGAAAGCCAGGTCAGAACGCACACAGGTACAAATGGGTTCCTGGAGACCCGGGAATCTAACGTAACAAACTTTACTGGTTGTAGTGCTCTCTTTCTTTCTCTCTTTTAGACACACTCACACCCAAACACACCTGCCCCAGAGATGGGTTGCTCCCGGTTCAGCCAGAATCGGGCGAACTGGTAGTCGCGGTGGTGGGAGACTCCGCCCATCTGCCCGGACGCTTCTGCACATGCGCAGAAGTATCGCGCGCGCCCAAATCGGTAGTAAACATATTGACAATCCACCACTGACCTATCCCCTAGGTTGGCAGACACTATCCAGAGGGACTTGGCAACAGGCATGTGTTTGTCATGTGTTTACAATCATTTGGGATCGTGTGATTGCCGTTGTGACTTTCCCGGCTTCCAACAAGCAGAGTCAATGGGCGGGGGAGCTTTATTCACTTAATAGCCATCGCATGACTCATTTAACAACTGTAGGGACTCTCTTAATAATGATAAGCAATGTTGTACAAAACACGAAATGAATGATGTTTCTTTTTATTTATTTTCAATAATAAAAAATAAAAAACTTTGAAAAAATAATAATAATAATGATAAGCAATTGGGTGCAAGTCACCAAACAACTGCCTTCTTTAGCAACATAAAATTCTGATCCCAATTATGGCCATAAGTTAAGGACGATAGCAGAAATTGAAGAACCAAGGGTATAAATTGACCTTTAGTATGCCAAATAGACAAGCCTGCTATCGCTGCGAGAATCCCCGCTCTCGCAGGTATGGCCCCTTGATTTATCTAGGGCACATCTCGATGATGGTATTGTAAATCCGAAGAGATGGGCGAAGCGCGGCCTTAGGGGATTTTTAGTTTTTAACTTATTTAAATTATCTTTTTTAGGGGGTTCAAGGGAGGGGGGTAGATATAGACAGATGGAGATGGAAACAGCAATTAGTAGTAAGGGCCAGGATAGCAGTCGACGGCGGGAAGCGGAAGGCGAAAGGCAGGGGGATACCCGAGTCGTTCCTCAGGAGGGCATACCAATTCAGAGGGTCGTGGGGAGGGGCAGGACCGAGGGGAGACAATTTTCATCCTCCCGGTTGGTGGCACGCAGCCGTTGGTTACAAACGGTCGGGTGCCACAACCCTCGCAGGCTAGGTGGCCAGGGAATACAGAGCCAGGGTCTGCGGCTGATGTTTTGCAACGCCAGGTCCGTTGTCAACAAAGCCCCCCTCATTAGTGACCTTGTGTCAGAGGGGGAGCCGGACCTGGTAGGAATTGCGGAGACCTGGTTGGGCCACGAGGGAGGTCATCCCCTCGTTGAAATGTGCCCACCAGGTTACCGCGCATTTCATCAGCCGCGGGCCCTAGGCAGGGGTGGTGGGGTAGCGGTCATTATCAAGGAAGGCCTGGAGCCGAGAGAGACCATTGTGCCGCAGACCTCCGGCTGTGAGTCCCTCTGCATGAAGTGGGGCCTAGGGAGGCAGTTGGGCTTGCTGGTTGTATACCTGGCTCCCCGCTATGTAGCAGCAGCCCTGCCCGAGCTCCTGGAGGTGATCGCTACGGTGGCAGTGGAGACCCCCAGACTTATAGTTATGGGGGACTTTAACCTGCCATCGTTGGGCGAATCATCCGTGGTAGCTCGGGAGTTCATGGCTTCCATGACGGCCATGGAAGACCCCCAGACTTATAGTTATGGGGGACTTTAACCTGCCATCGTTGGGCGAATCATCCGTGGTAGCTCGGGAGTTCATGGCTTCCATGACGGCCATGTAGCCTGACCCAAGTAATTCAAGGCCCCACCCATGAGGGTGGACATACGCCGGACCTCATCTTCGTCTCGGGCCAATGGAAGAGTGATCTGGGTACAGGGGACATAGACATCATACCCTTGTCATGGTCAGACCACTCACTTCTCCGACTCGACTTTCCGACCGCTGCTCCCCTCCGCGGGGAGGCGGAACCAGAGTTACCAATCTGGTACCGCCCCAGGCGCTTGATGGACCCGGATGGGTTCCAGACAGCGCTTGGGCCATTTCCTGTATCCCTGACCCGCGCCCCGATGGAGGACCTCACGGCCGCATGGAATAGTGCGGCCGTGGGAGCCTTGGATCGGGTCGCGCCCTTGCGGCCTCTCTCGCGGCGGCGAACCACCCTGGCTCCTTGGTTTACTGAGGGGCTGCGGGTGATGAAACGCCGCAAGAGATGCCTAGAGAGAAGATGGAGGGCTAGCCGCTCTGAATCTGACCGGACACAGGTAAGAGCCCATTTACGGACTTACATTGTGGCGCTGAGGGTGGCCAAACGTCATCATTGTGCCACCCTCATAGCATCCGCAGAAAACCGCCCTGCCGCCCTGTTTAGGGTGACCCGTTCCCTCCTTCAACAGAGGGAGCGGGAAGCCCCGTTACAGGGTAGAGCAGAGGAATTTGTGATTTTTCTGCAGGAAAAAACCGCCCAGATACAGAGTGAGCTAGCCCCCATTCATGGCCCAGTGGGATGCCACGAGGGAGATCTTGTTTGGGAGGAGTTTGACCCCGTTACTTCCGAGGATATGGACAGGTTACGTGGGCGACTGCGAGCCACCACATGTTCATTGGACCCGTGCCCCTCCTGGCTTGTACTGGCATCCTGGGAGGTGACACGAGGCTGGCTCCAAGAGGTTATCAACGCATCCTTGAGTGAGGGTTCCTTGCCTGCCTCCCTAAAAGAGGCTATGGTGAGGCCCCTCCTCAAGAAGCCCTCTTTGGACCCAGCTCTTTTGAACAACTACCGTCCAGTCTCCAACCTTCCCTTCTTGGCGAAGGTTGTTGAGAGTGTGGTGGCACAACAGTTTCCCCGTCACCTGGAGGAAGTTGACTATCTAGATCCGCGCCAGTCCGGCTTTCGGCCCGGGCATAGCACCGAGACGGCATTGGTCGCGTTGGTAGATGATCTCTGGAGGGCCAGAGATGGGGGATGTTCCTCCATCCTGGTCCTATTAGACCTCTCAGCGGCTTTCGATACCATCGACCATGGTATCCTATTGCATCGGCTGGGGGGGTTGGGGGTGGGAGGCACCGTTTTGCGGTGGTTCTCCTCCTACCTCTCTGGCCGATCGCAATTTGTGCGGGCAGGAGAGCAGAGGTCGACCCCGAGACCCCTCACATGCGGGGTGCCTCAGGGGTCGGTCCTCTCGCCTCTCCTGTTTAATGCATATATGAAGCCGCTGGGTGAGATCATCCGTGGTTTTGGGGTAGAGTACCATCTGTACGCTGATGACACCCAGCTGTACATATCTACCCCAAACCACCCCAACGATGCCGTAGCGGTGATGTGCCAGTGCCTGGAAGCCGTGCGGATCTGGATGGGATGTAACGGACTTAGGCTCAACCCGACCAAGACCGAGTGGCTGTGGTTTCCGGCTGCCCGATTCAACCAGCTTTCTCCAACGCTGGCCATAGGGGGCGAACATCTTGCCCCTGTGGATGGGGCGCGCAATTTGGGTGTCCTCCTGGATACCCGGCTGTCTATGGAAGAGCAAGTGACAGCCGTGGCCAGGAGGGCGTTTTACCAGGTTCGCCTGGTTCGCCAATTGCGCCCCCTATTGGATCGGGACGCCCTTCGCACAGTCACTCATGCCCTCGTGACATCCCGACTGGACTATTGTAACTCTCTCTACATGGGGCTCCCCTTGAGGTGCACCCGGAGGCTTCAGTTAGTTCAGAATGCGGCCGCGCGAGCAATTATGGGCACCTCTAGGTTTGCCCACGTAACACCGCTCTTGCGCGAGCTGCACTGGCTACCTGTCGTCTTCCGGGTGCGCTTCAAGGTGTTAGTTATCATCTTCAAAGCGCTCCATGGCTCGGGACCTAGCTATCTGCGAGATCGGATCCTGCCCCACACATCCTCACGACCGATTCGCTCCCACAGAGAGGGGCTTCTCCGGGTGCCGTCCACTAGACTTTGTCAGCGGGCGACGCCCAGGGGAAGGGCGCTCTCTGTGGCGGGCCCGGCCCTCTGGAACGACCTTCCCCCTGATATTAGAACGACCACCGACCTCCGCTCCTTCCGTGTAAAATTGAAGACCCATTTCTTTCGACTGGCCGGCCTTGAATAGTTCTCTCTGTCTTTTAACTACAAATTTTAAGGGGTTTTAATTTTATATTTTTTAGCACGGGTAATTTTATTTAATTCTATTTTAAGTAATGTTTGTATTATTGTATGTTGTTTTTAATTATGCCTGTGCACCGCCCCGGGTCCCTGTGGGGAGAGGGTGCGGTTAATAAATCTCAATTTATTATTATTATTATTATTATTATTATTATTGTGCCGGGCTCCTTGGGTTCAGAGAAGCTAATGTACACAACAGGATAACAGAGTTGGAAGGGACCTTGGAGGTCTTCTAGTCCAGGGGTCTGCAAAGTCGGCTCTTTTAAGACTGGTGGACTTCAACTCCCAGAGTTCCCCAGCCAGCATAGCTGGCTGGGGAATTCTGGGAGTTGAAGTCCACCAGTCTTAAAAGAGCCGACTTTGCAGACCCCTGTATCTAGTCCAACCCCCTGCTAGAGTTTTGAAGATAACTAGGCAAATGAGGAGGAAAATGTTCAGTTTTTTAAGGGCATGACAAATTACAACTTACATCACATGAGTTTGTCTCATGTGGCCTTTTTAGTTTTGATTTTGCATGTGATTAATAGTCAAGTGTTTTTGTCTGTTGTTCATCCATGCATTCCTTCACCCATTAGATCAGGGGTAGTCAACCTTTTTATACCGTCCGCCCACTTTTGTATCTCTGTTAGTAGTAAAATTTTCTATCCGCCCACCGGTTCCACAGTAATGGTGATTTATAAAGCAGGGAAGTCAATTAAATTTTAAAAAAGGAAAGTGCTTCAGTATCGGACAAAACCCCTACCGCCCGCCATGAAAGCTGGAATGCCCACTAGTGGGCGGTAGGGACCAGGTTGACTACCACTGCATTAGATGAAATCATTAAAAAAAAATCAGGCACAAGCGTAGTGTTCTCTTCACCAGTTTTTCTCCTCAACAATCAACTTGTAATTGTCGTGGTCTCAAAGTCAGCTAGTAAGTTTCCAAAGCTGTGTGTAGACTTGAAAAGCAGGCTCTTCCCCATCCTTTTTCCCGTACTTCAATTCTGACATCTCACCGGCTTTCTTTTTATATTTTTATTTATTTTCCACTGTGCTTTGCCAGTTTTGAAAACTGGTTACCAGAATGTACGTGGTAGACCAGGGAGGGGCATCTATGGCCTCTTTATGATCTGAGGACATCAATTCCCAGAATTCCATGCTGGCTCAGGAATTCTGGGAGTTGAAGTCCACAAGTTGTAAAGAGGCCATAAGTTGCCCTAGTACTGCTCTTGAGTAAGTACAGATTAACAGAGTTGGAAGGGACCTTGCAGGTCATCTAGTCCAACCCCCTGCCCAAGCAGGAGACCCTACATGTGCCTCTACCTAGGATTGAACTCACAACCTCCTGCTTGTGAGGCAAGAGCTCTACCTCTAGGCCACAGCATTTAATTAATTACAGATTTAAATTCAGTGTAAGTGGAGAATTTCAAGTTAGCACTGCCAGTTTTGTTATGGTTAAGATATCCAGATAGATAGATAGATAAGATACCCAGTCACTGGGTGACTGGGAATTCTAGTCCTACCTTGAGCACAAAACCAGCTGGGTGATCATGGACCAGTAAGTTTCTCTTAGCCCTAGGAAGAAGCAGGTAAGCGCAGACCACTCAATTGCTCAACCTCCTGTCTCGGATGCCTGTCGAGTAAGCCTTTTTCTGCTGTCCCATCATTCTTCGGGCATCTGGCCAATTTGTCATTCAAAAGACGTAGCTCCGTGTGGCTCTCAGTAAGAGAAGTGGGGACATCTGTGGCTAATGTATTGGAACCCCACACCTCTCCTCCCATGCTCGGTTCGTATCAAGGTGTGGAAGTTGAATCACTGCAATGATTGGCTTCCAGAAGTCCCCTCAACTTCCAGACCACTCAGCCCAGATAACTAAAGAATCTTCTTTATAACAAGATCAATAAAAATGAATTATGATCTCTCTCCATATACATACATACACACATTCATTCATACATACATACATATATACCATGTTTTCCCCAAAATAAGTCTTATTTTCTTTTGACACCCACCCCCAAATAAGCACTTGGCCTTATTTTTGGGGAGATCTTATTATTTTGGGGGTTCAGGAGGTGGGGTTCATGATCCCCTCATGGCTGCTGCTCTGTTGCAAGATTTTCAGGGGAGGGCTTATTTTAGTGCATGCGCTCAAATGCCCGATTGGGTTTATTATCCAGGGAGATCTTATTTTCAGGGAAACAAGGTGTGTGTGTGTGTGTTTGTGTGGATAAATCACAGACCATTTAGAATACATAGCAGAAAAGCGAGTCTTGAAAGTTGATTCAATAATGTATGGAGTGGTATAAAGCTGTTACAGAGTGTAGTTGTTCTGCTTCGGATACTGCAAAGTTTCCTCCCAGAAGATAACAAAGGAAACCAGTTATGGAAAGGATTTGTAGCGTTCCAGACAATATTATTATTATTTATTATTTTTCGAATTTATACCCCGCCCTTCTCCTTGTTAGGACCCAGGGCGGCGCACAGGCATTATTAAAACCACAATAAAAAACAATATACTGCGGACCCTGTTCAAGCATCTTTTATATGCTACGTCCTGGATAGAAGGAAGTGAACTTCCAATGATCTTTTTCTGCTGTCCTCACCACTTTCTGCACGACCTTCCTTTCCAAAACAGTAATACCTCCAAACCACACGTAATAGTATAAGTATAAATTAGATTTTGCTTGCAATTCGGGTGGCTGGCAGGGAACATGGAATCTGGGGTGAATCTTGTATCAAGCGCTATTGGAAGGAGTCCATTGGGTTTATAGAGGAGGTAGGATGGGAGAAGATCTCGTAACTTAACTGATTGAGTGGATTACACTTTGAAACCATCTCCTTGTCTTTTAAAGGGTGCATCAGCTGGACTCTTCTATGTTGGCGCACACGTCCTCAACGCTTACAAGGAATACGACCCTTTTCTTCAGAACCGAGATGCTCTCTTGCCCCCCATCATTATCATTGTCGTTGCTGTGGTCATGTTGGTCATTGGCATAGTTGGCTGCTGTGCCACCCTTCGTGAATCCAAGATTGGCCTCGGAGTGGTAAGAATAGGACCTGGCGGCTGGTGGTCTCGTTTATAATAATACCATTGCATGGAGGTGATGCTGGAGATTGGTGCAGTGGCCTAGAGGTGTAGGTCTCACCTCACAGTCGGGGTGTGAGTTTGATCCTAGGTAGCAACCGATATTTCTCTCTCTGGTCACAATGAGTAAATATCTGTGTCAGCGTTCCAAATAGCATCCAAATTTAAATCAGAGTCCGAGGCAAAAGATTCCAATTTATTAAAAGAGCCATGTTGGCATATCTGGGAAAACCCGAATCTGAAAGCTTACAGGTTTTCCCTACCCAGTTGAAAGTTCAAGATCCTGCCCCAACACCCACAAATCCACTGCCACGAGGCCGGCCAGGTGCAGAGACAAAGATGACCTTGAGTTTCTAAGAAGAATGTTGTTATGGCTACATATCACCCAACACCATATAATCCTCCCTCCCATTTTCCCACAATAGAAAGTAGAGAGTAGAAAGTGTGATGGGCTTGAAGTCCAAAAGAAAAGATGGCTTGCAGGCATGACAATATGCTGTGAACTCTGCATTGGAGTCAGGAAGGGCATCCAGCCAATAAACGCTCAGCTCCATTTAGTTGTCCACTCCAATGCAACGGATTATGGGGTCATTAAAAGACCCCCCCCCCAAAAAAAAGAAATATGGAGGTGATGCTGGAAGGTGGACAGTGGTGGAGGTGGACAATGAGATTATCCCATTCCTAGTCCCTCCATTCCTGGACGCTTGCTGTTGCCTGGTAAGGAGGGATCATTTTAGTAAATAATTGGATTCAAATGATCTAGAAATCCCTGAACTTGTCAGCTTGCTTGAGGGTTGATCCCATCATGCCCACAGATGTCTAAAAAACCCTTTTGCTTACCGTAGTGTTTCTCAACCATGGCAATTTGAAAATGTGGAGTTCAACTCCCAGAATTCCACACATCTTGAAAGAGGGCAGATCTTTCCACAGAACAGTAAAATCTTCCAGAGGTGGGTTGGTTAGCAACATCTGAAGAAGATCACATGTCTCTCCCTGCTTCTTAAGTCGTCTTCTTTTCTTTTTTCAGTTCTTGGTCATTATCGTGCTGATCTTCAGTGCAGAAATGGCAGCCTTTGTGCTTGGATTTGTTTACAAAGGAAAGGTGAGTGAAAATATCTAAAGATCATCCAGGTCAGGGGTCTCCACCCTTTGCAACTTTAAATCTGAAGGACTTCAGCTCCCAGACTTCTCCAGCCAGCAAAGCTGGCTGGAGAAGTCTGGGAGCTGAAGTCCTTCAGATTTAAAGTTGCAAAGGGTGGAGACCCCTGATCCAGGTAATGAAACAACACCAGTAGACCTCAACTTAACAACCATGCATTTAATGATCATTCAAAGTTATGAGGACCCTGAAAAAAAGTGACTTGGATTTGGTCCTCGCATGACCATTGCAAGCATACTAAAGTGGTACCTATTTATCTACTCGCATTTGCATGTTTTCAAACTTCTAGGGTGGCAGGACCTGGGGCAGGGATGGGATCTCACCCCATTGCGTGGTGCTCAGGTCTCGAACCTATACTGCCAGCATTCCAGCCAACAAACCCAGTGTCTTAACTGCTGAGCCACTATGCTGTCCATGAATGGACAGACTTAGAAAACTTTGGAACCTTAAGACTCCGTTGTTAAATAATCTTTTTAAATTGGGTCACCAGTGCTTAAGCCCTTTTATTTGCAGCTGCAGAGAAGGAGAGCAAAACCTCATTGTTTAGCGATGCTGATATTTGATAACACAAATCTTGCCTTTTAAAGGCTTAATGCTTTCCATGGCATTTCAGATGGATGAAAAGATGCGATGTAATAACAATCTGTGCCTTTTCTTTTCTTGCCACAGATAATAGCCGAGTTCCATGACTCTATGTCGAAAGCATTTGCAGCCTACGATGGAGAATCGGAAAATTCTCATAGTGTAGATTACCTGCAGCAGGAGGTAGGAAAAGTTTTGGTTTTGAGGCTAGCATTTGTTCCTGATACAACGATATTGGTTTTTGGAAACATGCAGGTATTTTCATTTTGCTGGACGTTAATTCTGGTTGTGATTTCCTTACTTGGTGGCGGTTTTGTTTCTAAGAACAGAAAACGGGATTTTGAATGGGAATTGGGTTAGAATATACGTTTTGAAAGAATTACTCAACTGTGGCCAATCAGCATCCATAGCAGAGAAACAGAGATCTGTAATCCCTAGATGAAAGAAAAATAGTGAATCCATAGAGAACGCGTGCCCTGTATGCAGGACCGCCTACTACCACATACCTCCACTCGACCTGTCCGCTCCCACTGGACAATACCGGCTGGTGACGCCCAGGGGAAAAGCCTTCTCTGTGGCAGGCCCCGCCCTCTGGAATGACCTCCCCCCAGACCTCCGTACTATCACCGACCTTCGCCTCTTCCGCCGGACTCTAAAAACATACTTTTTCCATATGGCCGGCCTGGCATAGCTGCTACAATCATGTTATTTTAGAGTTGGGTTTTAAATTAATTGCCTCCTTTTTTAGCACGGGTTAAATTATTTAATTGTAGTTTTAATTTTTGCAGTATTTGTATTGTTTGTAGTTGTGGATTTTAAGTCCCTGTGCGCCGCCCTGAGTCCCTTTTGGGAGATAGGGCGGGATAGAAATCTAATAAAAGTAAAGTAAAGTATTGGCGAAAAACGAGCCTGTTTTTGGCTAAAATGGGACATGCGGGGCGGGGTTTCCGGAGTCCAAAAATGGCTGTATATAAGACGCACCAACATTTCCACCCTCTTTTATTGGAAGAACAGTGTGATTATACTCTGAAAGGTATGGTAATTCTTTCACTTTATTTTTGCAACGTTCACCTGACATTAACACAGTGCTTCTCAATTATTTTCTGTCATGCCCCCCTAGGAAGAAGAAAACATTTCGCGCCCCCTGCGCGACTGTAAATAGTATCATCCGGATCTAAAAGTCACACAGGCGGGTTTGGCTAATCAGGATAGAGCATCATGTCTATCCAATCGGGTCTGTTCTCCTCGAAAGGGAGGAGCATGCGCAGTCAAACGCGCCCCCCTTTACGGAGCCTCGCGCCCCCCCTGGGGGGCGCGCCCCACTATTTGAGAAGCACTGCATTAACAGTATAAAATATTCAATAAGGTTTAGCTTTGAATGTAATTTTTGAATAATATATTCCATTTCAGGATCTTTTTTCCCAGCAGAAATGTTCATCACGTTAGTGTCGTGATGATGGCTCGGTATGAAAGATCATATCTGTTAGTGTTGCAAAGCAGATGATTTTGCTTCCTAAGTAATGATTGCATTTAAACAAGTATTTTCTGATCATGTGAAAAAAATACAACATTCTCAGTACATTATTGTTCCAAAAATTAGTTATACAGTGCTGATACTATATTTAAAGAGATTAGACACAAGTTCTCTTCATAAATCTCACTTTTTCAATTAGTCTAGAGAGAGGGAAGGAAGGGTTATTGCAGTCAAAAACCCCATAAACATTACATTATGATTGTTGATGGGAGTACATTAGCTGTATATTTAATGTAATTTATCATTATGATGACTGTATTTTCTTGAAAAAAAGGACAAACCAGAAAACGAGGCAAATATGAAAGAGATTCATAAGGATAAAATATTTTCATTCTTCATGTTTATAACTTTGCTTTAACTAGGAAAATTCAAGAGCGAAACCAAGGAAAAACTTTGTAAAAATGCATGTTGTAATAAAGATCTCTAAAATTGAGCCCTAATGTATAAAATGTATGAAAAGGGTAATTCAGCATCCATGTTTTTCCACACGAATGTGGAAAAACTGCACTGTGGTACCATTTGTACAGTAAACAATAAGTGACTAAAAGAAAGGACAAAAGCGATATTGTGAAAACTAAGCCTCTAAAAGACAGCTTTCTGAAATAAAGGTCTGTCCTTACAATAAAGAACATATGGTCATTGTAGGAAGGGAGTTTTCATCAGAGGGATTAATCTTTCAGAGAACATAACAAAGAATTTGGTGAGAAGCTTTTAACAAAACTGAGGAAAGATGAACTTTTGGCCCTTAGTGGAAAATAAAGGTTATTTTTTAAGGCTAGACAAGGCAATCAACAACTACTTTATTGCCAAAAAAGCCGCCTACATCATTGTGCCCACATAAACATCACAAGGGAAGGTCAAGTTGTAGCACTTTTTTTTCTTTTCATTGTAAAGCACCATCAACCATAGTTTCATTTTTCTGGAAAGTTCTCCATCATACTGTATCTGGCCAGGAGTCTCCACAACATACAGTTGCCAATTTCGGGACTTGATTGCTGTGTTTTCCCAAGGAGGAAGAGAATCGATATATTATTTTATGAGCCTCGGTGGCACAGTGGTTAGAGTGCAGTACTGCAGGCTACTTCTGCTGACTGCCAGCTGCCTGCAATTTGGCAGTTCGAATCTCACCAGGCTCAAGGTTGACTCGGTCTTCCATCCTTCCGAGGTGGGTCAAATGAGGACCCAGATTGTTGGGGGCAAGAGGCTGATTCTGTAAATTGCTCAGAGAGGCCTGTAAAGTGCTATGTAAGTCTTATTGCTAGTGCTATTATGGCTCTTATTGAGCATTCTTTTACCTAGCACTATTCAGATACATGGAATTTTGGGGGATTTCTGGACTTGCCATCCTAGCACATCTGGAAGGTATCACGTTCTGGAGAAGGTGACCTTGAGGGATAAGCCCTCCAAGTCACAGAGACGAACTGGGTTTTGGATGAGCCTCCTTCAACCACAATTGTTGTTGAATTGCTCTTCACAATTGCTCTTTCAGCTTCAGTGTTGCGGTGTCCAAAACTACACTGACTGGATTGGGACCCAGTGGTTCAACACTATAGGCAACCACACTCTTCCTCGGAGCTGCTGCAAGCAAGGCCCGGCTTTCAAGAATTGCACAGGACAACTAAGTGAGAAGCATCTTTTCAACACACAAGTAAGAGCATTCAAAATTGGCTTGAGTTTGGCCAAAGTTGTAGGAAACGAGAATTTAAATTGTATGAACCAGCTTCCCACTATTATTATTATTATTATTATTATTATTATTATTATTATTATTATTATTATTATTATTATTATTATTATTATTATTATTATTATTATGTGGTTAATCTTTGATGAGATTCACAGCCTTTGGGACTGGTTGGTAACTCAACAGCTCAAGTCCTAACCAAGGACCTAGGAGCTGTCAAGGTAACGTTGGAGGATATAAGTTGTTCCAAGCAGGGTGGCCCTTTGTAGAGTCAGAATGCTCAAGTCTGGCAAACTTAGAACCTCCACATAGCGAGGCAGTCCCCTAGGTATTGCTCCAAGGGCTCCAATCACAATCGGGACAACACACGACTTTCTCTTCCACAGTCGCTCAACTTCAATTTGCAAGTCCCGGTATTTTGTGATTTTTTCTTGCTGCTTATTTTCAATTCGTGCATCACCAGGTATTGCAATGTCAACGAACCATACTTTTTTCTTTTCAATTATTGTTATGTCAGGTGTGGTGTGGGACAAGTGCCTGTCAGTCTGAATTCTGAAGTCCCACAAGATCTTGACTTTCTCATTCTCTAAAACTTTCTCAATCTGATGTTCCCAGTGATTTTTCCTGTACTCAAATCCAAACTTCTGGCACAATTTCCAGTGAATGATCTTAGCAACATGGTCATGGCGTATTGTTGTTGTTGTTGTTGTTATTTTGCTTTGCTGGCTATCTTTACTTATCTCATTCTGGAATTTATGTTTCCTATTTCCTATGTATGTGGATATTCTCAGTTATCGAAGCCATGGTTGTCCCAAATGTGGTTTTTCAAAAGACAACTGGACTATGTTTTTAAGAGCCATAGTGGTACAGTGGTTAGCATTCGGTATTGCAGGTTGACTCTGCCCACTGCCCGGTGTTCGATCCTGACCAGGTTGATTCAGCCTTCCATTCTTCTGAAATTGATAAAATGAAGACCCAGATTGTTGGGGACAATATGCTGATTCTGTAAACTGCTTAGAGAGGGCTGTAAAGCACTGTGAACCGATATATAAGTCTAAATGCTATTACAGTTTTTTCTCTTGAGGGTGAAGACATTTTGCTTCTCACCTAAGAAGCTTCATCAGTTCAGACAGTGGCAATGGGAAATGGAAGGATTAGTTCCAACAGGACGTTGGGTGTGTGCGGAAGGATTGTATTTCTTTGCAGTCATATAATGCATACAGTACAAAGGATATAATACCTCTTGTCAGAACTAATTCTTCCATTCCCCTCCATCACCACCCCCAACATCCAGCCAGAACTGATGAAGCTTCTTGCATGAGAAGTGAAACGCCGTCTTCTTCCACAAGGGGAAAAAACACAGTCCAGTTGCCTTTTGAAAAAACACCTTTGAGACCCCTCTCCCTACATTTACTTCGAGGAAAACGCTTGTCTACCAGTCCTTTCATGTTATAGATTGAGTTGATGAAACCAATGTATGTTATCATTAGCTGGTGGAATTCATTGCCTCAAAATAAGGTTCCATCCAATTTGTTTGAGAGGAATGGAATAATTTGAACCAAGAATGGCACATGGTGATCTTCCAAGCTGAGTTCTTTATTGTTCTCACACCTACAGACAAAATCTTGAGAGACTGAGGATTCTACTATCTGCATCTACAGCAGGGGTGTCAAACTCAATTTCATTGGGGCCCGCATTAGGGTTGTGGTTGACCTCGGGGGCCTTGGGGGGCGGCAGCTCGGTGTCACTTGTGTCAGGGGCACTGGATGGGGATGGGGGGATCCATTGTCTCCACCGGAAGAAGGCGGGACCAGGAAGGGTTCTGTTTTTGGCCTCCGTTTTCGACTGCAATGGCCTCTTGCAACCCTCTGCCAGCGAAAACGGAACTCCCGAGCTCTGTTTTCCCTGGCAGAGGCATCACAGGCCAGTCCTTCCCTGTTTCCAGGCTCCACCAGCCAGATTTAACAACTCTGTGGGCCGGATACGGCCCACAGGCCTTGAGTTTGACAACCCTGATCTACAGTATACTCTGGGAATTATTAGGGAGGATAATAATATCATCCTCTTTCTATCACACATAATATCTGATCTGAGTTGCCTCTGGATTGCACCCCTTCCCTCCAAGGATTCCACCTCCTCACCACTGTCTGTCATCAAGTCTCTGATTGGCTACTGTGGAAAATATGAGAATGGACTAGATCGGTGTTTCTCAACCTTGGCAACTTTAAGATGAGTGGGCTTCAACTCCTGTCTGGCTGGAGAATTCTGGGAATTAAAAGTCCACCCATCTTAAAGTTGCCAAAGATACATTAGACTAGATCAGTGGTGGGCAAACTCATTAGTCAAAAGAGCCAAATATCAACAATACTACGATTGAAATTTCTTTTGAGAGCCAGAAGGTGTGGCCTGTTTTGTGGAAGTGGCTCAGCGGTCATGTGATTGCGTGGGCGTGACCAACTTGGAAAATGTGAAACTCACTTAACAATGGTCTTGCTTAGCAACCAAACTTTTGGGCTCAATAGTGGTCATAAGTTCTTTCTTTTCTTTCTTTCTTTCTTTCTTTCTTTCTTTCTTTCTTTCTTTCTTTCTTTCTTTCTTTCTTTCTTTCTCTGCCCCACTTTCTTTTTCTTTCTTTCTCTTTTTCTTTCTGTGTCTCTTTCTTTGTATCTCTGTCTCTCTCTTCTTCGTCCGCCCATCTGTGTGTGTGTGTGTGTCTGTATGTCTCGCATTCACTCAATCACTCATTCTGTGTCTCTGTCTATCTTTCTCTCCCTCCCTCCCTCTTTCTGTCTCTCCCTGTCTCTCTGTGTGTGTCTGTCACTCTGTGTGTGTGTGTGTGTGTGTCTGTATGTCTCGCATTCACTCAATCACTCATTCTGTGTCTCTGTCTATCTTTCTCTCCCTCCCTCCCTTTCTCTGTCTCTCCCTGTCTCTCTGTGTGTGTCTGTCACTCTCTCTGATTCCCTCTCTGTCTGTCTATCTCTCCCTCCCCCCCCCCCCCACGGAGCCTCCGCAGCCCCTGGAAGTAGACGAGTGACCGGCATGCCGGCTGGGGTGGCTATGGCTGCCTCTTTGGGCAGCCGTTGTACTTCCAGGGGCTGAAGAGGCTCCGCAGGGGGAGGGAGGGAATCGGCGGCCGGTAGGGAGGGTTGCTGTGGCCCAGGAGTGCCACCGTCGGCAAGGGTAGAGGAAGAGCTGCACTCGAGGGGCCAGAGAGCCGCTTCTGGCTCGCGAGCCGCAGTTTGCCGAACATTGGACTAGATCATGGGTGTCAAAGTCACAGCATCACGTTGCTGTCATGTGACATTTCATATGACTTCCCCCCCCCTTCACGGAGCTGGGGTGGGTGTGGCCTCCTCGTAAGACATCCGGCCTGTGGGCCGCCAGTTTCACACCCCTGGGCTAGATGAACCTCTGAGCAGGTCCAGATGCCTTTGTGTCTTTATCAAAGCAAAGCAAGTTCTCGTTTTGTACAAAACTCTTGAACTCTTCTACAAAGTCCTCTTTGAACTTATGTAACCGGTTCTTCCCCATCCTCTCCCTTCACTACAGGGCTGTGAAAAGATGATGGATCTCGGTCAGCTGCTCAACTATGCGATGCTCATTGTCTTGGCTTTTGCCATCGTGAAGGTATGTGTAATTGCCAGGTTTGAACCTGTTTTTCCGTTGTGTTTATTGTTCAAAGGACCTCCGGGGACTGGAAAGAAATGACTGCATGACGGACCCCAAATGGTTCCAATCCACTTTTCAATCCGAATGGCCTCCTCTTCCAGTTCCCATCCTGATTTTTTTTTTAAACAAAGGAAAAACAATAACACCCAAAGGTTGGCTGTTTCTGCCCAAATGGTAGTGATCCTGGAGGCTTCTTGCAGCCTCAAGAGTCTCATTGATGGTCCCTAAAGAAACATGGCCTGATCCTGCCAATGTCCTCAAAAGTTCTTTTGAATCTAAAGGTTTTTGTCGTTTCTAAGGGGGAACTCCATGAAACTTTTGATAGCTAGACCTCAAACAAATAAGAGAAGTGCTTTTTCACCCAGAAGATCACTGGTCTATGGAGCTCCCTGCCAGAAGAAGTGGTGACAGCTGTCAGCCGTGACACCTTTAAGAAAGGATGAGAGGAGTTCATGGAGAACAAGGGTATCCATGGCTATCATTATGGATGCCTAAGGACACCCTCTGGGTTGGAGAGATAGGCAGGATATCTCTCAATGCCATTTACAGGGAATCATAAGCAGGTGAAGACATCTGCTTGGGAAGACCCTGAAGCAAATGGGGAGCCACTGTGTGAGACAGAATGCTGGACTGGATGGGCTGTGGCCTGTTCCAGCAAGGCTATTCTTATGTTCATTTGCTCTTTGGAAAAGACAAAAATCCACCCTCCAGATCAGGGGTCAGCAACCTTAAACGCTCAAAGAGCCATTTGGACTCGTTTTCCACACAAAAGAAAACATACTCCAAAAAATATGTCTGGTGGTAATCCTGGTTGTTGAGTAAATTGTAATGGACTGAATCCAAGCAGTACATCAGGCCACAAACCTTGGTTAGAAACGACACTACGTCAGCCTTCCGGAAAACCCCAACTCCAATGAAAAACTCCAAGACAGGATTTTTTTCAAAGCTCCCATTTATTAGAGTAGGTATACAGCCACGGTTGGGAAAACCGGAATCTGAGATTTCCGGGCTTTCCCTCAGTAAGTTAAAAGTCCAAACCCATCCCCTGCGCCCATCAGTCTCTCACATGGTCCAATCCCAATCTGTCCCAACTCAAGGCATCACTTCAACCCCTCCTCCTTCAAGTGCAGGAATACCTTGACCGAAAGGGAGAATGCTATGATGTCTAACTACATTCCCTTTATTAAATCCCCCCATCTAATTTCCCAAGCACAAGAATGTGGTAGTGTGGAAGCTTCCCGTGTCAATATGGCTTCCAAAGCTGACACACTATACCAGGGGTATTAGTATTATTATTATTTATTACATTTGTATACCGCCCTATCTCTCTGACGGGACTCAGGGCAGTGCACAGGAAGTAGTAAAAGCAGTAACAATAAATACTGTAAAAATAGAGTAAAAGTAGATTAAATTTAACACCCCGTGCTAAAATTAGATTTAAAACCCTTACTAAAAACTCTAAAAACTATGCCAGGCCGGCCGCATGAAACAGGGTAGTCAACCTTTTTATACCTACCGTCCAGTTTTGTATCTGTTAGTAGTAAAATTTTCTAACCCCCCACTGGTTCTACAGTAATGGTCATTTATAAAGTAGGGAAGCCAATTAAATAAAAAAAAGGAAAGTGCTTCAGTATCGGACAAAACCCCTACCGCCCGCCATGAAAGCTGGAATGACCACTAGTGGGCGGTAGGGACCAGGTTGACTACCACTGCATTAGATGAAATCATTAAAAAAAATCAGGCACAAGCGTAGTGTTCTCTTCACCAGTTTCACCAGCCATGAAAGCTGAAATGCCCACTAGTGGGTGCAGGTTGACTACCACTGCACTATACCAGGGGTCTGCAAAGTCGGCTCTTTTAAGACTGGTGGACTTCAACTCCCAGAGTTCCCCAGCCAGCTATGCTGGCTGGGGAATTCTGGGAGTTGAAGTCCGTAAGTCTTAAAGTTCTCAAGTTTGGACACCCCTGCAATAAGCCAAAGCTAAGTAAGTTATGGAATCAACCGCACTATTACATTGTTTGCATCAATTCTCTGATGTTAACCTGGACCTGCAGGCAAGCGAAAAATAAATAAAGGACTGCATAATATTTTGCAGCCCAATTTAGTGCCTTTTGATTGATTCTAAAGAAGTGGGAGGTAGACAACCTGCGTGCCTCCAGACATTTTGGCCTGGGGGATCCTACTGAGCCCTTCCGTGGCCCTCCTGTTGTTTAATTATGAAGCTTCAAATATATGGAGAGCACCAGGTTGTTTAGCCCTGAGTTATAAATACCAGTACCTTGGTATTCTCCACTCGGTTCCTCACTTTGCACACCCAGGATTGTGCTAACTGGAATGCCAACTGAAAACAAAAAGAACATGGCCTAGAAGTGGAGCTCTTTCCTCACAAGCAGGAGGTTGTGAGTTCGATCCTAGGTAGAGGCAGATATAGGGTCTCCTGCTTGGGCAGGGGGTTGGACTAGATGACCTGCAAGGTCCCTTCCAACTCTGTTAATCTGTTAATATGCAGGGAGTCCTTGTCTTATGACTATAATGGAGCCTGCCCATCAAGGTTGTAGGTCGTGATGGTCATAAAACAGGTCACTCACATGACTAGCTTGATTTTACAGTCTTTTGTGTAACAATAGTTAAGTGAACGCCATGGTGGTTTAGAAAACTATTGGTTTGCTCTGGGCCAGTTTAGCCCCAAACTGGAAATAAATGGTTGCCAAGTATGCAGCATGAGGTCACATGACCGCAGGGGAGCATTGGAACTTTGAATCTAGGTTGTGAGTACATCGCCCCCCCCCCCCCAAGGGAGGTCTGTTGGCACTTCAAACGGTTGCTAAGCAAGTGGTCATAAATTGAGCACTACCTATAATCCAGAATATCTAGAGGACACTTAGAAGGGCAGAACTAAATTTCATAGAGAAATTAAAATTAATAGATGTGGAGAGAGTGTTAAGGTTCAAATTTGAGAGAAGAGCAATCTGTTTTCAAACTCTAAATTCTGTAAAGGTTGCCAAGTATGGGGTCCTTCATGGTCTCTGAGCTTGATAGCTTTCTTACAGACATTTCATTACCAAACTAGGTAACATCATCAGCGTTATCTACACCTAAATCCCAAAACCAAAGAAGCACTGATTGGATGATCAACATGTCCAGCCATCCACTATCTACTGCAGAACACAATATTTTACAGAGAGGCCTCCACTTAAATACAGGTGGTGCTAATCCACTAGAATTCAAGAAGGAATATTTAAATCCAGTAGCCCTGATGATGTTACCTAGTTTGGCAGTGAAATGTCTGCCAGAAAAGCTGCCAAGCTCAGAAAAGATCAAGGACGCCACAACCTTGACCTACAAATATTCTCTTCGATGTTATGCATATTGAAAGATTAATTGCAGGTTGCTGTTTTTTCCATTTCAGTTTTTTGGAATGCTTGGGATCTGCGTGTTGGCCTGCAAGAAGGAAAGCCAAGGCTATCAATCCCTGAGCACTGGAGTGTTTGCCTAACCAAGAAATAGAGGACTTTTCCCTTTGGGATCTCCATGAACAAAAAATTGGAAGATCTTTTTGAGTATTAGCCTACTTTTTATGAAATCCCAAAGGAGATTACACTGGCTTTCATAAGTAATATTAAAGATGAAATAGTTGGTTGGCATTAACATTCTGATAAGGCTGAGATTTGTCTGAGGTTGTTGAAATTAAGGTGCCCTTTTTTTAAACAGCAGAGGGAGGCATTCACCAGAAAAAGCAGACCAACGCTTGTGATTCCAGTGTCTGATATAATTTGTGAATCTATCCTTGAAGAGACTTAAAGAAATTATTTTTTACCCAAGGCACACTTTTCCCCTGATTGGCTGGGCCATTGGCATGTGGTAACGGGCTAGGTTGCTTATAGCAAATCTCTAAAAATCCAATGGAAATGGTTAAATGTTAGACATATTGAAATCCACTCTGAGATAAATGACGAGAACATAGCATGCCTTGGATTGAAGCTGGATTCTTCTCCCAAGAAAAATTGCATGTATGAATGGTGACAATTTATTTTACTCTAGACTGACATTTTCTAGAGTAACTTGGGAGATTTAGACATAGGCAGAGTTCATCGCCTATTCAGCTTTTCTAACAGAATATCCATTAAATTTCTGACCGTATGAATTCTTTTGCTCAGAAGTTGTGTTAAGTCAGAAATGCATATAGGATTCCAATTTTTTAGCTCATGATGTTGAATTCTGGTAGTAAGGGTTCCCCGAACTGAAAATTCATATAGAGGAAGCGCAGAAAACATAATCCCTAAAATAGGCTTCAGGTTGTCCAAACCCTGAAAACTTTTAAATTTGTGGACTTCAACTTTCAGAATTCCCCAACCACCCATACTTGCTGGGGAATTCTGGGAGTTGAAGTCCTTGAGTCTTAAAGTTGCCAAGGTTGGACACCCCTGTTTTAAGCAAAGGAAGATACTCTGCTCTAAATATCAATCATAGCCTTATCTCTGAGGGGGGAAATTACTCCTTGTTACCATCCTTAGTTCTGCTCTGTCAAAACTAAGTATATAAATTTGTTGAGTTACAGAACAAAATCAGAATTGCAGGAATCCTTCCGAAGTGATGGATTAATTACTTATTCCCAGTTATATCTGCGTGGAGTAGTTAAGTATTTCAGAGATACCAGGTTACAAAAGGATGATATAGGTGAATGTGGTTTAATTTTTTAGTCTTTATTCACTGGATGCTCCAGTTTAAATACAGTCTATTTTTGGTCCCAATAATCCAGTGTGCACCGCAGTTGAGTAAAATTTCAGGATGTGCCTGGAAATATATTAAAAACATGATGCTACTTTCATTCCAATAGCTAATAGCTTGATAATTATCCTGCATTTTTGGATGGCATTAAAACAATTTCTCCAGATGAAGGATGTTGACTTGCTGGGGCATGAACAGATATATTCATTTTTTGTCGTCTTGTTTTTGTAAGCAAAGAAACAACTTACATAGCATATATGTTGTTGGGGGGGGGAAAGCAACAGTTTTGGTTTCTCAAACCATTTCTCTTTAAATTTTGTGTATTGTATGGCTATTTAGATTACATAAAGAGCCTCCTAAAACCCTAAATAAAAACTTCAAAAAAAAAAGTACAGTATTTTATTTCATTTGAAAATACAAGGAGAATTGAAAAAGCCAGAGTGTAAAATCGTAACACAAGGACACCAAGATATTTTAATTAAACTTCTGATGACTTCACAGGCAACTTGGAAAATATCGCAGGACTTTGCTAGTGTCCTCTTCTGGAATTATTTCTCCCCCATTTTTTAATACATTTTTGGATTTCTGTCATACATAGAATGGCAAAATATTCGATGACTTTTTGACAATTTGCTGTGGAATTCACCTACCACATACAATAAAGTCTCCAAGATGAATTTAGGTCCTCATGACTCCACTTACACTTCCATGGAGCTGGCAGTATGGTGGTGCTATGTAATTGCTATCTTCTTGAATTTTTTTTTTTTAAATCCTAGTCTTAATTTTGAACTCTGGAATCACTTGGTGGTCTCCCATCCAAGTGCCAATCAGGTCCATCCCTCAGAGTTTCAGAATCCAGCCAAGATCTGCCAGGGACAAATGATGAGAATGAGGAAAGAGAAGCCAGATTATCATATTACAGCAAATTCTTGGATCTTCTCATTTGTTTGCTAAGGTTGCATTCATACAACCCATGATTGAACCAGTTCTTCTGTATTATGCATAAAACATCAAACCCCAAGCGATCTAATGAATTGCAAAGGCACAAAAAACACCCTGTTAAAATGAACTATATTGTTTAAATGCAAGACTAGATTTTCTTCAACATTATGTGTGTTTGGATAAGTTCAGTTTACACCTAAGAACTGCCGAATGGTTTTGCTAACCTTTCCAAATAATTTGGAAACTGGTTGTGAGCAATTGATCACTAGATTTCAGTGCTGCCTTTGCTTGAATACTGGAATCGTTGTGTTCCCAGTTTCACCACTCACTCGAGGCTTCAATTCAGCTAGAACTGCATTGTAAAGCTGAATAGGGACACATATTTTACTGCTCAGACTTCCGGTTGAGCATTGCTGCCATTATAAACAGTTGCAGGAATTTGGCATGGCTAAGGCTAGTGAAAAGAAGAATTAGGGGTGATATGATAGCAGTGCTCCAATACTTCAGTGGCTGCCACAAAGAAGTGGGGGTGGCAACCTATTTTCCAAAGCACTAGAACAGGGGTCTCCAACCTTTGCAACTTTTAAGTCTGAAGGAATTCAGCTTCCAGAATTCTCCAGCCAGCAAAGCTGGCTGGAGAATTCTGGGAGCTGAAGTCGTTCAGACTTAAAGTTGCAAAGGTTGGGGACTTCTGCCCTAGAAGGCCAGACAAGAAACAGTGGATAGCAATAGCACTTAGACTCATATACCACTTCACAGGGCTTTTACAGCCCTCTCTAAATGGTTTACAGAGTCATTATATTGCCCCCAACAATCTGGGTTCTCATTTTACTCACCCCTGAAGGATGGAAGGCTGAGTCAACCTTGAGCCTGGTGAGATTGGCAGTTCTAGACAAACTGCACCTAGCAGTCTTAAATCACTGCGCCACCTAACAGAAATGAATCGAGGAAATAAGCAACCTGCAACTTCCTAACAGAACAATTAAGCAGTGGAACAGCAGAAGTTGTTTCACACTTCTTGAAGTTGTGCTGCATCACTGGAGGCTTTTAAGAAGACAGCCACTTGTCTGAAATGGTCGTCTGCTTCAGCAGGGGGTTGAACTAGAAGACCTCTAAGGTCCCTTCCAAGTTTGTTATTCTGTGATTGGTCAGAATTCCTGCCATGGAGTACAGGCAGACCTTGACTTTCCATGACCAAGAGAGGCAGTTGTTAAGTGAGCTATGCTTCATTTTATGCCTTTTATGTCACAGTTGTCAAGTGAATCACCAATGAAGTGAATCATGCAGTCCTGAAGCAAATCTGATTTCCCCCATTGATTTGGCTTGTCAGAAGCCACCTGGGAAGATTACAACTGGTGATCACATAACCCAGGGGTTTGCTGGCTGGAGAATTCTGGGAGCTGAAGTCCTTCAGACTTAAAGTTGCAAAGCTTGGAGACCCCTGACATAACCCCAGGACTGCAACTGTCAAAAAATGCCAGTTGGCAAGTGCCCGAATTTTGATCATGTGACCATGGGGATACTGCAATGGTTGTAAGTGTGAAAACTGGTTATAAGTCACTTTTTAAAGTGTTGTAACTTTGAACAGTCACTAAGTGAATGGTTGTAAATCAAGGACTACCTGCATTCGCATTCTACTTGGAATGGAGTTGAAGACCTTGACCATACAGCAATTGACATAGAGGACCAGCACCTTGTGCAGAGAATGAATAGATTCATTATAGCAGTGTTTCTCAACCTTGGCAGCTTTCAGATGGCTGGACTTCAATTCCCAGAATTCCCTAGCCAGCATGGTTCTTGGGAATTCTGGGAGTTGAAGTCCACCCATCTTAAAGCTGCCAAGATCAAAAAAACACTGTATTTAGGCATACTTGTAGATAGACTCTTGACTTTTGGGTGGTTTTCTTTCTGTCATGTTCTTTTCTGCCTTCACCTAGGGCAGGGGTCTGCAAAGTTAGCTCTTTCAAGACTAGGGACTTCAACTCCCAGAATTCCCCAGCCAGCCTGGCTGGGGAATTCTGGGAGTTGAAGTCCCCAGACTTGAAAGAGCTTACTTTGCAGCCCCTGACCTAGGACATCTAACTCTGGGCTGCAGAAATGTGGACAAGCATGTGAGAACAGGAATTGCTGTTGTCCAGGTTATTGTTCCTCAAACTCAGCATTTGGGAGTTAGACTAGAAGACCTCCAGGGTCCCCTTCCAACACTTACTCTGTTATTGTTGTTTTTAAGATGTATGGACTTCAACTCCCAGAATTCTGCTGACTGAGGAACTCTGGGAGTTGAAGTCCTTTCGTCTTAAATCTTTGAAGCTCGGCAGTCTTATCACTGATTGTCTGCAAAGTGCAGGAATTAAAACTCCATCCGAGCCAAACTTTAAAGTCTACCCATTGATAAAATTACCCTACCCCTGTCAATGCAGATGCAACCACCTTTAGTTCAAACTTAGTTCTTAGTCCTTTTCTTTCCAATGGTAGATTCCACCCCACCACTATGACGATGCTGCGCGACTCTGCATTTCTATCTCCCAACACTTGTGTGCCGCTCTATATTTCTCGTCTATGGCTAAACTCACTTTTCGTAAATGGGTGGCTGAACTGTGTGCCGCTCTATATTTCTCGTCTATGGCTAAACTCGTCCTTCCCTCCGAGAGAGGGAATGAGCAGGCAAACCTCCGCGGCGAGATGACCGAGTTCTCGCGCGATTTGAAATGCTCAACCGCTTGGGCGGGTCGTTTGAATGCGAGCAAGTCACCGCTGGAAGAAAGTTTTTCGTTTTGCGTAGACGGTGACCGTGGATATGGAAGAGGACGAGGCGGCGGATTCAGCACCGGATTCTCCCGGTGATGCGGACGGTGAGATCACGATGCCCTTTACGTCTTTCTTTCGAACACAGTTTAAAATAATATTAAATTTTATTTATATATTTATTTTATTTATTACTCTAGCCGCCCATCTCAATCAGTGACTCTGGTAACTTAAAATTCCAAAATCATAATAAAGGTTAATACTACATTAACTGAAATAAATAAATATTTAATATGTAATGATTCTTTTTTGCCTTATTATAAAATTATTACATTATGTGTGTATATTGCTATTATAGCACATTATTTTTGTAATATGGAATTAATTAACTTCTATTCATTTATATGTGTGTGTGTGTGTGTGTGCATACTTCCCTTTTAGCATTTATGGAATTGGCCATGATTCTTTTGGGAAATTTATTTATTTATTATTATTATTTATTTATTTATTTATTTATTTATTTAAAAATTATTTTAATAATAGTTGTAGTAAAATGCAGCTACTCTATATGTTGTTAGTAAAGAGACCAATTGTTCTTCATTTTCAACTAAAGGATGCTTTCATTTTTATTTTGGAATTGGTCGTATGATATTAAATATTTCTGCTATCTATTTGTAGGCAGATTTGTAAAAATATTTGTATACTTAAAAAAGCATGAAAATGTGTAAAATGCCATTATAATGTTTTTATTTTAATACTAATAATTTTTAATATATAATACTTTTTTTACTATATCTGCCTATGTGTTCCCTCTACTTATGATATTAAATATTTTTGTATTTATTGCAGATGGGTAAAAATAGTTTACACATTTTCACTTTGTAAGAAAAATAACATTAGCTATTGTAACCTTTAAAACTGAACATTCGTCAATTTTTATTTCTTCCTCCTTAAAGCAGGAAAATGGGATACAATTTCTTCAAACTTAAATGACTTATGCTTTCATCTCAACTCCAAGATCTCAAATATCAAAAAGTCCCTTCAGTTGAGAAAAATAGGTAAGAAATTTTCACTTTTTTTAAAGGGCAGATCTGGTGTTTGCAATGGTGTTTTGTAAATTGATCTGGGACTCTGTTGAGAACCTACCTATGCATGGAAAATGCCACTTTGATAAATATTATACTTGCAGATTATTTCATTGCCTTTGTACAAGACATAAAGTATGAAATTTACTGCCATTAGATGTTGTGGTGTTTGCCAATTGAGAGCGTTTTACAAGCAAACCGAAAAATTATATAGCGAATTAATGCTACAATAATTCCTGATTTGTAAATAAATAAACCTACGGGATCAGATCCTGCCTCACACATCCTCACGGCCAATTCGCTCCCACAGAGAGGGACTTCTCCGGGTGCCGTCCACTAGACTTTGTCAGCGGGCGACGCCCAGGGGAAGGGCCTTCTCTGTGGCGGGCCCAGCCCTCTGGAACGACCTTCCCCCCCGATATTAGAACAACCACGGACCACCGCTCCTTCCGTCAAAAATTAAAAACACACTTTTTCTGCTTGGCCGGCCTAGGGTAGTCTCTTCTTTTAGGGTTTTCTTAGGGAATGATTGTTTTAATGGGGTTAAGGGTTTTTTAGGATAGTTTGTATTTTATAGTTGTTTTAGCGCAGGATATGATTTAATGTGATTTTAATTTTGTTCTTTGTTCTATGTTATCTGTTCTTAATTTACCTGTGCCCCGCCTCGAGTCCCTCTGGGGAGAGAGAGCGGGTTAGAAATAAAATTTATTATTATTATTATTATTATTGTGAGGTGTGTTGGGCTGAGACATGTGATTAGCCGAAAGTCACCCAGATGGCTTTCATGCTTAAAATGGGACTTGAACTCAGGATCTCCTGCTTTCCAGACTAATGCCTTAACCGCTAGACCAAATTGGTTCTCAAATGCTGGCACATGTTTTGGCTAATTTTGTAATAATAATAATAATAATAATAATAATAATAATTTTAATTTCTATCCCGCTCTCTCTCCCCAAGGGGACTCGAGGCGGGGCACAGGCAATTAAAAATACAAATAGACCACAAACAAATACAAAATACAAAGTTAAAAATAGATTAAATAAATCCTGCGCTAAAACCCATAACTAAACTAAAAATTACCCCTAAAAAACCCTGACCTAAAAAGAGACTACCCAAGGCCGGCCAGACGAAAAAAGTGCGTCTTTAATTTTAAGCGGAAGGAGCGGAGGTCCGTGGTTGTCCTGATATCGGGGGGAAGGTCATTCCAGAGGGCTGGGCCCGCCACAGAGAAGGCCCTTCCCCTGGGCGTCGCCCGCTGACAAAGTCTAGTGGACGGCACCCGGAGAAGTCACTCTCTGTGGGAGCGAATCGGCCGTGAGGATGTATGGGGCAGGATCCGATCCCGCAGGTAGCTAGGTAAAGCTCTTCTTCAGTGACAGGCATCAAAACCCATATTGTAAAAGTATTAGCAAAAGTCTGACATCAGCTTGGAGGATAGCCAATCACAGTTGTAGAAAGAATGAACGATTTCATATTATTCTATTGGCTAGTCAGAGTCCAAGGGCCCATATGGGGTCATGCTTGTCTGAGATAAGTTTGGTTGAAGCTTGGACTCTGATGCAATGTCCTTAGGAGATTGTGCAATGTAGTGAGCTCTGTGTCTTCCACTAAATGGTCCTATTATGTCCTGAAGGACCATGTCTTAATCCCATCATCCTGGAGCTGAAGGTCTTTTGTCTTGTAGATAGGCTGGCCCAGTCCTGCTGGGGCTATTAAGTGCCCACCCACCTGCGCATGCGCAAGAGGCACACACATCTTTGGGGATGGCGAAAATGGCCTCCCCTAGTTCTCCAGAAGATCAAAAATCAGGGCAGCTGAGGGCTGCCATGCCGGCAAATGTGGCTCCGGGTGCCACAGGTTCGCCATCATGGGTAGGGGTTGGACTAGAAGACCTCCAAGGTCCTTTCCAACTCTGTTTGTTCTGTTCCATTCCATTCCACTTTTCCCATCTTTTGATTAATCTTCTTTATTTGCAGATCAGGATCCATCTTTGAAGACAGTGCTCAGTAAGGTAGTCCACGAAATGTTTCTCTTAAATAGCCTCCTCAATAAATTGGAAGACGAATATCATCATCAGAAGAGACAGCAGAAACAACTCAAGGTACTAGTGACATTTGGTGCCTCAGAATAAAATATATCTCCTGAGACAACGATGGCCTCTGTTGATGTTGAGCATCTGAAGCAAATGTTGTACCTCTTGCCTACATTACATCAATGGTTCTTAACAGGGGTGAAATCCTCCCGGTTCGAGCAAACTGGTAGGAACGATTGTCGTTGGTTCTGCAAACCGGTTAGTGTAAAAAAAAAAGAAAGAAGCTTCTAAGGATTGCTTGGCTCAGCTGTCATAAGAACAGCCTTGCTGGAACAGGCCACAGCCCATCCAGTCCAGCATTCTGTCTCCCACAGTGGCTCCCCATTTGCTTCGGGGTCTTCCCAAGCAGATGTCTTCACCTGCTTATGATTCCCTGCAAATGGCATTGAGAGATATCCTGCCTATCTCTCCAACCCGGAGGGTGTCCTTAGGCATCCATAATGATAGCCATGGATACCCTTGTTCTCCAGGAACTCCTCTAATCCTTTCTTAAAGGTGTCGAGGCTGACAGCTGTCACCACTTCTTCTGGCAGGGAGTTCCATAGACCAGTGGATCCTCTGGGTGAAAAAGTACTTCCTCTTATTTGTTTGAGGTCTAGCTATCAAAAGTTTCATGGAGTGCCCCCTAGTTCTAGTGTTGTGCCATAGGGAAAACAGTTTTTCCTTTTCTACTTGGTCCACACCGTGCATGATTTTATAGCCGCGCAATTGTCAGAATCTCTCTCTTTCTGGCTTTTAAAAGCATTTTTTTTTTCTTGCCGGTTTGGGCGAATAGGCAGGGAAAAAATGCTTTAAAAAGTGGAGGGGGAAAAAAGCTTCCAATGAGCGCGCAGCTCACAGCTGACCCGCACAATTGTTGGAAGCTGCTGCTGCCGCCCCCCCCCCCTCCTGCAAATAAACAGGGGGGAAAATACTTTAAAAGGTGAAAAAAAAAGTTGGCCATGCCCACCCAGTCACCTGACCACCCCCACCCAGCCACGCCCACAGAACCAGTGGGGTGGGTGGGAATTTCACCACTGGTTCTTAAGCTTTTCTTCATCACGGACTTATAGTGGCCACGAGCTATGGCCACAGACTCCCAAGACTCAAGATTTAAATCCTAACATTTCTTCAAGCCTTTTTTGGACCTTTGAAGACATCGCAGCCCCCCCCAGGGACCACCTGTTGGTCTTCAGCTGAGGACCAAGAGTTACAAATTAATCCTGACTACAGGTAGTCCTAGACCTACAACAGTTCATTTAGTGACCGTTCGAAGTTAACAACGGCACTGGAAATAGTAACTTATGACCATTTTTCACACAACCGTTGCAGCATCCCCATGGTCACGGGATCAGATGCTTGGCAACTGACTCGTATTTCTGACGGTTGCCATGTCCTGGGGTCATGGGATCACCATTTGCGACTTTCAGGCGAGCAAAGTCGATGGGGGAAGCCAGATTCACTTAACAACCGTGTTTCTGACTTAACAAATGCAGTGATTCACAAGAAAAGTGGTGAAATGGAGCAAAACTCACTTAACCAATGTTTCACTTAGCAACATAAGTTTTGGGCTCAATTCTGATCGTAACTCAAAGGCTACCTATATTTCACTCTTAGCTACAGAAACGTTTTCTTGGGGAATTGTTTGTTGTATGTAGTACATGTATGTAGTATGTAGTACAACTACTCAAACCTACTTCTTGAGGCAATGGAATGGAGTTCTCTGCATAAGGTACCTTGCGTTCCTGAAAGATGGGAAGATAATAATAATAATAATAATAATAATAATTATTATTGTCATTGTAATAAAATAAAAAAATTACAATGAAATTGGTTTGAGCGTTGTGCTAACATTTGCATCAGGTGGAATATAGACAGCAGTGACAACTATAACAGAAATCTCTCCAGGCAAATAAAATGGCCGACAAATGACAGTTGAGAATTCCACGTCTGCAGAACAGTGTGTATAAGCAACTCTACTGTTAGTACACCAGTTATTATGTGTGTAAATACGCAGTACTCCATCTTTCCTTCACCAGAGTTGTTGTTTCTGTCAAAGCGGTGTGTGGTGTGGTTAGTTAGCTCCACAGACGCATCCGGTACAAGTGGATGAAGCCAGGTCTCTGATGATCATCACACAGCAGTCACAAATGAGCTTATTCGCTGCCATCCATAGCTCTAGTTCATCAGTTTTGTGGTCAAAGGATCTAGAGTTGGTTAGGAAATGCTTGGTAATGCTGGTCTGTGAGGCTGCTACCGTAATCGAACTAGCAAACCTGCTCTGCATCCCCGCTTCTGCTTCGGCTCTCTTCGCTGCCTCCTAGGCCAAACAACGATCCATGGAGAGCCTGGCAGTCTTACTATGTCACTTGGTATATTATGAGACTGCTGGAAGTCGCTGGTAATATCGAGTCGACTAGAAGATCCAATCTTTAATAATAACTTAATAACTCCCTGCGGGTATAGACTAGTTTTTGCCTAACTCTACTGTGACACCAGGAGCTCAAAGCCGCGCCTAAGTTCGCCGCTATCTTGAATGGAATGTAAATCTAGTACATATGCAAAAAGTAAACAAAGTATGCAACTTATTTTAAATTAACTCAGTGAACTAAAATAAGATTTGCACATTTCCTAGTAATCAACAGAAGCATCCACATTCATGGAATAATGTAAGATAGGTTGGAATTTGTATACTAATATATTTAAAGTATTGTCATTAGGCATCAAAAGAATTCTATCATGGTATTTTGATGTGAAAATAGTCATTACTTATGACATTTTGAAAATGAACATTTCAGGAGGCCCCTGGATTTTTTTCCCCTATCATTTTGCTTTTATTATTCCTAGAGTGCTCTATATTTCTTTCTATACATACGTATTGTATGAGACCTTAGTAAATTTAGTGTAACCATTTCTGAAATGGCATCTCGCAAATGAGAAACTGGCTGGTCTACTTGATTTTCTCCATATTCCAAAGGACCATCAGTATCTACTAATCTAGTCTTGTGCATTGATATTTCTAATTACAGGATCTGCAAGAGTCGATGGAGAGGGACTATCTTGAAGCCCAGCATCTCGGAGAAAACGTGCCAATTTACCTTCCCCAAGCCACACAAGGCAGGTCTGTTTCCTGTCAATCACTTTGGTTGCTGTTGTTAGTTGGGAAGTAATGTCCGACCCATCGCGACACCATGGACAACATTCCTCCAGGCCTTCCTGTCCTCTACTATCCTCTGGAGTCCATTTAAGCTCACACCTACTGCTTCTGTGACTCCATCCAGCCACCTCATTCTCTGTCATCCCCTTCTTCTTTTGCCCTCCATCTTTCTCAGCATGAGGCTCTTCTCCGGAGAGTCCTTCCTTCTCATTAGGTGGCCAAAGTATTTGAGTTTCTGGCCTTCTAAAGGGCTGTCAGGGTTGATCTCCTCTAGGACTGACCGGTTTGATCGCCTTGCAGTCTGGGATGGCCTCCTGCAACCCTCTGCCACCGAAAACAGGCTTGGGAGGACTGTTCACAGTCCTCACAAGCTCGGTTTTCTCTAGCAGAGGCACCGTGGGGCTGCTCTTTGCTATTTACAGATCTAAGCACCCAGGGGGGCAGATCTGGTCCCCGGGCCTTGAGTTTGACACCCGTGCTTTAGAACAGGGGTCCCCAACCCCTGGGCTGCGGACCGGTGCCGGTTCGTGGCTTGATAGTAACCGGGCCGGAGTGAGCGGCGGAGAGTGTAGCGCAACTCTTAGGAAAGTGTAGCAAACGCTCTGCTATCCTGGCGGCTGGCCAGGGCGCTTATCAAATAAATCTAGTCCTTTGTCGCTGAATATTTCTTGGACAATTGTCATTTGAGCATTTCCTTTTTCTTGGCCTTTTTCCAAAAATTCCTGTCTCTCCCATGAAAATGCATCGAAAACAAAGAAAATTGTACAGTAATCCCTCGTTTTTCGCGGTTAATGGGGACCGGAACCTTCCGCGAAAACTGAAAAACCGCAAAGTAGGATTCGCAATACACTATACCGGAAACTTGAGTTGGTGGACGTCGTTTAAAGCAAGCACTAGGGGGCGCTTGCCTCCTACCAATGCATTTTCCCCCCTGTATTTTTAAAAAAGCCGCGAAGCAGTGAATCCGCGAAACATGAAGCCGCGAAAAACGAGGGATCACTGTATTGTCTTCCTTGTGGCTAGTACCAAAGTTGATGGAATTACCGTATTTTTGGGAGGATGAGACACTCCAAAGTGTATAAGATGCACATAGCTTTTGGGGAGGAAAACAAGGGGTGGGGGAAATCTGCCTCTGCCTCCCAGCAATTTGCCTCCTTGCAACAAACCGCAAACAGTACAGACAATACACACTGTTTGTGGTGTTACATTTCAGACTATATTTGTACAGATTGATGTGCTTTCTGGAAGTACAGTTCTTCTCTGCTATTTAAAAAAAAAGATACAAGTTTATTATTGGATTTGCATCCTGCCCTATCTCCCCGAAGGGACTCAGGGCGGCGCACAGGCAAATATTAAGAACAATACAAAAATACAATATAGCTACAATAAAAATATATTAAATTTAAACCCGTGCTAAAAACATCTTTAAAACCCATTACTAAAATCCCTACAATTTGTTATTAAAATCTAAGCCAGGCCAGCCAGATGGAAAAAGTGAGTTTTAAGCTCCCGGCGGAAGAGGCGCAGGTCCGTGATGGTATGAATGTCGGGGGGTAGGTCGTTCCAGAGAGTCGGACCCGCCACAGAGAAGGCCCTTCCCCTGGGGGTCGCCGGCCGGCATTGGCCGGCAGATTGCACCCTGAGGAGGCCCTCCCTGTGCAAGCGGACAGGACGGAGGGAGGTATGTGGTAGGAGGCGGTCTCGCAAATACCCAGGTCCCAATAGCACTGGGCCTCTTCAGATCAAGGATTGATTTTAAAAAGCTTCATTTTCTTCATTTTGCTAAGCTGTCTAGAACAATAATAAAGCAGTCTTTAAAAAATAAGTCTAATAATTTGAACATTGTATAGGCCAGGGATGGCTAACCTTTTTCTAAAGGTGTGCCAAAACTGCATGCATGTGCTATTGCACATGCATATGTGCCTCCCACCTGCACATATGTGCATGACCCTCCCCCCATGCAGAGGCTTTCCTGAAGCCTGGGGAGGGTGAAAAACAGCCCAACCAGAAGTTTGGGAATGAACTTTCAAGTTGCCCGTTGGGCCTGTTTTTCATCTTCCCCAGGCTCCGGGGATTTTCCTCTCTGGAAGGCCAAAAATCAGCTGGCCAGCGCACGCATGCGTGCCAGAGCTGAGGGCTGCCGTGCCAGCAAATATGGCTCCGCGTGCCACTTGTGGCACGTGTGCCATAGTTCGCCACCACGGATATAGGCATTTATAATTATTGACTTACCTTCTTGCAGCAAACAGCCTGATTAGCACAAGAAAAAAAAAATCTGCTTCTGCCTCCCAGCAATTTGCCTCATGGAGCAAACAGCAAGTTTCCCTTTGAGTTTAAGGTCGTCTCCCGATCATCAGCTGTTTCAGGCTGCAGGGATTGCTATAGCCTATTGCAGCTTCCGCAAGCCCCATTTTCCCCGTTTGCTGCAAGGAGGTAAATTGCTGGGAGGCAGAGGCCAAAGGGTGGAGGATGGTGGGTGGGCGGGGCTACATTCAGTGTATAAGACACACCAAATTTTCACCTTTTTTGTCAGGGAAGGTGCGTCTTATACTCTGAAAAATACGGTAAATGTATTTATAATTACTGTCATGATCAGCTTTTGATGGACTCTCTTTGTTATGCGTTGCAGTTCGATAGGTGTAGCTTTAAAGGCGAAGGAACCGTGCAAAACTGAGGAGAACAAACCTGCAAAGAAGTCAGCCAAAATCTCCAAGTGCATCAGAGAAGCACCCCTCATAACGGCCGAGGAGTTTGAGAACATTCCCTCGTGAGTAAACTGCAAACAGGAAAGTTAATCTGTTGCTTGCTATTATTGTGCTGGATCTTAACCATCATAATGACTAGCCAGTATAGGACCATAGGCATGAAAGCCATCTGGGTGACTTTGGGCCAATCACCAGGAGACTGTGAGTTCTAGTACCTCCTTAGGCATGAAAGCTGTTTGGTGACTTTGGGCCAATCACCAGGAGACTGTGAGTTCTAGTACCTCCTTGGGCATGAAAGCCATCTGGGTGACTTTGGGTCAATCACCAGGAGACTGAATTTTAGTTCCACCTTAGGCATGAATGACATCTGGGTGACTTTACGCCAATCACCAGGAGACTGTGAGTTCTAGTCCTGCCTTAAGCATGAAAGCCATCTGGGTGATTTTGGGCCAGTCAATCTCTCTCAGCCCAACCTACCTCACATGGTTGTTGTGGAAAAAAGGAGGAAGAAGAAGGAGTATTAGATACGTTCACCGCCTTAAGTTATTCATAAACTCCAGATAGCCGTTGACTTACGACCGTAACTGAGTCCAACATTTCCATTGCTACGCCTGAGCGTTGTTAAGAGAGTTTTGCCACCATATTACAATCTTTCTGGCCACAGTTCTTAAGCGAATCGCTGAAGTTAAGTTACTAACATGGTAGTTAAGTGAAACTGGCTTCCCCATTGACTTTGTTTATCAGAAAGTCGCAAAAGGTGATCACATGACCCTGGGACACTGCAACTGTCATAAATACCTGCCAGTTGCCAAGGGTCTGGATTTTGATCACATGACTATGGGGATGCAACGGTCATAAGTTACCGTTAGAGAGGGGTCTGCAAAGTCGGCTCTTTTAAGACTGGTGGACTTCAACTCCCAGAGTTCCCCAGCCAGCTGGCTGGGGAATTCTGGGAGTTGAAGTCCACCAGTCTTAAAAGAGCCGACTTTGCAGACCCCTGCGTTAGAGTATAAGACGCACCATGATTTTGAAGTGGCAAATTTTAAAAAAAAAAGTTTTTGCATTCTGCAGACCTCCCAAAACTGGCCCGTTTTTTTGCGAGGCCCGTTTTTTGTCAAAAAAAAGGGTATCCATAGCCTTTAGGAGGTTTGTAGAGTGCTCCTGGGGGCTGGGGGAGTCCAAAAACCAGCCCATTTTTCGCTCATCTTTGCCCTCCCCGGGCCCCAGGAGCACTCTGGAAGCCTCCTAAAGCAGGGGTCCCCGGGCCATGGACCGGGGCCAGTCCGTGGCTTGATAGGAACTGGGCCGCAGTGAGCGGCGCAACTCTTGAGAAAGGGCCAGAGAGGAGGAGGAGGGAGCAGTCCCCTGGGCAGAGCGCGCACCTGGGGCAGGAGAACGGAGGCGCGGCCGCTCGTGCCGTTGGGGGCCTAAGAGGGGTGAGTGAGCCAACCCCACACACGCATGCGCCGCCTGTTCCCCCTCACCTCCGCTCCCCCTCTACGCTGGCCGAGCCATGGCCACCGGTCCACGGAATTTTTTTAACATGAAACTGGTCCCTGGTGCCCAAAAGGTTGGAGACCCCTGTCCTAAAGGCTATGCATGGCCATTTTTGCAAAGGGGGCAGGGTTTCGGGAAGCCAAAAATGCTGTATTCAGTGTATACGTTTTTGAGGGGGAAAGGTGCGTCTTATACTCTGAAAAATACACTACTTTTTTTTTCAATAACATCATTATGAACAGTCACTCATATAAGTTGATAGCAACCTGTAATAAAGGTGGGCGGAAAGTCTGATCAATTAATAGTGGTTAGGGGATTATGGGTTTTGAGGGACAACCTGTGCACTTACAAATGAAATGAGCTGGCTTTGGGGTTGCATAATGCATCATTCTTTCTGATTTTCTTTTCCTCTATACCAAAGGTAGTCAACCTTTTTATACCTATCACCCTCTTTTGTATCTCTGTTAGTAGTAAAATTTTCTAACCGCCCACCAGTTCCACAGTAAGTGATTTATAAAGTAGGGAAGTCAATTAATTTTTTAAAAAGGAAAGTGCTTCAGTATCGGACAAAACCCTTACCGCCCACCATGAAAGCTGGAACGCCCACTAGTGGGCGGTAGGGACCAGGTTGACTACCACTGCTCTATGCCCATAAATGTAAAAATGAGGAAAAGTACAGTGGTACCTCGGTTCACGAACTTAATTCGTGAACTGACTCTGTTCGCGATCCGAATTGGTCGTGAAGCGAGGCACAATTTCCCATAGGGTTCAATGTAAATCCGGTTAATCCGTTCCGACCTTGTTTTTTGGTCGTGATTCTTGAACTGACTCTGTTCGCGAACAGAATTGGTCGTGAACAGAGGCACAGTTTCCCATAGGGTTCAATGTAAATCCGGTTAATCCGTTCTGACCTTGTTTTTAGAATGTCCGCGGCTCCGGTTTGTGAAGCGAGACGGGGTTCGTGAATCCGAGCATTTTTACGAACTTTTCTGTTCGTGATGCGAGGGCGGAGTTCGTGAAGCGAGGCGGAGTTCGTGAAGCGGAGCGTATTTTTACGAACTTTTCCGTTCGTGAACCGAAACGGTGTTCGTGAACCGGGGCACATTTTTGGGGAAATTTTTGGTCGTAATCCGAATTGGTCGTGAACAGAGGCGTTCGTGAACCGAGGTACCACTGTATATGGTTAATGTGCAGTTGTTACACAATGAAAACAAAGGTGCCATTCTTATGTCCTTTTCCTAGTCCCGTGATGGCGAACCTATGGCACGCGGGCCAGAGGTAGCACACAGCCCTCTCTGGGCATGTGCATCATCACCAGCTGCTCTTCTAGTTTCTGGCGCGTGCATGCACCAGAGCGCCGACAAATGGCCAAAAAGCAGGCATGGGCGCACCAGCCAGCTGGTCTTCGGGTTTCTGGCACTACGGCATGCACGCATGCATGTGAGTTCCAGTTTGGGCATTTGGTGCCGAAAAGATTTGCCATCACTGTCTTAGTCCAACCGATGTTCTGGAGCCCAAGTAATGTATTTTGTACAGAGTAGCTGATATATTTAGCCGCATGTGATTAAGTTGCATGTTGTTGCTCAATGATTCAGCCAAGTAACCGGATCCTTGGTCAATTTTTGGGGGGGATGACAGTAAGCTCAGAAAGCAGCCAAATCAATAACACTCTTCTGAAATGTGCCTCAAAATGTCATGTGGGCCAAAAGCTAATACAGCGGGTGACTCAGCCGTGACTCAAAAGCCAGATTCGATGAGTGCTCCTTAATGGCTCCATTGGCGTCTCACAAGGCCCTATTCTAGGCTCACTGAGATGTTCAGAGATAGTACGAAGCTTGACTTAGGCTTGTCCAGAACTTCACGTAGATCACGGGTGTCAAACTCGAGGCCTGGGGGCCAAATCTGGCCCATGGCGTGGTTAAATCTGGCCTGCGGGGCTGCCCTAGAAACAGCGAAGGATTGGCCCACGGTGCCCCTGCCAGCAAAAACGGAGCTCGGGAGGGCCCTGTGTGGCCCTCCGGAGCTCCATTTTCACTGCCAGAGGATTGCAGGAGGGCATCACAGCCGAAAATGGTGCTCGGGAACCCGTTTTCACTGGCAGAGTGCTCAGGCCACCACAGGCACCGACATGAGTGACATCGCGCTGGCCATGCCCACCCTGAGGTCAAACACAACCCTGCTGTGGCCCTCAATGAAATTGAGTTTGACACCTTGACATAGACACTGATGCACACCTATGCTGCAAAACGAGTTTAGGGGTAAATGTACTGAATTTTTCGGAGGGACAAGACGCACCTTTTCCCCTCAAAAAAGAGGGTGAGAATCCGGGTGCGTCTTATACACTGAAGACAGCATTTTTAGCCTACTGAAATCCACAAGCACGCCCCCCCCCCCCCTTTAGAAAAATGGATGTGCAGAGGGTTTGGGCGTCCTGCCGACTGCAAAAACGTTTTTTGTTTTTAAATGTACCTCTTCAAAATCATGGTGCATGTTGGGGTTAGAGAATTGTGCAACGGAATTTGCAGCAAGAGATACGTTGCTAGATATTCACACTAAGAGTCACAGACACTGATGGTGAAAACAAGCAGACTTTACTTGTGGTGGAAAAATAAACTACTTCTTCGCAAACAGTGATAGTCAGTCTTGAATCAAAATACAGTCTATAACTCAAAACAGTTGGCTTACAGTTGCTTAATCCACAATCCTCCTTGCTCTGCTGATCTACCTGACATTCAGAGTCTCCATTCAAAATGATCAGCAAACTAACAGTGCTTCTGGCTCCCTCTTATGGCTGAGTTAGGAAACAGCAGCCAATTACATTTCACTAAAGTATTTAAAGTAACAGATACCAATTGTAATCATGGCATGCGTATGTATGTATGTATGTATGTATGTATGTATAGCCAACCCAACACTAGGATGATAGTCCTAACAGTGCGTTATATACTCTGGTGCGTTTTATAGTCTGACAAACACGGTAGGCTGAAGATGGTTGCAAACTGGCTGATGCACAGACCTCCCAAATCTAAACTGCGTATTGTGTGTGTCCTGCATGCTGATTGATTGATCCCAACTTCCTGTTGGGAGGTGGACATTTTGAGCAACCCCTAGCCAGAATGGTAAACATTACGCGTAGTAATTTTATGAGCCTTTTTGCCACTGTTAAGTGTAGCACTGCATGTGTTAAGCCAATAACACGATTGTTGTGTGAATCTGGCTTTCCCATTGACTTTGCTTGCCAGAGGTTTGCAAAAGGTGATCACATGACCCCGAGACCCTGCGACGGTCATAAATAAAGGCCAGTTGCCAAGCGCCCAAATCGCCTGATTTACGGGGATGCTGCAGAGGTCAATTCTGAAAACGAATCGCAGGAAACATCTCAGGCTTTCTATTCTTATCCTTTGCAAATACTATGTTTCAAAGGTGCTTTTCCAAGAAGCAATTGGACTTTCTGGTTTTTCTTTGAAGACGTTTCGCTTCGCGTCCAAGAAGCTTCTTCATCTCTGGCTGGGTGTAATATTCCTTGCAGACAGCTGGTCATTTGCATTCTTTTACAAAGTCTCTGAGGCCACTTCGAGGTTTATTGTGTCCTCGGGGTCACCTGAGTAGCATCTGTATCTCAAACTGAAGCGCAAATGGTTTCTGTAGTCTGCAGTTTTTCTGGAAATCTGTCCATGCTTCCTCCCCATTCGTTCATACTCCCGCACTCTGTCCTTAATTTCCAAGTGGTCTCAAGCACTTGGAAGTTAGGGACAAGCACAGACAAACTTCCAAGTGGTCTCAACAACTCTAAAATAATGCAAATGACTAGGAGTGTTCAAGGAGTATAAATCCTTCCATTTCCCACCATCTAGTCCAGGGGTAGTCAACCTTTTTATACCTACCGCCTACTTTTGTATCTCTATTAGTAGTAAAATTTTCTAACCGTCCACCAGTTCCACAGTCATGGTGATTTATGAAGTAGGGAAGTCAATTAAATTTAAAAAAAAGGAAAGTGCTTCAGTATCGGACAAAACCCCTACCGCCCACCATGAAAGCTGGAACCACTGATCTGGTCAGAGCCGAAGAAGTTTCTTAGATGACAAGTGAACCATCTTCAAAGCCCAATTGCCTCTTGAAAAAAACACCTTTGGGACAAGCATGACCTGGACGACTGAGAATCTCCACAGACTGTGTGTGTCATTCTCATTGCCAGGCCTGCAGCCATCTTTTCTTTTGGATCATTGGCCTGCCACACTTTCTATTATTCTACTATGCATTTTATATGGTGGGAAAATGAGAGTGGGGATTGGACGGAGTTAGATGCTATGTAGCCATAACAACATTCTTTCTAGAAAGCCAAGGTCATCCTTTGTCTCTGCAGCTCTGCACCTGACCGGTACTAGATGGGTGGAAGCTGCCAGCATGGCAGTGGGAGATTGGACCATGGGATGGGCTTGTGGATGTGGGGGCAAGATCTTGAACTTTCAACTGGGTGGGGAAAACCGGGAAGCTTTCGGGTTTTCCCAAGTGTGCCAACATGGCCCTCTTAATAAATTGGAACTAAGCCATACTTTGCCTTGGACTCTGATTTACTTTTGGATGCCATTTGGAGCTCTGACACTCATATTACGTCCATGCTTTGGAAAACACGCTTTCAGCCTTATGCTAAGGTTGTTTCTTCTCCCCTGAAGGTACATGAAAGGCCGTTTGACATACAACCACGTGAACGCGGTCGTTGCAGAGATCAACAAAGCTGTGGCCAGCAAATACAGCATCATGCGCCAGCCTCTTAAAGCCATGGGGAACCCAACCAGGAACCTCTACTTCCGATTCCAGGAAGAAGAAACCAAAGACACAAAAGGTAAGTTGTTAAGTGAAGTGCACATCTCTTAAATCAGGGTTGGGGGCCCCTATGGGGAGATGGTACCTAGCAGCCTTCCATTAACTAGTATAGGTAGCCCTCAACTTATGACCAAACTTGGCAGAATTCCCATCGCAGAGCAAGGTGGTTAATAAGTGAGTTGTGCCTGATTTTATGAACTTTTTGGGGGGCCAGAGTTATTAAATGAATCACTGTGGTTATTAAATGAACCACGCAGTGAATAGGGCTGTCTTATTGACTCTGCTTATTGGAATCCAGTTGGGAAGACCCAGGTGGACCATGGCGGCTAGTTGGACCAATGGTCTAGCTCAGGGGTGTCCAAACTTGGGAACTTTAAGACTTGTGGACTTCAACTCCCAGAATTCCCCAGCCAGCCATGCTGGCTGGGGAATTCTGGATGTTGAAGTCCACAAGTCTTAAAGTTCCCAAGTTTGGACACCCCTGGTCTAGCTTGATATTAGGCAGCATGGTATTCTAGCATGCTTTGCACCTTTCAGTAGAAGTATTTCCTTCGCTCTCCTCTTATCTTGGGACAGGGATGGCGAACCTTTTTCCCTCGGGTGCCCAAAGTGCGCGCAGGCGGGCGATAGCACATGTGCACGTGCCAACACCCATAATCCAATGTCCTCCACAGCCCCTCCCCCCTTGCACATGCGCATACGACTCCCCTGCCCTCCGTGCAAACGCACATGACCCGTTTTGGTGCTAGTAGGCCTCCCTGAAGCCTCCTGGGACCAAAAACGGAGAAGGCGGGAGTGTGCTGCATCGTGCATGCGCACATGACACACACACCGTGTGTGTGCGCACTTCTCCCAGCGGAGACCCGAAAATTAGCTGGCTGGCATGCTCAGTGGAATTGACCTGCTACCTGTGACACGCGTGCCATAGGTTCGCCATCATGGTCTTAGAAGATCAAGATGCAGCCTTCCATTGATTTGATCTTCCATTGTGTTATTGCTTAATTGGAAATACGTCCTGGCTGGAAAGAAGAAAGAGGCAACTATGGGCAATAATTTGCTCCTTAGCTTGACATCCTAGGAAGAAAACGCCATTTATTTTTTTTGGTGCACTCCTGTATCTGCTGGGAAAGAGTTCTTTCAAGCTTGGGAAACTTCAGCGTGTTACCAAAGAACAATTGATTAGAGGCTGCACCACCATTCCAATACAAGAGGAAAATTACTGTGTTTCTATGTTACACTGAAGGAAAATCTATATATTGTTTTCTGAAACCGACTAAGTGCTCTTCTTTGTATCGCATTGTGATGCGGAAGAGCCTGGGATCGCCAACACTTTTTAGCTCCTTGACAAGTTAAGATCCGAGATTCTTTAGATCAGGGGTCCCCAACCTTTTTTGCACCAGGGATCGGTTTCATTTTGAAAAAAATTCTGCGGACAGGCTGGTATAGAGGAGGAGCGGGGGGGAGGGGGAACAGGCGGTGCATGTGCACGCAGGGGGGGGGTAATCGGCTCACTCGGCCCTCTAGGGCCTCCAATGGCGCGAATGGCCACACCTGCGCTCTCCCGCATCTGTTGCGCACTCTGCCCAGGGGGCTGCCCCCTCCTCCCTTCTCCTCTCCAGCCCTGTGGCCCAGTTCCTATCAAGCCACCAACCAGCACCGGTCTGCGGCCCAGGGGTTGGGGACCCCTGCTTTAGATGGCCAAAGAGAGCATAGCAATAGCACTCTTAGATTTACCGTATTTGTCAGAGTATAAGATGCACCTTTTTCCACCAAAAAAGAGGGTGAAAATCTGGGTGCGTCTTATACACTGAATACAGCATTTTTGGCCTCCCGAAACCCCGCCTCCTGCACAAAAATAGACATGCAGAGGGTTTTGGAGGCCTGCAAAGTACTCCTGGGGGCTGGGGAGGGCAAAAACGAGCAAAAAACAGACCATTTTTGCTTGTTTTGGGGCCCCCATCCCCCAGGAACACTTTGCAGGCCTCTCAAACTCTCTGCATGCCCAGTTTTTCACACACAAAAATGAGGCGTGCAGAGGGCTTGGGAGGTCTGCAGAGTGCAAAACCTTTTTTAAAAAGAATTTACTTTTTCAAAATCTTGTGCATCTTATACTCCGGTGCGTCTTACATTCCGAAAGCAGTATGGTACATACTGCTTCATAATACTTTACAGTCCCTTCTAAGCGGTTTACAGAGTCATCCTATGGCCCCCCCAACAATTTTGGGTCCTCATTTTACCAACCTCGGAAGGATGGAAGGCCGAGTCAACCTTGAGCCGATCAGGATTGAACTGCTGGCTGTGGGCAGAGTTAGCCTGCAGTACTGCCTTCCAACCACTATGCCACCACGGCTCCTAATGCAATTGTGGTAGATACTTGTGGCCAATACCCTGACCCTCTAATGCAGGGGTGTCCAAACTTGAGAACTTTAAGACTTGTGGACTTCAACTCCCAGAATTCCCCAGCCAACATGGCTGGTTGGGGAATTCTGGGAGTTGAAGTCCACAAGTCTTAAAGTTCCCAAGTTTGGACACCCCTGCTCTAATGAAACCTTGTGTCTTTCTCTCCAGGTGAATATTTTATCGTGGAGGCCGATATCGAACAGTTCACCCAGCTGAAGGCTGACAAACGTTTTCACAGTATACTGACAATCTTGCGACATTGCCACCGTGTGCGGGAAATCCGAGGATCCCGACTCGTCCGCTACGCCATCTGCTAAAAATTGTGGATCACCGTTGTGGACTTTTGGAGGGGTTCCCTCCCTTCCTCTTGACAATGCTGCTGCTTTGCTCTGCTTCCCCCCTGCCATTATTATTAGAAAAGATGGGTTTTTGTTGGCATTAAGTAAGATGCTTGTGAGGCAAAGATTTTTTTTTAGCTTTTTGCCGTGATGAAGGCAGCGGAACCAACATCCCAGCTTCTCCTGCCATCTCCTCATTCCACTTTAATTTTCTACTTGGAGACTTTAAGACATTTTAATTTGGCAACACGAGAAGCGTGTTTGAAATGTGATCCGCTCGTCTTTGGAACTATGGAAGTTGTGCGTTGCTAATAAATCAGAGAAGGAATAAATGTGCAAAAGAACCATGCTGGCTCGTGTTTGGGTGTGAACAGGAGTTTGTGGAATCGCAGTGTCGGTTCATGAAAAAAGCACGGGTGGAGATTTCCTTCCGAAATAGGTTTTTGAGCGTAAAGGATTCCTTGGGAGCGGTGTAAGAGCTTGTTAAGGTTTTCAAATCTCTCAGGACACGGCTAAAGGGCATTGCATGCCAAAACATCTAGACCAGGGGTGGGCAAACTTTGCAACTTTAAGTCTGAAGGACTTCAGCTCCCAGACTTCTCCAGCCCACCCCTGGTCTAGACACAGAGACAGTGGTTCCTCTTGTGCCATCACTGCTAACCCCCTACCGTATTTTTCAGGGAATAAGATGCACCTTCCCCCCCCTCCCACCTCCCGCTAAAAGAGCGCAGACATGTTGGTGTGTCTTATACACCAAATACAGCCATTTTTGGCCTCCCAAAGCTCCGCCCTTACATCCAGTTTTTGTGAAAAACAGGCCGTTTTTTGCAAATACAGACGGTTTTTTTCCCCTGCCCCCAGAAGCACTTGGTAGGAAGGAGTGGGGGAAAGCAAAGATGTCCCTTTTTTTGTTGCAAAAAAGTGCATTTTTGCCATCCCCCAGCTGTGCTGAAGCCTGGAAAGTGCTTCTATGGGCCAGAGAGGACAAAAACCTTTTTCTTACATTACCTCTTCGAAATCTTGGTGCGTCTTATAATCGCATTATAGAAAAATACGGTAATTCTCACAGCACTATCTTATGTCTATGGATATTTACTCATGTAGTAGGACTGAATTGCTGCTATCCTTTTCATCTTTTTCTGCTACATTCTGTTATTGGTATCATTATTATTATTATTATGCTTGTTGCTTTGAATGTACACTGAGAGTTTGTGCACCAGAGACAAATTCTTTGTGTTGGTCACACTTGACCAACAATGAATTCTATTCTGTTCTATTTATTCTACCTGATTCTATTTATTTGATTTGAGTATTTTTTTTAATTGAAAAAGTTTTATTCAAACAAATTTTCCCCCTTTTTACCCCCCCGACATATAATATAAATCACATACAAATACTATACCCCCTCCCCTCACCCCGTCTTAGAATAAATTTCTCATTTAGATATTATACCCCCTCGCCTCCCAGCAAACACAGTATAAATTTCTCTTAATATATCAATGTCCCATTAACGCTATCTTCTAAGTTAATTAAACATATATAAAACATAATATAAATTTCTCTTAAAATAGTATTGATTCTATTCTATCCTATTGATTCAATATTCTATTCCTATTCTATTATCTGTTCTATTTATTCTGTTCTATTCGATTCAATTATTGATTCTATTCTATTGATTTGAGTCTTTACTATTCTATCCTATTGATTCAATATTTCACCTATTCCTCTCCTATTCCTGTTCTGTTCTATGTATTCTAATTATGATGAAAACCCAGAATCATTGAAATACATGTTGACTGCTGCACGGTATATCATCAATGGAAATAGTACCTTTGGATATGCACACCAGATCCCAATATATACAATAATAATACAACAATACAATAGCAGAGTTGGAAGGGATCTTGGAGATCATCTAGTCCAACTCCCTGCCTAGGCAGGAAGCCCTATACCATTTCAGACAAATGGCTATCCAACATCTTCTTGAAGACTTGCAGTGTTGGAGCATTCGCAACTTCTGGAGGCAAGCGATTCCACTGATTAATTGTCCTAACTGTCAGGAAATTTCTCCTCAGTTCTAAGTTGCTTCTCTCCTTGATTAGTTTCCAGCCATTGCTTCTTGTTCTGCCCTCAGGTGCCTTGGAGAATAGCTTGACTCCCTCTTCTTTGTGGCAACCCCTGAGATATTGGAACACTGCTATCATGTCTCCCCTGGTCCTTCTTTTTATTAAACTAGACATACCCAGTTCCTGCAACTGTTCTTCATATGTTTTAGTCTCCAGTCCCCTAATCATCTTTGCTGCTCTTCTCTGCACTCTTTCCAGAGTCTCCACATCTTTTCTACATCGTGGCGACCAAAAGTGGATTCCGTATTCCAAGTGTGGCCTTACCAAGGCCTTATAAAGTGGCATTAACATTGGTTGGCCATTTAACCAAACTGGGCCACAGCAACGTGTGGCCGGGTATAGCTAGTATACAATACAATACAATACAATACAATACAATACAATACAATACAATACAATACAATAAAAATAAAATAAAATAAAATAGCAGAGTTGGAAGGTACCTTGGAGGTCTTCTAGTCCAACCCTCTGTCTAGGCAGGAAACCCTATACCATTTCAGACAAATGGCTATCCAACATCTTGAAGACTTCCAGTGTTGGGGCATTCACAACTTCTGGAGGCAACTTCTATTCCACTGATTAATTGTTCTGACTGTCAGGAAATTTCTCCTCAGTTCTAAGTTGCTTCTCTCCTTGCTTAGTTTCCACCCATTGCTTCTTGTTCTGCCCTCGGGTGCTTTGGAGAATAGTTTGACTCCCTCTTCTTTGGGGCAACCCCTAAGATATTGGAAGACTGCTATCATGTCTCCCCTAGTCCTTATTTTCATTAAACTAGACATACCCAGTTCCTGCAACCGTTCTTCATGTGTTTTAGTCTCCAGTCCACTAATCCTCTTTGCTGCTCTTCTCTGCACTCTTTCTAGAGTCTCCACATCTTTTCTACATCGTGGCGACCAAAACTGAATGCCGTATTCCAAGTGTGGCCTTACCAAGGCCTTATAAAGTGGTATTAACACTTCACATGATCTTGATTCTATCCCTCTGTTTATGCAGCCTAGAACTGTGTTGGCTTTTTTAGCAGCTGCTGCACACGGCTGGCTCCTATTTAAATGGTTGTCCACTAGGACTCCAAGATCCCTTTCACAGGACTTACTATGTTAGGAATCAGTTCTTTAAAAATGCCCCATGTAAGTCTACTTTTTTTCCCAGCTATCTGTATTACTAGCACACCACACTAGATTGGCTTATGTCCTTTGTCCTGCCACAAAACCAGCAACAGGATTGTTCTGCCTCATCATCTGCCCAAGTATCCATTGTAGGCGACAGTTTCAACCTGCATGGATGGATTAAGTCCAATCTTCAACACAAGCTTGACTCCTGGTGACTTCATGGATTCAATTATATTGGCAGCAGAACGGACATGGTGAAATTACTTCGAGGGAACGCCACAGGACGCAATGACATTTTGTGACCCGGCGTTCACCGAGCAGGGCTGCAACAACCTGACAACAAAGCTCGCATCCTTCTTAAGAACGGATTGTGTTCAAAGCAACTGGATGTCCATGGCCAATTGTTAACCATGAAGATGGCGGGATAACCTTCCTATTTAAGTTGCTTGGGGGTTTGTACCTTGCTGCTGCCTCTAATAATTCTGCTTTGTAGAAGCGATGCAGTGGTTGGGGGTTCAGCTAATGCTGACTTTCCCGTTTACAGTATAAGCTTAACGTTTTCCTTCCTTCCTGCCCCCTGACTCCAGGAATCCAGAAGGTGTAAAATCCCACCCATTCTGAACTCCATTTTTGTCAGCTGTCCCAGAATCACACGTGGTTGGTGGTTCTGCTTTATCAATAAAGGGAACTTTTCTTTCTAAGCGGCCTCCAGTCTGATTGGATGCTGGAGACTGGAGGCATTTCTAGTGCCTTTCACCTGGCTTGGAACTGGACCGGACGGATATTTCTTCCAACACTAACTTAATCCAATAAAAATAGTAAAAAAAATTACTCAAACCTTTACCCCAAATGTTACCTAGACCTAATCCAAATACACTATATTGTGAAAAGTATTCGCTCACCTGCCTTTACTCGCATATGAATTTACAGTAAGTGACATCCTATTCCTAATCCATAGGTTTCAATATGACACTGGTCCACTGCGCGCTGTTCTTGAGCTAATCTGAAGGCCACATGAAGTTGGGAGGTCTGTAGCGATTGACTGCAGAATGTTGGCGACCTCTTCGCACTAGGCGCCTCAGCATCCGCTGGCCCCGCTCCGTCTGTTTACGTGGCCTCCCACTTCGTGGCTGAGTTGCTGTCGTTCTCAAACACTTCCACGTTCTTATAATACAGCTGACAGTTGACGGTGGAAGATTTAGGAGCGAGGAAATTTCACGACTGGATTTGTGGCACAGGTGGCCTCCTATCCCAGTTCCACACTGAGCTCCTGAGGGCGACCCATTCTTACACTCATGTTTGTAACAACAGTCTACATGCCTAGATGCTTGATTTTATACACCTGTAGCCATGGAAGTGATTGGAACACCTGACTGATTAGTTGGATGAGTGAGCAAATAGGTTTGGCAATATAGTGTATCAAAGGAGAAGATCTGTGAACACAAATATTGAATTAAAATGGTGTCCCAGTGTCATTGCATGGATATAAGCATACACCCATGCTCCTCATCAGCCTGGAATCAGCTTTTATTTTACACACTTTTATTCCCAAGATAAACTACCCTATAAAACAATATCTCTGTACTCCATTTCTCTGCACAACCCTTTTTGCTTTTGGGAATAAATAATTCTTTCTTCACAGCTGTCTGGATTTCATTTTTATTGTAGTGCAACCTTGAGTTGGAACCAGAGGTGGTATTCAGCAGGTTTTGACAGTTCTGGAGAACCGGTAGTGGAAATTTTGAGTTTGGAAAACCGGTAGATACCACCTCTGGCTGGCCCCATCTATTCTCTGCCTCCCAAGTCCCAGCTGTTTGGGAGGAATTGGGGATTTTGCAGTTATCTCCCCCTAGAATGGGAAGGGAATGGAAATTTTACAGTATCCTTTCCTGCCATGCCCATCACGCCACGCCCACAGAACCAGTAGTAAAAATTTTTGAATCCCACCACTGGTTGGAACTCCAAATTATTCTGACAATCATCATAGAGAAAAGCTACTTCTATAGTTGCTAAAAGCTGAAAATAAGCTTGATGACACTCAATCAATCAATCATCAAATACTCTCGACAACCTAGATCTTGCTAAACTACAATTCCCAGCATCCCTCCGGATTGTTCCTACAGTTGATAGGAATTGTAACCACGAGAGGATGTAAATAGTAAAGCAGTCTATGGTTTTTATTGGGTGATAGCAGATTTGTACAGTGTAGTCGGTTTCTTTTTAAAAAAAATCTTTGCAAGTAGCAGGGTGAGTTGTGGCCCTGTAGCGGAGCCCAAATCTCTCTCTTGGTCTGCCTTTTTCTTACATGGAAATCGTAAGGCGATTGTCTAAATCTCATTTAAGTTTAGAGCTTAGCACTGAGCTTTTGCTATTAATTTCAGTGGAATTTAAAAATGCTTAATGGCCTCTGAATTTGTGCCCTCTGTCAAGTTATTAAAAGTCCAAGTTCATTTAGTTTTGCTTTTCAGAGACATATTTAAGATTATAGGTTACTTGTAGCTATTTAAATTCCAGCTTAACCCGTTTTAGTATATCTCCATTTAAAAGTTTGTTCTGCAAATCTTCAGCAGGGCAAGAATATAAAGAGTATTATCTTCTTAGCTTTTTGTTTTTCTGTTTGGGACAGGCTGCCTTCTTTGATCAGGATTTAGCTGGTCGGGACTGTTCATTTTTCTCTCTAATTCTTACTTAAAAGCTTAAGAAAATGCAGTCAGTTTACTTTAATGGGAGTTATCAATCTCGCTGAATACTTTTTTTTAGCAGGATTTTTATGTAAACATTTATCTAAGCAGAAAAAAAGGATGTAATGAGTGACTTAATATTTTTTCCTCTTCCTTGGCAATAAAAAAAAAAAAAGATTTCTTGCTGAGTACCAAGCGGCATCCACGGTTCTTATTTGTTCGTGGTGGTTTAAGCTTAATTTAACCGTCCTTGAAATTCACACTTTTTTCTTGGAGGTAAAGCTTTGAGTTTGGGAAGACCCGAAATAGCATCAAAGAGCTGTTAATTGCCATGTATCCTTTGCACTTTGTTGGCCCGAAAGATGGGAAGAAAAAAACAGGCGTGCACATGGTGTGTGTGTGTGAGAGAGAGAGGGGGGGTGGAGGGAGAGAGAGAGGGAGGGGGGAGAGAGAGGGAGGGGGAGAGGGAGGGGGAGAGAGAGAGGGCGGGAGGGGGAGAGAGAGGGAGGGGGAGAGAGAGGGAGGGGGGGGGAGAGAGAAAGAAGGGGAAGAGAGGGAGGGGGGGGAGAGAGAGGGGGGAGGGGGAGAGAGGGAGGGGGAGGGTGGAGAGAGAGAAGGGGGAGAGAGAGAGGGAGGGGGACAGAGGGAGGGAGAGATAGAGGGAGGGAGAGAAAGGGGGAGGGGAAGGGAGGGGGAGGGAGAGAGAGGGGGAGAGAGAGAATGGGCGGGAGGGAGAGAGAGGGAGGGAGAGGGGAAGGGGGAGAGAGAGGGAGGGGGAGAGGGGGGGAGAGGGGGAGGGGAGAGAGAGAAGGAGAGGGAGGGAGGGGGAGAGAGGGAGAGGGAGGGGAAGAGAGGGGGATAGAGAGAGGGGGAGGGGCAGGGGGAGGGAGGGGGGAGAGAGAGGGGGGAGGGAGAGGGAGAGAGAGAAAAAGAGAGAGATTAGAGGACATAAAAATAGACATAGAGCTGCCACTGAAATGCACTCAGTCAGGGGTGGGTTCTGGCAAGCACTGCTGCTGGTTCGCTCATGTGCCCGCTTGATGCATGCTGTGCACGCATGCCATAGGTTTGCCATCACAGGTGTGGAGCCTCCTGAAAGTCTTGTCCTGAAAAGCAAGGCAAGTTAACAACAGAAAGGTACTTTAAATAAGAAAAAAATCATTACCATATGACGTAGCTACACTATATTGCCAAAGGTATTTGCTCACCCATCCAAATAATCAATCAGGGGTTCCAATCACTTCCATGGCCACAGGTGGATAAAATCAAGGACCTGGGCATGCAGACTGTTGTTACAAACATTGGTGAAAGAATGGGTCGCTCTCAGGAGCTCAGCGTGGAACTGGGATAGGAGGCCACCTGTGCCAGAAATCCAGTCGTGAAATTTCCTCGCTCCTAAATATTCCACACTCAACCGTCAGCTGTATTATAAGAACGTGGAAGTGTTTGGGAATGACAGCAACTCAGCCACGTAGGGGTAGGCCACGTAAACGGACAGAGCGGGGTCAGCGGATGCTGAGGCGCCTAGTGCGAAGAGGTCGCCAACGCTCTGCAGAGTCCATCGCTACAGACCTCCAAACTTCATGTGGCCTTCAGATTAGCTCAAGAACATTGCGCAGTGGACCGACGTCCTATTGAACCCTATGGATTAGGAATCGGATGTCATTTACATCCCATTCCAGTAAAGGCAAGTGAGCGAATGCCTTTGGCAATATAGTGTACCTCACTCCACTGCTTCTTATTTAATGTATCTTGAGCACCATTTCCCCCCTATTTCCACTGTTTCCCAAACCATAGTAGAGGCCAGAGGTTCCCAAACTTGGCAACTTTAAGACTTGCGGACTTCAACTCCCAGAATTCTCCAGCCAGCATAGCTGGCTGGAGAATTCTGGGTGTTGAAGTCCGCAAGTCTTAAAAGTTGCCAAGTTTGGGAACCTCTGGTACAAACAGTCATTTTAAAGCTCCAGAGTTAGTTTTTCCATTCCCTAAAATACTGGTATACATTTGTTCTTAACACTCCGTATGTTATTCATACTCCTCTCTTATGCTATTCTTGACGGTTTATTATTTATTTCTACATGTCAACCATAGTTTTGTATTCATTTTCTTTTCACCCTGAAGAATGATTAGCAGGGTGAAATTTAATTTTATGCGGTGCTATTTTTATATACCCCGTAGAGCGCAAAGCACCCTCGCAGCAACTCTTAATTTAGTTACATTTCCAGCAGACGCTAGAAAAGGTCCTTGGTTTTTCAGGGTCCCAATTTCTTTCTCTTGCAGATTCTTTAAAACGTCACTTCATACCAGGTGATTAGATCTCACCTGATGAAGTATTTCTTGCTCCATCCCTTTATTGTTTCCCTTCTTCAAGTAGTCCTTGACTTACAACTATTTGTTTAGTGATCGTTCAGCGGCCCTGGAAAAAGTGACTTACAACCCATTTACAACTGTTGCGGCATCCTTAGTTACTTGCGGGATCGCATTCTGCCTCATACATCCCTGCGGCCGATTTGCTCGCACAGAGAGGGACTTATCCGGGTGCCGTCCACTAGGCAATGCCAGCGGGCGACGCCCAGGGGAAGGGCTTCTCTGTGGTGGGCCCAACCCTCTGGAACGACCTACCCCCCCGAACTTAGAACAACCACCGACCTCCGCTCCTTCCGCCAAAAGTTAAAAACTTACTTCTTTCATTAGGCCGGCCTGGCCTAATCTATCCTATCCTAGGCTGTAGTATAAATTTAAATTGTTTTAATAGGGATGTAGGGAAACAGTGTTAAAGGTTTTAAGGGTTTTAAGATTTTAAAATTTTAGCGCAGGGTAATTATTTAATTCGATTTTAAATATTGTACTGTTGTATTTATAATATGCTTTTAATGTCCTGTGAACCGCCCCGAGTCCCTCCGGGGAGAGGGTGCGGTCTATAAATCAAATAAATAAATAAATAATAATAATAACAATAATAATAATAACAACAACAACAACAACATTATTAAATTATTTAAAAGAAATAGACCAAATAAAAGAGGAGGTGGAGTTGCACTATATATAAGAAATAATTACATCTCTACAGAAATAGAGCACAACAATGATGAGAACTATCTTGAATGTATTTGGGTCAATATTAAAGGTTGGGGGGGGAATGATATTGTCATAGGTCTATACTTCAGGCCACCCAACCAAGCAGAGGAAGTGGATGTACTTTTTGCTAACCAGCTAACTAAGGTATGTAGGAAGCACACTGCAATAGTAATGGGAGATTTTAACTACCCTGACATCAATTGGGAAACAAACTCTGCACCAAGTGGAAGATCCAACAGGTTCCTAACAAATCTAGCAGACAACTTTGTTTCCCAAAAGGTAGAGAAGGGAACAAGGGGATCAGCAATATTGGACTTAATTCTCACTAACAGAGAGGAAATGATAGAAGGTGTAGAAGCTACAGGAACTTTGGGGGCAAGCGATCATGAAATACTGGAATTCAACATTATGCAAACAAAAGTAGTTGAACAAAGTCAAACTAGAGTCTTAGACTTCAAGAGAGCTAATTTCAATAAACTCAGAGAGAGCTTGGGAAGGATTCCATGGATGAGAATCCTCAAGGGGAAAACAACTCAAGAAGCTTGGGAAATTTTGAAAAATGAGATTATAAAAGCCCAGTCCAGCGCAATACCAATGAAGAAGAAAAATAACAGTTCCCAAAAGAAGCCAGCATGGCTGCATAAAGAACTCTCTGACAAATTGAAAGACAAAAAGGATAAATATAAAAAGTGGAAAAAGGGGGACATAACCAAGGCAAAATATCAGCAAATAGCCCGAGCCTGTAAAGATGAAGTGAGGAAAGCTAAGGCTCACAATGAAGAAAGGCTTGCCAAAAAAGTAAAAAATAACAAAAAAAGCTTCTTCCAACATGTTAAAAATAAGAAAAAAGTTAAGGAAACAATTGGTCCACTGCTGGGAGAAAATGGCAAGAAGATAAGCAACAGGGAGAAAGCAGAACTATTTAACTCTTTTTTTGCATCTGTCTTTACACAAAGGGATAAAACAGTCCAATCAATCAAAAACAGCACCACAAATATCAGATTAGGAACACAAGTTGAAATAGGGAAGAAAATGGTAAGTGAGCACCTGTCTGCCCTGGACGAGTTCAAATCACCAGGACCGGATGGATTACACCCCAGGGTTCTGAAGGAACTGGCAGACGAGATCTCAGAACCACTGAACTATATCTTTCAGAGATCCTGGAGCACCGGGGAACTGCCAGAAGACTGGAAAAGAGCAGATGTGGTTCCCATCTTCAAAAAAGGAAAAAAAACAGATCCAGGAAACTATAGACCCATCAGCCTGACCTCAATACCAGGAAAGATTCTGGAAAAGATAATTAAACAACAAATAAGTGAACACCTAGAAGCAAACAAAGTAATAGCCAAAAGCCAACATGGGTTTGTCAAAAACAGATCATGCCAGACGAATCTAATTGCATTCTTTGACAAAGTAACAAAATCAGTGGACCAGAGGAATGCTGTTGATATAATTTACCTGGACTTCAGTAAGGCATTTGATAAAGTAGACCATAACCTACTATTAGATAAAGTAGAAAATTGTGGGTTAGACAGCAGCACCACCAAATGGATTCGTAACTGGCTGACCAACCGCACTCAACGTGTAGTCCTCAATGGAACTGCATCTACATGGAAGGAAGTATGCAGTGGAGTCCCCCAAGGCTCTGTTTTAGGCCCAGTACTCTTTAACATCTTCATCAACGATTTGGATGAGGGGATAAATGGGGAACTCATCAAATTCGCAGACGACACCAAGCTGGCAGGAATAGCCAACACTCCAGAAGATAGGCTTAAGATACAGAAGGATCTAGACAAACTTGAACATTGGGCACTGTCTAATAAAATGAAATTCAATTGTGAAAAAAGTAAGGTCCTACATATAGGCAAGAAAAACCAAATGCACAAGTACAGTATAGGTGGTACCTTGCTCAATAGTAGCAACTGTGAGAGGGATCTCGGAATCCTAGTGGACAACCATTTAAATATGAGCCAGCAGTGTGCAGCAGCTGCCAAAAAAGCCAACACAGTTCTAGGCTGCATCAACAGAGGGATAGAATCTAGATCGCGTGAAGTGTTAATGCCACTGTATAGTGCCTTGGTAAGGCCACACTTGGAATACTGCATACAGTTTTGGTCGCCACGATGTAGAAAAGACGTGGAGACTCTGGAAAGAGTGCAAAGAAGAGCAACCAAGATGATTAGAGGACTGGAGACTAAGACATATGAAGAACGGCTGCAGGAGCTGGGTATGTCTAGTTTGATGAAGAGAAGGACCAGGGGAGACACGATAGCAGTGTTCCGATATCTCAGAGGGTGCCACAAAGAAGAGGGAGTCAAACTTTTCTCCAAGGCACCTGGGGGCAGGACAAGGAGCAATGGGTGGAAACTAACCAAGGAGAGAAGCAACTTAGAACTAAGGAGAAATTTCCTAACAGTAAGAACAATTAACCTCTGGAACAGCTTGCCTCCAGCAGTTGTGAATGCCCCAACCCTGGAAGTCTTTAAAAAGATGTTAGACAGCCATTTGTCTGAAATGGTATAAGGTTCCTGCCCATGCAGGGGGTTGGACTAGAAGACCTACAAGGTCCCTTCCAACTCTGCTATTGTATTGTATTGTATTGTATTATTGTATTAACAACAACAACAACAATAACAACAATAATAATAATAATAATAATAATAATAATAATAATAATAATAATAATAATAATAATAATAATGGGATCAAAATTCGGATGCCTGGTAACTGGTTCATACTTATGACGGTTGCAGGGTCCCGGGCAGAGATGGGTTGCTCCTGGTTCGCCCGAACCAGTAGTGGCGGCGGCAGGAGGCTCCGCCCACCCGCCTGGACGCTTCAGCGCATGCAGAATTTATTATTTATTATTGGAAAATGAAACGTTACAGAGAAAATTATTTGTATGTAAATATAAAGTTGGGGTTGCTGAAAGGCTGCCCCGAGAACCCATCAGAGAAAGTAATAAGCAAGGGCAGCAATGGAAAAGAGGAAGGATGAGGAGGGAAAGAAAGAACGGGTAAAGCAGAGGAAATAAGGGAGGAGAAGTAAGAGTAGGGTAAGAAGGAGGAGGAGGAGTGGGAGAAAGAGAGGGGAAGAGGAAAGGAGAAAGGAGAGCCCCATACATCCCTTCGGCCGATTCGCTCTCACAGAGAGGGACTTCTCCGAGTGCCGTCTGCTAGGCAATGCCAGCGAGCGACGCCCAGGGGAAGGGCCTTCTCTGTGATGGGCCCGACCCTTTGGAACGACCTACCCCCCGATATTAGAACTACTACGGACCTCCGCTCCTTCCACCAAAAACTAAAAACCTATCTGTTCCATCAGGCCGGCCTGGCCTAATTTATGTTCCTCGCCCCAGTCTGTAGCTCAAATTGTTTAATCAGGTTTTAATTGGGATACAGTTTTAATGTTTCATAAATTTTAGTACAGGGCTAATTATTTAATTTGGTTTTAATTATGTATGTATTGTAATGTTTTTAGATGCTCTTAATTTTCCTGTACACCGCCCCGAGTCCCTTCGGGAAGAGGGGACGGTTTAGAAATTTAATAAATTATTATTAATTAATTATTATTATTAGGATGAAAGAAGAAGGCAGAGAAGGGAGGTTGAGAAGATGGAAGGAGCACGTTTGTTGCAAAATAAGATGGGATGGTAAGAAAGTGACACCCACTGTATTCTATATATTTGTAAGAAACTAACGATAAAGATTAATGATGAATAGATAAACGTTAATAGCACTTATAGGAATGTGTATTTGTGAATGGATTTGAAAGGGAAAAATAAAAAACTTAAAAAAAGAAGCACGCAGGAGCAAACCATTAGTAAAACTGGTAGAAACCCTCCATTGGTCCCGGGGTCTTGTGAACCCCTTTTGCGACCTTCCGACAAGCAAAGTCAATGGGAAAATCAGGTTCACTTAACAACCGTGTTAGTAACTTAACAACCGCAGTGATTCACTTAACCACGGTGCCAAGAAATGTCGTCAAAGTGAGGCAAAACTCGCTTAACAACTTTCTGTCTGAGCAACACCAATTTTGGCCTCAATTCTTGCCTTATGACTCAATTAGTCATATTTAGTCGAGGATTACCTTTAGAGGATTTTTAATTGAGTGCTTAAATTATATCTTGCCTTCTATCTGCTCTTTTTAGATGCGTACAATAATAAGGGGGGGGGAAGCTTTTTTTTCTGGCTAGTTTTATTTTAAAATCGAGAGCCTGACCATTTCTTGTGGGGAGTTTGTTAGGATATTTATCCTTATGTTGGGTTGACAATATACATAAGCCAGTATTCTTAAAGAGTATATGTAGCTTTAAGAACTATGTTGAATTCTGATTGGCTGTGCTTCTCAGCTCTACTATAAAAGGAAGCTCAGAAACACAGTTCATTCCTTTTTCGATTCCTTTTGATTCCTGTGTTTACTGTTTGCCGTTGAGGAGCTGAAGCTGAAGACTGAAGAAAGAAGAAGTATTTGTTTTGCATCACTGTAAGATAACTCTGTGTTTTGGTGAAGGACTGTTATTGTTTGAGAAGTTAGTATCACTGGTCGGAAGAAGTATTTTAGTTGCTACAAAGTAAAGACTATTTATTTTCTTACTATCAGTGTGTTAGAGTTTGTGTGTGGGTAAAGCAACGTATCTCTTTACTGCCTGGTGTATTACACTATTCCGCATTTACTTTCAAACGGGGGTGTTTGTTACCCCTAACACTGGTGATGGGACCAGAGTTGTAACACTGGTTCTGAACCAGTGGTGGGTTTCTGCAGGTTCGCACCTACTCGCAAGAGCCGGATGGTGAAATTTAAAGAGCAGGTGAGAGGGGGTTCCACCGGCGGACCCAGAAGTAAGTCTGGCCTGCCGCTGCCAGTAACCCAATGGGAAGGAAAGGAAAGGAAGGCAGAAAGTAAGAAAGGAAAGGAAAGGAAAGGAAGAAAGAAAGAAAGAAAGAAAGAAAGAAAGAAAGAAAGAAAGAAAGAAAGAAAGAAAGAAAGAAAGAAAGAAAGAAAGAAAGAAAGAAAGAAAGAAAATTTATCATCACAATTGAGCCCAAAATTTTAGTTTCTAAGCAAGAGCGTTGTTTAATGAGTTTCACCACATTTTACAAGTTGGCCACTCCCACCCTATCACATGACTGGCAAGCCACGCCCACAAAATAGGCCACACCTAGAGAGTAGGTTCTAAAAATTTTTTGAAACCCACCACTGTTCTGAACCCAGAGTGTTAACAGAGTTGATTTTAGGAATATATTTGCTCTCACACAAATGACCCCAAATCTTCCTGCCTGCCCAGGTTGTGTTTATAAAATACTCACCTGTGATGAACGTCGTGCTTAGGCAACAAAACTCTGCTCCAATATTTTAATGTGTGCGATTAATACGCCTCTCTGAAATTACTCACAGACATGATGTAATGGGCTTAGCAGGGGTCTAATTTACACGAGTTTCTTTCTGTCTGCCACCGCAATGGATTTTCGGCACAAAGTGCCTGGTTTATTGCTCCCTTGATATTCATCATGAAATAAGTAACTGCTTCATGACAGCAAAAAGGTGGCTGGTTAATAGGGTTTATTCAGAGCCACTGAGACATTCGTAACCCTGCCTTCCTTTCAACCTTTGTGCTTCTGGGACAGCAAAGGAAATAAAAAAACCCCAATCATTAACTGCACAAGCCAGTTACGGTATCAAAAATGATTTTAAAAAGCAGGACAGCTGAAATATGGAAATGTAGATAGTCAGCACCCACCCATCTCCTAGAACAGGGGTCTCCAACCTTTGCAACTTTAAGTCTGAAGGACTTCAACTCCCAGAATTCTGGGAGCTGAAGTCCTTCAGACTTAAAGTTGCAAAGGTTGGAGACCCCTGTCCTAAAGAATGAAATATTTTAGGAAATATTAAAAAGGCAGAATATTATATTTCCCTAAATGAGGAATGGAGAAACAGGCTCTTGGAGATAGAAAGCAACCCGCACCTTTCTTAATAGCCCCCTGCAGATGTCAGCATTTAAGAGATAAAGAGCTTATTGAAAGAAGACAAGTATCTAGGTAGCACTAGTCATTGGCAAAGCAAATACTACAGGCAGAAATCCATTCAAGACAGGATATTTTGAAATTCCCTGCAACAACGTCTGAACAGTGGTAGGATTAGCCCTCAGCCTCAATACGAATTGCCCAACACACTTTCAGTTGCACCACCCCCAGCAAACTTCAGCCGATCTTAGGTCAGACAATCACCTAGGATTTGCATTTCCTCTTTTGCCTATAGAATCAGCTATGACCCCAGCTAGTGCAGAATGCAGCTGCGTGGGGGATTCTGGGAGTCTCTCGTTACTCCCATGTAACACCTCTCCTGCGCGAGCTGCACTGGCTGCCTGTGGTCTTCCGGGTGCGCTTCAAGGTCGTAGTTACCATCTTCAAAGCGCTCCATGGCTCGGGTCCTGGTTACTTGAGAGAACGCCTCCTACCACATACCTCCCTTCGACCTGTCCGCTCTCACAGAGTTGGCCTTCTCAGGGTGCTGTCAGCCGGTCAATGCCGACTGGCGACCCCCAGGGGAAGAGCCTTCTCTGTGGTGGGTCCGACACTCTGGAATGACCTCCCCCCCGATATCCGTACCATCACGGACCTACGACTCTTCCGTTGGATGGTAAAAGCTCATTTCTTTCATCTTGCCGGCCTGACATAGGTTAGGGATTATTTTAATTAGGTATGTATGGTTTTAACTATTTATTCAATTTTAGCACAGTCATATTATTTAATTGTTTTTTAAATTTTGTATATTGTGGGGTTTTATCTTTCTGTGCACCGCCCTGAGTCCCTTTTGGTGAAAAGGGCGGTATATAAATTGAAAATAAAATAAAAATAAATAAAAAAATAACCCCTGCAACAGCCAATAGAATAAATGTTCTTGTTCAGGAACAGGAAGCTCAAGGGCAAAGCCCAAGAGAAGGTATAAAAGCCACCCACTCTCAACTCCATGTGGTCAGCTACCTAGAATCACATGGGCTTGGTGGTTCTGCTTCATCAATAAATGGACCCTCTTTCCAATCAGCCTCCAGCCTCCATTTTGTCTCCAGGGCCTTTCTCCTGGCGTGGAACTGAGCCAGATGGATATTTCTTCCCATAGAAACACCTCAATTGGGGCAGGTTCTTACCAAATTCAGATCACATTGTTGTCATTTTTTAAAGGTCTAAATAAGCATTTTGCAAATTAGACCACAAACTATTGTGGTAATCCCCATCCCCACCCCCGGTTCCTCAAAGAACGAAACATTGCAGAAAATATTAAAAGAGGCAGAATATTGCATTTTCCCAATGGAGAAATGGAGAAACATGCTCTGAAAGAAAGGAAGCAGACTCAGTCTTTCTTAATAGCCTCCAGCAGATATTTTATGCCCCTTAAGAAATCCCAGCCAATTTATTTCACAAAACAGAAGATCTTCACCTTGAGGGATGGAATTAAAATGTACATTCTCTCCACCCAAATTCTAAGAACAGGACATGACTCCTTAGGACATTATAGCGATAGTCCGTAGACTTATATACCGCTTCACAGTGATTTACACCCCTCTCTAAGTGGTTTACAGCAGGGGTCCCCAACCCCCGGTCCGCGGACCGGTGCCGGTCCGTGGCTTGGTAGGCACCGGGCCGCAGGGCCGGAGAGGAGAAGGAGGGAGGAGGGGGCAGCCCCCTGGGCAGAGCGCGCGGGAGAGCTGTTCGCGCCGTTGGAGTATGGCTCTTCCACCCTCCTCGATGGTTGGATTCCCGAGTGCTGCCGATTCCCTTCCTCCCTCCCCCTCCCTCCCTCCACAGCCGGCATGCTGGCCACTCGTCATCTTCCAAGGACTGCCGTTCCTCACACGCGCGCGCGCGCACACACACACACACACACACACACACACACACACGGAGGCTTCTCAGCTCCTGGAAGGAGCCTGAGTGAGCGAACGAGCGATCAAGCACAGCGGGTGGCCGGGCGGCCGGGGCAGGCTAAGGCGAGTGAGCCGGGGGGGGGGTTCCACCGGCGTACCTGGAAGTAAATCTGGCCCACCGCTGCCAGTGACCCAACGGGAAGGAAAGGAAAGGAAAGGAAAGGAAGGAAGAAAGGAAAGAAAGAAAGAAAGGAGGGAGGGAGGGAGGGAGGAAGGAAGGAAGGAAGGAAGGAAGGAAAGAAAGAAAGAAAGAAAGAAAGAAAGAAAGAAAGAAAGAAAGAAAGAAAGAAAGAAAGAAAGAAAGAAAGAAAGAAAGAAAGAACTTATTACCACAATTGAGTCCAAAAGTTTGGTTGTTAACCAAGACCATTGTTAAGTGAGTTTCACATTTTCCAAGTTGGCCACGCCCACCCAGTCACATGACTGCTGAGTCACTCAGCCGGTCCGCAAAACTTTCTTTAAAATGAAACCGGTCCCTGGTGCAAAAAAGGTTGGGGACCCCTGGTTTACAGAGTGAGATTCGGACTGTCAAATTACAGGCAGTCAGCAGATGCAGCCTGCAGTACCTCATTCTAACCACTGCGCCACCATGGCCCTTTGGTTAATAATAATAAAAGGATTAACTCACTACCACTTAACCAAAGACATAGAACTGACTACATTGCATAATCTCCTAAGGGCATTTCAGATGTTGCACAACCCCCAGCAGCATTCCAGAAACTGTATAAAAACCCTTGCAACTCATCAAGCGAAGTTGTCAGTTGCCCAGAACTCCCTGCTGTGTGTGTTTGTGTGTGTGTGTGTGTTGGTTCTGCTCATCCATCAACAGATTCCTTCTTTCTATTTAGCCTCCATTTTATTTCCAGCGTCTCTCTCCCAGCTTGGAACTGGATCTGGATTTTACTTCCAACACTATCTTGCAACCCAGACCTCACTGAAGAAATCAGAGTTGAATATCTTGGCTGAATAATAAAGCATATTCATTTCAGGGCTGTTTCTCTTGTCTTTCCTTCCTTATTTTCCTGCCCTCTAAGAATAGAATAGAATAGAATAGAATAGAGTAACATATTTGGAAGGGACCTTGGAGGTCTTCTAGTCCAACCCCCTGCTTAGGCAGAAAGTCCTACACCACATCAGACAAATGGCTATCCAACATCTTCTTAAAGACTTCCAGTGTTGGGGCATTCACAACTTCTGGAGGCAAGTTGTTCCAAGGATTAATTGTTCTCACTGTCAGGAAATTTCTCCTAAGTTCTAAGTTGCTTCTCTCCTTGATTAGTTTCCACCCATTGCTTCTTGTTCTACCCTCAGGTGCTTTGGAGAATAGCTTGACTTCCTCTTCTTTGTGGCAACCCCTGAGATATTGGAACTCTGCTATCATGTCTCCCCTAGTCCTTCTTTCTTATTAAACTGGACATACCCAGTTCCTGCATCCGTTCTTCATATCTTGTAGCCTCCAGTCCCCTAATCATCTTTGTTGCTCTTCTCTCCACATCTTTTTCACATCATGGCATCTACTTTTCTTTATTCTGCCTCCAACCTAACCCATATCTCTCTTCCCTTATGGACTGCCTCCTTGGTTTTGAACCATTTTGCCTCTTGGCAAATTTGTACAGCATCTACCCAATTTGACATTACAATGGTTCATTTAGTGACCGTTGAAAGTTTCAACGGCATTGGAAAAAGTGATTTACAACTGTTTTCATGACTTTATGACCATTGCAGCATCCCCATGGTCAGGTGATCAAAATTCAAAAGCTTGGCACCTGATTCATATTTATGACGGTTGCTGTGTCCCGGGGTCGCATTCTCACCTTTTGGGATCTTCTGACAAGCAAACTCAATGGGGAAGCCAGGTTCATTTAACAACGAAGCTTAACAATTAATACAATACAATAGCAGAGTTGGAAGGGACCTTGGAGGTCATCTAGTCCAACTCCCTGCCTAGGCAGGAAGCCCTATACCATTTTAAACAAATGGCTATCCAACATCTTCTTGAAGACTTCCAGTGTTGGGGCATTCACAACTTCTGGAGGCAAGTTGTTCCTCTGATTAATTGTTCTAACTGTCAGGAAATTTATCCTCCAATTTAGAACTAAGTTGCTTCTTTCCTTGATTAGTTTCCACCCATTGCTTCTTGTTCTGCCCTCTGGCGCTTTGGAGAATAGTTTGACTCCCTCTTCTTTGTGGCACCCTCTGAGATATCAGAACACTGCTATCATGTCTCCCCTGGTCCTTCTTTTCATTAAACTAGACATACCCAGTTCCTGCAACCGTTCTTCTTATGTTTTAGTCTCCAGTCCCCTAATCATCTTTGTTGCTCTTCTCTGCACTCTTTCTAGAGTCTCCACATCTTTTCTACATCGTGGTGACCAAAACTGGATGCCGTATTCCAAGTGTGGCCTTACCAAGGCCTTATAAAGTGGTATTAACCCTTCATGTGATCTTGATTTTATCCCTCTGTTTATGCAGCCTAGAACTGTGTTGGCTTTTTTGGCAGCTGCTGCCCACGGCTGGCTCCTATTTAAATGGTTGTCCACTAGGACTCCAAGATCCCTTTCACAGTTACTGCTATTGAGCAAGGTACCACCTATACTGTACCTGTGCATTGCAGTGATTCACTTAACAACTGTGGCAAGAAAGAGGATAACATGGGGACAAAAATTCACTCAACAACGTCTTGCTCGGCACTGGAAATTTCGGGCTCAATTGTGGTCGTAAGTTGAGGACTAATTGCCCAGGCTCTTAACCCTGCCTAAGCCTAAATCATACTTTGGGATTCAGAGATTATTGGTACTTAGAGTACCCTAATAATTGTAATTCTATTATTTTTCTCATGGTCTTGCTCTTTAAGACAGGAATGGATTTGCTGGATGAAAGCAGTTGGTGCAAGCATTAAGCAGCTTAAATCACTTAAATATTTTCCCCTTTGGCAAACTGGAAATCTTAATAGGGTTATTTAAAAAATGATAACCTGACTCTAATACAGGTTGGAATGTATCTAATTTTTTTAAAAAATTAAAAAAAATACGATGTTGAATGAGAACGAATTTGTACAGAAAATGAAAAAATAACTGGTTTTCTTCTTTAAAGAAAATAAAAAAGAAGATACATCCTTGCAAAATGTTTGGGATACAATGAAGGCCTTTTCTAGAGATCTGATAATAGACTATACAAGAAGGAGAAACTTAAAGAAAATACAAATACGTAAGGACTTAGAAAAAGACTATGACAAAAAACGACAACAACTTGATCTGAATTTGGTAAGACCTGTCCCGATTAAGGTGTTTCTGTGGGAAGAAAAGTCCATCTGGTTCAGTTCCACACCGGGAGAAAGGCCCTGGAAACAAAATGGAGGCTGGAGGCTGATTGGAAAGATGGTCCATTTCTTGATGAAGCAGTTAGCAGAACCACGAAGCACATGTGATTCTTGGTAGCTGACCACATGGAGTTGAGAGTGGGTGGCTTTTATACCTTCTCTTGGGCTTTGCCCTTGAGCTTCCTGTTCCTGCGCAAGAACATTTATTCTATTGGCTGTTGTAGGGGCTGTCTGAGCTCCCAGGTTTGGCTGAAATTTGGACTGCTGACGCAATGTCCTTAGGAGATTGTGCAATGTAGCATGCTCTGCTGTTAGATGGTAGTGGGTTAATCCTATTATGTCCTGGAGTGTCATGTCTTAATCCCATCATCCTGGAACTCAGGGGTCTCCAACCTTTGCAACTTTAAGTCTGAAGGACTGCAGCTCCCAGACTTCTCCAGCCAGCAAAGCTGGCTGGAGAGGTCTAGGAGCTGAAGTCCTTTAGACTTAAAGTTGCAAAGGTTGGAGACCCCTGCTGAAGCTGGAGGTCTTTTGTTTTGTAAATAGGATGGCCCAATCTTTCTTAATGGCCACAAACTATCTACTGGGGGCCAGGAAGCTGGGGCTCTGAGTTTCTGTCTCCCTTAAGATTTTTATTTCTCATTTAGGGGAAATATTTTATCCTGCCTCTTCAATATTCCTCCAAATATTTCATTCTTCTAGGACATAATTTAACCAACCTTCCAGCCCTATAATAAAGGAGCAATTGCTTATTAAAATAGTTATCTTCTCATCCCTGTTCCTTGTCTCCTCTGTTTGTTACAGCAGTAAACTCACCAGGAATATCCCAATTACTTTATCCCTGAATAAACAGGGATAAAACCAATTTAGTTCTTGAATGTTTACATCAATTAGCAGGATGCAGCCTCGTGCAGGGAGGGAATAATTAAACTTTCAGACAGAAGCTGTGGTGGAGGGGAGTTCACAGGAAGACAGGCTCCATGGGAATGATTCGTTTTCACAAGGTGATTTCTTACACGGAAGAACCCCCATTTATTTGGGGTTCTTGCACGGAGGTCTCTGGCATGCAAATCTTTAGCTTCCCTGGAGCAGATGGTCTCTGATGGCCAGGAAACAGTTTATCATTGGAGGCAAAGGCATTGCTGGCAAAGAAACTCTGGGGATTGGATTCTTAAATTGCCGGTGGTTTTTTCACCTCCCTAAGGGTTCTGTTTCACCAGGCAATTAGCAGCAGATTATAATTAATACTTTAGCCTGAAAGCTTTACTTGCTAATTACAGGAGATACTGGCTTGTAGCTTTAGTCCAAAGCAGTGTTTCTTAACGGGGACAACTTTAAGATGGGTGGACTTCAACTCCCAGAATTCCCCAGCCAGCCAAGGTGTGGGAAGCATGGTGTTGCAGTGATTGCCCTTCTTCCAGTTCTTATGACTTCTTCCAGTTCTATCAACAGAAGAGAATGTCTGTCACTCAAAAGGAGCCCTTGGTGCTGAGCCTGGTTGTTTTCTTGCAGGCATTTCATTACCCAACTAGGTCACGCCTTCCATGCTAGAAGGCAGTGGGGTTTGCTCTCTGTTCATATCAGGGGGTGTCAAACTCGATTTCATTGAGGATGCATCAGGGTTGTGTTTGACCTCGGCAAGCTGGGGGTGGGCTGTGACCAACGTGGCCAGCTTAATGTCTGTTTTCAGCTATGACAGCTTCCTGTAGGGAACTCAGAAGTACCGGGCGCACCCCCCTGGGCTCTGTTTTCATTGGCAGAAGGCCATCGCGGTCGAAAATGGAGTTTGGGAGGGCCGAGTTACCAAGTAGAAAACAACACTCGCACCAAGGTTGAGAGAGTCAGCCACTGTATATAAACCAGGGGTGCAGGGGTGGGATTGAAAAATGTTAGCAACTGGTTCTCTGCTCGGTTGCTGGATGGGCATAGCCATGGTGTACCACAGTGCACCACAGTGATGGGGGGCATTTTCACCCTCCCCAGGGTGACTTTCCTTGACACTCCAGCAGAGCAAAAACAGCCTCCCACCCACCGCTGGAGGTTGGAAACAGGCCTGTTTTCAGAATTCTGATACATTCGATAGGCCTGTTTTTCACCCTCTCCAAGCTCCAGAGGCTTTTCAGAGCCTCCGGGAGGGCAAAAACAGCCTCCCCTGGGCTCTGGATGTCCTCCGGAAGGCAGAAACAGGCCCATTTTTGGACTTCCAGTACATCTGGTAGACCTGTTTTTTACCCTCCCCCGGGCTGCAAAGACCCTCCAGAAGACAGAAACAGGCCCGTTTTCAGACTTCCGGTACTTCCGGTAGAGCTGTTTTTTGCCCTCTCCAAGCTCCAGAGGCTTCCATGAGGCTCCAGGAGAATACAAACAGCCTCCCTCAGCCTCCAGAGCTTCTCTAGAGCAGGGGTCCCCAACCCCTGGGCCGCGGACCAGTGCCGGTCCATGGCTTAATAGTCACCGGGCCCCAGGGCCGGAGAGGAGGAGGAGGGAGGAGGAGGCAGCCCCCTGGGCAGAGCGCGCACCAGGGGCGGGAGATCGCAGGCACGGCCACTCGTGCCGTTGGTGGCCAAGAGGGGCGAGTGAGCTGACTCACACACACACACCCCTGCGCGCGCGCCCCGCCTCTTCCTCCTCCACCCCCCGCTCCCCCTCTATGCCAGCCAAGCCATGCCCACCGGTCCGCGGAATTTTCTTTAAAATGAAACCGGTCCCTGGTGCCAAAAAGGTTGGGGACCCCTGCTCTAGAGGTCAGAAATGTAGAAGCTTGGTCTTAAGGAGAGACGTGAGGCAGCTGAGGTAGGCTGAATTCAACAAACTTTATTGAAGTAATACACAAGAGCAGTAACTATATACACAGTAGACGGTAGACAGGGATCTCCCTGCCTGACAGCTATTCATATATCAGCTGTCAGGCTTGGAGCCAATCAGACAGCCTCGGCAACTAGCTTTCAGCCAGTCGTGTCTCCGCCAATCAGACGTGACTGCTGTTGCTAGCTGTCATTTGTAGAGCCGAGGATTTGCGGCCGGTCGTAATTCGAGGACTTTTGGGACCCGTCGCAAGTCGAGGACTACAACAAGAAACAGCTCTGTTTTTGGACATCCGATACTTCCAGCAGGCCTGTTTTTTGCCCTCCTCAGGCTCTGGAGACTTTCTTGAGCCTCCGGGAGGGCAAAAACAGCCTCCCCCGGGCTCCGGAAGCCTTCCAGAAGGCAGAAATAGGCCCATTTTCAGACTTCCAGAACTTCTGGTAGGCCCTTTTCCGGTAGGCCCTTCCGGTAGAGGTGGGTGGACCCAGCCAATCCTTGCAAGTACCAGTTTGGTGAACCGGATGTAAAATTAACATCCGGTCTGCCCGAACCAGTGTGAACCGGCTGAATCCCACCCGGCAGGGATGTCCAACATAAGGCACTGCTGGCCAGTCCTTCACTGTTTCCAGGGTGCCCCACGGGCCAGATCTAAGCACTCAGTGTTTATGGAACCAAGGATTGTGTTAGCTTTTTTTGGCTGCTGTCTTACACTTTTGGCTCATATTTAAGTGATCATCCACGAGGACTCCTAGTGGACCTCGATTTTTATGTGTAGCTTAAGGTTGTAGCTTATAAAGCCTGAGGTGACCTAGAGGTGAGTTATCTACAGGGCGACCAATCTCTGATTATCTCTGCTGGATCTAGCATGTTGGGTTTTCTCTAGGCCCTTTCTCTGAAACAATGTCACTAAGCAGGACCCAGGAATCAAAACTCCTCTATCCTAGTACCTGACCTTCGAAGAACATATCTTCAAGATTCAGGTGACGCAGACCTCGTTGGCCTTCCATAAGCCTTGACAATCTGGGTTTCCCCAATAATTGAGTCAAGTGTTGAGTGAATGCAACATACAAGGGGGTTATTTATTTATTATTATTTATTGTACACCGCCCTTTCTCCTGTTTGGAACTCAGGGCAGTGCACAGGGGTAATAAAAAGATAAAATACATATAAATACAATCAATTATATTCATTTAAAATTAAATAAAATAAATTTAAAATATTTAAAAACTCTATTAAAACGGTGGTAAAAACAAACTATGCCAGGCCAGCCGCATGAAAAAAGTAGGTCTTTAATGCACGACGGAAGAGGCGAAGGTCTGTGATAGTACGAAGGTCGGGGGCAGGTCGTTCCAGAGGGCTGGACCTGCCACAGAGAAGGCCCTCCCCCTGGGAGTTGCCAGCCGGCATTGTCCAGCGGACGGCACCCTGAGGAGGCCCTCCCTGTGGGAGCGGACAGGTCGGATGGAGGTATGTGGCAGGAGGCGGTTCTGCAAATAACCAGGACCCATGCCATGGAGGGCTTTAAAGATGGTCACCAAAACCTTGAAGCGCACCCGGAAGGCCACAGGCAGCCAGTGCAGCTCGCGCAGGAGAGGTGTTATATGGGAGTGTCTTGGTGCTCCCAAGATCCCTCGCGTGGCACTAACTGGAGCCTCGGGTGCACCTCAAGGGAAGCCCCATCTAGAGAGCATTGCAGTAGTCTTGGCGGGAAATGACAAGAGCTTGCGTGACTGTGCGTAGGGCGTCACGATCCAGAAAGGGGCGCAACTGGCGTATCAGGTAAACCTGATAACCCCCCCCCCCCCGGCTACGGCCGTCACATGGTCATCCAAGGACAGCTGAGAGTCCAGGAGGACACCCAAGTTGCGAGCCCTTTCTGCGTTGGTTTGGAACAGATTGTGACTTGTTCTCAGGTGTTTGGTAGAACGGCACATCTTTGTGTTCTGTCTTACTACTTACTTGATGTTTTAATCCTACATTATCTTGCCAAAGTTGCCAAGAATGAATGAAAGAATGAATGAGTGAATGAATGAATGAATGAATGAACGAACGAACAAACGAAGAAGTAAATAAATATTTTTTTTCCAGGATGCACTGCAGAATGTGGGGGATTGGGCTTGCATTGAATTCACGGCCGAATTTCAAGGTCAGTCTCAGAGCTCAGAATCTTCTACTTGCCAGTACTTTGTGAAATCTGGCCTTACTATAATCTCTCGGGTGCTATCTACAATTCTTCTGCCAAACTCAGCAGCTATTTTGGCTTTGACAGGCTGTCAATATGGGATGCCAAATTTTACAGTTGTCAATTTTAATTTGTACTTCATGCGCTACTAGCTCTATCTTTCTTTGTTGTCAGGTGTTGACGTCCTTCCAGACACCCTTTAATACAGAGCTCCCCAACCCGTGGGCCACAGCTCTCTAGCAGGCCATGAGGGGATTGCGACTGGGCTCCAGAAATGGCCTGTTGAGTGTCATGCCCCTGCCAGAGCCTGAATCTGTGGGGGATGATGAGCTGGAACCTGATCTGACAGAGATTGAAGGGGTGGCTTCCTTGGCTTCAGAGGAAAATGGAGAAGGACAGGACCTGTCAGGCCAGGGTTTTTCAGGTCTAGGACAGTTTGTAGACAGGGAGGAATAGGGGCAGGATGAACGTGAGAGACAGAACTCAGGTGAGGAGCAAGGACCACCCTCTCTTGATCCAAGAGCATGGAGAGTGGAGAGAAGGCGAGAACAGTGTAGACTGAGCAGGCTACTCAGGAGAAGAGTGTCCCACCCATCTTCACAAGGGACACCTGGGGAATGAGGCTTAAGGAGACTCTGTGGGGAGAGGCATTTGTCGGGAACAAACACTGAGTTCCTGAACTGTTAAGTGCCGACGTTTGAACTTTCCAAGAGTCCTTGCATTCTTTCTGGATTTCTGGACTAATTGCCTGGATCCTTTGCTTCCTGAACTCCTTGACTTCCCCTGATGGATTTATTGCTGTGCAGCCTTGGTGTATGCAGTGCTGGGCTGGATTATTGTTCTGACCTAGGCTTCCCAAGAGCATGAAGCAAACTCCTTGTCCTGACCAAAAAAACTTTTATTAATTGACAGTGAATTCTTGTCATTCACATCCAGCAAGGGAAGATTTAAAGTCACAGACCTTATCTGGCTTGGAGAGCTGCCAGGCCAATATCTGCAAAGTTGTCAAGGAGTCTCAGAGAGTCACGAACCAATTAAGCGAGCTAATTATCTCCTGAAAACTCCCCTCCCCTTTCGCTCTTCTTTTATTTCCTCTGGAAGGGGCCATTCATCGTCCACCTGTGGCCTTACTCCCAAGTCGACCCCTGTCCTTTAGCTGTTCCCTTCATCTGGCAACTCTGCGCATGCGCGCACTGGGAACAGGCTCCAGCTGTTCTTCTGCCCCACTGATGTCTGACTCTGAAGGCAGTTGATAACTGGCATACGGCTCTGGCCCCCTCTCTGCCTCCGACCCAGAGCCCTCCTCAGAGCCTTCCCCAGACTCCAGGACTGGCCCAGGTTCCTCCCCAACCCTCCTCACTGTCCGAATCTGCTGCCAGCTCCACTGGCCGCTGGCAAGCCACAACAACTATTTGCAGCCAGAGGCTGCTTGAGGTGTGTGTGGAGGTTTGTCTCCACTCTGCTCTGGGGACTGTGTTTGGGGAAATATGGAGCAATAAAGGGGCAGTTTAAACTGGCAGCTGCCTATGTTATCTCTGTGCCATGCCCTGGGTCCTCACAACAAGTATGCATGTGCATCCTCACTTGCGTGAGCAGTGGGCAAGCACATGTGCGTACATTCCATTTGTGTAAGCAACAGGCGCACATGCACGCCAGTCACACAAATGAAGATGCGTGCGCGCTTGCTGGCCACACGCCCCGAAATTTTCCCCTCCCCCTCACCCCCCCCCTCACACCAGTCTGCGAACCGGAAACATTGGGGAACCTTTCTTTAAAATTTAGTGATCCCAGCAGGTTTGGGGTCTCATGGAAATGGGGTTTTAATGGGGTGGCTACACTGCGTGCAACGACTTCATTAAATTCATTTGTGAGACCCAGTTTGGTAAAGTGGTTAAGGCTCAAGGCAGTGGTGGGTTTCAAATTTTTTAGAACCTACTCTGTAGGTGTGGCCTATTTTGTGGGCGTGGCTTGGCAGTCATGTGACAGGGTGGGAGTGGCCACCTTTTAAAATGTGGTGAAACTCATTTAACAACGCTCTTGCTTAGCAACCAAAATTTTGGACTCAATTGTGATGATAAATTCTTTCTTTCTTTCTTTCTTTCTTTCTTTCTTTCTTTCTTTCTTTCTTTCTTTCTTTCTTTCTTTCTTTCTTTCTTTCTTTCTTTCTTTCCTTCCTTCCTTCCTTCCTTCCTTCCTCCCTCCCTCCCTCCCTCCTTTCTTTCTTTCTTTCCTTTCTTCCTTCCTTTCCTTTCCTTTCCTTTCCTTCCCGTTGGGTCACTGGCAGCGGTGGGCCAGATTTACTTCCAGGTACGCCGGTGGAACCCCCTCTCACCGGTTCTCTAAATTTCACCAACCGGCTGTCGCGAGTAGGTGCGAACCTGCAGAAACCCACCACTGGCTCGAGGTGAGAAAGCAGAAGATTTGGTAGTTCTAGTCTCGTCTTAGCCATGAAAGCCAGCTGGGTGTCTTTGGCCGACTCTCTCAGCCCAACCCACCTCGCAGGGCTGTTGTTGTGGGGAAAATAGGAGGAGGAAGGTGTGTTGGCTATGTTCACCGCCTTTGTAAGCCACGTGAGCCATCGCTGTAGCTCATCTCCACCACACAGACGTGAGCACCTCCCGCCGGCCAACTGATTTTTGTGTCTCTGCCATGCATGCCTGGGGGGAGAGGTGTATGTGGGAGGTGCGTGTACATGTATTTATTTATTTATTTCGATTTATATAACCGCTCCTTCTCCATCGAAATGGACCCAGGGCGGTGCACAGGGAGTTAAAATCAATCAATAATAATAAATACAGTAATAATGTCTAAAATGAATTAAACTAAAGACCTGTGCTAAAACATTCCCATTAAAATTCTAAAATACATTTACTCGTTGGCTGAGATTGAATTATATCAGAGCTCTAAGCTCTAAGCTAGACCGGCTTGATGGAAAAGATACGTCTTAAGTGAGCGGCAAAAGAGGGGAAGGTCTGTGATAGTCCGAAGTTTGGGGGGTAGGTCATTCCAGAGGGATGGCCCAGCCACCGAGAAGGCCCTTCCCCTGGGCACCGATAGCCGGCATTGACCGGCGGGTGAGGAGGCCCTCCCTATGGGAGCGGATCCGACGGTGGGAGGTATGCGGCAGGAGACACTCCCGCAAATAACTAGGCCCCGTGCCATGGAGCGATTTGAAGATGGTAACAAGCACCTTGAAGCCCACCCAGAAGGCCACCGGCAGCCAGTGCAGCTTGCGCAGGAGAGGTGTTACGTGGGAGCTTCCGAGATGCTCGCAGAATCCCCGCATTCTGCACTAACTGGAGCCTCCGGATGCACCTCAAGGGGAGCCCCATGTAGAGAGCGTTACAGTATTCTAGGCGGGACGTAACGAGCGTTTGAGTGACTGTGCGGAGGCCTGTGCATGGGGGCCACACATGCATGCGTGGGGGGGGGGGTGCACCCCCTGTGGCCCCTTTTTGCTCCCAGGAGGCTGCAGGGAGGCCTACTAGGCCCAAAACAAGGTATGGGAGGGTCACGGCCACATCCATGGGCGGAGAATGGGGGGTTGTGTGCGCATGCGTACAGGGTGGGTGGGGTGGGGAAGTGGGGGTATCCACGTGCATGCACAGAGGTGCTGTGTGTGTGGGTGTGCGGGGTCCACATGTACTTTCAGCATGCAACAACAAAAAGGTTAGCCATCACTGATCTAGTTTTCCTTAAATTGTATTTGTTTTAATTTTAGAGTACTTTTTAAATTATTTTTTATGATTTTATTGTATTCTGTCACATTTCTATAAATAAGATGAATTATGGCTTCTAGAAATCCTTGAATGGCACACAAAGATAATAAAACTAAAATTAACACCCTTCAGTTGCAAGAGGGAGATAAATTTGCTTGTTATTTAATAAATCCCAACCAGTTGCCAATTAAGGTCTCTCTCTTTGGAATGAAGCTCACCTCTCGGGGTTTCCTGGCTGTAGTTTAGTCATTGCCTTCTTCTTGGGAGTTTTCTTTACTTCCCAGTCCAACATACAGCCCTTGGGATCTCCTGATGGTCTCTTAGCCAAGTAGAAAGCAGGCTCTGAATCCAAATAAGATCGTCTCCTGAAGTATTTGCATGGAAAAAGCCCAGCTGTTGCACTTTAATCTCATGCAGCCTTCAGACTCATTTCAAAAGCCCTTCAAGTTCAATTATCTTTCTGGTAAGAGCGAGCACTCCCTTTGTGCAGGCTGGAGAAAGAAGGAAGGAAGGAAGGAAGGAAGGAAGGATGGAAGGAAGGAGGGAGGGAGGGAGGGAGGGAGAGACAGAGAGACAGACAGAGACAGAGAGACATACACAGAGAGAGAGAGAGACAGAGAAAGTCAAAGAGAGAGAGAGAGAGAGAAACAGAGAGACAAAGACAGAGAAAAAGAGAGAGACAGAGAGAGACCAAAACAGAGAGAGACAGACAAAGAGAAAGTCAGACAGAGAGAAACAGAGAGAGATAGAGACAGAGAGACAGAGACAGAAAAAGACAGACAGAAAGACAGACAAAGAGAGAGAGAGAGAGAGAAAGACAGAGAGAGAGAGAGAAAGACAGAAACAGAGAGAGATAAAGACAGACAAAGAGAGAGAGACAGAGTGAGAGAGACAGAGAAAGACAAACAAAGAGAGAGAGAGAGACAGAGAAAGACAGACAGACAGAGAGAGACAGAGAGAGAGATAGACAGAAAAACAAAGAGAGAGAGAGACAGAGAGAGATAGACAAAGAAAGACAGACAGACAGACAGACAGAGACAGAGAGAGAGATAGACAGAGAAAGACAAAGAGAAAGAGAGAGACAGAGAGAGATAGACAAAGAAAGACAGACAGACAGAGAGAGACAGAGAGAGAGATAGACAGAAAAACAAAGAGAGAGAGAGACAGAGAGAGATAGACAAAGACAGACAGACAGACAGACAGACAGAGACAGAGAGAGAGATAGACAGAGAAAGACAAAGAGAAAGAGATAGACAGAGAGAGATAGACAAAGAAAGACAGACAGACAGAGACAGAGAGAGAGATAGACAGAGAAAGACAAAGAGAGAGAGAGAAATAAATAAAAATAAATAAATAAATTTTATTTATAGACCGCTTTCTCTCCCCAAAGGGACTCGGAGCGGTGCACAGGGAAATTAAAAATACCAATAAATATACATAAATAGATTAATAAAAGGCAAATTAAACAATGATTATCCCTGCGCTAAAATCCCAAATTTTAAAATTAACTAAAATCCCCTAAGCCCTATTAAAAGATGGAAGACTAACCTAGGCCGAGAGACAGAGAGAGAGACAAAGAAAGAAAGACAGACAGACAGAGAGAGAGAGACAGAAAGACAAAGAGAGAGAGAGAGAGACAGAGAGAGACAAAGAAAGACAGACAGACAGAGTGAGAGACAGAGAAAGACAGAGAGAGAGAGAGACAGACAGACAGAGACAGAGAGAGAGAGACAAAGAGAGAGAGACAGGCAGACAGAAAGACGGAGAGACAGAGACAGAGTCAAACAGGAAAAAAAATCCCCAAAAGAGAACAATCTGTAGTAAAGACAAAATATTAGTCATTTAAGAGAAATAATAGGTATTAGTCTGACATTGCCCCCAAATCTACGGTAACTTAACTTTTAGGAGGAAAATCAACGACCTCTAGATTGTAACCATTAACAAAGCAGCAGTAAATGTATTACACGCACGTTTTTGTTCACGTCGAATAGCTAGATTTACACATGGAAGCTGGAAGGCTGTGCACTCAATTCTCTGCTTGAGCTCTGCAAACAGAGGCTGCTCGGTGGACCCACCGCTGAGCAGGGAGTAGCAGCAGACGACCTCCAAGGCCTCTCCATCTCGGCGATTCTGTCATCCTTCCCATTCAAAGGGAAAGAAAAGGGGCTTTGCACCTGTCAGCAACCCCTTAAAGCCACTTGATCTTTTTCCTGGAAGCCCACCGCTGCTGTCTGCTAATGCAACACAAGGAGGAGATGGTTTTGATTTAAGGAGCTTGTAGACAGATGCCGTCTTGTTCAATCCCGCCGTCCTTTTTCTCCACTTCTGAAAAGAGGTGTACAGCTTTAGGTGATTTTGTTCATACCGCCTGCTAATCCACAACTAACTGGAGCTTCAATTATTGAATTAACTCTGTTGGAAGAAATATCCTTCCGGGTCCAGTTCCAAGTGGGGAAAAAGACACTGGATTGATGGAAGTTGCTTGGAAAGAAGGTTTATCGATGGACAGGATCACGTGCCTTGAAGATCTTAGGCGAAGTGGGGAAAAAGAGGGGAAGAGATGCTGAGATTGCCAGGGTTTTATGCCCTCTCTGGGCTTTTGAATATGAACTTGTATTCTGATTGGTTGTCTGACTCCCATGGGGCCATGCAGGGGCAACTCTGTAGGCTGTCCTGAGTCCCAAGCTTGGTTGACTCTTTCTGGGTGATGCTATAATGAAAGGGCTTTGGGATTCCTATTATGGCTCTGCTTGAAGGAGGTAGACCTTTGTTATGTAGAATAGACTGACTCAGGCCTTAATGGCCCATTGACAAAGGTGGGTGGGGGCTGAATTTCTGCCTCCTTTTTAGGGGAAACATTCTGTCCTTTTAATATTTCCTAAGATATTTTATTTTTCTAGGAGAGGGATGGGTGCTAATTTCCTACAATTCAACAGCATGAATTCGTACCATGCACTGGCCACAAACTCTCTCTTAGCTTTGTTTTAATTTAGCTTGCATATTAACCCATCCATAATTAAAAAGGACGGGGCTAATATGCAAGCTAGATTAAAATTCAGGCAAGTTGCTTTTTGGCCAGAGTGTGGTATGAATTCATACCATTGAGTTAATTTACAAATTAATTTGCCCGGAATGAAATAAGATACTGAAGCTAGATAGTTAAACAGAGTTGGAAAGGGCCTTGTAGGTCATCTAGTCCAACCCTCTGCCCAAGCAGGAGACCCATACCATTTCCAACAGATGGCGGTCCAGTCTCTTCTTGAAAGCTTCCGGTGGTGAAGTTGTTACAACTTTCGAAGGCAACTTCTGTTCCATGGGTTGATTGTTCTCACTGTCAGAAAATTCCTCCTTATTTCTAGGTTGACTCTCTCCTTGGTCAGTTTCCATCCATTATTCCTTGTCTGGCCTTCAGGTGCTTTGGAGAATAGCTTGCAACCCTTCCTCTCTGTGGCAGCTCCTCAAATATTGCAACCCTGCTATCATGCCTCCCCTGGCCCTTCTCTCCACTGAAGCTCAAGTACTTTGGCCATCAAATGGGAAGAGACAAGTCGTTGGAAACGCCCCTAATATTGTGAAAGATGGAAGACAAAAGGAGAAGAGGACATCAGAAGACAAGATGGTTAGATAGCGTCAGTGGTGCAATGAACATGAACATGGTATGGAAGTTCCCTTGTATACATTGAGAAAAGCAACAAAAAGAGAGAATGAGCTTGGGTCTTTTCTTACAGATGTTTCATTACCCAAGCTAGGTAACATCATCAGTGCTAGTAGGAAGCGGGGTTTGCTCTCAGTTTATATTCTAGTGGCTTGTCCTGTCAGTATAGATGGGCTTGATCTTGGAGGCTCTTTGGTTGTGCTGTTTACTGTTAGCTTGTTTACTACTTGTAGAGACGATGCGGCACAGTACTACAGGCTCCTTCAGCTGACTGCTAGCTGCAATTCGGCAGTTCAAATCTCACCAGGCTCAAGGTTGACTCAGCCTTCCATCCTTCCAAGGTGCGTAAAATGAGTACTCAGATTGCTGGGGGCAATAAGCCTGAATCTGTAAACCGCTTAGAGCACTGATGGTGAACCTTTTTGGCGCTGAGTGCCCAAACCGGAATGCACGTGTATGTGCACGCATGCATGTGCTGAAAACCCCAAAGATCAGCTGGCTGGTGCGCATTCGTATGCCGGCCAGCTGGTCTTTGAGTTTCCGGTATGCTCATGCGGGCCAGCCAGCTGGTCTTGATGCATGACAGAGCACTAGAAACATAAAGACTAGCTGGCTGGCGCATGCCTGCCTGTTTTTTTAACTGTTTTTCAGGCCATTTTCAGGGCATTTTTGGGCTGTTTTGAGCCCAGAAAATGGGCCGGAAAACAGCCTCTGTTTTGGCCATTTTTCAGGCTTTTGGGCCATTTTCCAGTGTTCCGGTGCCTGCGAAGACCAGCTGACCAGCACGCCAGAAACCAGAAGCAGCTGGCGACAGTGTGCATGCCCACAGAGAGGGTCCGTGCCACCTCTGGCATGCGTGCCATAGGTTCACCATCACAGGCTTAGAGAGTGCTATAAAGAACTATGAAGTGGTATATAAGTGCTATTTTATTTATTTAATTTTATTCAATTTGTTTGTCAAACATGTACAAGGTAACAGGTATGAGTAGGAGGAACATAAACATAAACAAAGGAAGGAGATACAGATAAATGGGGACTGTAGGACAGGAACAGTAGGCGCACTGGTGCACTTATGCACGCTCCCTTTAAGGACCTCTTAGGAATGGGGTGAGGTCCACTGTAGAGGTTGAAGCTGTGGGGGTTTGAGGCTGTAACAATGGAGTCAGGGAGAGCATTCCAGGCGTTGACCACTCTGGTGCTGAAGTCGTATTTTCTGCAATCAAGTTTGGAGCAGTTTACCTTGGGCTTGTATTGATTGTTTGCTCGTGTATTATTGTGGTTCAAGCTGAAGTAGTTGTTGCTACTATTCTTCCATCTATACCAGGGGTCTGCAAAGTCGGCTCTTTTAAGACTGGTGGATTTCAACTCCCAGAATTCCCCAGCCAGCTATGCTGGGAGTTGAAGTCCACCAGTCTTAAAAGAGCCGACTTTGCAGACCCCTGATCTATACTATTGCTATTTGATGATTGGTCTGATGCAGTGGTGGGCTTCAAATTTTTTTAGAGCCTCTTCTGTAGGTGTGGCCTGCTTTGTGGGTGTTGCTTGCCAGCCATGTGACTGGGTGGGAATGGCTTGGCAGTCATGTGACTGGGTGGGCGTGGCCAACTTGTAAAATGTGGTGAAACTCACTTAACAACGCTCTTGCTTAGCAACCAAAATGTTGGCTCAGAAACTCTGGCATTTGAAGCACGCAAGTCTTAAAGCTGTCAAGTTACCAAACCCTTGCACCCCGAACCCCTTTAGAAAAAAAAACTTGACAGTTTTAAGACTTGTGGACTTCAACTCCCAGAATTCCTCCTCTCGGTTTTCATCTTGATGATGGGCGGACGGGCGGGGGAAGGGAACTGGAACCGGTTCTAAACTGCCCTGTAGATTTGTGGAACCTCTTCTATAGAAGAGGCTAGAACTGGCAGGAACCCATCCCTGGTCTGATGTTAATCTTGGAGTTGATTTATCCTCATCTGGGTGTTGACTGCTTGTAGGGAGGTGTTTTTGTCTTTTTATTCCCAAGATCACTCCCACCAATACTGACAGGACAAGCCACTAGAATATACATTGAAAGCAAACCCCACTCCTTATTAACACTGATGATGTTACCTACTTTGGTAATGCAATGTCTGTAAGAAAACAACCAAGCTCAGAGAGCATCAAGGACTCTTGAGATAAAAAAAACAGTTGCCTCCACTGGCAATCTTGTCTACTTTTTCCCCCTAACTTGTCTTTCTTTGATGTAACCGTCTCCTCTTTTCAAACTTCATAATTGGTTTCCAGGCTAGGACGAAATTAATATTTGCCTCATTAACAAATGAAGGGAAGCTAATGCTTCTCAGCTGCCAGAACCTATTCCCTTTGGCTGTGGCAGGTCCTGAATGAAATAGATGAGAAGATAAATAGGCAAGGGTGAATTGCCAATGGAATTTTGCCTGAGTGAATTTTATCCTGTGTATTTTGTTTCCAACCGCTGATCAGGAAGAATTAAAAAAGGGGCATTCTAAATCTACATTGGGGATCAGCCTTACATCTTAATCTAAAATCTAAAAAGAAAACTTCATCCATCATGTTCTCTACCAGGAATCTCCAACCTTGGCAACTTTAAGCCTGGCGGACTTCAACTCCCAGAATTCCACAGCCAGCTGGCTGTGGAATTCTGGGAGTTGAAGTCCGCCAGGCTTAAAGTTGCCAAGGTTGGAGAGCCCTGTTCTACACCACTGATCATTTTTATTTTGCCAAGGTCATTAGGTAAATCACATGGTTTAAGTGAAGTTGACTTCCCCAATGATTTTGCTTGTCAAAAGCTGGTTAGGAAAGTCACAAAGGGCAGCTGGATGCCAGCTGCCAAGCATCCCAATTTGGTCATGGGACCGTAGGGATACTGCAATGGTCATAAGTTCAAGGACCAGTTGTAAATCACTTTTTTGTACCACTGTTCTAACTTTAAACGGTCACTAAACAAATGGTTGTAAGTTAAGGACAGTCTGTATATCTTTCAATGGGATTTTGGTCCATTCTGATTAAAAAGTGTTACCTATTCTGCATTCTGACGAGCGTGTAAGGAACATTGAAGAAAACCAAAGAATTTTGGATAAAACTAGCCATATTTCTCTGGAAATTTTAAGTTAAGTAATTTTAAATTTTTAAAGGGGCTTGTTCTATTTTACAAACAGATAGTTTTCACAAGTATCAAATAGTTTAATATATGTATGTGTGTACATCTGTGTGTGTAAACATACACATAATGACAAAAGGCACCTGCTTATTTTCCTCATGTTCCAGAAGTTGTTAATAGTTATGTACTGTAATAGAAAATAGTCTTCTGAGATTAGGAGCCTGGTACATGAAAAACCAATGGGGATGCTGTTTGCAATTTAATGGTCCACTCTGCATTTTTGCATATCATTAAACCTAGACATACTGTAGGTACATGTTATAATTCTGTTTTTCTATTGCCTCGCCAACTGCCTTAATTAACACACATGTACGTGATGAGGATTAGAAACAGCTCTTCTTGAAATGAGTTGAGCTGGAATTGATCAACAGTGCCTAGAGTCAAATCCACACTCAGCCACCTCATGGCTCACTTAAAAACAGGAGGGAAGAGCTGGGTGGCTGTCATCTTTGAGCCATACCCTTTAGACATTTTTAAATTAAGGCTTTTGGGGGCCATCCTCTTAAATGGTCTATTTATTTATTTATTTAATTCTATTTGTAAACCGCACCAATCTCCGTCGAGACGGACTCTGGGCGGTGCACAGGACATTAAAATGTACAATAATAAATAACAAATATACAAAAGTTAAAAAGAAATTAAATAATAAACCTGTGCTGAAATTCCCATTTAAAACCTATCTATCCAAAATTTAAATTCTATGCCAGTCCAGCTTGCTGAAAAAGATGTGTCTTAAGTGAGCGGCGGAAGAGGGGAAGGTCCGTGATGGTATGGTCTATTCCAGTGATGGCGAACCACGTGTGCCACAAGTGGCACGCGGAGCCATTTGGCAGGGCACACAAGGCATTGCCTGTCAGCTGGCCAGGCATTGATAAGCAATTTTTCGCCCTCCCCAGGCTTTATAGGAACCTTGGGAGGGCGAAAACAGCCCCCCCCCCCGAGGCTTCAGGAGACTTCCCCAAGGCTCCGGAAGACTAAAAACGGCCCTACAAGCAAACCAGAAGCTCCTGAAGCCTCCGGAGGGCCTCCCGAGGGGGGCTGTTTTTGCCCTCCCCAGGCTCCTATAAAGCCTCTGGAGCCTGGGGAGGGTGAAAAAAGCATGTAAAAAATGGGGGAAGCGCCTGTCATGCATGCATGCGCCCTGGGGGCGTGCACATTGCATTAAGGGTGCGGCACGCCCGTGCATGACCCCCCTGCGCTCCCCCCCCCCACTTATGGCACGCAAGGCTAAAAAGGTTCGCCATCGCTGGTCTATTCCATGTGAAGAACATCTCACATTTGGGGCTTTTATAGTGCTAGTTGAAATCTAGAAATGGCACATTGCAAAAGAAGAAAATCCCAACAATCTCCAATGCTTGATTTTTCTGGAGATACAGTATAGGTTTTTGTTAAACAACAAAGGGCAGAGTTTAATGCAGTCTGAAGGAAGTGTTGCCTAATGCCGGGCTGTTTCTGACCTCTGGAGAGCCTCCAGGAAGCGGGGAAGGCCTTTTTTGCCCTCCCTAGACTCCTAGAAAGAGTCTGGAGCCTGGGGAGGGCGAAAAATGGGTCCACTCTGTGCCATCATGTGCCAAAAGCAGGGGGAGCGCGGGAGGGTCACGTTCACATGCACGGGGAGGGGGCATAGAATTATGGGTGTGGGCATGCGCGCGCATGAGCCCCCCCCACTCCCTGTACTTTTGGCATACTAGCTATATACGAGACCGCCTCCTGCCCCATACATCCCTTCGTCCGATCCGCTCCCACAGAGAGGGTCTTCTTCGGGTGCCGTCGGCGGGGCAATGCCGGTTGGTGACACCCAGGGGAAGGGCCTTCTCTGTGGCGGGCCCGGCCCTCTGGAACGACCTACCCCCCGACCTTCGTACTATCTCGGACCTCCGCCTCTTCCGCCAATGTCTTAAGACGTATTTATTCCAACAAGCCGGGCTAGGACAGCCCCCCGTTTCTGACTTTTAAAGAAAAATTTACGATCTGGTAAGGGTTTTAACATTGGGTTTTAGCACAGGTTCATTAATTTAATACATTTTAATTGATATTTATTGTATTTTGTGTCTTTTAAATAATGCCTGTGCGCCGCCCTGGGTCCTAACAAGGAGAAGGGCGGGGTATAAATTTAATTTAAAAAAAAAAACGGCAAGAAGTTTTACCTGGGGCAAATATCCCTCTCATCCAAAAGGTTGGCCCATCCCGTTGCCATCTCTCTGTGCCATTTTCCTTCTGTCATCTATGCAGTTCTCATTCACCCCAACCTGACGGGAAAACCAGCCCAGAAATAGACCTTCTCATTATCTTTGCCTTCTCTTGTTCGGTCTCGCCTACAAACCTCTCAAATATTCATTAAGTCTCCTGTAATGCTATCCTCTTTAATTGGGACCTTGGGGCAAAACTACAGCCGTTCATTCTAGAGCAAAGAAGGGTGTACTTTGTTTTCCGTGGAGTGAATAAAGCTGTTGATATTATAAGAGGGAGAAAACTCAGCCGTTTATATTTGACGTTGTTTTGCTCCAGAGCTGGTTTTCTTTGCTCTTATGTCTTAGACTGCAGGAGCCGAAGGAAGAAAGCTGAACGTTTTCACGGATAGGAAATAATAGCATCCCTATATCACTTGAATGCCCTTATTAGCAGTATATCAAAATACAATTCAAGTCATAGATAGGGCGTTTGGATAAGAAGTTGATAAACCTAGTTTCATTTTTATGTTTTCTCTCTGCGGACTAATGCAGGCTGGAGAATATTAAGCAGGAAACAGAGCAAATCCATATTATTTTTATTGCTTTGATCTTACCCATGTAGGAAGTTAGCACCCAGCCCTCTCCTAGGAAAATGAAATCTCCTGGGAAATATTGAAAAGGCAGAATATTATATTTCCATGGATAAGAAATGAGGACACATGTTTTTAGGCAGGAAACAGATTGACTCTTAATAGACCCCCCCCCCTTTGTCAATGGGACATTTAAAAAGCCTGGGCCAGTCTATTCTACATAGCAAAGATTAAGATTAAGGCATGATAGTATTAGCCCTTTACCCATCTCATAGGGCACCTGGGAAAAAGCAATGCTCAACCAAACCTGGACTCAAAGCACAACCTAAAAAATTCCCCCTGCATGGCCCCATGGGAGACTGACAACCAATCAGAATACATTTCTTACACAGGAACAGGAAACAGAGAGGTGGGGCCGAACAGAGTATGAAAAACTCAGCAAGCCCCTTCTTTTCTTCTTCGCCCAACATCTGGAAGCATGTGACCACCTTTTTCCCCAGGACCTCAAGCCTGTCCTGTCCACCATTAAACCATCTTTCCAAGCAGCCTTCATGTTTGTAGTGTCTTTTCCCCCACTTGGAACTGAACCCAGAAGGACATTCTTCCAAAGGGTTGCCTTCCTCCCATCTCAGATTTGCCACATTTTAATAACTGGCCTTATTCTGGTACCTTTGCAAATAGATAAGTGTTGTTAGGAAATGTTGCTACAATGCTTTATGGCAGGGGTCTCCAACCTTTGCAACTTTAAGTCTGAAGGACTTCAGCTCCCAGACTTCTCCAGCCAGCAAAGCTGGGAGCTGAAGTCCTTCAGACTTAAAGTTGCAAAGGTTGGAGACCCCTGCTTTATGGGAAGGCCTTCATAGGGCTTTAAAGACCTCTCTAAGCGGTTTACAGAGTCAGCCTATTGCCCCCAATCAATCTGGGTTCTCATTTTACCCACCTTGGAAGGCTGAATCTACCTTGAGCCTGGTAAGATTTGAACTGCAAACGGCAGGCAGCCAGCAGTCAGCAGAAGTAGCCTACAGTACTGCATTTAACCACTGCGCCACCATGGCTCATATATGATGATGATGATGATGATGATGATGATGATGATGATGATGATGGCATTTGTGTCAGAAACTTCCAGGTTGAGAAGATTAGCTGGTGACATCACCGTTGCCCAAGAGATGCCTTTTGGGGGGCTCCTTACATAACTATAATCTTTATTGTCATTGTACTTGTTTACAATGAAATTGTTTACAACATGTCCCTAGCAGGAGCTGGAGTGAACGACAGGAGCTCACCCTGTCCTAAAGCAGCGCTCGGGTCTCGAACATGGGCTTGCTAACCTTCAACCCAGCATCTTAACCACCTGAGCCACCGTGCTCCCATGAGGATGATGCTATCCACTCAGTTGTTGTCCAACTCTTGGCGATTCCAATCTTGCACTACTTCTTTGAGTTGCTCTATGCTCTGGCTGGTGTCAGCTTTGATGGTGTCCAACCATCATGTTCCTTGGCAGATTGGTTTTCTTTTACCACTAATTCTTCCCACATATCATATTTTTCGGACTATAAGACGCGCCGTTGTATAAGACGCACCAAAATTTCGAAGAGGTAAGTAAGAAAAACAGGTTTTGGCCTTCCCTCAACCCCCAGCAGCATTCTGGAGGCTTCAGCAGGGCTATGGTAAAACAAAACAGCTTCTGTTTTTGTGGAAAATGGCCCGTTTTTTTGCAAAAACGGGGGCATTTTTGCCTTGCCCCAGCCCTGCTGAAGCCTCCAGTGTGCTTTTGGGGGCTGAGGCAAGGCAAAAAAAGCTTCAGTTTTTGCAAAAATGGGATGTGAGGGCTTCGGGAGGCCAAAAAGGACCGTATTCAGTGTATTTTTACTTTTTTATTTTATTTTATTAAATTTATACCCCGCCCTTCTCCTTGTTAGGACCCAGGGCGGTATCAGATGCACCAACATTTCCACGCTCTTTTAGGGGGGGAAAGGTGCGTCTTATACTCCAAAAATATGGTAACTGCTTTCTCCAGTGAATTCCCTGACATGATAAGTGAGATACTTTTTCAGCATACGGTAAGATCATGGCAGTGACTTTATAACGCTCCCTCCTCAGATTTCTCTTTGCAAACTCATCTGGAGCTCCCACTTAGCATTTCTCCAAACCGCCACCTCTTTCTCCCGCAGCAATAAACCACAGTTTGTTGACCGGTACTTTATTCAAGTGCCTCGCACTGCCTTACCATCATAACCTAACACAAACTATATAATGGCCTATATCAGTGATGGAATTCATATTTTTTTTACTATGGTTTTGTGGGCGTGGCGTGGCTTGGTAGGCGTGGCAGGGGAAAGAATGTAAAATCTCCATTCTGCAAAATCCCCATTCCTTCCCGATCAGCTGGGACTCGGGAGGCAGAGAATAGATGGAGGCAGGGCCAGCCAGAGGTGGTATTTAGCAGTTCTCTGAACTACTCAAAATTTCCGCTACTGGTTCTCCAGAACTAGTCAGAACCTGCTGAATGCCACCTCTGGCCCACACCCATCTTTGCTCTTCCTGTGGGAAAAGCAAGTTAAAAGCCTCATTTTGCTGCTCAGCTTCACTCATCCACTGGGCTGGAGCAAAGGCTGCTCCATCCACAGGACAGCCCCTCCAGCTGTTCAACGTAAATTCAGTGTAGAGAAAAATAAAGTACATAATAACAAATAATACAATAGCAGAGTTGGAAGGGACCTTGTAGGTCTTCTAGTCCAACCCCCTGCGTGGGCAGGAACCTTATACCATTTCAGACAAATGGCTATCTAACATCTTCTTAAAGACTTCCAGGGTTGGGGCATTCACAACTTCTGGAGGCAAGCTGTTCCAGAGGTTAATTGTTCTAACTGTCAGGAAATTTCTCCTTAGTTCTAAGTTGCTTCTCTCCTTGATTAGTTTCCACCCATTGCTTCTTGTCCTGCCCCCAGGTGCCTTGGAGAATAGTTTGACTCCCTCTTCTTTGTGGCACCCTCTGAGATATCGGAACACTGCTCTCATGTCTCCCCTGGTCCTTCTCTTCATCAAACTAGACATACCCAGCTCCTGCAACCGTTCTTCATATGTTTTAGTCTCCAGTCTCCTAATCATCTTGGTTGCTCTTCTCTGCACTCTTTCCAGAGTCTCCACGTCTTTTCTACATCGTGGCAACCAAAACTGTATGCAGTATTCCAAGTGTGGCCTTACCAAGGCACTATACAGTGGCATTAACACTTCAAGTCTTAGACTTAGGCAAGAAAAACCAAAAATACATATGTAGATTGGGTGAAATCTGGCTTAATAGCAGTAACTGTGAGAGGAGTCTTAGTGGATAATCAATTAAATATGAGCCAGCAGTGTGTGGCAGCAACCAAAAAAAGCAAATGCAATCCTAAATTGCATTAATGGAGGGATTCAATCAAGAATGCTAATACCATTCTATAAGGCTTTAGGCTGCATCCAGTTTTGGTCACCACACTATAAAAAGATGTTGAGATTAGAAAAAGCACAAAGAGGAACCAGGATGATTAGGCGACTGGAGGCTAAAACATACAATGAACCTTTGCAGGAATTGGACATGGCTAGTATAGTGGAGAGAAAGACCAGGGATGACTTGATAGCAGCCTTCTAATATTTGAGCTGCTGCCACAAAGAGGAAGGGGTCAACCTCTTTTCCAAGGCACCCAAAGGCCAGACAAAGAATAATAGATGGAAATAAAGGATGAATAATGGAATAGAAACGGACCAAGGAAAGGCTCAACCTGGAAATAAGTAGGAATTTTCTGACAATGAGAACATTCAACCAATGGAACGGAAGTTGCCTTTGGAAGTTGTGGGAGCTTCATCATTGGAAGCTTTCCTGACTTAGCAAGGGGTTGGACTAGATGACCTCCAAGGTCCCTTCCAACTCTATTATTCTGTTCTGAGCAGAAACTGGACAGCCATCTGTCAGATGTGTTACAGTCTCCTGCAGGTTGTTGGACTAGATGACCTCCGAGGTCCCTTCCAACTCTGTTATTCTGTTCTGAGCAGAAACTGGACAGCCACCTGTCAGATAGGATAGGGTCTCTCCTGCAGATTGTTGGACTAGATGACCTGCAAGGTCCCTTCCAAGGCTGTTATTCTATTCCATTCAGCCCCTGGCCCTTCTCTTCGTCCCTCCTCCCCCCCCCCCCCCGCTTGATCGCCCCCGCCCTCCACCCCGGTTGCAACCAGCCCGCGCTAACAGCAGGTGGCTGCCCAATGATTGACAGGCCTCCCATGACGTCATGCAGGTGGGCCGGGCACCGGGAGGCGTTCTGTTGCTGCTGCGGCTGCGGCGGGCTTTGCACTGGAAGAGGCAGCGGCGGGTCCCCACGCGGGGAGGGAGGGAGGGAGGGAGGGGCGGCTGGGCTCCCCCTCGGCACCACGCGCGGCGCGCTCTGTCTGCGGGGGGGCCCCCAGGAGGCGGCAGGACGGCGCGCCTAGCGGTCCGACGCCCGCTGGAGGTTCCCCCCCCTCAGCATCTCCTTCAGCCGGACGGGCCGGCGAGGGAAGGACAAGAGAGGAGCCGACGGGCTCTGGCTGGACGCCCCGGCGGGCAAGGGCTGGGTCCTGGCCGGTGAGTAGCCTCTTCTTTCTCCCGGGAGGAGTTGCAAGGCAGAGGGGTAGGAAGGCGTCCCGGGCATCGAAAGAAAGGAAGGAAGGCGCCCACGCAGGACGCGGGGAGGATGCGAGGGAGCCTGCCTGCCTGCCTGTCTCCCTCCGGGGCTCCCTCGCTCTCCGCTTCCACGAGGCGTCCCCGCCAAGTCGTGCAGCCTCCCCACGCTCGGGGCTGAGCCACCGGGCATCCCCCCCCCCCAACGGGAGGGCGGGTTCGGGGCAGAGGCATGGCCGGAGAAGAAAGGGCAGAGCGGTGGACCTGATCCCGGCTCTGGGAGCAAGCCAGTCCCGATCCGATTGCTGGTTTAGTCCGAAAGAGATTGACCCCCCCCCCCAGTCTGGATCCGATCCTGGTTTATTCAGAAAGGGATTTACACACACACACACACACACACACACACACACACACACACACACACACACACACACACACACACACACACACACACACACACACACACACACAGAGTCTATAATCTGGTTTCCCCCCATTTGGCTAAACTAAGGAAGCACAAACCCAGATATTTTAAAAAAAAATTAAAGGTAAAGGTTCCCCTCACACATGTGTGTTAGTCGTTCCTGACTCTAGAGGGCAGTGCTCATCTCCGTTTCAAAGCCAAAGAGCCACCGCTGCCCGAAGACGTCTCCGTGGTCATGTGGCCGGCATGACTAAACGCCGAAGGCGCACGGAACGCTGTTACCTTCCCACCAAAGGTGGCTCCTATTTTCCTACTTGCATTTTTTGAGGTGCTTTCCAACTGCTAGGTTGGGACAAGGAACGGGAGCGCGCTCCGTTATGTGGCGCTAGGGATTCGAACCGCCAAACTGCCGACCTTTGTAATTGACTAGCTCAGCGTCTTAGCCACCGCTTCCCTTTTTAAAATTGAGTCGCCCCAAAACTCAAGAAGCTCCACTCAGCTTGGCTCTCAAGTCTGCGCAAAGCTGCTGGTTTGTGAATGAAGCTCAGATGGGAGCTCCTTGGCTTATTCCACCTTGCTCCTGCAAAAGAGACCCTTTTCCTTTTGACATTCTACGGTATTGTGTTGCCTTGTGTTAACGTGAGCGCTGCAGCATCTTTCCGGGTGTAATTTTGCCCTAGTTTGGGAATTGGCAGTGGGGCTGATGGGGGAAACCCCCGACACAGAGGGCACCAGCCGTTTCTGGTGTGAGCTGAGCATTGGGAGCAGCTGGTGGGAAAGAGCGGAGATGCTGGGAATGGATCCAAGCTTCATTAGATATCCAAAACTGAACGGTACTTCTGTCTGATTGCATCGCCCTCTCCTAATTCTTCTTTAATATTAATCATTAAAAAAAAATGCTGCTCCTAGCCTCAATTAAATATTCTCCCAGAATCTAGAGTGGTGAGCGGAGTTGACAAGGGTTAGGGAATCGTCTGCTTAAATTAAGAAAAAAGATGAAGAAAGTAATTATTTTTTATTTGTATCTTGTCTGTATTATTTTTTATAAAAAATTCAAGGCAGTGAATATACAGTGATCCCTCGTTTTTCGCGGTTAATGGGGACCAGAACCTTCCGCGAAAGCTGAAAAACCGCGAAGTAGGATTCGCCCCTAGGAATTTTCGTGTATGCTTTCGCAGGGGCACAGCGCTTAGGCGGCATTATAAGGGCTTACTGTAATTAATAATGTCGCACCGGAAACCAATCATGCGCCTTTATGAGAACCGATAAATCCACTCGTACTCTCATTGGTCGATTTTTTTTTGCATTTTTATGATGAATACTGTACTGTACAGTATTTTTGAAAAACCCGCGAAGCACTGAAGCTGCGAAACATGAAGCCGCGAAAAACGAGCGATCACTGTACCTTCCTCTTCCTATTTGCCCCACGGCAACAATCCTGTGGGGGTTGGGGGTTAGGCTGAGAGAGATTGACTGGCCAAAAATCACTCATCTGTTTTTTGTATCTAAGACAGGTCTAAAATTCCCAGTCTCCTCTTTTCTACTCCGGAGCCTTAACTACTAGACCAGGTATTAGCAAATGAGTTCTGTACAAGTGCAAGGAGCTATCTAAGTACATTTCTAGAACTGACCTCAGCTCGGAAGCTCTATCTTAATGACACTCAATGCAAAGAATGAGAAATTCTATCTATATGTAAAGAATAGAATAGAATAGAACTCAATTCTTTATTGGCCAAGTGTGATTGGACACACAAGGAACTTGTCTTTGGTGCATATGCTCTCAGTGTGCATAAAAAGACAAGACAAGATACATTCGTCATAAGGTACAACACTTAATGATAATCATAGGGTACAAATAAGCAATCAAATCATATTAGGAAACAATCAATATAAATTGTAAGGATATAAGCAACAAAGTTACGGTCATACAGTCATAAGTGGGAGGAGATGGGTGATGGGAACGGTGAGAAGATTAATAGTAGTGCAGACTTAGTAAATAGTTTGACAGTGTTGAGGGGATTATTTGTTTAGCAGAGTGATGGCGTCCGGGGGAAAAACTGTTCGTGTGTCTAGTTGTCTTGGTGTGCAGTTCCCTATAGCGTCATTTTGAGGGTAGGAGTTGAAACAATTTATGTCCAGGATGCGAGGGGTCTGTAGATATTTTCACAGCCTTCTTTTTCACTTGTGCAGTAAACAGGTCCTCAATGGAAGGCAGGTTGGTAGCAATCAACAACTGAGAGCATGTAATTAATAAATTAAATGTCTATGGAGATTCTCAGTCATCCAGGTCATGGTTGTCCCAAAGCTCCTTTTTTCAAACGCCCAGGGGAAGGGCCTTCTCTGTGATGGGCCCGACCCTTTGGAATGATCTACCCCCCAATATTAGAGCTACTACGGACCTCCGCTCCTTCCGCCAAAAAGTCAAAACATATCTGTTCCATCAGGCCGGCTTGGCCTAATTTATGCTCCTCACCCCAGTCTGTAGTTTAAATTGTTTTATTTGGTTTTAATGGGATACAATTTTTAATGTTTATAAATTTTAGTACAGGGTTATTTAATTCGATTTTAATTATGTATGTATTGTTATGTTTTTAGATGTTTTTAATTTTCCTGCACACCGCCCCGAGTCCCTTCGGGGAGAGGAGGCGGTCTAGAAATGTAATAAATTATAATTACTATTATTATTATTATTATTATTATTATTATTATTATTATTATTATTATTATTATTATTATTATTATTATTATTATTATTATTATTATTATTCAAGAGTCAACTGGACTTTCTGGTTTTTCTCTGAAGACATTTCGCTTCTCATCCAAGAAGCTTCTTCAGCTCTTCAACAGAAGCTGAAAAAGCTTCTTGGATGAGAAGCAAAATGTCTTCAAAGAAAAACCAGAAAGTCCAGCTGACTCTTCAAAAAAATGACTTTTGAGATAATAAATCAAATGCAAAGAAATGGTCAGTTACCTGAACATGCAACTTATGTTTGGCATTAGCAAAAAAAACAATGCAATCTCAGTGCTGAAAGAGAGAGTTAAAAGAAGGGAGTGGGAAGTTTTGGTTCATCGATAGCATTTCCAGCAAGATTTTTAATTCCCTGAAGCAAGCAAGCAAACATTTGAGTTAGTAGGGAGTGACTTTCCCCGCTGCATTCACGTCTCAGGCTGACAGGCAAAGAAGCAAGCCTCCATATTACAGATGGCCCTTGACGTACAACAACCATTGGGTCAGACTTTCTGTTGTTAAGCAAGACGTTTGTTAAGTAAGTCATGCCCAATTTTATGACCTTTGTTGCTAAGGTTATGAAGCAAATCACGGCAGTTGTTAAGCGAATCAGGCTGTTGTTAAGCGAATTTGGCTCCCCCCATTGACTTTGCATGTGGGAAGGGGTTGCCATGGCGATCACATTTTATTTATTTTTTATTTTATTTACATTTATATCCTGCCCTTCTCCGCAGAGGACCCAGGGCGGCGCACAGGAAATTAAAAAAACATACAGAATACAAAGATAAATACATAATTTAAAATATAAATTAAACCGTCTTATCCTATGCTAAAAACCCAATTTTAAAATACCCAATTTAAAACTATCTAAAACTATCATGACCCCAAGACGCTGCAACTTTGTAAATACAAGTTGCCAAGCACCTAAATTTTGATCATGTGACTGTGGGTGATGGGTGCTGCCATGGTTGTAAGTGCGAGGACTGTTTTTTTCCCCACTGCTGTTGTAAGTTTGAATGGTCACTAAACACAATCTGTATTGGTGTCGTGTGAATGCCACCATGGAAGGAAATTACTTGGAGCACCATAGAAACAGCGCTCTAACTAAGTATATATTCTCAGTAGCTCTGGAACAGGGGTGTCAAACTCAAGGCCCTCGGGCTGGAGCTTAGATCTGGCCAGTGGGGCCAGCCTGGAAACAGCAAAGAACTCACCCGCGGTGTCTCTACTAGCGATAATGGACTCTGTTTTTGCTGGCAGAAAGCTATCAAACCAAATTAAAAATAAAGCATGTTTCCCCTTTTGCATTTGAGCATGCAAGAAGGGACAGGAAAGGAGAAAGAGGAGAGACAAAAGAAAAAGAAGGGAAGATGGGAAGAGAGCAAGGAAGGACAAATAAGGAAAGAGGGGAAGGAAGAAGAATGGAGAATGAAGAGGGAAGGAAAAAGAAGAGAAAGAAGGAAGATTATAAAGAGAGTGAGGGAGGGTCTCAGGGAAGTCCTGCCTTAGCAGTTGGCCACCACAGGTGCCCCAACATGAGTCCACGCCCACCATGGCCACGCCCCTGGCCCTCCGAGGTCAAACACAACTTGGATGTGGCCCTCCATGAAATCGTGTTTGACACCCCTGCATTAGAATAACAGCATTGAATGAGAGGGAAAAAGGAAAGTGAAACGCTGCATTTGCACATAAAGAATATTGAATGATGGGATCATGTTATCGTGTCATGATATCGATGGGTTGCACATTCAGGATGTGTGGGCGAAGGCTTTTCTTTCCCTCCTATAATGTTTAGTGAGCTTTTGGCACGTCCGGCCAGAGGGTGGGAATCGCTGCTTTTGATAGCTTCGAAGGAAGAGAGTGTGCAAATTCACCGAGGAAAGGTCAGTCGAGGGCATCTTAGATCACGAGACGTCTGTGCAACCTTCACATGCAGAGGCAGCCATTGTCCTCCTGTCTTCCTTGCAGGCCTTCTCAAGAGATACCTGTCTGGCAGCTGTCAGAATCAGGACAGAGGACCAGGTGAGTCTCGCCTCTTTATAAAGGGATCTTCCATTTTTCTCCCCGCCAATTTTTCAAGGAATTATCTCGGGTTTATAGTATTATCTCTTGCATTTCTTTACAAGCTGCTCTCCTGCTGGCCTCCCACATAAATATGACTGGGTCGTATTTGCAAAGTATTTGCTTTTCATTTGATATCGCTTTTTTAATTTGCTTTTTGTTTGATATCCCTTTTTTAATTTGCTTTTTGTTTGATATCCCTTTTTTAATTTGCTTTTTGTTTGATATCCCTTTTTTAATTTGCTTTTCATTTGCTATCCCTCCAAACGTCTAGAAGTTTGGAGGAAGAAATATTTCTGTTGCATCGATGCCTATTTGTGTACAGTTTTACAGGTAATTCTTGACTTGTGACCACAATTGAGCCTAAAACCTTTGTCGCTAAGCGAGACATTTGTTAAGTGAGTTTTGCCCAGTTTTACAACCTTCCAAGTGATTGTTAAGTGAATCACTGCAGGTGTTAAGTTAGTACGGTGGTTGTTAAATGAATCTGGCTTCCCTATTGACTTTGCTTGTCAGAAGCTTGCAATAGGGGATCACGTAACCCTGGGACGCTGCAACCGTCATAAATAGGAGTCCGTTTTCAAGAGTCTGAATTTTGATCATGTGACCATGGAAATTGCTGCAATGGTCGTAAGTCGGGGGGGGCGGGGGCGGAATTCTGGGAGTTGAAGTCCGCCACGCTTAAAGTTGCGAAGATTGGAGACCCTTGCTTTAAATGAATAAAGTAACACGGTAGCAAAGCTAAATTGCTCTGAGATATCAATTGGTGATAAGTCCTAAAAGAATAGCTGGAATAATGAGAATCTGTACCTAGAAGTTCACAATTCTATGACATCTGTGAAGATTAGAATTATCTGCCTTCTCCAGATGTTGAAACTCTAGAAAAGAGTATAGAGAAAAGACACGAAGATGATTAGCAGACTGGAGGCTAAAACACATGAAGAACGGTGGCTGGAACATGAAAAGAAAGACTTAGGGCAGTGGTGGGATTCAAATAATTTAACAACCGGTTCTCTGAACAGCTGGGTAAGCATGGCTCGGTGGTCATGTGCCCGTGTGAGCGTGGCCAACTCAACGTCACACACATCGATGGGAACATCACCTAAGTGTTACAATGTGAAAGGGTCAACCGGAGAGGCAGTTTCTGTAAGCAGGGCAAGAAAGATGAGGCTAGAAACACCACCACAATGTTTCCTTCCTGCCTTCCTTGCAGGATTAGCCCTGTAAAGTGGGGAAAGGAACAAAAGAAGATTACTTCCAACAACCGGTTCTCTGAACTGCTTAGAAAGTTAACAACCGGTTCTTCTGAATAGGTGCGAACCAGCTGAATCCCACCACTGATAGGGTGACCTGATAGCAGTGTTCCAATATAGGAGAGGCTGCCACCAAGAGGAGAGGGGCAACTTATTCTCCAAAGCACTTGAAGGCAGAACGGTGAAAAACGGTCGCAAGTCACTTTTTCGGTGCTGTTGTAACTTTGAATGGTCAGTAAACCACCGTTGTAAATCAAGGACTTGTATTTTATTCAGAAAAAAATAAAAGGCCAAAATAAAAAATAAATAAATACAAAGATAAAAGAAAACTACACAGAGCATTTAAAAATGTGCATTAAAAAAAGCAAAAGGCAAACAGATATATTCCTATATTTTCCTCACCTATTTAAGAGCATAAGAACATAAGAACAGCCTTGCTGGAACAGGCTACAGCCCATCCAGTCCAGCATTCTGTCTCACACAGTGGCTCCCCATTTGCTTCAGGAGATTCCCAAGCAGATGTCTTCACCTGCTTATCATTCCCTGCAAATGGCATTGAGAAATATCCTGCCTATCTCTCCAACCCGGAGGGTGTCCTTAGGCATCAATAATGATAGCCATTGATACCCATGTTCTCCAGGAACTCATCTAATCCTTTCTTAAAGGTGTCGAGGCTGACAGCTGTCACCACTTCTTCTGGCAGGGAGTTCCATAGACCAGGGATCCTCTGGGTGAAAAAGTACTTCCTCTTATTTGTTTGAGGTCTAGCTTCCAAAAGTTTCATGGAGTGCCCCCTAGTTCTAGTGTTGTGTGATAGGGAAAACAGTTTTTCCTTTTCTACTTTGTCTACACCGTGCATGATTTTATAGACTTCAATCAGGTCGCCTCTCAGGCACCGTCGTTCAAGAGGGAAGAGGCCCAGCCGTTGCAGCCTCAGATGGTAAGGAAGGTGTTCCAGCCCCCTAATCATTCTGGTTGCCCTCCTCTGCACCTTTTCCATTTCCATAATATCCTTCTGAAGGTATGGGGACCAGCACTGTACACAATACTCTAGATGGGGCCTCACCAAATATTTATAAAGAGGCAAAATGACACTTGCTGACTTATTTTCTATACCCTTCCTAAGGATCCCTAGCAATGAGTTTGCTTTTTTCACTGCTGCGGCACACTGGGTTGACACCTTCATTGAGCTGTCCACCAGGACACCAAGGTCCCTTTCCTGGTTTGTCGCAAAGAGTTCAGACCCCATCAGTTTATAGATGTAGTTGGGGTTTTTTGAATACTGATAGATGTATTACGGTAATAATAGTTATTTCCCCCCCCCCCCCCCGCAAGAGAGGGACACAATTTATAAATTTCTACAAATCTGTTTGCAACCAACTGATCTGTCCTCCATCTGCTTTATTAAAAAAAAGTAGTTAACCAGTAATCCAACAGTGGAGTGAAACTTCAAAGCCCTCTGTTCTTTGTACGCCCACTTTCCCTTGTAGGAAGAGTTATTTCTGTTCCATTAAGGTCTGTTGCCAAAGAGGCTTTGTATGAATGCAGTTTGCCGTGATGCAAACGAACGTCATTCCTCCCCAATGGGTGGCAAGAATGATCGGTGCTTTGTTTACTGTCTGAGTCCCTGCGTCATGGATGCTGGGCTGTGTGGGTTGAAGAGAGGATGCTATAAAAACCGAAACGTCTTCACTGGCACCCAGTGCCCCATCTGTAGGCTGCCTTTGCACGGTGAGCAGAGGTGGTATTCAGCCAGTTCTGACTGGTTCTGGCGAACCGGCAGCAGAAATTTTGAGTAGTTCGGAGAATCGGCAAATATCTCCTCTGGCTGGCCATGCCCCCATCTATTTGCTTCCTCCCGTGTCCTAGGATATCGGCTGGCTCTTCTGTTGCCGTGCACAGAAAGCAGGTTAGTGGGGTGGGGTGGAAATGGGGATTTTACAGTATCCTTGCCCTGGAGTGGGGAGGGAATGGGGATTTTGCAGTATCCTTCCCCTGGAGTGGGGAGGGAATGGGGATTTTGCAGTATCCTTCCCCTGGAGTGGGACGGGACTGGGGATTTTGCAGTATCCTTGCCCTGGAGTGGGGAGGGAATGGGGATTTTGCAGTATCCTTCCCTTGGAGTGGGGAGGGAATGGGAATTTTGCAGTATCCTTGCCCTGGAGTAGGGAGGGAATGGGGATTTTGCAGAATCCTTGCCCTGGAGTGGGGAGGGAATGGGGATTTTGCAGTATCCTTGCCCTGGAGTGGGGAGGGAATGGGGATTTTGCAGTATCCTTCCCTTGGAGTGGGACGGGAATGGGGATTTTGCAGTATCCTTGCCCTGGAGTGGGGAGGGAATGGGGATTTTGCAGAATCCTTGCCCTGGAGTGGGGAGGGAATGGGGATTTTGCAGTATCCTTGCCCTGGAGTGGGGAGGGAATGGGGATTTTGCAGTATCCTTCCCTTGGAGTGGGGAGGGAATGGGGATTTTGCAGAATCCTTGCCCTGGAGTGGGGATGGAATGGGGTTTTTGCAGGATCCTTACTTTGGAGTGGGAAGGGAATGTGGATTTTGTAATGTCCTCACCCTGCCATGTCCACCAAGCCAAACTACTCCCACAGAACCGGTAGTAAAAATTTTTGAATCCCACCACCGATGGCGAGAGGTGACCTTTGCTTAACAACCACAATTGGGTCTGGCAACTCTGTGACTGAGCGACTCAGATATTTATTTATTTATTTATTTATTTATTTATTTAATCAAATTTCTATACCGCCCTATCTCCTTGATGGGACTCAGGGCGGTGCACAGAAAGAATAAAAACACCAATAACATACAATCACAATATAAAATAGAATTAAATTTAGTAAATCTGTGCTAAAATATAATTAAAAACTATTAAAATGTTATATTAAAATTAAATCATTAAATCTATGCCAGGCCAGCCAGATGGAAAAAGGTGTGAAGCGCCCGAATTTCAATCTCATAACTATGGTAGCATAGCGATGGTTTTAAGTGCGAGGACCAGTTATAACTTCTGTATAAAGTCCTAAAGAAGGCTGTTTTGTTTATTTATTATTTCCTTATTATCTAGTGTGGGCGTGGCCAACTCCACATCACGCAGTATTGCAATGTAATAAGGGTTAACCGGAGAGGCAGTTTCTGAGGAGGCTAGAAACAACACCAGAATGTTTCCTTCCTGCCTTCCTTACAGGATTAGCCCTGGAAAGTGGGAAAAACAAAACAAAAGGAGATTTCTTCCAACAACCGTTCATAGTTAGGAAATTCCTCTACATGTTTAGCCTGAACCTCCTTTGTAGTTTCAACTGGCTGGTTCTGGGATAACAGAGAATAGATAGATAGGCCCTCCTGTCTGAGAAATGGAAAAATAAATCAATTTATTTCCTTGTCACTGATGTTAATGTACTTGCTTTAAAGTGGTCATTAATAATCATGAATGTTTTTTTCCTGGCAAGGTCATTGATGAGGACCAAGAAAATGAACACCAACACTTTCTCAAAACCTCCTATTAAACTTGAAGGCACTAATAATTGATATATGATTATTGCATTTAAGTGTAAAGTCTCAAATGTTATGTTAATTAAGGGGCGCATTTCCAAAACACGCTAAACTGTTGAATTATGGTTTATTGAATAGACCTCAATGGACTGACCATTCAATATGCTAAGCATACATGACAGGCTAGATTACAGATCAATTGTAGCTTGTTACAGTTCCATCCAAAAAGGGATGGGGTGGCTCAATGGCTAAGACGCTGAGCTTGTCGATCAGAAAGGTCGACAGCTCAGTGGTTCGAATCCCTAGCGCCACGTAACGGAGTGAGCTCCCGTTCCATGTCCCAGCTGCTGCCAACCTAGCAGTCCGAAAGCACGTAAAAAAATGCAAGTAGAAAAACAGGAACCACCTTTAGTGGGAAGGTAACAGCGTTCTGTGCGCCTTTGGTGTTTAGTCATGCCGGCCATATGACCATGGAGATGTCTTCGGATAGCGCTGGCTCTTTGGCTTTGAAATGGAGATGAGCGCCGCTCCCTAGAGTCGGGAATGACTAGCACATATGTGCGAAGAAAACCTTTACCTTCACCTTTTACAGTTCCATCATCTGATTGCCATTCTGTGTCCAAAAAAGGAAGTTGGATTGATATTGTTCATTTGGTATTTCCTTATAGTACAACTAGAATTGTGAACCTTCATTGATTTCTTGGTTAAAAATTTTTGAAGTTAGCACAATAGTCCACCTTGTTAAACCGAAAACAATTACTTTTATACAGTAATAAATTTTTAAAAAAAAATTAATATATTGAAGAACAATGGACTTGCTCCCTTAGAAGAGACAATCCCGAGCTGTTATCAGATTAGAATCTTTCCTAAGTGAGGCTCATTGTGTGTTTGGTTTTCATTTGAAATGATTCTACGTTTTTGTTTTACTGTATAGTCCCACGCTCAAAAAAGGGTCCCAGCAAATTTGTTAGTGCTTCCTCCCAGGTAACAGAGTTGGAAGGGACTTTGGAGGTCTTCTAGTCTAACCCCCTGCTTACGCAAGAGACCCCGTATCAGGGGTGTCAAACTCAATGCCCAGGGACCAGACCTGGCCCATGAGGTACTTAGATCTGGTCTGCGGGGCTGCCTTGGAAACAACAATAGACCGGCCATGCGATGCTTCTGCCAGTGAAAACGTAGCTCAGGACGGCTGTGTGGCCCTCCTGGGCTCCATTTTAGCTGGCAGAGGGTTGCAGGAGGCTGTGGCAGCCGAAAATGGAGCTCAGGAGCCTGATTTTGCTGGCAGAGCACTTGGGCCACCACAGGTGATCCTGATACAAATGACGTCGAGCTGGCCATGCCCACCCTGGCGGTCAAACACAACCCTGATGCAGCCCTCAATGAAATCGAGTTTGACACCCCTGCCCTATACCATTCCAAGCAAGTGCCTATCCTGTCTCTTCTTAAAAGTCTTCAGTGCTGGAGCATCCTCAACTTCTGGAGATAAGCTGTTCCACTGATTAATTGTTCTCTTACTCTAAGGAGAAACTTAGAAAATTTCTCCTTAGTTCTAAGTTTGCTTCTCTCCTTGATTAGTTTCCTTCCATTGCTTCTTGTTCCGATTTCAAGATGCTTTGGAGGAAATTTTTAATAAAGATAACACATATTTAATTTTACATATTCTAACAGTAGCCAGGATTCTATACGCACAATACTGGAAAAATATAGAAACCCCTACAGATGAATATATAATCAACAAAAGTCTGGAATGTGCAAAAATGGATAGGTTAAACTTAAAAATTAAAGAAAAAGAAGATTCAGAATATTTTGTGACATGGGAACTTTTCTACAAATGGTTGGCTGACAGATACAGAGGTTAGATGAGTGGATTTATTTGAAATATGGACTACATGAGAAAGAAAAAAATGCTTAGCAAATATTTCGATGGTTATATAACTGATATTATAATGATAGATAGCATACTTTTCAATAACGATTGATATTATCGCATATATGTCTACTTTATTGTCATTGTACATATATACACAGTTTACACATACAACGAAATTCACATAACACCCAGAGACCAGGCCCAACACACATAACAATCCCCAAACACACACACACCCAGCCACCCAAAAAATTCCCCTCCCCTAAACCACCCAAGCACCCACACAACAGACCAAGTAGTGCTGTCCAATAGCTCACTGATGGTAGTTCATTTAGTTCATTGTTGAGTGCCATTTTAGCTCTGGGATAAAAGCCATTCAGAAGACATGTAGTCCTAGTTTTAATTGTTCTGTATCTTCTGCCAGAAGGCAACAGTCTAAAAAGATTGTAAGCAGGATGGGAAGAGTCTCAGAGAATGTTATGCAACTTCCTCAAACAGCGAGATGTGAAGATGTCATCCAGGGTTGGTAGCTGGAGCCCAGTGATATTCTGGGCAGTTTTAATGATTCTCTGTAGAGCTTTTTGTCCGCTGCAGAGCTGCTCCCATACAGTGCAAGAATGCTGTATGTCAGGACACTCTCAATGGTGCTGCGATAGTAGGACAGAAATAGATGCTGAGATAGATTTATCTTCCTTAGCATTCTAAGTACAGCCTCTTCCTGTGTCTTCTTCACAAGCATATATGTACATGATTATAAGGATTATGATGATGTTTCTATGTTAACACATTGGACACCTAGAAAACACCCTGTTCAATATAGAAAAGGAATCTGAGATAAAACAATAAAATATACATTATCACAGATGCTTTGGAGAATAGGCTGTGGCAGCCCCTCAAATATTGGTACACTCTTATCATATCTCTAAATGGCTGGTGTGAGATTGGAATCCACATGTAACTTGTCTTTGAAAAGGCGTTTGATGAATTGGCTAACATGTTTTTAATAGGGAGCTTTGCTGCGTTGGGGAATATGTACACGCGAATCTTTTAAATGAATATAAAGGTAAACAACCCACATTTGTATGTGAACAGTCTGGCAGTCAGGGAACTAAGAAGCCCAAAACAGCCTGAAAGCCTCTCGCTTTCTCTCTCTGTGCTGGCCTCCTGCCACAAAGATTAAAGATATCGTGGAAAAGCAGTCTGGTGTAGGGGTTAAAGCATTAGAAACTGGGGGACCAGAAGTTCAACCAGCTAGCAATTCAATCATTGCTCTGAGGCCTAAAGGGCAAACCACGTCTGAAAAATCTTGCCCAAAAAACATCAGGCCCTTGTATATATAGCTTCTAGGAGTCAAAATATAGGGACGCGGTGGCTCAGTGGCTAAGATGCTGAGTTTGTTGATCCGAATGTTCGGTGGTTCGAATAACTAGTGCTGCGTAACTGAGTGAGCTCGCGTTGCTTGTCCCAGCTTCTGCCAACCTAGCAGTTCGAAAGCACGTAAAAATGCAAGTAGAAAAATAGGAGTCACTTTTGGTAGGAAGGTAACATTGTTCCATGTGCCTTCGGCATTTAGTCATGCCAGCCAGATGACCACAGAGACATTTTCAGACAGCGCTGGTGTTTGGCTTTGAAACGGAGATGAGCATCGCCCCCTAGAGTCAGGAACGACTAGCACATATGTGCGAGGGGAACCTTTACCTTTAGGAGTCAAAAATGATTTGTAGGTACAACATGAATTAAGCAAAGGCCTGGCTGCGCCAGAGATAGGCAAAAGGATGACACCAAAACTGTCCCATTTCTCACTTTGAAATGGGAAACAAATCACCCCTCTATGTTTATCAGCTGGGAGGAGGTAGATGGAATAAAGAAGAGCCATTCACTCGTTGGAAACCTCCCAGCAACTCAGAATTCCAGAGTCTCAAATAGATTTACGATCCTTCCTGCATCACTGAGGAGTCAGGAGCTGTAACTAATAAAATAAAAATTTTGTAGCTCGGGGATTAACAGCTGAGTCCTTGGTGCTTTGTGAGCTTGATTGTTTTCTTGCAGACATTTCATTACCCAACTGGCTAATATCATCAGTGCTAGAAGAGAGCGGGGTGTCAGGGTTCCGAGTAACAACCCCAACAAAAGAAGACTCTAAGGCTGGAGTTTCCTCAAAGTTCCAGAGACGTCCTATTGGCACATCTGGGAAAACCCGGATCTGAAAGCTTCCAGGTTTTCTCCACCCACATGAACGTTCAAGTCCCTGTCCAGCACCCACATGTCCTTCACATGGTGCAATCAAGCACCGTCCAAAACTGGAGAGGCCTCCCAGTCACACCACTCCAGGTGCAGGGCAAGATGTCCTTGACTCTCTGAGAAAGGAATGTTATTTAGACTATATATCTCCCATACTCCATATACTCCTCCCTCCCATTTTTCCACAGCAGAAAATGGGGCAGGCTGGAAGGCCCAACATAAAAGACGGCTTCCAGGCCTGGCACGGGGTTTGCTCTCTGTTTATATAAAAGTGGCTTGTCCTATCAGTGTTGGTGGGAGTGTTTTTCTTGTGTAGTTCCTTAGTTAGAGCCATTTTTAGTTGCAGAAACTAAGCAACCTGAATTTTGAAACCGTGTTTCTCACGACACCATTGCCCGGAGGGGAACAAATTATTTTCTTGCAACTTAACGACACGAGGGCGCAAGGTGCAATTTTGTTTGTGCAAAGTTGTCACAGTGCACAAAGCATCCTCATGCCTTCTCCATCATGGGAGCGCAGGGGCCAGACAGCAGTCTGGGGAGTGACTTCTAACTGCCAGGATAAATGCTCCTATTTTTCTTTTTTTTTGCATGCCTGATGGCCCTGTGGCAAATATCCTTTAATTATGTAAATGCACATATGCAAAGCAGATTGAAAAGGAGCAAGGGCAACAAAAGAAAATGAGAGAGGGGGCTAGAAATAGCTTGCCCTGAGACTAATGGATCCAATGCTCGGGTTAATTATTATTGGAAAAACATAGCCCTTGCCTTTCGTTCAAGGGTGCAATTCTTGTAACTAGAATCTTCTTTTGTTTTATTTATGCCATGGATGGTTTTTGCTGCTCTCAGGGTGATTTTTTTTAAAGGTAGCTGGAACACTAGCTCATGTTTCTGAAGTTTCCTTTATTCCACAGTCATCAGGAATTTCCCCCCCAAAAATAAAATAACCGTATTAGAATAGAATAGAATAGAATAAGAATGAGAGTAGAATAGAGTAGAATAGAATAAGTAGAATAGAATAGAATATATTAGAATAGAATAAGAGTAGAATAGAGAAAATTAGATTAGAATAGAGTAGAATATAATATAATATAGTAGAATAGAATAAGAATGAGAATAGAATAGAATAGAATAAAATAGATTAGAATAGAATAAGAATAAGAGTAGAATAGAGTAGAATAGAATAGAATAGAACAGAATAGAATATAGCGGAATAGAATAAGAATGAGAATAGAATAAAATAGATTAGGATAGAATAAGAATAAGAGTAGAATAGAATAGAATATATTAGAATAGAATACGAATAAGAATAAGAATAAGAGTAGAATAGAATAGAATAGAATTCTTTATAGGCCAAGCGTGATTGGACACAAGGAATTTGTCTTCGGTGCCTATGCTCTCAGTGTACATAAAAAGATAAGATACATTCGTCAAGAATCATAAGGTAGAACACTTAATGATAGTCATGAGGTACAAATAAGCAATCAGGAAACAATCAATATAAATCCTAAGGATACAAGCCACAAAGTTACAGTCATAAATGGGAGGAGATGGGTGATAGGAATGATGAGAAGACTAATAGTAATAGTAATGCAGCCTTAGTGAATAGTTTGACAGTGGTGAGGGGATTATTTGTTTAGCACAGGGATGGCGTTTGGGGAAAAAACTGTTCTTGTGTCTAGTTGTCTTGGTGTGCAGTTCCCTATAGCGTCGTTTTGAGGGTAGGAGGTGAAACAATTTATGTCCAGGGTGCGAGGGGTCTGTAAATATTTTCATGGCCCTCTTTTTGATTCGTGCAGTGTACAGGTCCTCAATGGAAGGCAGTGATGAAGTACCCACAACTTCTGAGGGCAAGCAGTTGCACTGATTAATTGTCCTCACTGTTAGAAAGTTTCTCTTTAATTCCAGGTTGTTTCTGTCCTTGATTAGTTGCCATCCATCCATTCCACGGAATACTGCTGCCCTGTGCTCTCTAGTCCTTCTTTTCTCTAGATTAGCTAAACGCAAATCCTTCAATCGTTCTTCATGTCAGGTCTGCTTCTAACGATAACCAAGAAAGAACCCACTCATCTCCATTTGTAAGAATTAAGAGGACTTTTACTGGTTATCAAAAGATAGCAGCGAGGTAAAGCAAGGTCTGAGATCCGAGCGCGCGAAAACATACATATCAATATATGTCCAACCCCTTTCCCCTAGCAACCCCACTCCATTGTCCAATGCAAAATCCCTATAGGCGTCATGTGGGTTTCATCTCCAGGAGCATCATCAGGATGGCATGCAAGACCGTTGACCTTGACCACCGCACAGCCCCAGCCACTGGTAGGCGAAGTAGATGGCGAGAACATACTCCGTTCTCCAAATCTCCCTCCTGCACTATACAGTCCCATTCCCAATTACCAAAGCCCCTCCCTCCCCGTTTCAATAGCAGCCGAAGCGAGCAACAAAGCGGAGGCTGACACTTCATATGTTTTAGCCTCCAGGTCTTACAATCAGTGATGGGTTCCGGCCAGTACGGCCCAGTGTGGCTGTACTGGTAGTAGCCGGGAGCAGCAGCCACCGTACTGGTATGGTGGCTCATTTGGCCCACCCGTCCGCCTGTGTTCCATACCTGTTTATAATGCGACCGGTCAATTGTGCATGCATGCACAGTGTGTGGCGCCTGCGCAAGCTCCCCTGAGAAGCTGGGCTTTGCAGGGGCGGTGGCGTGTGCATATGTGCGCAGTGCATGTGTACGACTAGGACGAGCGGCCCGTGCGCAGCGTACCAGTAGTGATGTGGAGCGGAACCCACCACTGCTTACAATTGTGTTAGTTGCTCTTCCTTGCACAGTCTCAATATCGTTTTTTAACCAGTTTCAATCCTTTATTTGCCATTTCTATCCCTCTTTCCTACTTGCTGGGAGTTAATCCTTAGGAAAAGCTGCTTTGTTAGTTTTTAGCATCCTGCTTTTGATGCTCCCTGCGGGAGCTTTTCAACCACCCACCACCTGGTTTATTTTCGTTTGGCTTCAGGAACTCTGTTGCTGGGGGGAAAGCTGTTGTTATACCTTTGAAGTGGATGATAAACCTTTTTGAAAAGTTTGATATTGTCAGAGTTCCAAGTAACATCCCTAACGAAAGAAGACTCTGAGGCTTGAGTTTCCTCAAAGTTCCATTTTGTTAGAGATAATAATAATAATTTATTTCTTTCTTATTTCTTATAAACCGCACCCCCTCCCCACAGGGACTCGGGGCGGTGCACAGGAGGAATAAGAACAATAACTATATACATATGTCATTAAAAATACATTAAATTAAGTGACCTGTGCTAAAATACCCGTTAAAACTATCTAACTAGAGATCCCCAATAAACCCTAAAAACAGAGGAGTAGCTATCCCAGGCCGGCAAGGCAGAAAAAGTGTGTTTTCAATTTAAGACGGAAGGAGCGGAGGTCCGTGGTGGTCCTAATATCGGGGGGGAGGTCGTTCCAGAGGGCTGGGCCCGCCACAGAGAGAGCCCTTCCCCTGGGTGTCGCCCGCTGACAAAGTCTAGTGGACGGCACCCGGAGAAGTCCCTCTCTGTGGGAGCGAATCGGTCGTGAGGATGTATGAGACAGGATCCGATCCCGCAAGTAGCTAGGTCCCGAGCCATGGAGCGCTTTAAAGATGATAATTAATACCTTGAAGCGCACCCGGAAGACGACAGGCAGCCAGTGCAGCTCGCGCAAGAGCGGTGTTACATGGGTGTACCTTGTGGTACCCATAATTGCTCGCGCGGCTGCATTCTGGACTAGCTGAAGTCTCCGGGTGCACCTCAAGAGATGTCATATTGGCACATCTGGGAAAACCTGAATCTGAAAGCTTCCAGGGTTTTCCCACTCAAAAGAAAGCCCAAGCCCCTGCCTAGCACCCTCATGTCCATCACGTGGCCCAATCAGGCACCGCCCAAAATTGGAGATGCCTCCCAGTCATCTTATCATAGCCGCCGGGCAAGGTGGCGTTGACTCTGTGAGCAAGGAATGTTATTTAGACTATATATCTCCCATACTCCATATACCCCCTCCCCCCATTTTCCAACAGCAGAAAATGTTGCAGGCCTGAAGGTTCAATATAAAATATGGCTTCCAGATCTAACAGATATAAGATGACCAGGGGTGGGCTTCAACAATTTTAGCAAGGGGTTCTCTGCCCGGTTGCTGGGTGGGCGTGTCCATGGTGGGCATGGCCTAGTCAGCCTCCTGCACCGTGGTGGTGGTGGTGTGTTTTTGCCCTCCCTGGGCTCTGGAGGCTTTCTTTGAGCCTTGAGGAAGGCGAAATCGGCCTCCCTAGGCTCCGGAGATGCTCTGGAGGCCAGAAACAGGGGGCTGTTTCTGGCCTTCCCAAACTTTGGTAGGGCAATTTTTTGCCCTCCTCAAGTCTCTGTGCGTGCCGTGCACTTATCTGCATCCAAAACAAGCTCTGTGGGGATTCCTGGGAGGAACAAAGAGAGTTGGGTGGGGCCAGCCAGGAGTAGGATTTGGGGGTTCTCTGAACTGCACAGAATCTTAGATAGAGGTTGTCCTGAACCCCTGTGACCCCCCCAGCAACCCACCCCTGAAGAAGCAAAGCAAGGCTCCACTGACAGCCAGAGATGAGAAATGTAATTGCATAATGTAGACATAATTGTTCTGCCCAGCAAAAATGGGTGCTGCGGGGCTTCCACTTCTCTCTGAGGCTTATGGATATCAGCTTATCTAGATCCTTATTTTAAAGATGGATTTGTTATCATCTGATGCTAAGACAGCATAAAAGGATGGATTTCGGAAGCTCTCTTCTGTCCACTGCGGCTTCCTTGTATTTACGGGCCAGCTGCCTAGGATTTTGCAAGCGGCCATCCATCTTAGCAGCCATTGAGAGGTTGATCCTCCATGGACTCATCTGATCTCCTTTTAAAATTAACTTCGTGGGCTGCGTCATAATTATGGGCAGCAAATCCTACTTTTTGACCATGTGCTTGTATTCATCTCTTTTCTAGCTCTTTTTATAATAACGGGTTGGTGACTAGAACAGTCTAGCACTGTGATGGTGAACCTATGACATGTGTGGCAGAAGTGGCACGCAGAGCCATCTCTCTGGGCATGCGAGCAGTCACCCGTTGCTCTTCTGGGTTCCAGTGCATCGGCCAGCTGGTCCTCATGTGCGCAGTGCCAGAAACCTGAAGAACACCCACCGGGAACATGATCTTCCAGTTTCTGGCGTGCATGAATGCATGAAGACCAGCTGGCAAGTGCACACGCATGTACCGGAAACTGGAAGATCATCTTCCCGGTGCGTGCATGCACACTGGGCAGCTGCTCTTCCGGTTTCCGGCACGCACTCGCACTCCCGTTTCGGCACTTGGTGCCAAAAAGGTTCGCCAACACTGGTCTAACATATATGGTATGATTGAATCATATATTGACATTTGTAGGAAGTTAATACTCACCCCTCTCCTAGGAAAATGAGATATTTTAGGAAATATTAAAAGGACAGAATATTTCCCCTAAAAAGGAGGCAGAAATTCAGCCCCCACACACCTTTGCCAATGGGCCATTAAGGCCTGAACCAGTCTATTCTATAGAGCAAAGATCTACTTCTTTCAGGCAGAGCCATAATAGGAATCCCAAAGCCCTTTTTATTACATCATCACCCAGCAAGAGCCAACCAAGCGTGGGACTCAGGACAGCCTACAGAGTTGCCCCTGCATGGCCCCATGGGAGTCTGACAACCAATCAGAATACGAGATCAAATTCAAAAGCCCAGAGAGTAGCATAAAACCCAGGCACTCTCAGCATCTCTTCCCCTTTTCTTCTTCACTCAAGATCTTCAAGGCACGTGATCCTGTCCATCGATAAACCTTCTTTCCAAGCAACTTCCATGAATCCAGTGTCTTTTCCCCCACTTGGAACTGAACCCAGAAGGACATTTCTTCCAACACATTGTTCAGTTCTAATGATAACAACTGTGGAATCTGTTTGTCTTCTTCCCTCCCATCTATTTACTTCCTTTCCTCCTCCCCCTCCTTCCCCTCCTCCTCCTCCTCCTCTTTTATCTTCCTCTCCTCCCTTGTATCTCCCTTTCCTTCTCCCCTCCCTCTCCTCGCTCCTTCTTTTATTTCCCTTCCCCTGTCTGCTTCTCTCCTCATTCTTTTATCTCCTCTCCCCTCTCCTCCTCGCCTCTCCTGCACGCTGGATTAGCAAATGCATCAAGGTGAGCAACAGGTCCCAAGATCCTGATTTACGAAGGCAAGATCTGATCCCATTAGATCGATAGGTAAGATCTGATTTTTTTGTGCCAGGAGGCACAGAAGTGATTTTTCAGAGTGGGTGGGTTTTATCTATGACCCAAAGAAATTGGAGGTAGTCTTAAACCTAGAAATGCCCAGGGGGAAAAAAAAATTGGAGGCAAAGACATTAGGTTACTTTTTTTCATTACCTTGCAAGGAATGGATGCCTGCGGTGAATTGGAAGATGGGAATAAACAGAGGGATAGAATCAAGATCACGCGAAGTGTTAATACCACTTTATAAGGCCTTGGTAAGGACACACTTGGAATCCTGCATTCAGTTTTGGTCGCCACGATGTAGAAAAGATGTGGAGACTCTAGAAAGAGTGCAGAGAAGAGCAACAAAGAGGATTAGGGGACTGGAGGCTAAAACATACGAAGAACGGTTACAGGAACTGGGTATGTCTAATTTAATAAAAAGAAGGACCAGGGGAGACATGATAGCAGTCTTCCAGTATCTCAGGGGTTGCAACAAAGAAGAGGGAGTCAAGCTATTCTCCAAAGCACCTGAAGGTAGAACAAGAAGCAATGGGTGGAAACTAATCAAGGAGAGAAGCAACTTAGAACTGAGGAGAAATTTCCTCACAGAACAATTAATCAGAGGAACAACTTGCTTCCAGAAGTTGTGAGTGCTCCAACACTGGAAGTTTTTAAGAAGATATTAGATAACTATTTGTCTGAAGAGATGTAGGGTTTCCTGCCTAAGCAGGGGGTTGGACTAGAACAGGGGTCTCCAACCTTTGCAACTTTAAGTCTGAAGGACTTCAGCTCCCAGAATTCTCCAACCAGCAAAGTTGTAAAGATTGGAGACCCCTGGACTAGAAGACCTCCAAGATCCCTTCCAACTATTCTATTCTATTCTATTCTATTCTATTCTGCCTGACGACAGCTCTGAGTAGGAGCCTTCTACTTCACCACATTTTCTTGCAATGCTGGCTTGTAGTTCCTGGTCTGCAGGTGGAGGCCGAACGCAGGTTTCCCAGTCAGCCATTTTCCTCCTTTTGTTTTTATCCTTAAATTGCTTCAATTGTCCCTCTCTTCCCAGTGAATAAGTGAATTGCACTGAATTTTCATCACAACAACGATAAACTCCACAGGCCAGATATTAAAATAAATGAGCTTTGGGGAACTGCAACTGCAAAGCATCCAAATTAAATCCCTTCCAGGGCATGAAGCTTTTTGGAGCTTTTGAAAGGATCTCCAAGGGAAACCTTAATCAACGTTGCTAAGGTTCTTTGACCCAACGTAGAGACTGTGCTCACCTGGGGTGCTAAACCTTGGTTTAGTTTTGCCTCAGTGCCCTCTCTCAAACCTGATGTACAAGTGGTCCTCGGCTTATGGCCACAAGACCAAAATTCCTTTTGCTAAGCAAGACACGAGAATTTTGCTTCATTTTGTGACCTTTCTTGCCACAGTTGTTAAGTGAATCACTGAAGTCGTTAGTAGTAATCTAGCTTCCCCAGTGACTTTGCTTGTCAGAAGGTTGCAATTAGGGAATCACATGATCCCAGTACACCATTATAAATACATACCAGTTGCTAACCCCCTGAATTTGGATCACATGTACCAGGGGAACAGTTGTGTGAAAAATTAGTGAATGATCACTAAATAAATTGCTGTAAGTCAAGGACTACTTGCTGTGGTCCGCCAGTGGAGCTGGCAGCAGACTCAGACAGTGAGGAGGTTGGGGAGGAACATGGGCCAGTCCTGGAGTCTGGGGAAGGCTCTGATGAGGGCTCTGTGTCGGAGGCAGAGAGGGGGCCAGAGCCGTATGCCAGTTATTAGCTGCCTTCAGAGTCAGAAATCACTGGGCAGAAGAACAGCTGGAGCCTGTTCCCAGTGTGCATGCGCAGAGTTGGCAGACGAAGGGAACAGCTAAAGAACAGGAGTCGACTTGGGAGTAAGGCCACAGGTGGACGTTGAATGCCCCCTCCCAGAGGAAATAAAAGAGGAGCAAAAGGGGAGTGGAGTTTGCAGGAGACAATTAGTTCACTTAATTGGTTCGTGACTCTCTGAGACTCCTTGCCAAGTTTTGCAGATATCGGCCTGGCAGCTCTCCAAGCCACCAGATAAGGTCTGTGACTGTAAATCCTCCCTTGAAAGACTTTGCTGGCTGCGAATGAGCAGAATTCACAGTCAATTAATAAAAGGGTTTTTTGTGGGGACAAGGAGTTTGCTTCATGCTCTTGGGAAGTCTCGGTCAGAACACTGCTTGTATAACTTGAGTCAGGCAGAGCATTTTAACAAACCGTAATTAAAGCAAACCATGACTTACCAAGGCAATAACAGTCAGGGTTGCAACAGCTGATCAACAATCTTTTAATGAATGAAGTTGAGATACTACCCACAGATTATCCAACCAGGATATTTAAATATTTCAAGTTGGCACTTTTTGGACAATTGCATTAAATATGCCTGTCTCCATTGGGGATTATGAGAGTTCTAATTAAATTAGGGAAAGCTGATTTAGCTGCAAACAGAGATGCTTGAAATTCCAATGGAAGGGAATATCTGTAGCTCAGAGCTGACTGGAGTTCTTGGTGGTCTCCAAGCTTCTTTCTTTGCTTGCTTGCAAACTCCCCACCCGCTGGCACTGATGATGTTTCATAGTTGGGCCATGAAATGTCTACAAGCAAACCATCAAGCTCAAAGCACCAAGACTATCACTTGCTTGAAATTTTCGCTCTGCTAACTAAATGCACGAAATTTGCACTGAATAATAATCCGACTGTGAATTTGTGTTGCTATACTTTACAACTGCCACTAAATTTTCTGGTTATGCTTCCTGCAACTATTTACTAACATTTTTCAACTCAGATATAGAAATAGGTTATTGTGTTATTTTAATCCTTCTATACTATTCAGGATGCCCTCCTTAATTTTAACGTTTTCCTTAACTGATGTATGTTATATTATATTAGACAAAAAACGAAGTAGTGGAATTGTAAGAAAAGAACCATGTTGCAACATAATACTTTTGTCAAGAAATTAGCCAGAAACTAATTTTAAGGAGCTAATCTTCACCCTAGCATTTAATTTCAGCCCTCAGAAAAATCACGTGAAACACAGAAGAGACGTCTTGGTGCATATTCATGTTTATTTTTATGGCTGCGCCTAAAAAGCAGATATTTTCCATTGCATTTGCAATATTCTGTGTTGTTTTCTTAAGTTTCAAAGCCAGCTGTGCCCTAAGGGTGTGCTTGCATCTCCTTTGCCTTTGATCTATTTTGCACTAGATTTGCCATTAACTTCTTTCATTCTTCACGAATAATTTTATTGATTAACTAGCATCTTACAGATTCCTTCCTGCATGTTAAAAGTTAACACTGAGGTTCCTCCTTGAATTGAACTGGGAAATCAGGGAATGCGTCGGGTTGCTATTGCACAAATGACCACGCTTCCCACCTTCTTGTGGGAAAAGTAAGTGGTCCAGAACTGTTTCTGGATCAACATCAGCCATTGAATAGCCTTCACTTTAATCTCCAAGAGCCACCCAGGGTACTGTTAGAAGACCTTTTCTTCTGGGTTCAGTTCCAAGTGGTGAAAAAGACACTGGAAACATGGAGGCTGCTTGGAAAGATGGTTTAATGGTTGACAGGATCACATGGCTTGAGCTCCTGAACAGTATAGGGTCTTCTTCTCAAGCAGGGGTTGGACTAGAAGACCTCCAAGGTGCCTTGAAGAATAGGTTGAAACCCCCCCCCCCTTATTCTTTGTGGAAGCCTCCTCAATTATTGGAAGACTGCTATCATGTCACCTCTGGTCCTTCTTTTCATTAAACTAGACATAAATCTCTAACATCGTTGGATACATCTTTTGGAGACTGAAGGCATTTCGGTAAATGATAATCCAGGGATTAGCCAATGAACCAATGTGCTCTCTGTTGTTGTTGTTGTTGTTAGTTGCGAAGTTGTGTCCAACCCATCGTAACCCCTTGGACAGCATTCCTACAGGTCTTCCTGTCTTCTACCATCCTCTGGAGTCCATTGAAGCTCAGTGACTCCATCCAGCCACCTCCCTCTCTGTTGTCCCCTTCTTCTTTTACCCTCAATCGTTCCCAGCGTTAGGCTCTTCTCCAGGGAGTCCTTCCTTCTCATTCAGTGGCCAAAGTCTTTGAGTTTCCTCTTCAGGATCTGGCCTTCTAAAGAGCAGTCAGGGTTGATCTCCTCTAGGACTGACCGGTTGGATCGCCTTGCAGTCCAAGGGACTCGCAGGAGTCTTCTCCAGCACCAGAGTTCAAAGGTCTCCATTCTTTATTTTGTGAATAAAAAGGTGGCAAAAAACTTGCAGGTGCTTTACCTGCCCAACACACCCACACACCCACACACCCACGCGCGAGAGTGTTGCTTTTTATCTTCAATCAGGACGTGTTCATGTCCACCACTTGAAGAGATATCTCAGGTTGGTGGGTTGTTGTTTTTTTAAAGTACTTTGAAGAATGGCATTTTAAAGCAAGATGCCCGGGCTGTCTCCCGTCTCTGAAACTCATTAGGAAAAATCACAGTAAAAGGGGTTGGTGGAGAAGAAATTCAATGGCAAAGGATAAAGAGCTGCAGTTTCTAGGAGAAAGCTAATTAGCCTTCTGTCCTTCAAAGGAAAGTGAATGGAGGCAAGATGCCTCCTGCAAGACATTCAAAATCTTTTCCCTGATCTTTAAATGCCAGGAATTTAGCACATTTTAGCCTGTGCTGGGGAATTAGCATAAGAAAAAAAAAGCGGTGGGGCGGGGGGAGAGGAAATATCTGAGAATCTCTCTGTTTCCTTGAAAGGAAGAAACCTTCTTTTTATACTAATGACTTCAAAGAGTGTCAGGATCCACTTAAATATTGAACCTGCGGTGATAAATATCAATATTCCATAGATGGTAGTTAAGTTCACATCAGCTTTCTGGAGCCCCTTTTCTTCTCCTTAGAGAAATTGGCTCCCTTTTTATTCTTCTTTTCCTCCAGTGAGTTTCAGGGAAGGGTATATGGATTGCTTCCTATGCCTTTATCTGCAAAACAGCTTTGTGTAGTCAAGCATAATTGGACCGAAATGCTTTTCTATTGTTTTCCTTTGGACATATAACCCCCTTATTAAAATGAGTTCCAAGGGAGCCGATAATAAAAGGAAGGGGAGAAATAAAATAAAAGGAGGCCTCTATGTGAACTGATAAAATATCAAGGAAGAGGGAAATTTATATACCGTATTTTTGGGAATATAAGACGCAACGGAGAATGCGTCTTATAATTTGAAGAGGCAAATTAAAGACATTGCCTGCTCCAGGAGAAATCTCTCCAGAAATACGTCTGCTATTTAAAAGACAAACAACGTGTAATGACGGACACTGGGCAGCGGTATTATTTGAGAGCTATACTGGACAATAAAGTGTGAAAAGAAGTTATAAGAAACCTGGAAAGAAGAATAAAAAGAGATTGGGGCCACAAATGGCAAGAGAGATAAGTTCACCTCGCTACTGGAAAGACACTGGTTGATAATGAAAGTTGCCATCCTTTGATGATTAATAAGTAGAAACTTAGTATGTCATAGAGTGTTTTAGATTATCATTGAAGGACTATTAGTAAATAATTATCTACAACAAGAGTAACTAATAATAATGGTATAGTTTAATGATATATATCTATGTATCTATGTGAATATGTATGTATGTATGTATGTGTATGTATGCATCAGTATGAGGTTGGACATAAACAATAAGACTTTTAGTTAATCACGTAGAAATGTTGATGAATGTTGGCTAACAAAATAGGGGAGAATTTTAACAAACTTTACACTGTTTTAGATTGTTATTGAAGAACTACCAGTTAATAAACAATGAGTTATAATAAGAGCAATGGAATAATAATAGATTTTATATATATATATATGTGTGTGTGTGTGTGTGTGTGTGTAATTGTTTCTCAACAACCTGTTATTAGGCCCCAATTAAGGGAGGAGACATACTGTTTCCTTTCCTGCCTTTCGACTCATCACCAGAGATCATCTAGACAGCAAGCCAGGAATTACGTTGTGTGATTTTTTAGATATGTGTGTTAGTTTTTATGAGCTGATCAATAAATTAAATTAGAGAGAGACCAGGATAGATCTATTTCGAGCTTATTAGCTCTCATCAGCTGGCCATACCCCTTACTGGGATTCGAACCGGGGCTATGTTGCATGCTAAGCAAGTAGCCTAGCACTTTAGCCAAGCCGGTTCCCCTTATTGCATCAGCAGAGACAGGGTATATTAGTATAGGTAATTGTTTCTCAACAACCTGTTATTAGGCCCCAATTAAGGGAGGAGACATACTGTTTCCTTTCCTGCCTTTCGACTCATCACCAGAGAACATCTAGACAGCAAGCCAGGAATTACGTTGTGTGATTTTTTAGATATGTGTGTTAGTTTTTATTGATCAGCTCATAAAAACTAACACACACACACACACACACACACACACACACACACACATATATTTGTTTTCTGAGGTTTTCGCGGGTGTTTGTATGTAGGTCTTTGGTTGTTCGGGTTTTCTCCCACGTAGAATTGGAAGTATCTTCACGATGTTTCGATGAAGTCTCATTCATCATCTTCAGGCTGGTGCTTCCGGCTTGGTGCTTCCAGGAGCAAGGAAGCACCGAGCACCGAGCACTTGGAAGCACCAAGCCGGAAGCACCAGCCTGAAGATGATGAATGAGACTTCATCGAAACATCATGAAGATACATCCAATTCTACGTGGGAGAAAACCCGAACAACCAAAGACATATATATATATATATGTTAGTTTTAAGAGCTCATAAAACTAACACACATATCTAAAAAAATTTACACAACGTAACTCATGGTTCTCTGTCTAGATGGTCTCTGGTGATGAGCCGAAAGGCAGAGGGAAACAGTATGTCTCCTCCCTTAATGGGGCCCTAACAGGAAGTTGTGAAAAAACAATTATATATATATAAGATCATCTGTCTGGATGATCTCTAGGTTGAGTCGAAGGGCAGAGAAGGATGACAAGTTTGTCTCCTCCCTTAAAATGGGCCTAAAAAAACAGGAGCTGTAAAATATTCGCATATATGTATGTATGTATGTATGTATGTATGTATGTATGTATGTATGTATGTATGTATATATGTAGGTATGTATGTAGGTATGTAAGTATGGGAATGAGTGTATGTTTATTAGGTTGGATATAAATAGTAAAATATTTTCTTAGTTAACTATCAAAGAAAATTAATAGATATTGCTTAATTAAAAAAAGGGGGGGCTAGAAACAACGCAATTTCTATGCAGAATACATTTCCAGGGTGAAGTACCAGGAGAGATTTTTTTTGGAATAAACAATGGATGCCATTATCTATTTTATAGATAATATGTTTAAGTAAGACTTGTCTGAAGAAGAAGATAGGCTAAATATGGAATATTAGAGGAGAATTCTGGTGTAATGATATTAAGATATATAATGAATTTTTTGATTTGAAATCTATGAATTGAGATTAATGAGTAATGCTGGTTCCAGAAACGCACGAGTTATGTGTAACCAGTTGACATACTTTCCAAAGGATACAATGTAGAATGATGATTTTTCCTTTTTGTACTTTTGTTTTATTAAAAAAAAAAAAATTTATTTTTAAAAAAAGAGGCAAATTAAAAAAAAAGTTTTTGCACTCTGCAGACCTCCTAAAAACGGCCCGTTTTTGTCAAGAAGAAGAGGTATGCATAGCCTCTAGGAAGCTTGTAGAGTGTTTGGAGGGGGGGCAAAAATGTGTAAATAATGCCCCGTTTTTTCCTCATTTCTGCCCTCCCCAGCCCCCAGGAGCATTCTGAAAGCCTCCTAAAGGCAATGCACAGCCATTTTGGTGAAGGGGGCAGGGATTCGGGAGGGCAAAAATGCTGTATTCAGTGTATAAGATGCACTCAGATTTTCAGCTCCTTTTTTGAGGGAAAGAGGTGCGTATTATACTCTGAAAAATACGATATCTAAACAATCAGATATTGTTATATCTTCAATACCCCTTGGTGGGGTATTGTTCATAAGGCCATTCTAGGAGTAACTATTCTATATAGCTTCTCAGAGAAATGTCTGTGGAGATTCCAGAAACAATTGCACCCTAAGGAGAAAAGGGGTGGAATACCATCTGTACGCTGATGACACCCAGCTGTACATATCACCCCAAACCACCCCAATGATGCCGTCGAGGTGCTGTCCCAGTGTCTGGAGGCCGTACAGGTCTGGATGGGTAGTAACAAACTCAAACTCAACCCGTCCAAGACCGAGTGGCTGTGGTTTCCGGCACCCCAGTTCAGCCAGATAAGTCCAACACTGGCCATTGGGGGCGAACAACTGGCCCCCGTGGAAAGGGCGCGCAACTTGGGCATCCTCCTGGATTCCCGGCTGTCCATGGAGGACCATGTGGCGGCCGTGGCCAGGGAGGCGTTCTATCAGGTTTGCCTGATACGCCAGTTGCGCCCCTTACTGGACCGGGGGGCCCTTCGCACAGTCACTCAAGCGCTTGTGACATCTCGGCTGGATTACTGTAACGCTCTCTACATGGGGCTCCCCTTGAGGTGCACTCGAAAGCTACAGTTAGTGCAGAATGTGGCCGTTCGGGTGGTTATGGGTGCCTCAAGGCAAGCCCACGTAACACCTCTCCTGCGCGAGCTGCACTGGTTGCCTGTGGTCTTTCGAGTGCGCTTCAAGGTGTTGACCATCATCTTTAAATCGCTCCATGGCTCGGGGCCTAGCTATATACGAGACCGCCTCCTGCCCCATACATCCCTTCGTCCGGTCCGCTCCCACAGAGAGGGCCTTCTCCGGGTGCCGTCGGCTGGGCAATGCCGGCTGGCGACACCCAGGGGAAGGGCCTTCTCTGTGGCGGGCCCGGCCCTCTGGAACGACCTACCCCCCGACCTTCGCACTACCTCGGACCTCCGCCTCTTCCGCCAACGTCTCAAGACGCATTTATTCCAACAAGCCGGCCTAGGATAGCCCCCCGTTCTGACTTTTATATATAAATTATAATTTGGTTGGGTTTTTAAATATGGGTTTTAGCACGGGTAAATAATTTAATATATTTTAATGTTGTATATTGTATTTATTGTGGTTTTTAAATAATGCCTGTGCGTCGCCCTGGGTCCTAACAAGGAGAAGGGCGGGGTATAAATTCGAATAAATAAATAAATAAATAAAAAGGTAAACCGCCAAGTGGCCTCAAGAGCTCTCATAGAGAGTGCTAATGGACCAGATGATTGCAAAGAAACACCATTTTTCCACCCTCCCACTCCCCAATCTCGTCAGAACCTATCCTTCCACCCCCACCTCCCCATCACAACTGATAAAGTTTCTTGGATGAAAAATAAAATGTTTTGTTCTTCTTTCTGAAGGAAAAAAAAAACCCAGTCCAGTTGCTTTCTTGGGGAAATATTCAATTTATCCTAAACATGAGGGATGGAATAAAATGCAGCCAGGACATAAAATATCATTGTTTGAGCCAGGACAAACTAAAAAAAACAACCCACTATTTTATGTGGATTACAAGAAAAAATGGGCCAATGTGGCTTTTCCTGAGGCTGTGAACAGGAAGAGATATCATTGCCTTCAAGGTAGAAACAAGACATGATATATTAAAAATCCCAACTAAGCTTTATAAAGCCACCTTTGAGTGTCAGCTACTGTTTATTAGCGCAAATTATAGAGAAAATTATTTCTTTCCCTAACTACAGGTGGTAGATTTACATTATTTTTAATTGTTTTTGAGCAGCCCAGAGTCATATATTAAAACGGGTATCTCTATAACTAGGAATAATAATTAATTTCCTTTGGTCTGTATCAATTTTATTTTTAAAAAATGCAGTGGAGATGTGCAATTGCCTCAAGCAATGTTTCATTTTATTTATTAATTCCAGGAGCTTTACTCCACTTAAATCTCATGATTAGAGTGCAGTAGGTGTTTGCACCAGAAATTTCAGACTAATTGTCTTTAATTTTTTTGGTTCAGTGAAAACTGCAGGAAATCAGTTTATGCTCTCATGCGTGCTATTTAAATGTTTGATTTAGGATGCAATTTCAAGTCCCCTCCCCTTTTAAAATGTTAATATCTAATCAAGCTGTATTTCCCTCAATGCAAGCTGTCTGACAAAAGAGAACCAAGTTGGAAAAATATTTTTACATTTTATGGTTTTTATTTCCAGTGGATTTAAGGTTCTCAGGTACCACATTTACCTCCCTTTGGTTTTAATCTATAAAGTTTATTTGGAAGACCTTTAGATCAGGGGTCCCCAACCCCCGGTCCGCGGACCGGTGTCGGTCCGCGGCTTGATAGGAACCGGGCTGCAGTGAGCGCTGCAACTCTTAGAAAGGGCCAGAGAGAAGGAGGCGGGAGGAAGGGGCAGCCCCCTGGGCAGAGCGCGCACCAGGGGCGGGACAGCACAGGCGCGGCTGCTCGCGCCGTTGGGGGCCCGAGAGGGGCGAGTGAGCTGACTCACACCCCCCCCCGGCATGCGCCGCCTGTTCCTCCTCCCCCCTGTTCCCCCTCTACGCTGGCCGAGCCATGGCCACTGGTCCGTGGAATTTTTTTAACATGAAACCGGTCCCTGGTGCCAAAAAGGTTGGGGACCCCTGCTTTAGATAACCCTAATTGTTAACTGTGCTAAAGTGAAACTAACCTTTATATGACCCTAACTGTTAACTCCATCTGTTTTGGAGGGAAACTTAGAACATTCATATTTGGGTGGGCTTTTTCAAGTATTATGATTGGTTAAGGCCCTGTGGGCCCAGAGTATAAATGACAGGGATTTGCCTGCTGTTCCTCAGTTCCAGTTTTAAGTCAATAAATGCTGTTGTATCTATTGTGGTCAGTTTCTTGCCTACTGCAGCCCACTATACATTGACATTGAGTCTTTATTGATTAGTCTTTGGGCCACATCAAAGTGCAAAGTTCCAGAAACAAATTATTACTAAAATTTGATAAAAGCAATATAAAATGGAATTTGATAAAATACAATTTAAAATGGAATTGGAACAAAATACGATTTAAAATGGAATTGGAATAAAATACAGTCTGAAATGAAATCAGAATACAATACAATACCATGATTTAAAATATAGATAAAATATGATAAAATTATATTTCGGTGTCCCCTCTGCAGTCACCCACTGTACAATCCCTCCCTCCCTCCTTCCTTCCTTCTTTCCTTCCTTCCTCCTTTATTTCTTTTAGTAAATAACTTAAAGTTGCAAACATACACAATGCAACTTTCCCCACAACAACAACCCTGTGAGGTGGGGTTGGGCTGAGAGAGAGTGACTGGCCCAAAGTCACCCAGCTGGCTTTCAGGCTAAGGTGGGACTAGAACTCCCAGTTGCCTGGTGATTGGCCCGAAGACATCAAGCTATCTTTCATGCATAAGGTGAAACTAAATCTCACTATTCCCTGGTGGTTGGCCCAAGAATCCAGTCATTTCTCATGACTAAGGCAGGTCTAGAACTCACAATCTCTTGCTGATTGGGCCAAAGTCACCCAGCTGTCTTTCAGGTCTAAGGCAGGACTAGAACTCACAGATTCCTGGCTTCTAGCCTGGTGCCTTAGCTAGGCCAAAGTGCCTCTCAAATTAGTTCAGGTAGTCTTGGAGTTAAGACCACAACTGAGCCCAGAATTTATGTTGCTACCTGAGAAATACGTTAAGTGAACCTCGCCACATTTTACGACCTTTCTCGCCACATTTGTTCAGGGAATCACTGCAGTGGTTCAATTAGTAACACGGTTGTTAAGTGAATCTAGATTCCCTATTGACTTTGCTTGTCGGAAGGTCGCAAAAGGGGATCACGTGATCCTCCACACTGCAAACGTCATAAATATGAATCGGTTGCCAAGCATCCGAAAGTACATCCTGTGACCATGGGGCTGCTGCATCGGTTGTAAGTGTGAAAAATGGTCCCACGTCACTTTTTTTCCAGTGCCGTTGTAACTCTGTATGGTCACTAAATGAACTGTTGTAAGTCGAGGGTTACCTGTATCTCCCACCACTGCTGCCTTTACTGGCACTTTACTGAGCCCCTTGTTGATTTGATTTATAGCTTTTCTACACAGAAGCCACTCACTGAGTTTCCACTGCACAATGAATGGAAGCGAGAGACGCCAAGGGACAGAGCAAATTACATAATGCAGACAATGTGAATCATAGCCAAGAATGGCTTTCCTTTTTTACTGGAAGTTCAAATTATGTGCTGCATTACACATTTTGTTCTCTCTGCAGGCTGGGGATCTGAACAACTTAAGCTTGGAATCCATGCAATTTGATGAACAAAACAACTCGATATTTCGTACTTCAATTTACCAGATTTTTGGATAGCCTGGCATGAGGTGTGTTCTAAAGATATGGATCTTTCTTTGGTACCATTCGTGGAATGGGTCTGAACAAATCATTGTATTCTAGAAACAGTGCAGAGAAAAGCAACAAAGATGATTAAGGGACTGGAGGCTAGAACATATGAGGAACAGTTGCAGGAACTGGGTATGTCTAGTTTAATGAAAAGAAGGACTAAGGGAGACATGATAGCAGTGTTCCAATATCTCAGAGGGTGCCACAAAGAAGAGGGAGTCAAACTATTCTCCAAAGCACCTGAAGGCAGAATAAGAAGCAATGGGTGGAAACTAATCAAGGAGAAAAGCAGCTTAGAACTGAGGATAAATTTCCTGACAGTAAGAACAATTAATCAGTGGAACAACTTGCCTCCAGAAGTTGTGAATTCCCAAAACACTGCAAGTCTTTAAGAAGATGTTGGATAGCCATTTGTCTGAAGTGGTGTAGGGTTTCCTGCCTAAGCAGGGAGTTGGACTAGAAGACCTTCAAGGTCCCTTCCAACTCTGTTATTCTATTTTAAAGGCTTTTTGGATGTCAGACTGATAATGTAGAACACAATCATAACTTGGGAAGAAATCTTTGGTTACATTTAGGATTGGCCAGGAGTATTTATAATCTGAGATCATAACACATTTTTAAGAACTGCAGTTCAAATTTTTGGAGACAGTCCAAATTAACCAACTTCTGGTTTTCAGCAAAATTGTGTCCATAGTATTAATTCCCTTAACAACTGTGGCATTCTTTCATTAACTACAGAGTTTCACTTAACAACTGCAAGATAACACAATCATATCAGCCATATGAGCAACTAGTTTTATGATTGTCACGAGTTACAACCATGATGGGCAGACTCTATAACAGTCGTAATTTGAGGATTACCTGAATAGTGTTTTAATTTTTTTCATTCTATAGCCGTTTTTAAATAATTAATCTATTTATATTCACACTGCAGTGCCTCAGTGAAACTGCTTACAGATGACAGAAATGACAATTTGACTGTAATAGGAACATTTTCAAGAAAAATCATCTATTACGATAAAGAGAAGGTTTTAAGATTTTAAATTGCCAAAGGCAATTTTCTTCCTACTGCTTACCCATGCAAAAATAGGAACTGACAGATTAAATTATATAGGAAGTATGTCCTGGTGCATTTTATTGATTATTATGTAACACTTTTCTAAATGATCTGCTGAAACTGCCAAAATATTTGCATAAAATTAATTTTATTTATTGAATTTGTTAAGACCGTACAATTCCAAGGAGACACATTGTATGTAGAATTTTAAAAAAACACATTAAAAATGTAATTCAGACACAACCATCATTTCCAACACCCAGTTTAACTGATTTTTTTAACTCCATAGATGATGGGTCAACTTATATATGGACAACAGATTTCCATATTGGCGAAATCTTTTATGTAACCCTCGCTGTTCCCAGCCATGCGTTGCTGTGGCCCAGTCTGGTTAAATGGCCACCAAATCTGTGTGTAGATCTACACCTGCACACACAAACACGTACACACAACCATTGTATAACCCACAACCTACCTACCTACTGTATTTCTCCCTCTCTATCCACCTACCTACCTACCTACCTACCTACCTACCTACCTACCTACTTACCTACCTACTGCATTTCTCCCTCTCTCTATCCCTCTACCTACCTACCTACTGTATTTCTCCCTCTATCCACCTACCTACCTACCTACCTACCTACCTACCTACCTACCTACCTACCTACCTACCTACCAGTGGTGGGTTTCAGCCAGTTCGCACCTATTCGGGAGAACCGGTTGTTAACTTTCTAAGTAGTTCGGAGAACCGTTTGATGGAAGAAATCTCATTTTGTTCCCCCCCCCCCCACCCCACTTTGCGGGGCTAATTCTGTAAGGGAGGCAGGGAAGAACATTCTGGTGTTGTTTCTAGCCTCATCTTTATTGTCCTGATTACAGAAACTGCCTCTCTGGTTAACCCTTATTACATTGTGACAGCTAAGGCGAAGCACCCATTGATGTGAGTGACATTAAATTGGCCACATCCACTCAGTCACATGACCACCGAGCCATGCCTACCTAGCTGGTCATTAGAGCAGAGAACCGGTTCTTAAATTATTTGAATCCCACCACTGCTACCTACCTACCTACCTACTGCATTTCTCCCTCCCTCTCTCTATCCCTATAGTTGCCTACCTACTTACCTACTGTATTTCTCCTTGAGTCTTATGGACAGAGTATTTTATGTCATAAAGGATGACATAATACCTGTGGCCCACTGCTCTCTCTGTATCCATCTACCTACCTTTTAAAGAATTTTTTACATTTCCATTGCCTGTACCTGGCACAGGTGTGACATCTACACAATCTATAAATATCATTGGTGCCGTATTTGAAAGGAATGTTGTGTGAAAATTTGGAAGCGATTGGTGCAGTACTTTTGGAGATTAGCGGTTTTGAACAAACTCTTGTTACATTTTTATTTATATAGATAGTATTTTTTTAAAAATACTGTAGTAAAGAGAAACTTTCTGACAGTGAGAACAATTGATGGAATATCTTTCCTCCTGGAGATGTGGAAGAAAAAGATTGGACAGCCATTTGTCTGAAATGGTATAGGACCGTGATGGCAAACCTATGTCATGTGTGTCAAAGTGGCATGCAGAGCCATCTCTCTGGGCACGTCATCCATCATCCATTGCTCTTCTAGGTTCCAGTGCGCGCACGCGTGCCGGTCAGCTGGTCTTTGTGTACGTGAGAGCACTGGAAACTGGAAGATCAGGTGGCTGGCAAGCATGCGCATGTTGGAAACTGGAAGCTCAGCTTCCCAAAACGCGCATGTGCGCTGGGAAGCTGCTCTTCCGGTTTCTGGTGCTCCCTTGCACCCGCTCCAGGAAGCTGCTCTTCCGGTTCCCGGTGCTCCCTTGCACCCGCTCCAGGAAGCTGCTCTTCCGGTTTCTGGTGCTCCTTTGCACCCGCTCCAGGAAGCTGCTCTTCCGGTTTCCGGTGCTCCCTTGCACCCGCTCCAGGAAGCTGCTCTTCCGGTTTCCGGTGCTCCCTTGCACCCGCTCCAGGAAGCTGCTCTTCCGGTTTTCGGTGCTCCCTTGCACCCGCTCCAGGAAGCTGCTCTTCCGGTTTCCGGTGCTCCTTTGCATCCGCTCCAGGAAGCTGCTCTTCCGGTTTCCGGTGCTCCTTTGCACCCGCTCCAGGAAGCTGCTCTTCCGGTTTCCGGTAATAATAATAATAATAATAAATAATAAAGTTGCATTTATTGACCGCACCCTCTCCCCACAGGGACTCGGGGCGGTGCACAGGGAAATTAAAAAACGAAAAATATACAAAATACATACAAATTAAAACGAATTAAACTCAATCAATCCTGTGCTAAAATCCCCTTAACTAAAAACATCCAATAAATATAGTATACATTTAAAAACCCATAGACAGAGAGACTATCCTAGGCCGGCCAGGCGGAAAAGATGAGTCTTCAATTTCAGGCGGAAGGAGCGGAGGTCCGTGGTCGTTCTAATATCGGGGGGAAGGTCGTTCCAGAGGGCCGGGCCCGCCACAGAGAGAACCCTTCCCCTGGGCGTCGCCCGCTGACAGAGTCTAGTGGACGGCACCCAGAGCAGTCCCTCTCTGTGGGAGCGAATCGGCCGTGAGGATGTATGAGGCAGGATCCGATCCCGCAGGTAGCTAGGTCCCGAGCCATGGAGCGCTTTAAAGATGATGATTAATACCTTGAAGCGCACCCGGAAGACGACAGGTAGCCAGTGCAGCTCGCGCAAGAGCGGTGTAACGTGGGTAAACCTGGTGGTTCCCATAATTGCTCGCGCGGCTGCATTCTGAACTAACTGAAGCCTCCGGGTGCACCTCAAGGGAAGCCCCATGTAGAGAGAGTTACAATAGTCCAGTCGAGATGTCACGAGGGCATGAGTGACTGTGCGAAGGGCTCCTTTGCACCCGCTCCAGGAAGCTGCTCTTCCGGTTCCCGGTGCTCCCTTGCACCCGCTCCAGGAAGCTGCTCTTCCGGTTTCCGGTGCTCCCTTGCACCCGCTCCAGGAAGCTGCTCTTCCGGTTTCCGGTGCTCCTTTGCACCCGCTCCAGGAAGCTGCTCTTCCGGTTTCCGGTGCTCCTTTGCACCCGCTCCAGGAAGCTGCTCTTCCGGTTTCCGGTGCTCCTTTGCACCCGCTCCAGGAAGCTGCTCTTCCGGTTCCCGGTGCTCCCTTGCACCCGCTCCAGGAAGCTGCTCTTCCGGTTTCTGGTGCTCCCTTGCACCCGCTCCAGGAAGCTGCTCTTCCGGTTTCCGGTGCTCCCTTGCACCCGCTCCAGGAAGCTGCTCTTCCGGTTTCCGGTGCTCCCTTGCACCCGCTCCAGGAAGCTGCTCTTCCGGTTTCCGGTGCTCCCTTGCACCCGCTCCAGGAAGCTGCTCTTCCGGTTTTCGGTGCTCCCTTGCACCCGCTCCAGGAAGCTGCTCTTCCGGTTTCCGGTGCTCCTTTGCACCCGCTCCAGGAAGCTGCTCTTCCGGTTTCCGGTGCTCCTTTGCACCCACTCCAGGAAGCTGCTCTTCCGGTTCCCGGTGCTCCCTTGCACCCGCTCCAGGAAGCTGCTCTTCCGGTTCCCGGTGCTCCTTTGCACCCGCTCCAGGAAGCTGCTCTTCCGGTTTCCGGTGCTCCCTTGCACCCGCTCCAGGAAGCTGCTCTTCCGGTTTCCGGTGCTCCCTTGCACCCGCTCCCGAAAGCTGCTCTTCCGGTTTCCCGCGCACATGAGCGTGCTCCCATTTCAGCACTTGGTGCTGAAAAGGTTCGCCAACACTGGTATCGGGTCTCCTGCTTGAACAGGGGGTTGGGCTAGAAGACCTCCAAGGTCCCTTCCAGTTCAGTGATTCTATGTTCTCTCACTGGCACCAAATGGGAGGATGAAGCATTGATTAATTCTACCAACTCACGCCATTTTCCTACTCTTGAAGATGGGATTTGTGGATGCCCAGCTTTCCAGATACTGGAAAATAACCATCAGTCCCCTGAAAAATCCAGATCCAGCACTTACTCAAAGGTCCGCGTTTAGTTACCCTTCTCAAGGTTTTGCAAAGGGCAACTGTGAAGCACCTGCTGTCGTTGATTGGATCGATTTGGGGGGTTACGTTTCTCAGGAGAAGTCTATTCCCCAGACTCTTTTTTTTTTAAACCTCTCCACTCTGCCTGCGGTAATCTATTTTTACTGGGCAGGAACACCCGGTCACAAATAGCTCATGAGATTAGATCTCTGTTTCTGTCTGCAAGTGAACAGCTCATGTCTGACTTCTATTGATTGATAAGGAGGCTTTTAACTTAATTTAAGATTACCTCCACCACCAGGCCTTTCGTTCTGCAGCTGGAGGCAGGCCAAGCCGTTGACTGAACTCCAACTTAGATAAGGGTTTTTGTTCCATGATCGTTCCAACGTTGATCGTGAAAATTCCACACAATTTTATTTTTATTTTTTATAAAAGGAGAGATCTTAGGAGAGATAAAAGGACTTGGTGTGGCTGTCTTGTGGTGTGGTATTGTGTGACTTTGTGACTTCATGAAGTAAACCTTGCCAGAGACAATCGGCGTGTGAAGGAGCTTCAGCCAAGTTTGCATTTTACTCCTGATATAATAATAATAATAATAATAATTTTAATACTTATAAACTGCTCCCTCTCCCCATGGGGACTCGGGGCGGTGCACAGGTAGAATAAAAACAATAAAAAATATACAAACAGTTCTAAAACCAAATTAAACTTAACCTGTGCTAAAATTCCCATAAAACTAACTATGCTAAAAGCTACCCAATAAAAACCCCAAGACAGGGAGACTATCCCAGGCCGGCCAGACAGAAAAAGTGAGTTTTTAATTTAAGACGGAAGGAGCGGAGGTCCGTGGTCGTTCTAATATCGGGGGGAAGGTCGTTCCAGAGGGCCGGGCCCGCCACAGAGAGAGCCCTTCCCCTGGGCGTCGCCCGCTGACAAAGTCTAGTGGACGGCACCCGGAGAAGTCCCTCTCTGTGGGAGCGAATCGGCCGTGAGGATGTATGAGGCAGTTTCTGCTGCCTCATATGCTGGTTTCTATGTGTGGAGGAAGGTGGCTCTGTGGCTAAGACGCTGAGCTTGTCAATCAGAAAGGTTGGCAGTTCGGCGGTTCAAATCCCTAACGCCGCATAATGGAGTGAGCTCCCCTTAATTGTCCCAGTTTCTGCCAACCTAGCTGTTCGAAAGCACGTAAAAGTGCAAGTAGAAAAATAGGAACCACCTTTGGTGGGGAAGGTAACAGCATTCCATGCACCTTCAGCATTTAGTCATGTTGGCCACATGACCACGGAGACCTCTTAGGTAGTGCTGGCTCTTCGGCTTTGAACAGACATGAGCACCACCCCCTAGAGTCGGGAACGACTAGGACATATGTGCAAGGGGAATCTTTACCTTTACCGTACATGTGGAAGAACCTTCTTTTAATGTAAATAAGCTTACTGTATCCAGGGAAGGCCGTAACTAAGGCACTTTTTCACAGCAAATTAGTAAAATCTAATTGTGGCCGTCTTACCCAGATGAGGGGGTTGCCTGTTTATTAGAGATCTGTGGCTGCATTGCCCATTCAATCAATCCGTTATAGTTTCAAGCTGGTTCAAGTCCTAAATCCATCTTCAGCATTATGTTTTTTGGTACATTTCTCCACTCTTCCTCCTCTCTGCAGCATGCTTACTTATTCTCACAACTTTTCCCTCTGGCAAATGTTCGGAAATAGGTTTCTATGGCAACCGTACCACACTGTTATTAAAGAACACCCCATCACAGATATACTAAGTTTGCAATATTCTCTTCCCAGCCTAATAAGGTTGCGTTCAGTATAGCTAGCTTTGCTTTCAATATGGAGCAAAATAGATAATATATATATATATATATATATGACTGATTGAATGGTTTGGAAGAAAAATCACAGTTTGCCAGTCTGGATATACAGCATATCACAGGAGGGAGTACACCCCCCCTCACATTTTGTAAATATTTAAGTATATTTTTTCATGTGACAACACTGAAGGAATGATACTTGGCTCCAGTGTAAAGTAATGAGTAAACAGCTTGTATTTATTTATTTATTTTATTTTATTAAATTTATACCCCGCCCTTCTCCTTGTTAGGACCCAGGGCGGCGCACAGGCATTATTAAAACCACAAAATACAATATCAATTAAAATATATTAAATTAATTAGACCCGTGCTAAAACCCATGTTAAAACCGTACCAAATTAATTTATTTTTAAAAAGTCAGAAGTGGGGGCTATCCTAGGCCGGCTTGTTGGAATAGATACGTCTTAAGACGTTGGCGGAAGAGGCGGAGGTCCGAGATAGTGCGAAGGTCGGGGAGAACAGTGTAAATGTGCTGTCCCCTCAAAATAATGCAACACACAGCCATTAATGTCTAAACGGCTGGCAACAAATGCAAGTACACCCATAAGTGATGCTGTAGTTGTAAGGAGCTATGGAGGAAGTTTCCAGATCAAGCAAAATGCATCTTTGATATTATGGAGTGCTTAGCTTAAAAGGTAGGGAGTAGAAGACTTTTTACCCATCAATTGGTCATCTGGTTTCTTGAAATAAGAACATAATAGTATAAATAAGTGATTCTCAACCTGTGGTTCATGGACCGTTGGCGCCCACAATGTTGTCCCAGGGGCTCCCACGAAGGCTGATTTAAATTTTGAGTTATGTTTTGGTGATCCATGGCCATGCTGCATGGCCACAAAAGGTATTTAAAGGGGGGTTTGTGGTGAAGAAAAAATTGAGAACCACTGATATAAATGTAAAATAAACCTCACCCCTAAGGTGCTTCTTTGACTGTCACCACAAGAAGATTGTTACCACAAGGTAGTCCTTGACTTAAAACCAGGGGTGGGTCACTACCAGTTCGGCCTGGTTCAGCCAAACTGGTAGTGCAATGTTGGCCTGGGTCGCAGAACCGGCAGCGACTCAGGCTTGAAACGCCCCCAAACTGGTTCCCTTGCTGCTGCTGATGCCGCCGCCATGTTGTTTTCTAGTGACTGCGCGTGCACAGTTCTCTGTAAACTGTTCTGCGCATGCGCGAGGAACAATTTACATTGAACTGTGCAAGCGTGAGCAAAGTGCATGAGAAGCAAACTGGTAGTAAAACCGCCAGCAACCCACCACTGCTTACAACTGTTTGTATAGTGACCATTCAAAGTTACAAGAGTTATTGTGTTTCCCATACTTACGAATGTTGCACGTCCCTGTGGTCACTTGATCAAAATTTGGATTCTTGGCAACTGATTCATATTTATGACGGTTGCAGTGTCCTGGGGTCATGTGATCCCCTTTTGCGACCTTCTGACAAGCAATGGAGAAGCCAGATTCACTTAACAACAGTGTTACTCACTTAAAAACTGCATTGATTTACTCAACAACTGTGGCAAGAAAGTTCGTAAAATAGGGTAAAACTCACTTAACAAATACAATACAATACAATACAATACAATAGCAGAGTTGGAAGGGACCTTGTAGGTCTTCTAGTCCAACCCCCTGCATGGGCAGGAACCTTATACCATTTCAGACAAATGGCTATCTAACATCTTCTTAAAGACTTCCAGGGTTGGGGCATTCACAACTTCTGGAGGCAAGCTGTTCCAATGTCTCACTTAGCAACATAAAGTTGGGGCTGAATTAGGGTCTTAAGTCGAGGACTACCTGTAAAGAACTTGGGAGAAACCTGGGAAATTTTGATGACATATCTCATATCTCGAATGCGGTGAGAATCCAATATGTGTAAAAATGGAAAAATGTTCCAATTCCCCCAATGGAAGAACGGATGGAAAATGTGATGGAGTTGGCAGAGATGTGAAAACTGACAGTCTTAGCCCAAGAGAATTTAACCAGTTTTGTTTCCAACTGGAAATCCCTTTTGGATGTTAATGTCAAAAAAAAAGAAACGTCAATTGTTGGTTTTAGGTTTTGATGATTATATAGTTAGTCCTCAACCTACGACCACAATTGAGCCCAACATTTCTGTTGTAGTATGAGACATGTGTTAAGTGAGTTTTGTCCTGTTTCACGATGTTTCCTGCCTCAGTTGTTAAGTGAATCTGGCTTCCCCACTGACTTTGCTTTTCAGAAGTTTACAAAAGGGGGTCACAGGACGGTCATAAGTATGAACCAGTCGACAAGCCGCTGAAGTTTGATCACAGGAGCGTGGGGTTGCTGCGAAGGTCTTAAGTGCGAAAAATGGTTGTGTCACTTTTTTCAGGGCTGTTTTAACTTTGAACGGTCACTAAACGAATGGTTGAAAGTCGAGTATTAACTTTGTTGTTACAAATAGTCCTCGAGTTATCCGCACAACTGGGCAGAACCGGCAGTGACCCAGGCTGGCCACGCCCCCAAACCGGTTCCCTTGTTGCTTGCTGCCGTTGCTGGCATGTTTTTTTTTTTAAAGATAATTTTTTATTGATTTTACATAAACACAATTAATACAGACTTAACAAGAAAAAACATCAAAAAGCCATCTTGCATTACAAATTACAAATTTTAAAGAGTATATCAGTTATTCACAGGTTTCTGTATGTTTCATCAGTAATTATCACTTTTTTTAGCCCATTTTTCATATCAAATTATTACAATTCTTATATCTCAACCGTAATCTTTCAAATTATTTTAGCATCCTTTTATGTGTAGTGTATGACTATCTAACGGCATTCTATTTATAAAACAAACAACAAGAAAATAAAATAAATTTAAAACGGAAAAGTTATCACCCTAAATTGTGTCTTTTAAAAGACGTATTGACCGGGTATTCATAAATTCTGTGCATCTCTAAAATGATTACTATTCATGAGCTATCTCATTTTATAAGTTTTAAATCTAAAAATTTGTCATGTAGCTTAATATCAATATCCCAAAATTCTCATCTAGTGTTTCAATTTCAGTCTATTTCTTCTTTAAGAGTGTCTTTAGGATCTGACCACCTACTAGCATCCTTTTTTCATGTTGCCGCCATGTTGTTTATTAGTGCGTATGTATGCACAGTTCACTGTAAATTGTTCTGCGCGAACGCAATGAACCAGTAGCAACCCACCTCTGGTATAAATGCCCCCCCACTTTCAACTCCATGTGCTCAGCTGCACCAGGACCATGGATTTCTGCTTTACCATTAAACCATTTTTCCGATCAGCCTCCATGTTTCCAGTGTCTTTCTCCCAGCTTGGAACTGAACCAGCTGGATATTTCTTCCAACATTCCCATTTGTATTTTACATTACAATAAACTCGTAATAAAACCTGAAAAGAAACAAAAACCCATTGTGGGTTCTTTTTGCGTGTGTATCCATTCTGCATCTTCTCTAACCATTTCCTCAGTTGCATCTGGCTGAGCTTAAACTAGACAAATATATTATGGCTTACGATAGTGTGTGAATTAAGTGGCTGTGATTTATTTGAAAGCACTTATGATTCTTTTTTTTATAGCTTGGTTCAATATGTGGACTCGCTCAAGAGTGTTAATGGAAAAGAAGTTAGTGTTTCATCCTAACCGTGTCAGTAATTTCATTCTGTTTTTGGAATGAAATTCAGTGGATGGAGATACTCACGAAACCACAATTTTTAGAATTGTTTGTGAGAAGATTCCCTGTTTAGGCTGTTACATATAAAAACCTGCATAATAGCCTGAAATTGCTACAGGATATGGATAGAGGATGTGGAATAATCATTATAAATTATAGATAGGAGATTCTGAATGGGCGTTAGAAAAAGCTTATTAATAATTACGGCGGTAAACTATTTTTGTGCAGAGTGCAGAGAAGAGTGCAGAGAAGAGCAACCAAGTGCAGAGAAGAGCAACCAAGATGATTAGGGGACTGGAGACTAAAACATATGAAGAACGGTTGCAGGAACTGGGTATGTCTAGTTTGATGAAGAGAAGGACTAGGGGAGACATGATAGCAGTGTTCCGATATCTCAGAGGGTGCCACAAAGAAGAGGGAGTCAAACTATTCTCCAAGGCACCTGAGGGCAGAACAAGAAGCAATGGGTGGAAGCTAATCAAGGAGAGAAGCAACTTAGAACTAAGGAGAAATTTCCTGACAGTTAGAGCAATTAACCTCTGGAACAGCTTGCCTCCAGAAGTTGTGAATGCCCCAACCCTGGAAGTCTTTAAGAAGATGTTAGATAGCCATTTGTCTGAAATGGTATAAAGTTCCTGCCCACGCAGGGGGTTGGACTAGAAGACCTACAAGGTCTCTTCCAACTCTGCTATTGTATTGTATTGTATTTCTTCCTTTTCATTTGTATTTAACGCTTTAATTTGGAATTCCTGCACTAAATAGGAAAATAAAACTTATTCTTAACATTCTAGGATTCTGTAAAGAAGAATTTGGTGGCAAGGTTCATGAATTGCATTATAGGCAGTTCTCAATTTATGACCACAGCTGAGCCCAAAATTTGTGTTGCTAAGTGAGACATTTGTTAAGTGAGTTTTGCCCAATTTTACAAGCTTTCTTGCCACAGTTAAGTAAATCACTGCAGATTTTAAGTGAGTAACACAAAGCGCAAAGCGTGCACGAAGCGAACTGGCATTAACACTGGCAACAACCCACCCCTGGGTGGATTTAGAGTGGTGGTCGTACCTGCAGATGCAATCATGTTATATAAAAAATGTGAAAACATGGGTTTTTTATAGAGAAGTAACGACATTGGACAAGATATTAGTGGGGACTGATGACAAATTGATAAGGATACTATACAATTATTTATTAAATAACAAAATGGAAGAAGAACAAGTTAAAGAGACAATGATAGTATGGGCTAAAATTTTTGGATATAATATAGATTTGGATAAATGGCAAAAGCTTTGGAAGAAAAATCAGAACTGACAATGGCTACATCATATAAGGAAAATCTCTATTAAATGTTCTATAGGTGACATCTACCCCAGGCAAGATGGGCCAAAATGTTTAGCAATATGTCCCCAAACTGTTGGAAATGTAAATAAATACCTATCACATATTACCACGTGGGGTGGACCTGTATAAAGGCAATGAAATTTTGGATACACATTTATTTGTAGTTGGAAAAAGTGATTAAACAACATATAGAGTTTAAGCCAGAATTGTTTTTATTAGGCACTAGCCGTTCCCGACCATGAGTTGCTGTGGCCCAGTCTGGTTAAATGGCCAACCAATCTGAATGTAGATCTACACCTGCACACACAAACACATACACACAACTACCGTATAACCCCCAACCTACCTACGTACTGTATTTCTCCCTCTCTCTACCTACCTACCTACCTTCTGTATTTCTCCCTCTCTCCACCTACCTACCTACCTACCTACCTACCTACCTACCTACCTACCTACCTACTGTATTTCTCCCTCTCTCTATCCCTCTACCTACCTACCTACCTACCTACCTACTGTATTTCTCCCTCTCTCTATCCACCTACCTACCTACCTACCGCATTTCTCCCTCCCTCTCTCTATCCCCATAGCTGCCTACCTACCTACTGTATTTCTCCTTGAATCTTATGGACAGAGTATTTTATGTCATAAAGGATGACATAATACCTGTGGCCCACTGCTCTCTCTGTATCCATCTACCTACCATTTTTACAATTTTTTACATTTCCGTTGCATGTACCTGGCACAGGTGTGACATCTACACAATCTATATATATATATTATAGGTGCTGTATTTGAAAGGAACGTTGTGTGAAAAATTGGAAGCGATCGGTGCACTTCCATCAAAGATTAATGGTTTTGAACAAACTCTTGTTACATTTTTATTTATATAGATTATTATATCAGATGGCTATGGTAAAGGGGCAATATACATAATATTACACATCTTGAGAGCAGCAAGCATTGTAAACACCCCCTCAGAGGAGGAGACGATGAGGAAGTTATACTAGTCTGTGTGTAAATGGACAGACGAACGCTAAAAATAAAAGATAAAGGAGATACAGAATACTATCCCAAGTGGAATAGATTCTATCAATGGTTAGAAACACGAGGTAGAAGTTGGAATGAATCAGGTTAGGTGGACATGGAAAGAGATTCTATGTAGGTATTAGAATGTAGGTATTAGAATGATAGATAAGTTGACATTTTAGAATATGATGGTGAAAAATAAATGTGCAACACTAGCACTGTTTAAAATAGGATACATTATATGTTATTGGTTTTTACCTTTGCTTCATGGCAAGTGGAATCTCAGGACAAATATCCTGTATTCAATATGTTTATATGTAAACAATAAAAATATTTTTTAAAAAAAGCTATGTCATAAAGAAGCAACCAATAGATTAAACTAATGACCCATCTAGTTCAGAGGCCTCCAACTTTGGCCACTTAAGACCTGTGGACTTCAACTCCCAGAATTCCACAATCAGCATAGCTAGTTGTGGGGAATTCTGGGAGTTGAATTCCACAGGTCTTAAAGTGGTCAAGCTTGAATACCCCTGAACTAGATAATCCCTAATTTGCATCAGAGGTTGGTTCCTACCGGTTCGGACTGGTTCGGCCAAGTAGGTAGTAACTCAGCCTGCCACGCCCCCGATCCAGTCCTCTCTGTGGCGGTGTAGGCGCCGCCATCTTGCTTTTTGCTTCTGCGCATGCGTAAAAGTGTTTTTTATTACTGTACATGTGCGTGTAGCGCACATCAAGCATGTGTGAACGAACCGACAGTAGCAGCAGTCGGGCCCCACTCGTGATTTGCCTTATGTTGACTTAAACTAATGCAGTTTGAAAATATTCCATGGCAAGTCTCGTAAGTCTGATAAGGAACATTTCTGCGGCAAGGCCTCTGCTGTTTTTGCTTGAGTGCCATTCTTTAGCAAATAAATTTATACTCCACATTCTCTGGGTGGGTGGGTGTGATGAACACATATCGGTAACAGAGCCAACTCCACAGTGCTGAAGCAAATGTAGTCTAGCAGATTCATTTCAAAAAAAGGTTTATCTTAGAGCAGGGTGTTTTTTTCAAGCTTGTTGCCCCTTTAGATATTTTGGAGCAGGGGTCTCCAACCTTTGCAACTTTAAGTCTGAAGGACTTCAGCTCCCAGACTTAAAGTTGCAAAGGTTGGAGATCCCTGTTTTGGAGGATAAACCCGCTAACCAAATAACAGAGTTGGAAGGGAACTTGGAGGTCTTCTAGTCCAACCCCTTGCTCAAGCAGGAGACCCCATACTAGTGATGGTGGACCTTTTCGGCACCGAGTGCCCAAACGGGAACGCGCGTGTATAGACATGCACCAGACCATCGAAAACCTGAAGACCGGTTGGCTGGTTTATTTATTTATTTATTTTATTAAATTTATACCCCGCCCTTCTCCTTGTTAGGACCCAGGGCGGCGCACAGGCATAATTTAAAAACGTGTATGCGCGCGCGCTGGCCAGCTGGTCTTTGGATTTCCAGCGTGTGCATGGGTGTTGGCCCGCTGGTCTTTGAGTTTCCAGCACGTGCATGGGCGCTGGCCAGCTGGTCTTGGTTTCCAGCGCATGCATGGGTGTTGGCCCGCTGGTCTTTGGGTTTCCAGTGTGTACATGAGTGCCGGCCAGCTGATCTTTGGGTTTCTGGCGCTCCGAGAAGACCAATGCCGGAAGCCAGAAGAGCAGCTGGTGACGGCATGAATGCCCACAAAGAGGGCTGTGCGTGCCACCTCTGGTATGTGTGCCGTAGGTTCACCATCACGGCCCTATAACATTTCAGACAAGTATCTGTCCAAACTCTTCTTAAAAACTTCCAGTGTTAGAGCATTCACAATTTCTGTGGGAAAGCCGTTCCACTGATTAATTGTTCCCACTGTCAGGGAATGTCTTCTTATTTCTAGCACTAATTTCCAGCCTGATGCTATGTCTACCCCTGAGGCATTCATTTTAATTTAAATAGTTTTTCACCCATAGTTTTCGCTGGCAGAGGGCTGCAGGAGCCCGTCCCGGCTGAAAACAGAGCTCGGGAGCCCATTTTTGCTGGTAGAGTGCTCAGGCCACCACAGGTGCCCCTGACCCGAGTGATGTCAAGCTGGCCACATCCACCATGCCCCCCCAAGGGCCCCCCGAGGTCAAACACAACCCTGATGCAGCCCTCAATGGAATCAAGTTGGACACCCCTCCCTTACACTATCCCAGTCAAATGGCTGTCCAAGCTTTAAAACTCTAAAACCAATTGACTATCTTTATAAGCTAAGCTATAACATATAGGCTTTCCAGCTAGATTTACCAGGGAGTTTCCAACTTTGGCAATTTTAACACTTGTGTGCAATTCCTAGAATTCCCCAGCCAGCCACAAATCTTAAAAGTTGCCAAGGTTGGAGACTCCTGATTTATACAACGCTAAACCAGCAAACTTCATTATGGCTTAGTATATTATGTGAACTCATCAAATAGGCTGTGTTACATTGCAATAAAAGTGCAACTTTGCTTATTATCTTCCTTTGGCTTACAGACCTGCAAAAGTCATAAATGTGAGGTTGAGTTGCAAAATTATTTTTCCATCACCGTCATAACAGTGTTATATACGACACAACAATCACTGTTCAAGGCAGTTGCTAAATGAGAACTATCTTTACTGTTTATTTGTGCAGACATGGAAAACAAAGAAATGATATTATCTTCATACTCAGGGAAGGGTGTAGCAAACACTTGGTACAAGCTATCAATGATGATTGTCAATTAAATTCTGCAGACATTTCTTTAATAATATCCAGATTTATACTTCCAATGAGGAAGTTAAGTAATTTTACGCCAAGTTCAGTCTGAAAATAATAGAACATGAAATCAAGATGTGTTGCTTGTGGTTGGAGATGGGAATGTCAAAACTGGAAATATTAAGGAGGAAAAAAGTATTTGGATTGTGTTAGGAACTCTGGGTTCAGAACCAGTGTTACAACTCTGGTCCCGTAACCAGTGTTAGTAAATAAATGCGGAATAGTGTAATACACCGGACAGTAGAGATACGTTGCTTTAACCACACACAAACTCTAAAACAGTGATAGTAAGAAAATAAATAGTCTTTACTTTGTAGCAACTAAAATACTTCTTCCGACCAGAGATTCTAACTTCTCAAACAATAACAGTCCTTCACCAAACACCGAGTTATCTTACAGCGATGCAAAACAAATACTTCTTCTCTCTTCAGCTTCAACTCCTCCAGCGGCAATCAGTAAACACAGGACTCAAGTGGTCGAACAAGGGGACGGACTGTGTTCCTGAGCTTCCTTTATGGTAGAGCTGAGAAGCACAGCCAATCAGAATTTAATACAGTTCTTAAAGCTACATAACTCCTTAAGAACATAGGCTCATATATATTGTCAACCCAATATAAGGCTGAATATCCTAACAGATTGTACAGAATTGGAAATTCTGAAGTGATTCCTTAAGTGCTCACCTAATCTTCCAACAATCGAAATTACACCCACATACAATGGAAAAAGAATGGGAGAAAAAAAATTGGAACTTTTTTATTATATATGTTGACAGTAGGAAGACTAGTGTATGCACAAAAATGGAAGGACACTTTGATTCCTACTGCGGGCAAATGATTGCAGAAGTTGATGGAGTTGGCTGAATTGGCAAAAGTGTATTTTGATGAAAGAAAAGACTATAAGTTCTTTTGTTCCCACATGGAGTTTGCTTTTGAACTTCGTGCATGAAATGGAAAAGAATTGAACTTTGATTTGGGGTTTTAACAAGTAGATTGATAGATCTTTATAGAAATGGCTGTTCATATTATTATGAAAAAACAAAAGGTTGTGATTTGATGTCAATGTTTTATTTTACTGCAACAGAGGGAGTTGGAAGTCAGTGCTTCTTTTTTTCTTTTTTCTTATCCTTCCTCATTTCTCTTTCCCCTCTTCCTCCCCACTGCTTTCCTATTTTGTATTTTGTATCCTATAATATTTTATAATTCAATAAAAATGCTAAACTAAAAAAAAAAGTTACACCCGTATAACATGGACACCACTAGATGGAATCCACAGAAATCCAATTGGCTTTATTAGTTGTACAAAGAGGAAAGAACTCAAAAGCTCACAACAACCAAATCATTGCCAGGTATTACCGTATTTTTCAGACTATAAGACACACTGGTGTATAAGACGCACCAAGATTTCTAAGAGGTAAGTTCTAAGAGGTAAGTAAGAAAATAAAGTTTTTGCCTTCCCTCAGTCCCCAGCAGCTCTCTGCAGGCTTCAGCAGGGCTGGGGCAAGGCAAAAATGCCCCCGTTTTCATGTCTCTGTTTTCATGAAAAATAGCCAGGTTTTTTGCCTATTTTCACAGAAACGGGGGCATTTTTGCCTTGCCCCAGCCTGCTGAAGCCTGCAGAGAGCTGCTAGGGGCTGAGGGAAGGCAAAAAAGCTTCTGTTTTTGTGAAAACAGGCAAAACAAAAATGGCTGTATTCAGTGTATAAGATGCACCAACATTTCCATGCTCTTTTAGAGGGGAAAAGGTACGTCTTATACTTTGAAAAATACAGTAACTATGGAACAGATCACAAATTGCTCAGAAGGAAGTTTCAAATCATGTTGAAAAAGATCAAAGCAATGCTGTGATCTTGAGCAATTAGCCCCTGTTTCCTAGGAGAACTTCAGATACTGCCTTGTAGTCTTGAAGTTGGATGTCAACACAAATTATGAAAATTGCCGAGAAGAGCTATATTTTAAATATTTTAAAAAAAATATTTTCAAAGAGATGCTAGAAGACACAAGAAGCAGTGTTACAATGACATCTGTAAAGGCATCAAAGATAGAAACAGAGGCAGAAAAACCAGCAAAGTCCTCCAAATGAACTCTGAACTCAGAATTTTTCAATCTCAAATTGATATGCTAAAGAAAGGATATCCAACCATGGGAACTTTAAGAATTGTGGACTTCAACTCCCAGAATTCCCCAGCCAGCCTTGGGAATTGAAGTCCACAATTCTTAAAGTTCCCATGGGTTGGAAATCTTTGTGCTTAAGGATGCCAAGACAAGACAGGACAAATAGTGGCTGATTCAAAGATGATCAAATAAAAACTGTAAAAGTACCGTATTTTTCGGACTATAAGACGCACCAGACTCTAAGGCGCACCTAAATTTACAGGAGGAAAACAAGAAAAGGGCACTTCCACATGGCCCAATTTTGGCCTTCCTAACCCTCTGCGCATCCTGTTTTCGCCCTCCACAGAAGCACTCTGCAGTGCTCTACACAGCACGTTTTCGCCCCAGTGATTCTGAGGGCTGGGGAGGGTGAAAGCACAATGCATGGAGGGATCGGGAGCCCCCAAACAGGCCTATTTTTAGCTACAGTGGGGCCATTTTTGGCTACAATGGGATGTGCAGAGCACTGCAGACTGCTTCTGGGTGCTGGGGAGTGTGAAAATGCAATGCATGGAGGGCTCGGGAGGCCAAGAAACACCTGCATTCGGTCTATAAGACACACCTAAATTTTCACCCACTTTTAGGGGGAGGGGAAGGTGCGTCTTATACTCCGAAAAATACGGTATATCTTAGAGCAGGGGTCTGCAAAGTTGGCTCTTTTAAGACTGGTGGACTTCAACTCCCAGAGTTCCCCAGCCAGAGTTCCCCAGCCAGAATTCCCCAGCATAGCTGGCTGGGGAATTCTGGGAGTTGAAGTCCACCAGTCTTAAAAGAGCCAACTTTGCAGACCCCTGTCTTAGAGGATATTCTAGTTGGCTGGGGAATTCTGGGAACTGAAGTCCACAATTCTTAAAGTTGCCAAAATTGGAGATCCGTGACTATAGGAACCGATGGAGTATTTACCAAAATCTGGCAAGCAGCCAAAAGAGAATCACTAACCATACCATCTTAGCAAATTCTAGAGATTGATACAGTGGCTATATATACTAAAGTCATAGAAAGAAGATTTCATGGAGAGTGCAGATATGGTACGTTATCCTTAATTCCAGACACTAGCAACATAATGCTTAGGATCATCCAAGGCAGATTAGAGCCTTACATGGAAAGGTTGATGCCAGATGTTGAGGATGGCTTTAGAGAAAGCTGAGGAACATGAGACACTAATGCTGATGGATAATCGAGATACCAAAAGATTGACAGAGAGAAGTCAAAAGTGTAGTTCATGGATTACACAAAGGCCTTTGATTGTGTTGATCATGCAGAGCTGTGAAATGTCCTTAGGAAAAATGGATATTCAGGCCAGTTTACAGATAGATAGTCAGGGGGTGGGGGCTGCTACAGGTTTCCCCGGGTTCAGGAGAACTCGTAGCTAACATTATGGCTGGTCAGAGAACCTCCAAATCCCACTCGTGGCTGGCCTCGCCCTTCCTACCCCTCCCTTCCCAGGAGTCTCCACGCAGCCTGTTTTGGAGGCGAGGTAAGTGCAGGGCCGTGGTGAAATTCACGTTTTTTTACTACCAGTTCTGTAGGCGTGGCTTGGTGGGCATGATGTGGCTTGGTGGGCATGGTTTGGTAGGCGCGGCAGGGAAAGGATACTGCAAAATCTCCATTCCCATCCCACTCTGGGGACAGCCAGAGATGGCATTTGCCAGTTCTCCAAACTATTCAAAATTTCCGCTACCAGTTCTCCAGAACCTGTCAGAACCTGCTGGATTTCATCCCTGGTGCAGGGCCCATGCTGAAGCTCAGGGAGGGGGGGCCTCTGGAGCCCAGGAGGGGCCTCTGGAGCCCAGGGGGAGGCAGTTTTTGCCCTCCCAGAGGTTCAAGGAAAGCCTCCGGAGCCTGGGAAAGGAGGAAATGCCGCCCCTCACTGTGCTGCAGGAAGCTGACTAGGCCACGCCCATCATGGCCACGCCCACCCAGTAACCGGCGGAAATGGAAACTTAGGTTTTTTTTAATTATTTTGATTGCATTTATTCTTTTATTATTTTTATTATCCCTGTGCACCGCCCTGAGTCCCGTCAGGGAGAGAGGGCGGTATAGAAATACAATAAATAAATAAATAAATAAATAAATAAAATAAATAAACCAGGCAGAGAACCCGTTGCTAAAATTTTTGACGCCCACCCCTGCAGGTAGCCCTCAAGTTACGACCACAATAGAGCCCAACATTTATGTTGCAAAATGAAACATTTGTTAAATGAGCTTTGCCCCATTTCACAACCTTTCTTGCTGCAGTTAAGTGAATCACTGAAGCTGTTCAGGTCGTTAAGTGAATCTGACTTCCCCGTTGACTTTGCTTTGTCAGAAGGTCACAAAAGGGGATCACATGACCCGGGACAATGCAACCGTCGTAAGTATGAGTCAGTTGCCAAGCCTCTGAATTTTGATCATGGCGATGTGATCATGTGATTGTGCCTGATGTTATGACTTCTTTACAATGGCCATTAAGTGAACGTGGTGGTCATTAAAAGCATGGTGGGAGGGGTGGGAAGACATCAGGACTTTGAAAACGAGTCAGAAGTAGCTCCAGGGAGCTCCAGTCATAATTTGAATGGTTGCTAAGCAACCATTTGTGAGTTGGGAACTACCTGCATCAAGGAATGCTGGTTTGGAGAACACTCATGATTTTAAAATTAAATTAAAAGGAACATCATTAAGCTGTACTATCTCCTGCAAACTCTGATAATGAAAATCAAGGAACATAAGTAAAATGTGTGTGTGTGTGTGTGTGTGTGTGTGTGTATGTCTGTGTCAGAGATGGTATCCTACCGATTTGGACCGGATAGCCTGAACCTGTAGCAGAAATTGCAAGTGGTCCCGCCCACCTGCGCCCGGATCTATGGCATCCCATTTAGGCCCTTTTTTCGCCAAAAGCTCATGCACAGAAGGATCTGCGTAGTTAGTACATGCATACCCCTTTCTTATACGCCTCCGGTATTATGCCTAGATCAGGGATGTCCAAACTTGGGAACTTTAAGACTTGTGGACTTCAACTCCCAGAATTCCCCAGCCAGCTATGCTGGCTGGGGAATTCTGGGAGTTGAAGTCCACAAGTCTTAAAGTTCCCAAGTTTGGACATCCCTGGCCTAGATGAATGTATTCTTATGATGACTCTGATTATGATTTGTCACTTACAACATTTACGTACACTGAGAGCTTATGCACCGAAGACGAATTCCTCGTGTGTTCAATCACACTTGGCCGATAAAAATAATTCTATTCTAACTATAGAAAAACCACACCAGTGGATGCAGGAACCAGCTTTAGACTCCTTGCATTTCACCTTTATTCGTAAATAATGCGATGTCTATGTAGGTTAGGGGGCAGTTGTTTAATTCAGCTAGGTCACAGATTATCACGCAGAAGCTTTGGGGATTTCGGCTTAGCGAAAGCTACTCCATTCTTAGACCCCAGCCTTGCAAAGTGATCAATCATGATCTCATTAGCAGCCCCATTTGGATTTTCTTTTAATCTCCCTGGTAAGCATTTCTGTAGATCCGACCTGTCCTTTAAATGGCTTATCTGCATCATGTAATGTTTGGCGTCCCTGCCAGAAGTGGCAGCTTCCCAGCCAAAAACGAAACCATGTCGGTGTTTCTCGGATGATGAACTGCTGAACCTTGAATTCCCTGGAAATTCTGCTCAATTATGCTTGCAATTGATCAGGCTTCTCCAGACGCCCTTTTAAACAGCGGTGGGTGAGTGGGGGGAAATATCCAGAATGCACTTATTAAGCAAAACTTTGCTGGGCTTCTGAAAGCAGTGATTAAAGCTGCTTCTCCCACCTGGCATGGTGGGTTGGGAATTTTTGGAGTTTCAGTACAGATAAAGGTTCCCCTTGCACATATGTGCTAGTCAGGGATGGGTTCTTGCCAATTCTAAGCTCTTCTATAGAAGGGGTTCCACAAATCTACAGTGCCGTTTAGAACCGGTTCCAGCTCTCTCCCCTCGCCCATCTGTACATCATCAAGATGAAGAGCGAGAAGAGGAATTCTGGAAGTTGAAGTCCACAAGTCTTAAAGCTGTCAAGTTTGAACACCTCTGGGTTTTTTTTTTCTAAAGGGTGAGGGGTGCGAGGGTCGTGTAACTTGACAGCTTTAAGACTTGCGTGCTTCCAATGCCAGAGTTCCTGAGCCAACATTTTGGTTGCTAAGCAAGAGTGTTGTTAAGTCAGTTTCACCACACTTTACAAGTTGACCACGCCCACCCTGTCACATGGCTGGCAAGCGACTCCCACCTGGTCACATGGCTGGCAAGCGACTCCCACTCGGTCACATGGCCGGCAAGCCGCTCCCACAAAGCAGGCCACACCTACAGAAGAGGTTCTAAAAATTTTTGAAACCCACCACTGGTGCTAGTCGTTCCTGACTCTAGGGGGCAGTGCTCATCTCCGTTTCAAAGCCGAAGAACCAGCGCCGTCCGAAGACGTCTCTGTGGTCATGTGACTGGCATGACTAAATGCCGAAGACACATAGAACACTGTTACCTTTCCACCAAAGATGCTCCCTATTTTTCTACTTGCATTTTTACATGTTTTTGACCTGCTCCTTGGTCAGGCCCTTCTTCTAAGTAGATTCTTCAAAATCCATGTGATGTTGAAGTCTCTATCTCAGGACCATTATCTGACTGCTCCTGTCTGAAATGAATGAATTGCTTGAAAATAACCCTCAAGTCTCATAGAAGATCTTAGATGGAGATTCCTAGTTACAACTGCAGAAGCAAACTCTCGGCATGCTTTGTTACCCAATAGAAAGCAAGAGTATTTGCATTTACGTTTTTGTCACATGGGGATGCACTTCTAAACATATTTATTCACAATGGTGGCCAGGGGCCAGGAAGGCTCAGTTGTGTGAAATTTGGCTCTCCGAGAACATCCCCTACTGCAGGGGTCCCCAACCTTTTTTGCACCAGGGACCGGTTTCATTTTAAAGAAAATTCCCTGGACCGGCCGGCATAGAGGGGGAGCGGGGGGGAGGGGGAACAGGTGGCGCATACGCATGTGGGGGGGGGTGTGAGTTGGCTCACTCGCTCCTCTAGGGCCCCCAATGACATGAGTGGCCGCACCTGCGCTTTCCCGCCCCCCGGTGCGCGCTCTGCCCAGGGGGCTGCCCCGTCCTCCTCCTCTCCGGCCCTGCGGCCCGGTTCCTATCAAGCCACGGACCTGCACTGGTCCGCGGACCGGGGGTTGGGGACCCCTGCCCTACTGGACAGTCGAAAGAGGAGTGCCAATGAACAACAACAGGACTTGGTTGTAGACTACTGGAAGAGGTGGATGGAAGTCCTGTTCTGCCACTTCTTTGTCACTGTGACTAATCAGCTAAGTACTTCACTTACTTTACTTTACTTTTATTACATTTCTATACCGCCCTCTCTCCCCAACGGGACTCAGGGCGGTGCACAGGAATAATGAAAACAGAAATAATAAATACAGTCAACCATAGTTAAAAATAGATTAAATCAATTTTGAGACCCGTGCTAAAATTCGGAGGAGATCGGAAGGTTTGCCGAGGCTTCAGCTGCGAGGAGAGAGTGAGTTTTAAAAAGACTTTTTTTCCTTGCTGCCAGCCAGGCTGAACGGACTGGGAGGGGGGTGTTTGTTTCCAAAAAAACCCCCTCGGACTTAAGCGGCACTTAAAAATGGCTTCTCTGGAAGAGAAAGCGGAAATCTTAAATCCGGACTGTCTCTAACAAGGGAAAGTGGTATGCGGCTACTTGCAACATTGTTTCTAGGTCTGGCTGGTTATAAAGAATTTATTTTTCTACTTTCTCCTCTGGGCTCTGAGATGGGCGGTGGAAAGTGGCTTTTCTCTGTCCCTGCCTGACTATTTTAATTATGGAAAATTCCCAGCGTCTCTTTATAAGTGGGACTCTCTCTGGATATTAATGAAGAATTTTTTTCTTGTTGGATTTGTGATTCCTTTCTGGATTACCTTCGTTATTATAACTATTGAGCTGGAAAATTGTCTCTCTCTTGGTTTCTGAATTTTACAACGTTCCAACCTTGATCTGAACTTTTGGCTCCCGGCTAGTCTCACCAGCCCCACCCTGAAATCGCCATTTTGGCTGGCACTGACTTTAACAGATAATCATGGCTCAAGAAACAGCACTGGCAAGTTTAGAACAACGGCTGGCTTCTCTTGAAACTGTTATACAAACTTTGGTAAGCGAAATTCAGGCCCAGAGGGCTGAAAACATCAATTTCAAGAAGGAGCTATTGGATACCAGGAACCAGGTGCTGGAAAACACACAGAAGACTGAAGAACTGCAAGGGGGGTTGGTGGGGGTTAAGGGAGAGATTAAAAATGTTACCAAAGAGGTTGGGGAAATAGATGGGCATGTGTCTAGGATTGATATGGAAAGAATGACATATTTTTTGAGATTTCAGAACGTTCTAGAGGAATCTGGTGAATGCCTCCCTGATCTTATGAGCACAATTTTAGCAGACTATTTACAAAAACCTAAAGATGAGATCAGGGGGGACATTGACCTAGCTTATAGAATTAACTCAGCATATGCCAGGATAAATGAAGTGCCTAGAGAGATACATGTGAAATTTGTTAGAAGGTCAACCAGAGAGGAAATCCTGAGGGCGCAGAGAGAGAACCCTTTAATTTACCAACACAAAAAGGTCACTATCTTGAAGCAGATTCCTAGAAAGATTCGAGAAGCAAGGAGGAATTTTTCCTTCTTGTCTAAAACATTGTTTGATCATGGGATTTGGTTCAAGTGGGTGACACCCGAAGGGATGCTGGTGTTCTGGGAAGGAGGAAGAGTAAGGATTAAAACAATTGCTGAGGCGGAAGCCTTTCTTAAAAAACATTCCTCTGCCCTGGGGGAAGATCCAGGGGGGACGGAGGGGGACACGGCCCCGCCCGCTGGGGGCCAGGGAGGAGAAAAAGAAGATACAATAGCCATGAGACTTAGATCGAAAAAATAACTTTGCCTTGATTTTTCTGAACAATTTTGCATAATATCTGGATTTTTTGTAAATGTCTGACAGCATGGAACTGAGAATTTAGGTGTATGTACTTGCTTTTACCTTGTAGTGTTATGAAAAATGTTTTTTTTGTTATTTTTTTATTGTGTATTTTGAGGTCTCGGAAGGGCCGACGACTCTGACGTGAATGCTTTCAAAATTTCTTTGTATCCCTTACCCTACCCTATAGAAAAATAGTAAACCTTTTGAATCAGGAAGGATGTAAACTTAAGCTAGGATATATGGTTTAAGTTTTATAAGTGTTAGGTTATATGACATGGTATTTAGATTTTAAGAATTATTTTCTATGTATTTTAATGTTCAACTAAAAGGGGGTGTTTATGTTGAGTTTGTTATAAGGTTTCTAATGGATTGATTATATATAGAATAAATATCAGATTAGGAAGTATTATGTAGCTTTTAGGTAAGAATGCTTTGATTGATAGATGAATAGAGTAAATAATATTTGGGATGCTTGGAATTATTAGAGTGGTGTATAGTGGAAGTCAGGGGGGTGGGTTTATGGGGAAAAAATATGGGTTCAGAATGTTAAATTTACGCAGGCACAGAATTCAAGGGAGAATTTTTATAAAATGTTTTATAGATGGTATTTAGATCCTAAGAAGTTATTATGTATGTACCCAAATGCCCAACTTAAATGCTGGAGATGCGGGTGTTTAGATGCTACTTTTTTTCATGTATGGTGGACTTGCAATAAGGTTAAAGCTTTTTGGATAAAAGTATGGTGGGTTATGCAAAATGTGTTTAAGAAAAGAATACAATTTACCCCGCAAATGTTTTTACTGGGTATAATCAAGGATTATACTAAAGGGGAAACAAAATTGATTTTGTATATGGTTACAGCAGCGAGGTTGTTGATTGTTCAACATTGGAAAAAAGATTTCTTACCGACAATTGATCAATGGATTTACAAAGTGGCGGGGTTTGCCGAAATGGCAAAAATTTCAGCTTTTTTAAAAGATCAGAAACAGGAGAATTATACACAGGAATGGGCAAAATGGATTAATTATATACAGAATAAATATCAGACAGGGAAATACCATGTAGCCTTTAGGTAAGAATGTTTGGATTGATAGGTGAATAGATTAAATAATATTTGGGATGTTTGGAATTTTTAAAGTGGTATAGCGGAAGTCAGGGGGGTGGGATTGATTGGGAGGTAGGGGTGGGTTAGGGTGGAGGGTGGGGTAATAAGTAATATAGAGATGGGAATAAGGGGACACGGTTATGTTATGATGTGTACATGTTGAATTAATTTAGAAGAGGGTGTTAGGGAGAGATTGATGTATTATACACTAAATTTATATCATGTCTGTCGTGTGGCGAGGGGGTATAATATTGAATATCTGAATGAGAACTTTGTTTTAAGATGGGGGAGGTGAGGGGTATAATTTTTTGTATGTGATTTTATATTATATGTTGGGGGGGTAAAAAGGGGGGAAAACTTGTCTGAATAAAACTTTTGCAATAAAAAAAAAAAAGAAAAATGTAAAACCAATAAAACTTTTTCAATATAAAAAAAAAATAGATTAAATCAATTTTGAGACCCGTGCTAAAATTCATAATTAAAATCCTGACTAAAAATCAATAATAAAAACTATGCCAGGCCGGCCACATGAAAAAAGTGTGTTTTGGGACTAGATCACAAACAGCTCTATAGTCTTATGGATCTGAGTTCGTTTCAGCATGTCAATCAATCCATTCAGAGACCCCCATCTCTGTGGGTCCGTGTCGATATCGTGCTTGACTTCTGTTCATAGGGCAGTGATTCTCAGCCTTAGCCACTTGAAGATGCTGGCTGGTGAGGTCTGGGAGTTGAAGTTCAAGTGACCATGGTTGAGAAAGGCTGTTGTAGAGGTGTGCGGGATGGTCAATATGTGAAAGTCATATTTCTTGTGACTAACTTGCATAGACATCTTCTTCAAGGTGTGTGTGTGTGTGTGTGTGTGTGTGTGTGAGACAGAGAGAGAGAGAGAGAGAGGGAGGGAGGGAGGGAGGGGGATGAGAGAGGGAGAGAGAGAGAGAGGGAGGGGGATGAGAGAGGGAGAGAGAGAGAGGGAGGGGGATGAGAGGGAGAGAGAGAGGGAGGGGGATGAGAGAGGGAGAGAGAGAGGGAGGGGGATGAGAGAGGGAGAGAAAGAGGGAGGGGGATGAGAGAGGGAGAGAATGAGCGAGGGGGGAAGGGGAATGACAGGGAATGAGACAGAGAGAATGAAAGGGGGGGATGAGAGAAAGAATGAGAAAAGGGGTAAATGAGAGGGAAAGAGAATGTGTGAGAGGGGAATGAATGAAAGAGGGAGGGAGGGAGAAAGAGGGGGGAGAATGAGAGAAAGAATGAGAGGGGATAAATGAGAAGGAATGAGAGAGATAGAATGTGAGAGGGGAGGAATGAATGAAAAAGTGAGGGAGGGGGAATGAGAGAGAATGACAGAGGGGGAAATGAGAGGTAATGAGAGAGAGAGAGAGAGAGAGAGAGAATGAGGGGGGTAAATGAAAGGGAATGAGAGAGAGAATGTGAGAGGGGGAAATGAATGAAAGAGTGAGGGAGAGGAATGAGAGAGAATGACAGAGGGGGAAATGAGAGATAATGAGAGAGGGAATGAGGGGGGAATGAGAGAGCGAGGAAGAGGGAATGAGGGGGGAATGAGAGAGCGAGGGAGAGGGAATGAGAGGGAGAAAGGGAGGGGGGAATGAGAGCGAGAGGGAGGGTGAAATGAGAGGGAATGAGAGAAAGAATGAGAGGGGGAATGAGGGAATGAGAGAGAATGAAAGGGGAGAAAGAGAGGGAGGGAAAGGGAATGAGAGCGAGAGAGGGGGTGAAATGAGAGAGGGAAAGAGAGGGGGGTTTTCTCTTTAAGTGATGTGAATGTTTGATATGCAAGTCAAAATTAAGACCTGTGGTTTTAAAAATGTATGATATCAGGTGTAGAGAGAGAGATAGGAAGATGGAATGAAGATGCCTTGGGGAGAGAGAGGAGCTGTTAAGAGATCTGAGATATACAGAAAGCAAGCAAGCAAGCAAGGAAGACCACTCACAATTGTCTAATGTTTTTGCCCTCTCAAAACACCTTTTTTGGTTTTTGATTTAAAGAGCACATTTAAACTACTTTGGAGGTGGTTTTCAGCACACCTTTTCTTACCCTATCAAGATAAATTGGCTGACATGCTTTTTTCCCACCATTTGAAAAGGCACAGAAGTTTTGATCTCTTAGGATTGTCCTCTGAGTGTGCATTATTGACTTTAAGATGTAGTGTGAGATGCTATCCGGTTCTCTCACAGGGTGGGACACGTGGTTGTGTGTTAGTGTGATGGCTGCTATGCCATCTAAACACTGGAGATTGTGCCCATATGTCTATTACAGCAATCCTGCTAGCTGTTGCTACATTGTGTGTATGTGTGTCTCTTATCTCCCTGTTGGCCTCTGTTCATTTGGCACCGGGATTGTTGCTAAATATAACCTGTAATCAGCCAGCATTGCAAAAATATGAGGTCATTATTAGAGGCTGATTCTCGGTTACCTTTTTCATTTGAATGCTGTAGACCAGCGGTCCCCAACTGGTGATCGGTGAGAAATTATTTGCATTTTTTATATTGCACTAAATCTGGGGTCCTCAAGCTACGACCCCTGAGCCGGATATGTGCAATGAACGTTTGTGTTGCTGCAGAGAGTCTCCTCCTTCGGGGTCTTTTTGTGAAGGTCGGAGGGGGACAGAAATTCCAACGGGGTCTGCTTCAGCCTCCTGGTGGGGGGCTTTGGGCGAAGGCTGGAGGCGAGGAGCTGGTGCCGCTGGTGGCGAGGAGCCGGAGGGCCACGTCATCAGGGCCTGGAACTGGCTGACCATTTCAGTTCTCTGAGCCTTGGCAGCTGGCGTTGGCACCTGGCCTTGAACTCAATACAATACAATAGCAGAGTTGGAAGGGACCTTGGAGGTCTTCTAGTCCAACCCCCTTCTAGGCAGGAAGCCCTATACCATTTCAGACAAATGGCTATCCAACATCTTCTTAAAAACTTCCAGTGTTGGGGCATTCACAACTTCTGGAGGCAAGCAGTTCCACTGATTAATTGTTCTAACTGTCAGGAAATTTCTCCTTAGTTCTAAGCTGCTTCCCTGCTTGATTACTTTCCACCCATTGCTTCTTGTTCTGCCCTCAGGTGCTTTGGATAATAGTTTCACTCTCTCTTCTTTGTGGCAACCCCTGAGATATTGGAAGACTGCTATCATGTCTCCCCTGCCCCTTCTTTTTATTAAATTAGACATACCCAGTTCCTGCAACCGTTCCTCATATGTTTTAGTCTCCAGTCCCCTAATCATCTTTGTTGCTCTTCTCTGCACTCTTTCTAGAGTCTCCACATCTTTTCTACATCGTGGTGAACTCCCGCAGGTCTTCCCTCTGCTTGGAAAGCCTATGCTCCTAGTCTTCAGGGAGGTGCTTCTGCTGAGCCTCCTTCTCGGCCAGATCCAATTTGAACTGAGCTGTTTTGCCAACTCTTTCTCCTGGTGGCTGTTTAGCTCCAGCAACTGCTTCCTGTTGGGGCCCTAAGGAGCCCAGGCGGGCAGGCGAGGAGGCGAGTAGAGGCTGGAAAGGCCCACCCAGTCACCTGACCAACTTGCAATGCCCACCCAGCCTGTCATTCGGCTGATCATATTAGTGATCCGCGGGATTTAAAATTATGAATTTAGGGGTCCAAAAAGTTGGGGACCCCTGCTGTAGAACATGCCTACTGGAATACCTTGGTGGCACTGCTTTTGAAAAGGACCTCAAGAGCAAAACCATTTGATCCACCTTCCATTATTTAGGGCATGCAGTTGTTGGCAGCTTCGGTCCAGCATCTTCCCAGCTGCCTTTCAGCTTCCACTTCTTCCTGAAAGCTGTTATGAAACTAGATTGGGCTAGGGCAGTGATGGCGAACCTATGGCGCATGCTACAGGTGGCACGCAGAGCCATTTGTCAGGGCATACGAGGTGATACCCTGTCAGCTGGCCAGTGCGCATGCGCACGCTGGCCAGCTGAATTCACCCTTCTTTAAAGCCATTTTTCACCCTCCTCAGGCACCAGAGGCTTTATAGGAGCCTTGGGAGGGCGAAAAGAATCCCCCCCCCCCCCGGAGGCCCTCCGGAGGCTTCATGAGCTTCCCTGAAGTTTCCGGAGCACACAAAATGACGCGCCACCAAAACCGGAAGTGACGTCCGAGTTGCTTGGAGCGCCATTTTGAGTGGTCAGGGAAGCCTCTTAAAGGTCTCTGAAGCCTCCAGACCACTCAAAATGACGCTCCAAGCAAATCGGACGTCACTTCCGGTTTCAGTGGTGCATCATTTTGAGTGCTCCGGAGGTTTCAGGGAAGCCTCCTAAAGGTCGCTGAAGCCTCCGGAGGGCCTCCGGGGGAGGGGGGGGGAAGAGGCTGTTTTCGCCCTCCCCAGGCTCCTATAAAGCCTCTGGAGCCTGGGGAGAGCGAAAAAAGCATGCAAAAAATGGGGGGTCGCGCCTGTAGTGCGCGCATGGACACTTGGGGGATGTGTGTCACACATTGCATGATGGGCGTGGCACAACTGCACATGACCCCCCTGCACTCCTCCTCCTTATGGCACATGAGCCTAAAAAGGTTCGCCATCGCTGGGCTAGGAGAATGGCAAAGTACATTTTTTCATTAGCTTGCAACTCATCGCAGACAGAATCTGCTGAGATAATTGTGAGCTTCCTCTTATAATCTGAGCCAGGGACAATTTCTCGTCTTTTCCCTCGACCCTCGTAAATTCAAAGCTTGGATCATTCCTCTTGGGAAAGGAGGACTTCAGAGGGGCCGCCAGAATGATTAGGGGGCTGGAACACCTTCCTTAACATCTGAGGCTGCAACGGCTGGGCCTCTTCACTCTAGAACGACGGCGCCTGAGAGGCGACCTGATTAAAGTCTATAAAATCATGCACGGTGTGGACAAAGTAGAAAAGGAAAAACTGTTTTCCCTATCGCACAACACTAGAACGAGGGGGCACTCCATGAAACTTTTGGAAGCTAGACCTCAAACAAATAAGAGGAAGTACTTTTTCACCCAGAGGATCACTGGTCTATGGAACTCCCTGCCAGAAGAAGTGGTGACAGCTGTCAGTCTCGACACCTTTAAGAAAGGATTAGACGAGTTCATGGAGAACAAGGGTATCCATGGCTATCCAATACAATACAATACAATACAATACAATAGCAGAGTTGGAAGGGACCTTGTAGGTCTTCTAGTCCAACCCCCTGCGTGGGCAGGAACCTTATACCATTTCAGACAAATAGCTATCTAACATCTTTTTAAAGACTTCCAGGGTTGGGGCATTCACAACTTCTGGAGGCAAGCTGTTCCAGAGGTTAATTGTTCTTACTGCCAGGAAATTTCTCCTTAGTTCTAAGTTGCTTCTTTCCTTGATTAGTTTCCACCCGTTGCTTCTTGTCCTGCCCCCAGGTGCCTTGGAGAATAGTTTGATTCCCTCTTCTTTGTGGCACCCTCTGAGATATCGGAACACTGCTATCATGTCTCCCCTAGTCCTTCTCTTCATCAAGCTAGACATACCCAGCTCCTGTAGCCGTTCTTCATATGTCTTAGTCTCCAGTCCCCTAATCATCTTGGTTGCCCTTCTCTGCACTCTTTCCAGAGTCTCCACGTCTTTTCTACATCGTGGCGACCAAAACTGTATGCAGTATTCCAAGTGTGGCCTTACCAAGGCACCATACAGTGGAATTAACACTTCCCGTGATCTAGATTCTATCCCTCTGTTTATGCAGCCTAGAACTGTGTTGGCTTTTTTGGCAGCTGCTGCACACTGCTGGCTCATATTTAAATGGTTGTCCACTAGGATTCCAAGATCCCTCTCACAGTTGCTACTATTGAGCAAGGTACCACCTATACTGTACTTGTGCATTTGGTTTTTCTTGCCTATATGTAGGACCTTACTTTTTTCACAATTGAATTTCATTTTATTAGATAGTGCCCAATGTTCAAGTTTGTCTAGATCCTTCTGTATCTTAAGCCTATCTTCTGGAGTGTTGGCTATTCCTGCCAGCTTGGTGTCGTCTGCAAATTTGATGAGTTCCCCATTTATCCCCTCATCCAAATCGTTGATGAAGATGTTAAAGAGTACTGGGCCTAAAACAGAGCCTTGGGGGACTCCACTGCATACTTCCTTCCATGTAGATGCAGTTCCATTGAGGACTACACGTTGAGTGCGGTTGGTCAGCCAGTTGCGAATCCATTTGGTGGTGCTGCTGTCTAACCCACAATTTTCTACTTTATCTAATAGTAGGTTATGGTCTACTTTATCAAATGCCTTACTGAAGTCCAGGTAAATTATATCAACAGCATTCCTCTGGTCTACTGATTTTGTCACTTTGTCAAAGAATGCAATTAGATTCGTCTGGCATGATCTGTTTTTGACAAACCCATGTTGGCTTTTGGCTATTACTTTGTTTGCTTCTAGGTGTTCACTTATTTGTTGTTTAATTATCTTTTCCAGAATCTTTCCTGGTATTGAGGTCAGGCTGATGGGTCTATAGTTTCCTGGATCTGTTTTTTTTCCTTTTTTGAAGATGGGAACCACATCAGCTCTTTTCCAGTCTTCTGGCAGTTCCCCGGTGCTCCAGGATCTCTGAAAGATATAGTTCAGTGGTTCTGAGATCTCGTCTGCCAGTTCCTTCAGAACCCTGGGGTGTAATCCATCCGGTCCTGGTGATTTGAACTCGTCCAGGGCAGACAGGTGCTCACTTACCATTTTCTTCCCTATTTCAACTTGTGTTCCTAATCTGATTTTTGTGGTGCTGTTTTTGATTGGTTGGACTGTTTTATCCCTTTGTGTAAAGACAGATGCAAAAAAAGAGTTAAATAGTTCTGCTTTCTCCCTGTTGCTTATCATCTTCTTGCCATTTTCTCCCAGCAGTGGACCAATTGTTTCCTTAACTTTTTTCTTATTTTTAACATGTTGGAAGAAGCTTTTTTTGTTATTTTTTACTTTTTTGGCAAGCCTTTCTTCATTGCGAGCCTTAGCTTTTCTCACTTCATCTTTACAGGCTCGGGCTATTTGCTGATATTTTGCCTTAGTTATGTCCCCTTTTTTCCACTTTTTATATTTATCCTTTTTATCTTTCAATTTGTCAGAGAGTTCTTTATGCAGCCATGCTGGTTTCTTTTGGGAACTGTTATTTTTCTTCTTCATTGGTATTGCTCTGGACTGGGCTTTTATAATCTCATTTTTCAAAATTTCCCAAGCTTCTTGAGTTGTTTTCCCCTTGAGGATTCTCATCCATGGAATCCTTCCCAAGCTCTCTCTGAGTTTATTGAAATTAGCTCTCTTAAAGTCTAAGACTCTAGTTTGACTTTGTTCAACTACTTTTGTTTGCATAATGTTGAATTCCAGTATTTCATGATCGCTTGCCCCCAAAGTTCCTGTAGCTTCTACACCTTCTATCATTTCCTCTCTGTTAGTGAGAATTAAGTCCAATATTGCTGATCCCCTTGTTCCCTTCTCTACCTTTTGGGAAACAAAGTTGTCTGCTAGGTTTGTTAGGAACCTGTTGGATCTTCCACTTGGTGCAGAGTTTGTTTCCCAATTGATGTCAGGGTAGTTAAAATCTCCCATTACTATTGTAGTGTGCTTCCTACATACCTTAGTTAGCTGGTTAGCAAAAAGTACATCCACTTCCTCTGCTTGGTTGGGTGGCCTGTAGTATAGACCTATGACAATATCATTCCCCCCCCCCCCAACCTTTAATATTGACCCAAATACATTCAAGATAGTTCTCATCATTGTTGTGCTCTATTTCTGTAGAGATGTAATTATTTCTTATATGTAGTGCAACTCCACCTCCTCTTTTATTTGGTCTATTTCTTTTAAATAATTTAAATCCTTCTAGCTGTATGTTCCATTTGTGGGTTTCATCCCACCAAGTTTCTGTAATGGCAACAATATCGTATCTGCCCTCATTTACTTGAATTTCTAATTCACCCTGTTTATTCCTCATACTCTGTGCATTGGTGTATAGACATTTGAGTCCATTTTGATTGACCCTGTGTTTTCTGTCTACGAAACCTGTGTTATGCCTGACTATGGTTCTCTTTGCCCCTATTTCTTTGCCACTTGTATGATTCATGTACATGGTATGGCACTCACTGTTAATTGTTTGGTTTTGCTTGACAGCAGTGTTGATAATATTACCCGCACAAATATCTATGTTACATGCACTGATAACCCTATGAATTTTAGTTTGCTGGAGACAGAAATGTTCTTTATCTATTGATTCTCTGTCCCCACTATTCAGTTTAAATGTTTAGCCAGGAAATCTGTGAATTTAGTGCCAAGTAACTCAGTCCCTTTCTTGGATGGGTGCAAATGATCTCTTTTGTACAGTTTATCATTGGACCAGCTGCAGGCATCATGACTAATAAGACCAAAGCCTTCCTTTTTACACCACTCCTTTAGCCACACATTAAACTGTGCTATGCGCTGGCCCTTTCCTTTTTGTTCGTTGTATACTGGTATAACCTCTGAGAAGATAAGCCTACAACCTGTACTACTAAGTTCGTACCCCAAACTCTGGAAATCATTCTGCACAGAAGCTACATCTTTTTGGGACAGATCATTTGTGCCAAGATGTATAATAGCGTCAACTTCACAGTCCTTACTTGCATTCTTGACTATCTTAAGAATACGCCTCTTGTCTCTGCTGGCTGTAGCACCCGGCAAACACCTGACCTCTTTCAAAACCTCCATATCCTTTCCTAAGTTTACATCCCTTACGATTGAGTCACCAATCAGGAGGTGACTTCTCTTTTTGGGTACCTTGCTCTTGTTGTGTGACTGATGCTTGATCCCTGGTTCACACTTTTGCATTTCTGAAGTAGGTTCTTCACTTTGGACCACAATCCCCTGCTTATTTGAGTCGTCATTATTACCTTGACCTGTCACTTTAGTGTCCCCATTAAGATCAGCAAGGGCGCTATATCTGTTATGGATGCCTAAGGACACCCTCCAGGTTGGAGAGATAGGCAGGATATCTCTCAATGCCATTTGCAGGGAATCATAAGCAGGTGAAGACATCTGCTTGGGAAGACCCTGAAGCAAATGGTGAGCCACTGTGTGAGACAGAATGCTGGACCAGATGGGCTGTGGCCTGTTCCAGCAAGGCTATTCTTATGTTCTTATGTTCTAGGCAGGGGGTTGGATTAGAAGACCTCCAAGATCCCTTCCAACTCTGCTATTTTATTGTATTGTAAGTCGTGTCTGTCAGAGTTTGTTGCAGAAAAATCAAATCTAGAAGGCACAGATAACTGATTCAGCTGGATTTATTAACTTCTTTATATACATAAGAATAGATGAATAAATGTACAATACCAACAGGTGATTCTTCCAAGTAAGCACAAGGCAGGAGACTTACAGGCAAACATAAGCAGTGAGTTTCATTTCAGCAGACAAACCCAGACAGACTGCTTGTTTACTTCTCAGAGCAGCAGACTGCTTAAATTTCTATTTCAACTCTCTGCAGAGATCTGTTTAAGCTCTGGGTGGCTGACTTAGTTGCTATGCTTATTCATTGGCTGACCTTGTTCTCATGTCTCTCCCAGTCATGAATATTTTAACAGTGTCCGACCCATCGCGACCCCATGGACAACGTTCCTCCAGGCCTTCCTGTCCTCTTCTATCCTCCATTTAAGCTCATGCCTACTGCTTCAGTGACTCCATCCAGCCATCTCATTCTCTGTCGTCCCCTTCTTCTTTTGCCCTCCATCTTTCCCAGCATTAGGCTCTTCTCCAGGGAGTCCTTCCTTCTCATTAGATGGCCAAAGTATTTGAGTTTCATCTTCATGATCTGACCTTCTAAAGAACAGTCAGGGTTGATCTCCTCCAAGACTGACCGGTTGGATCGCCTTGCAGTCCAAGGGACTCGCAGGAGTCTTCTCCAGCATCATAGTTCAAGGGTCTCCATTCTTTGGCCCTTAGTCTTCCTTAGGGTCCAACTTTCACAGCCATCCATTGCAACTGGGAAAACCATAGCTTTGACTAGATGCACTTTTGTTGGCAGGGTGATGTCTCTGCTTTTTAGTATGCTGTCTAGATTTGCCATAGCTTTCCTCCCCAGGAACAAGCATCTTTTAATTTCTTGGCTGCAGTCCCCATCTGTGGTGATCTTGGAGCCCAGGAAAATAAAATCTGTCACTATCACCATTTCTTCCCCTTCTATTTGTCTTCAATTGAGAGGGCCAGATGCCATGAACTTAGTTTTCTTAATGTTGAGTTTCAACTTTTGCACTCTCCTTCTTCACCCATATCAAGAGGCTCTTTAGTAGCCCCTAATATTTCTTCCTAAGTGTATCCAACTGCTTTTTAAAAGATACACAAGGTGATATACATCCTAGGAATTTATAACCAGAAACATTACATTTTAACTATTGTTTAGTTGTCATAGGGTGACTCAATGACTAAGACGCTGAGCTTGTCAATCAGAAAGGTCAGTAGTTCAGCGGTTCAAATCCCTAGCGCCACGTAATTGAGTGAGCTCCTGTTACTTGTCCCAGTTTCTGCCGACCTAGCAGTTCGAAAGCACATAAAAATGCAAGTAGAAAAATAGGGACCACTTTGGTGGGAAGGTAACAGCGTTCTGTGTGCCTTTGGTATTTAATGATGCCCACCACATGATCATGGAGACATCTTCGGACAGTGCTGGCTCTTCGGCTTAGATACGGAGATGAGCACCACCCCCTAGAGCCGGAAACGACTAACACGCATGTACGGGGGAACCTTTACCTAGTTGTCATGGATCTGGACTTGAGTTTAGAGGAGGAGGGTGAATTTTAGTCTGTGGAGGAAAGCATGGAGCTGAGTGTAGAATGCTAGCTTGAGGGAGCAGCCTCAGCTGGGTCAATGGACCAGCAGCAGGTTGAGACTGAGCCAGTTGAGCTCAACTGTAAGTTGGTCAGGAGGCTCCAGGCAATAACTGTTGGCAATGAGGAGGAGGTGGAGTCCACACCTCCTCCTCATCCAAAGACACATAGAGCAGAGAGGAGACAGGCACAACGCTGGTCAGCTAGACTACTCCCGAGGAGGCAAGCTTGTCTCTGGTGAAGGGCTGCATCGTGTTGCCTTCTTAATCCTGCTCTGACAACTTGAGAGTGTTGCTGTAGCAACGGGCCCACTTCTCTGCCTTGTGTGTTTGTGCCCTGCATCCTGACCCCTCGGACTCCTGGACAGCTTTCTTGGACTTTGTGTGTTGGACTCCGTTGTCAGTGACTCTTGCTGTGCCAAGCTTGGAATCTGGACGTGTGCAACGGGGGTGCTTTCTGAAGACCTCTTTGGGGAGTTTGAATAAACACCTGTAGACTCTTGCTGTGTGTGTGTGTGTGAGAGAGAGAGAGAGGGAGGGAGAGAGAGAAAGAGAGAGAGGGAGAGGGAGGGAGAGGGAGAGAGGAAGAGAGAGAGAGGGAGAGAGAAGGGGGAGAGGGAGAGAGCGGAAGAGAGAGGGAGGGAGAGAGGGAGGGAGGGAGAGAGAGGGAGGGAGAGAGGAAGAGAGGGAAGGAGAGAGAGGGAGGAGGGAGGGAGAGAGAGGGAGGAGGGAGGGAGGGAGAGAGAGTGGGAGGGAGAGAGGGAGGGAGGGGGAGAGGGGGAGGGAGAGAGAAGGAGAGGGAGAGAGGGAGGGAGGGAGGGAGAGAGAGGAAGAGACAGAGAGAGAGAGAGAGGGAGGGAGAGGGAGGGAGAGAGTGGTGGATTGCTGCTGGTTCAGCTCCGATCAGCCGAACTGGTAGCACGGGCGAGCATGAGTGAACCAGCACCGCTGGGATTTGAATCCCACCTCTGGTATGCATGTGGCTACTCTACTGTGTAAAGTAGGGCAGTACAGTAGTAGATTTTGTGTATTTGTCTTGTTTTCTAGACATTCCTTCCAATTATAGGACAAAGCCTTAGTACCAAGCCCTGCACCTCCTAAATTCAGTTTCAACAAATAAACAAGCTTGTTGTCCTTAGAGGCATGATGGTACAATGAAAAGCAGGATGTACACACACACACACACACACACACACACACACACCCTTGACCAACTTATCATTCCGTGAATACAAGAACATGATGTACCAGGAGAATTTAACCGAGAGTCTCTCCTGCTTTGAAAGGAATGCTAAACTAAGCTCTCCTTCATTAAATTAAGCAGGGAATGGTATTAAATGGGGACTGGCATTTTAGCCCAGTATTAAATCAGGGATCTTGTGGGGCAGAAGAACCTTTGATGGAGAACAACTGCTGTTGCCATGGGAAGCAGCAGCATTAGAGGAAGATAGGAAGGGCAACAGCGATCTAAAAAAGAAAGAAAGAAGAGACACTTTTTTCTTCTTGTGACAGCCAACTGAATTTCTTGCACACACTTTTAATTATATAAAGGGGTCATTTCCATGCCTGCAATCTGAAATAGGCCTAAAAGGAGCCAGCTCTGCAAAGTACAGGCACTTCTTGATTTACAACCAAGATTTCTGTTGTTAAGCGAGACATCTATTAAGTGAGCTTTGCCCTATTTTATAGCCTTCCTTGTCTCCGTTGCTAAGTGGATCACTGCAGTTGATAAGTTAGCAACCTGGTTGTTAAGTGAATCTGGCTTCCCCATTGGTTTTGCTTGTCAGATGATCACATGGACTTGGGAGCTGGTTCCTTGATTCCCCCCACCCCCCTTCTTACTTATTCAACAGTGTGATCAACAGAGAGGGACATATTTTCATATAAATTGATATTTCATTCAAAGGAGTTGGAAGATTTACAACATGATGTTAAAACATCACACCTTTTATCACAGGGATAAGACCTGAATTTAATACAATACAATACAATACAATATAATACAATACAATACAATACAATACAATACAATACAATACAATACAATACAATACAATACAATACAATAGCAGAGTTGGAAGGGACCTTAGAGGTCTTCTAGTCCAACCCTCTGTTTAGGCAGGAAACCCTATACCATTTCAGACAAATTATTATTATTATTATTATTATTATTATTATTATTATTATTATTATTATTATTATTATTATTATTATTATTATTATTATTATTATTTATTGGATTTCTAGACCGCCCCCTCTCCCCGAAGGGACTCGGGGCGGTGTACAGGTAAAAAATTAAAATTATGACAATCAACAATACATATAAACTAAAATCTAATTAAATATTCCCTGTACAAATTTATAAAAATTAAAAACTTAACCTTAAAACCTAATACATAATTTAAAATTACAAACTGAGGCTGGAAGCATGGAATTAGGCCAGGCCGGCTAGATGAAACAGGTGGGTTTTGAGTTTCTGGCGGAAGGAGCGGAGGTCCGTGGTCGTTCTAATGTCAGGGGGAAGGTCATTCCAGAGGGTCGGGCCCGCCACAGAGAAGGCCCTTCCCCTGGGCGTCGCCCGCTGGCATTGCCTAGTGGAAGGCACTAGGCAATTATTTTTACATCGTGGCAACCAAAACTGGATGCCGTATTCCAAGTGTGGCCTTACCAAGGCCTTATAAAGTGGTATTAACACTTCCCGTGATCTTGATTCTATCCCTCTGTTTATGCAACCTAGAACTGTGTTGGCTTTTTTGGTAGCTGCTGCACACTGCTGGCTCCTATTTAAATGGTTGTCCACTAGGACTCCAAGATCCCTCTCACAGTTACTACTACTGAGCAAGGTACCACCTATACTGTACCTGTGCATTTTGTTTCTGAAAAGCGTTTGCCCATCTCATTTGTGTTTTCCTTAGGCAAGGTGAACTTCAGGAGACGGCATTTAAATGAAAAAATAATTATTATAAAAAATATACATTTTTGTGGGGTTTTTTTCTCCCTTTACAGGAAGAAAGATGATCACGAGTGAGGAGGAGGGAGACAATGAAAAGTAAACGAGGAATCCATCATCAAGAACAACATTCAGAAAAATGGGGGAAAGCCTAAGCTAGACATTTGTGGTCTTTGCGTTCAATTGACAGAGGACCAAATTTATCTCCTTGTGAGGATGGGACTGGAAATTAATCTTGTATTAAGGAATGAATATCAACCTTCATTCTGGTCCCGCTCAAGAAAACTGCTGACGGAGCCCATGAAAAAAAGACATTTCAGGTATAAATGTTGCTTTCCAAAGTATGCAGCCGAAAGTCAATATCTGTCAAAACCAGTGGGATATTAAACTTATTCTAGAATATAAAGTTCATTACGTTGCATTTCCAGGAATTGAAAGATGAGGAGAGGCATTTTCCGCCTGGCCGGCCTAGGGTAGTCTCTCTCTCTATGGGTTTTTAAATGTACATATATATTTAGTGGGAATTTTTAGTTAAGGGATTTTAGCACAGGAATAAGTTTAATTTGTTTTAAATTTGTATGTATTTGTATATTTATTGCTTTTATTCTCCCTGTGCACCGCCCTGAGTCCCTGTGGGGAGAGGGAGCGGTCAATAAATTCAACATTATTATTATTATTATTATTATTTAAAACTAGTTTCCCCGCCCCCCGTCCAATCCCTCATCCAAATGGATGCTTTTAAGTTAGCAAGTTTACTCTGGAAAAACACTGGCAGATCTTCTTTTTCTTCCTAGTGCCGTGATGGCAAACTGATGGTGTGCAGAGCCCTCTCTGCTGGCACATGCGCCATCGCCCCAGGTCAGATCTTTGTGGCGTTTCTTTCGGGAGCTTCTGTTTCCCTGCAAACGACAAAACAGAAGCTCACGAAAGAAAAAGATTTTACCTCTTGCTGCGCTGCTAGTGTTGGGATGCTCCACCTCCTGCCAGCCATCTGGTCTCCGGGTCGCTGCTGCGCGTCCACACGCTTGTCTGTGCATGCGCATGAACATGTCAGTGCATCCTCATGGCCGCACACATCTGTGCATGGATGCGTACGTCTGCACATGCGCGCATGTCTGCTTTCAGTTTGGGCACGCACACACATGCAGTTTGGGCATACACACATATGAAGTTTGGGCGTGCACACACACCAGTGGTGGGTTTAAATTTTTTTTAGAACCTACTCTGTAGGTGTGGCCTATCTTGTGGGTGTGTCTTGGCAGTCATGTGACAGGGTGGGAGTGGCCACCTTTTAAAATGTGGTGAAACTCATTTAACAACGTTCTTGCTTAGCAACCAAAATTTTAGACTCAATTGTGATGATAAATTCTTTCTTTCTTTCTTTCTTTCTTTCTTTCTTTCTTTCTTTCTTTCTTTCTTTCTTTCTTTCTTTCTTTCTTTCTTTCTTTCTTTCTTTCTTTCTTTCTTTCCTTCCTTCCTTCCTTCCTTCCTTCCTTCCTTCCTTCCTTCCTTCCTTCCTTCTTTCCCTTCCCTTCCCTTCCCTTCCCTCCCTTCCCTTCCCTTCCCTTTCCTTTCCTTTCCTTTCCTTCCCGTTGGGTCACTGGCAGCAGCGGGCCAGATTTACTTCCAGGTACGCCAGTGGAACCCCCTCTCACCGGTTCTCTAAATTTAACCAACCGGCTCTCGCGAGTAGGTGCGAACCTGCAGAAACCCACCACTGACACACACATAACTTGGGCATGCACACATGCAGGGCACTCGGTGTCTAAAAGGCTCACCATCACTCTCGTAGTGTATTCCTGCAAGTGCAGGGTCCGCTTTTCAGATCGTTGAGCACCACTTTGCACAGTCAGCTGCGTCTCCAGGGTGCAGGCTCCCGGTTTGCATATCTTTGTTGATGGTATCTTGCCTTCTCTGTTTTGGGCGCCCTCGAGGTTGCCGGCCATTGACTTCTAGTTGGTAGGGGCTCTTGGCAATGGTGGAAGGTACTGCTCTGAGGACATGTCCATACCAGCGGAGCCAGCTGTTCTGACCCAGCTTCCCCAAACACGACAAACCCTCTGAAGTTAACTCAAAAATTCCTTTATTAGGAGCACCAGCAGCCCCTGAAAAAAGTTTCTCTCTCACTGCAGGCTAACAAGTCCATCCAGCAGGGAGATGAATAGTTGTCTGTTGCATGTATTCATCTCTGCCCCTGACCTTTTATCCCCAGAGCTAGGGTGAGGCTTTGCTAGCACTGGTGGCTCTTCCATCCGAAGGACCGGCCCATAGATTTCCACTGCTCTCCTCTCCTCTGCCTTCTGTGCATCCACGCATCAGGCACTGGATCCAGTTATTTCTCCTCTTCCTCATCAGCCACATCCAGACCTGGGGGCTGTTGACTCTCCATCTGAGGGCTGACGGATGGCCCAGGCTCCGCCTCTGTCTGATTCTCTGCCAGCTCCATTCCCTCTTCCTGCTCGGAGCTCTCAGGTCGCCTTGATGCTGACCCTGATTCCCCCACCACCTCCTCCTCCTTCTCTGACTCAGCTGCAGGAGGGTCTGGCGGCCTACCGGCCACAACACTGACTGTTAGGTGATATCTCCGTTGGGAGACAGCAAAGGGTGTGCAGTGGAGTATGCAGCTAGAGGAAACGTTGCTAATGTAGACACAATTAGTAGACCAGACACTGCTTAAGTAAAATAAAATAGCTTTTACTGAGGTTGTAAAAACTACTAAACTAAACTACTGCTCAACAAGCAGTGATGTTAAATTGAGTCAAAAACAAAGTCTCAACAATATCAAATAGCTTACACAATCTTCCGTCTTCTTCATTAAATCACAGTTCACGACACAATTCAGTTATCAAACAGCAAGTCCAGCAGAGAGAGAGAGATGCACTCTCCTGGCTTCCTCTTAGAGATAATTGCACGTACTAATTGCACTCTAACATTCCAACATTCTTAAAGTTACAATGACCATATATCATTATGGTACTATATATTGTCTACCCAACTCTAGGAGTCTACTCCTAACACTGACCTTCTCTCATCTTCTCTATAATTGTTGTCAGAAAGTTTGGAAAAACACTTGGAGGTGCAGTCTAAAAATTGATACCTTTGACCTGAATGTCTTCTTTGATTTGATGACTTCTCCTTTGATCTGATGATTGGAAATTGTAATGGGGTTAAGAATGAAGATTTGTTTTAGTTCATGCCCCCTGGGTAATGGGAGACTGTTTCACCTACTGGGGATTTCATTACAGGGCGAAGCAGGAGTAGACCCTGCACCATGGCAGAGAAGTGCGATTACATTGCAAGCGTCTACGGTTACGATCTGGGTTGCCGATTCGTCAACTTCAGGCCGTTGGGCTTCGGTGTGAACGGGCTGGTTCTGTCTGCCGTCGACAGCAAGAGCTGCTGCAAGGTCGCCGTGAAAAAGATCGCAATCAACGATGCGCAGAGCTTGAAGCATGCTTTCCGGGAGATCAAGATAATCCGCCGACTGGATCACGACAACATTGTGAAGGTCTACGACGTCTTGGGGCCCAAAGGGGCGGACCTCCAAGGAGACTTGTTCAAATTCAACATGGTGTACATCATCCAGGAATACATGGAGACGGACCTGGCCCGTCTGCTGGAGCAGGGGCCACTTTCAGAGGAACACGCCAAACTGTTCATGTACCAGCTGCTCAGGGGCCTGAAGTACATCCATTCAGCCAACGTCTTACATAGGGATTTAAAACCAGCCAACATTTTCGTCAATACCAACGACCTGGTGTTGAAGATTGGTGACTTTGGATTGGCCCGAGTTGTGGACCAACATTACTCACACAAGGTATGGCCTTGCATTTGTTGTCCTAACTTGGTCCAGTTGCTGTTCGTTTGCACTCTGCAGGCCTCCCAATCCCTCTGCACACCTTGTTTTCTTGCAAAAAAAGGGGGAGGGCCTTCAGAGTTTTGGGAGGCTTGTAGAGTGCTCCTGGGGCTGGGGATGGTGGCAAAAACGAGCAAAAACGGTCCGTTTTTTTGCTCGTTTTTGCCCTCCCCAGCCCCCAGGAGCACTTTGCAAGCTTCCCAAACTCTCTGTGCATTCATTTTTGCAAAGGGGGCGGGGTTTCGGTAGGCCAAAAATGCTCTTTTCAGTGTATAAGACACACCCAGATTTTCACCCACTTTTTAATGGGAAAAAGGTGCATCTTATACTCCCAAAAATACGGTAATCTTGGGCGTTGTGAGATTTGTTTCTTCCAGCAACACATTTAGACATTTCTGTTTTGTATAATAGCAAGAGCACTTAGACTTATATGCCGCTTCCCAGTGCTTTCTCTAAGTTCTCTTTCTTAGTTTCTTAGTTCTCTCTAAGTGGTTTAAAGAGTCAGCCTATTGCCCCCAAAAATCTGGGTCCTCATTTTATCGACCTCGGAAGGATGGAAGGCCGAGTCAACCTTGAGGTGGTCAGATTTGAACTGCCAAACTGCTGGCAGTCGGAAGTCAACAGAATGAACCTGCAATATTACATTCTAAGCACTGTGCCACCACGGCAGAATAATAACGGAATAATTAATAGCAGAGTTGGAAGGGACCTTGGGGGCCTTGTAGTCCAAGTTCCTGCTCAAGCAGGAAACCTTAACATTTCAGATAAATTGCTGTCCAATCTCTTCTTAAAAACCTCCAAGGTTGGAGCACCCACAACCTCTGGAGGCAAGTCGTTCCACCGATTAATTGTTCTCACTGTTAGGAAATTTTTCCTTATTCCCAGGTTGGTTCTCTCCTTGATTAGTTTCCATCCATTGCTTCTTGTGCGGTCTTCAGGTGCTTTGGAGAATAGCTTGATCCACTCTTCTTTGTGGACCCTCTTAGATATTGCAAGACTGCTGTCATATCACTCCTAGCCCTTCTTTTATTAAACTAGACAGGGACTAGTTTCGTTAAACTAGACCTCATGCAACTCTGGAGCCGCATGTGGCTCTTTCATCCCTCTGCTGTGGCTCCCTGTCGCCGGTCAGCTCCACAATTGATAGGGCTTTTGATTAGGACAGCTAGAGGAAAAAAGGATATTGTACTACAGGGGAGGGTTCCAGCCAGTTCTAGCCTCTCCTATAGAAGAGGTTCCACAAATCTACAGTGCCGTTTAGAACCGGTTCCAGCTCCCTCCCTCCGCCCGTCCGCACATCATCAAGAGGAAGAGCGAGAGGAGGAATTCTGGGAGTTGAAGTCCACAAGTCTTAAACCTGTCAAGTTTGAACAACTTTGGGGGTTTTTTTTTCTACAGAGTTAGGGGTGCAAGGGTCTTGTAACTTGACAGCTTTAAGACTTGCGCGCTTCAAATGCCATAGTTTCTGAGCCAACATTTTGGTTTGCTAAGCAAGAGCGTTGTTAAGTGAGTTTCACCACATTTTACAAGTTGACCATGCCCACCCAGTCACATGGTTGGCAAGCCACTCCCACCCAGTCATATGGCCGGCAAGCCACTCCCACCTGGTCACATGGCTGGCAAGCCACTCCCACCCGGTCACATGGCTGGCAAGTCACTCCCACCCAGTCACACGGCTGGCAAGCCACTCCCACAACGCAGGCCACACCTACAGAAGAGGTTCTAAAAAAATTTGAAACCCAGCACTGCTGCACTAGCAGGAGACTCTATGGTGGGGGAAACTGAATTGAATGGGAGGCTTCCAGTTAGGACCTTTGTGGCTCTTTGAGTGTTTAAGGTTGATGACCCCTAAACTAGACCTAGATAATTTCTGATCACTGATGGAAGTCTTCTCCACTCTCATGCTCTCTTGTCCACACTTTAATGTCTTTACAAGTACAGTAAGATGCTTTCATGTGCATTGGCATAAAGTCCCAATTCAACAGGTAAGTTAATTCTGCTGGCGCATCAGTGCTTTCATCGCATGTCCTTGTCCCTCAGCAGATACATGTTGTGTCCTCGACCTGTGCCTGGTCTCGACTTACGACCAGCCGCAGGTCTTCCAGTCTGCCGGATAGAACCTTGGCAACAGACTGTAGCAAGCCTGTAACCGCTAGTCGCGCCTGATTGGCCAAGACGCGACTGGCGGGAAGCCGGTCCTGCCGCGGCCTGATTGGCTCCCCGTTTGACAGCTCGCGTATAAGTAGCTGTCAAACGCGGGAGCCCCAGTCTATCATTTCTGTAAATAGTTTTTACTGCGATTCTCTTGCATTGCCAATAAACGGCTGTTCCTTTTGCTAGCCTGGTCTGGACTCCCTCATTTTACGAAACTTAACACTGGCGACGAGGATGGGATCCTCAGGAATTAAACTGTCTCCTTTAAATAATAAGTGTTAACTCTACGGAGCGTCATGTTAAATGGTACATCATAATTACAACAGATAAAAGAGAGCTTGAAAACTTACATCGTACCACTGGGTGCAAACTTGAGAAAGATATGAATGTCTCCCACCTCCTACTGTTAAAATAAATGTGCCAGTTTAAACAAGGCAGGCATTTTAGTAAATATTTGGTATTGTAACTATTATCACACCTCATGCTGCTAAAACAAAAAAAAGGGGGGGGGCCTCCATGTACCATTCCGTGCATCTGTCATTTGGCGCATGAAAGATGCTTATTGCTGCTTTCCTAGCAAATGTGCTTTTTTACCTTTTGCAGACTCAAAAGAAATAAGAGGCGTTTGCTGCAGGGATTAAACAAAGATGGGGCTCCATACTGTGCTAATTAATTGCAGAGGGAGTTGGGTCCTTTCTGATAGTTTCTTCTTCTTCTCATCTCTCTTAACAAATGTCTTGTTTTTCCAGTAATCTTTAAGTAAATTCCTGCTCTGACATATATATCCTGCCGAGCTACGGGAGCTTTGTTGCTGAAGTGCTATATGTCTGTCCTGACCCAGGCATCAATCAAATCACGAAGCAGGCTCCTTGTCCGGACAAAACCCCTTTTTATTAAGCTAAAGGGAATCTCATTCACATCCAGCAAAGTCCCGGCACACAGTCTTTTAAGGATGAATTTACAGCCACAGGCCTTGTCAGGCTTGAAGAGCTGCCAGGCCGCTATCTTCCAAACGCAACGCTGTACGAGAAAATTCTTGGCAAGGAGTCTCTTGAGAGTCACAAACAAATCTTCACACGAACTAATGCCTTTAGTTAGCAGAGCGAAAATTCCAAGCAAGTGATAAGTGTTGGCGCGTTGAGCTTGATGGTTTCCTTGTAGACATTTCATGGGCCAACTATGACACACCATCAGTGCAAGTGGGTGGGGAGTTTGCAAGCAAGCAAGCAAACAACCAAGCAAGCAAGCAAACAAAGAAGCTCGGAGACCACCAACGGGAAATGAGTGCCTAACTGCAGAGTTCAACAGTTCTCACAAAACCACAAGGTTTGGCTAAAGTTCGCTTAGAGACACATAGTCACCAAGACAAAAGAGAAGTAAGTCCCCAACTACTTATAAGGTTTATTCCTTAAGGCAGGGATGTCCAAACTTGGGAACTTTAAGACTTGTGGACTTCAACTCCCAGAATTCCCCAGCCAGCTATGCTATGCTGGCTGGGGAATTCTGGGAGTTGAAGTCCACAAGTCTTAAAGTTGCCAAGTTTGGACATCCCTGCCTTAAGGTAACCAATAGAAATTGACAGTTAGAACAATTAATCAGTGGAACGGCTTGCCTCTAGAAGTTGTGAATGCCCCAACACTATAAGTCTTCAAGAAGATGTTGGATAGCCATTTGTCTGAAATGATATAGGGCTTCCTGCCTAGGCAGGGATTTGGACTAGACGACCTCCAAGGTCCCTTCCAACTCTGCTATTGTATTATTGTATTATTATAAATAGGTGAAGCATTTCTGTGTTAAAAACCTGCTCTTTGAAAGACATATAAGAACCTGCTTTTTCTATAGGTCTTGGTCCAGGTGTTAGCAAAACTTATTTCTGCCTGGATTTTTGGCCAAAAGTAAAAGGCTTATCTCGATTTCGCAATCCTGTCTCTTGATTTCCTGCAACACTGGGGTGGGCGTGGCCGGGGTGGGCGTGGCCAGCTCGACATCACTCGTGTTGGGAGCCCGTGGTGGCCTGAGCACTCTGCCAGCAAAAACAGACTCCCGAGCTCCGTTTTCGGCTGCGACAGCTTCGTTTGACCCTCTTCCAGTGAAAATGAAGCTCGGGAGGGTCATGTGCAACTCTCCCGAAGTACGTTTTCGCTGGTAGAGGCACTGCGGGTGGGTCCTTTGCTGTTTCCAGGGCGGCCCCACGGGCCAGATCTAAACAACCCGTGGCCCAATCCGGCCCCTGGGCCTTGAATTTGCCACCCCTGCCTTAGAGAATAAGTCAAACCTCTACCTGTACTTTTAAAAGCATCACACTCCCAACCCCCAATCTGCTGCCACATCTCCCTTGCAAACATCTTGCAGCTGAGTTGAAGAATGAGTTCACTTATGAAACGATGATAAACAAAACATCACAAGTTATGCAGGCTTCCTTTATTTAAAGAAAGAAAGAGAGAGAGAGGGATGGAGGGAGGGAGTGGGGGAGGAAGAGAGAGAGAGAATGAATGAGAATGAGAATTCGGCATTTTTAAAATATCAGCAATAGAAGAAGCTCATCTTTCGGTTTTTCATTGTGTGGCTAAAGAAAGTAATGGCTTTAAACAGGGGACCATCTTCTCATCAGGGAATAAAAGATAATGATAGGAAACCGGCTACACGCTCCTGTGAGTAAATTACTACCTTTTTCGGAGCTCATCCTTGGGATTAATAACAGGGCCGTGATGGAGGTGTCAGCTCTCACCTGCCAGAAGCCGCAGCCAACGTGATGAGAATGCCCTACCATCTTTGTCAGGCCGTTGTGAAAATTGTGTTTATTTTTCTCCCCTGCACGCCGTATGTATGGGAGGAGGGCGATGGGGAAGGTCTAAATAAAGGTGAAATTTTCTCTCTCTCTCTCTCTCTCTCTTGCCATGATCGAGAACGAGGGGACCTTGCAAAGGGCTGGAAAACAGGCGATTTACCGCATGGAGCTTAACCAGGAGCTACCTTGGAGCAGGGAGAATTCAATTTTTTTGCCAGATGGCAGGGGAATTTCCAGTTTGTAGCACGGCTGCTTCTTCCCACCACCAGATGCACCAAAGCTAGCAGGAGGGTGTTCCAGTTTTACATATTTACACGTTGTCTTCCCTAATTTAAGAAAACGCGTCACTGCCAGTGGGAACGCTCCCTTGCGTCTGTGCACTTCTGACTCAGTTTGCTTCAGGGTTTTTTTTTTTCCAGAAAACCCGAACAAAACGGGAAGTGTTTTGCAAAGTCCTTGGGTCCCCCTCCCTCCCTAGAGGTGGGAGATCAAAGAATTGGAAAGCGGCAGATACAGCCACCTCCTCTCCCAACTCATGTCTTAGCTCTGTGGTCATCTTGCATTGCTCAATGGATAGTGTGCTTTTGTCCAGATGCACAAAAGCACAATGTATCTAATTGGTAAAACCCAAAATCAAAGCTTTAGTTTTTTCCCCACAAAGTCCAGAAATGGTTTCCAAGCAGAAAACAACAGTAGCGATTTTTCTTTCCTTTTATCAGTCAGTTTAGCCATTTCTGCTAACTCCATCAACTTTTGTAGACCTTGAAACGGTCGCTAAATGATCAGTCATAAATCAAGGACTGCCGGAACCATCTAAACACAGGCACCACTGCTCACTTTAAAAAAAAAGTCTTGCTGTAGTTGTAAGTCACAGACTACCTACCTAATACTGTAAAGTATCATAGTTGCAGTTGGGGGCAGCAGAAAGGTGGCGTTGAAAATATTATTTTCAAGTGGATTTTTCTCTTAGTTTCAGCTGTCTGGCTGAAATTGGGAGCCACTTAGAAGATGCCTAGAAGATCGGTCTCTGGTGACATTTAATAATTGAGACGACAGATCCTCGCTCCATGTGGCATCATTTCACCTTCAGCACAAGAAAAACATTCTGTCAAAACACCGCGAAGCATTCAGTATGGGGGCAATTGGATGTCTCTGGAAAAACAGCCGAAATGGAATGAATTGTTGTGCTGAGTTCAAAGAAGAAGCCAAGGGAAAAATGATGGCCATCTGTCAAATATCTGAAAGGCTATAGTGGAAAATGTAGAGCCGGCTTTTTTTGTGCCACTTCAAGGAACAGACCAATTTTGTAAGGTGTTAAAATATTCATGACTGGGAGAGACATGGGAACAAGGTCAGCCAATGAATAGGCATAGAACTCTGGTGCTGGAGAAGACTCCTGCGAGTCCCTTGAACTGCAAGGCGATCTAACCGGTCAGTCTTAGAGGAGATCAACCCTGACTGCTCTTTAGAAGGCCAGATCCTGAAGATGAAACTCAAACCTTTTGGCCACCTAATAAGAAGGAAGAACTCCCTGGAGAAGAGCCTAATGCTGGGAACGATGGAGAGCAAAAGAAGAAGGGACGACAGAGAATGAGGTGGCTGGATGAAGTCACTGAAGCAGTTGGTGTGAGCTTAAATGGGCTCCAGAGGATGGTAGAGGACAGGAAGGCCTGAAATAACGTTGTCTATGGGGTTCGCGATGGGTCGGACATTGTTAAAATATTCATGACTGGAAGAGACATGGGAACAAGACCAGCCAATGAATAGCAACTAAGTCAGCCAATGGGAGCTTAAACAGATCTGAGTCTGTGCAGAGAATTGAAACAGAAACTTGAGCAGTCTGCTGCTCTGAGAAGTAAACTAGCAGCCTGGCTGCTGAAATGAAGCTAACTGTTTGTAACTCTCCTGCCTTGTGTTTACTTTGAAGAACCACCTGTTAGTATTGTACATTTATTCATATATTCTTATATATATAAAGAAGTTAATAAATCCTGCGGCATCAGTTATCTATGTGTGCCTTCTGGATTTGAATTCACGCAACAAACTCTGACATAGGGTGCAAGTGAATTTGACCTTCGTTTTTCAATTGGTTGCCACCTCTGGATTAATTAACAAGATCGCCTTAATTAAACCACACAAGGATGGTTGTGCAGCCAATGCAGGTAGTCCTCGACTTACAACAGTTTGTTTAGTGACTGTTCGAAGTTATAACAGCACTGAAAAAAGAGGCTTATGACCATTTGTCACATTTATGACCATTGCATCAGCCCTATGACCACATGATTTACATTCGTATGCTTCACATTTATGACGGTTACAATGCCTTGGAGGTCTTCTAATCCAACCCCTTGCTCAAGCAGGAGACTATACCATTTCAGACAAATGACTGTCCAGTCTTTTCTTAAAAACCTCCATTAATGGAGCACCCATGATTTCTGAAGGCAAGCTGTTCCACTTGTTAATTGTTCTCATTTTGAGGAAGTTTCTCCATAATTTCAACTTGCTTCTCTCCTTGATTAGTAGTTCCCATCCATTGTTTCTTGCCTTGGTGTTTTGGAAAATAAAGTGACCTCCCTCTTCTTTGTGGCAGCCCCTCAAATACTGGAATACTGCTATCATGTCGGCCCTAATTAATCTTTTCTTTCTTTTTTTATTTCCTCATTGTCTTTTCTTTCTTTCTTTCTTTTTAAAAAAAATACAAATAATACAAACATAGTAAATACAAAAAAAGAAGGAAAAAAGAAAAAGGAAAAAACCACAAATATTACAGCGCAAATTCTACTTTTCTTTAGACTAGCCCAGGGGTCTGCAAAGTCGGCTCTTTTAAGACTGGTGGACTTCAACTCCCAGAATTCCCCAGCCAGCTGTCACATGACTGCCAAGCCACGCCCACAAAATAGGCCACACCTACAGAGTAGGTCCTAAAAAATTTGAAACCCACCACTGGTCTCCAACCTTTGCAACTTTAAGTCTGAAGGACTTCAGCTCCCAGAATTCTCCAGCCAGCTTTGCTGGCTGGAGAAGTCTGAGAGCTGAAGTCCTTCAGACTTAAAGTTGCAAAGGTTGGAGACCCCTGCTTTAAAGCCTTCTGTGCTTCGGTACATGCGCATGGCGCGTACAGCATCTGCGTGATGCTCTGCCGAGCGGCTGGAGCATCGCGGAGGCTTGCGGAGGTGTTGCTGGCAGGTATAAGGCAGGTGCGCAGTGCGCATGTGTGCGGGCGCACAGCGCATCCGTGTAGATGACCCCGGCCCCATTCCAACCGTACCAGTTGGAACAGGATCTGGAACCCACCACTGCATGACCATTTTCCACACTTCACCACCGGAGTATCCCCATGGTTACATGATCAAAATACAGACGCTTGGCAACTGACTCAGAATCGTGTGGTCGCTTTTGCCATCTTCTGACAAGCAAAGCTAATAGGGAAGCCAGATTCACTTCATAACTGTGTACTCACTCAACATCGGCAGGGATGTTGACCGTGACCAGAAAGGTTTAGTTTAGTTTTGTTTAGTTTATTTAAACTTATATACCGCTTCCTTTCCCGAAAGGGACTCGGGGCGGTGCACAGGAAATTAAAAAGCATAAATAAACATAACAATATACAAAATTTAAAATCAAACTAAATTATTAGCCCTGTGCTAAAAATTTGCAATAAATTAAAACTATTCCCCTTAAAAACCAATTAAAACAATTTGTTGTTAGGCTAAAGGCTTGGTAGAGTTAGGTCATAAAATGGGGCACAGCTCACTGAACAACTCTCTCACTTAGCAGCGGAAACTTTTGGTCTCAATTGTGGTTGTAAGCCAAGGACTGCTTGTAGAGTGGTACCTCGGTTCACGAACTTAATTCGTGAACCGACTCTGGTCGCGAACCGAATTGGTCGTGAACCGAGGCACAGTTTCCCATAGGGTTTAATGTAAATCCGTTTAATCTGTTCTGATCTTTTTTTTGGTTTTTTTTTTTATATTGAAAAAGTTTTATTGGTTTTACATTTTTTAACAGGATAGGGTAATGGTTACAAAGAAATTTTGAGAGCATTCACGTCAGAGTCGTCGGGCCTTCCGAGACCTCAAAATACACATTAAAAAAGTTAACATAGAAAACATTTTCCATACCACTACAAGATGAAAGCAAGTACATTTACCTAAATTCTCCCTTTCATGCTGTCAGACATTTACAAAAAATCCGGATAGAAATATTGTACAAAATTGTTCAAGAAAAATCAAGGCAAAGTTATTTTTTTGATCTAAGTCTTTTGGCTATTGTATCTTCTTTCTCTCCTCCCTGGCCCCCCGTGGGCGGGGCCGTGACCCCCTCCGTCCCCCCTGGATCTTCCCCCAGGGCAGAGGAATGTTTTTTAAGAAAGGCTTCCGCCTCAGCAACTGTTTTAATCCTCACTCTTCCTCCTTCCCAGAACACCAGCATCCCTTCAGGTGTCATCCACTTGAACCAAATCCCGTGATCAAACAAGGTTTTAGACAAGAAAGAAAATTTCTTTCTTGAATCTCTAATTTTTCTAGGGATCTGCTTCAAGATAGTGACCGTTTCTCGTTGATAAGTTAAGGGTTTCTCTCTCTGGGCTTTCAGGATTTCCTCTCTGGTTGACCTTCTAACAAATTTCACATGTATCTCTCTAGGCACTTCATTTATCCTGGCATATGCTGAGTTAATTCTGTAGGCTAGGTCAATGTCCCGCCTGATCTCATCCTTAGGTTTTTGTAAATAGTCTGCTAAAATTGTACTCATAAGATCAGGTAGGCATTCACCAGATTCCTCAAGAACATTCTGAAATCTCAAAAAATATGTCATTCTTTCCATATCTATCCTAGACACATGCCCATTTATTTCCCCCACCTCATTAGAAACATTTTTAATCTCTCCCTTAGCCCCCTCCAACCCTCCTTCCAATTCTTCATTCTTCTGTGTATTCTCCAACACTTGCTTCCGGGTATCCAATAGTTCCTTTTTAAAAGTACTATTTTCAGCCCTCTGGGCCTTTATTTCTGATATCAAAGTTTGCATAGAGGTTTCAAGAGAAGCCATTCTTTGTTCCAAATTTACAAGTGCTGCTTCTTGTGCCATGGTTAAAAGTTAAAGTCACTGCCACCAAGATGGCGTTTTCCGGGTGGGGCTGGTGGGGCAGATCAGGAGCTCAGTTCAATTCAGGGCTGTGGAGTTGCAAACAATTCAGAAACCAAAAGAGACACAATTTCCCAAATCAACAAATAGTAATAACGAAGGTATTCCAGAGAAGAAGTCACAAATCCATCAAAAGAAATTTTTTTTTCAAAAATCCAGAGAGAGTCCTGCTTTCAAAGAGACGCTGGAAATTTTCCTTAGTTGAAATAGTTAGGCAGGGACAAAGAAAAGCCACTTCCACCGCCCATCTAGCCAGAGGGAGAGAGTAGCAAAAAAAAGAATTTTTTAAGCTCAGCCAGACCTAGAAACAATGTTGCAGAAAGTCACAATCCACTTTCCCTTGTTAAAGACCGTCCGGAGTGAAAGTTTCCGCTTTCTCTTTGCAGAGAAGCCATTTTGACGTGCCGCTTAAATCCGAGGGGTTTTTTTTTAAAAATAAACACCCCCCTCCCAGTCCGTTCAGCCTGGCTGGCAGCAGAAAAAAAAAGTTTTTTTAAAAACTCACTCTCTCCTCGCAGCTGAAGCCTCGGGAGCCCTTCCGACTGAGCCGATCAGCCCTCCTCATTGTTGTGAATGGCGCCGTCTTCCTTTGGCGAAGGGAGAACCCCCCGCTAGCATGTTCTCCCTCACCTGAGCCGCGCCGGAAGCCGCTTCCTCCACCGCCGTGGGGGGGGCGCCCCCCGACGAGCCGGCCCTACGGGAGACCCTCAAAAAAGAGGAGTCTCGCCCCCGTTGGGGGGCAGAAGAAGAAACAAAGCGGCGAGCGAGCGCTAGGCTCGCCCGTCGCCGCAGGAGCCGGAACCGGAAGCCTTTTTTTTGGTTTTTGAAGCACAAAAAATATGAAACAAACTACAATACACATTAGTACAGTATAGTAATGTATAAAGAGAGAACACTAACCTTGCTTAACACTAACAAAAATCAAAAAAAGTCACTGAAAGTACTCACAGTGTACTTTTTTCTGTGTCTCCTTCTCTCCACGATCTTCCTACAGGAAGTCACAACCATGTGACAGCCAGGAAATAGCATTAAAATGGCCGCGGCTCCTGTTCGTGAACCGAAGTGGAGTTCGTGAACCGGAGCACATTTTGATGAACTTTTCTGTTCGTGAACCGAGTTGTTCGTGAACAGAAGCGTTCGTGAACCGAGGTACCACTGTAATTATATTTAGACCTTCGCTGACAAACTGTCTGAAATGTGGTAACAAGGAGAGAAAATTCAGGTTGGCCTTCAAAGTGCCTAACAGTGCTCGGAAATTAAATCCACCCAGTTTGCATAGCAGTGGTGGGTGTTGTGGTCCACCCGTGGCCTGCTAAGCTGGCAGCAGAGTCGGACAGTGAGGAGGTTGGGGAGGAACATGGGCCAGTCCTGGAGTCAGGGGAAGGCTCGGACGAGGGTTCTGTGTCGGGTCAGGGCCATCTGGGAGTTACGTGCTGCCTCTGGAGCTGGACATCAGTGAGTCAGAGGAACAGGGGGAACCTATTCCCAGTGCATGCATGTGCAGAGCTGCCAGAAGGCAAGAACAGTTAAGACAAAAAGGGTGACTCAGGAGTAAGACTTGGAGATGATTGGCCCCTACCATAAGACATAAATAGGAGCAAAGGCACGTGAGCCTCTGCAGGAAGCAACTTAGTTCGTTCTGGTCACTCCGTTCCGATTCTGAAGTTCCGTTTTGACTCCGTGCTCCATGTGGCCTTGCAAAGCTAATTAGGTCTTCAGCAGTATTTCAAGGGAGATAAAGGTGGGGTGCTTATCAGCCTTTTCCCGAAAGACTTTGGCAGACTTTTGTCGGACTCTTTACAAACTATTTGTGACTCATTACAGGCTGTGAATGAACATAATTCACAACCGTTGAAGTAAAAATTAGGGGTTTTGGGACTAAGTGTGTGCTTTGTACTGTCTCAGGAAGCCTAGGTCAGAACAGTGGGATTTACTACCGGTTCTGTGGGTGTGGCTTGGTGGGCATGGCAGGGGAAGGATACTACAAAATCCCCATTCCCTCCCAATCAGCTGGGACTCGGGAGGCAGAGAATAGATCGGAGCAGGGCCAGTCAGAGGTGGTATTTACCGGTTCCCCGAACTACTCAAAATTTCCAGCTACCGGTTCTCCAGAACTGGTCAGAACCTGCTGAATACCACCTCTAATATTGTTTTTTTTTTGTAAAACAATCTTTATTGGTTTTTGAAATATACGTAGGAAAAGGGATATAGGGTAAATATGACATTTTAGTAGCTTCCATGTCGGTGATGGTGGTCCTCCCAAAACTTCATAAAAGTACAATTTTTTAGAAAGAACAAAGGATAAGCATATACATGACATATTTTTCTCTGCCATCTAAATATATCGACAATCACAATAAAATTTCAAATAAAGTCATTTTTGAGATCTAAGTTTTTTTGCTATTGATTCTTCTTCTTCTTCTTCCCCGTCATCAGGCGGGGCCATCACCCCCCCTGCTCCCCCATCTTCATCCCCTAGGAGTGAAGAGTGCTTTTGAAGAAAGGCCTCCGCCTCTCCTAATGTTTTAACTCTACTTCTACCTCCCTCCCTTCCAGAAGACTAGCATTCCCTCTGGCAATAACCATTTGAACCAAATTCCTTTTTTATATAATTTCTTACCACCTCTGATATTGTGTGATCGTTGTATACACTCTGTTAAACCTCCTTTCTTTTCTAAGCACACTTAGGGCCTCTCTCTGGAGCAGTGGTTCTCAGTTATTTTCTGTCAGGCCCCCCCTAGGAAGAAGAAAACATTTCGCGCCCCCCCAGCCCCGGAAAGCGCCCCCCCAGCCCCGAAAAGCGCCCCCCCAGCCCCGGAAAGCGCCCCCCCAGCTCCGGAAAGCGCCCCCCCCCCAGCCCCGGAAAGCGCCCCCCCCAGCCCCGGGGCTGCCCCCTCCCTTCTTTCCCTCGCCTCCTTCCGAGCCAAGGATATTTATTCTCCTTGGTGCCGCCGTTGCCTTCTCTGCATGGCCCGAGCGCCTGTTCCTTACTGCGATGGTCTCAGCAGCTCCCAGCGCTCCCAACGCAGCCAGTCGAAAGCCGGGAGGGAGGCCGCTTTTCCACGCCGTGGAAGGGGGTCGCCTCCCTCCTGGCTTTCGACTGGCCGCGTCCAGGCGGGCAGCGGGCAAGAGCCGTGAGCGGGCAAGTCGGGCGGCGCGCTGGGAGCTGCTGAGCCGGGCGGCGCGCTGGGAGCTGCTAAGGGACAGGCGCTCGGGCCATGCGGAGAATGCAACGGTGGTATCGGTCTTTCCGGGTGTGCGGCTCCGCGCCCCCCCTTACGGAGCCTCGCGCCCCCCTAGGGGGGCGCGTCCCACTATTTGAGAAACGCTGCTCTGGAGCAACGCCCCTGGGATGGATTCCAAATGAAATTGTTTGTGACCGATGCCACCATCCCATTCATTTCATTAAAGGAAACTTTCTTTAAAAACAGCAAACCTGGCCGGTACCAACAGTGTGTGTGTGTGTGCGATCCACAGGCGCATTCCCAGGGTTTCTCTGAAAAGACGACTTTGTTTCGTTTTATGAATGAATTCCTGGCAAAGAAGAAGACATCCATTGAAACTCTTTTGACGCTGGATGGTGTCTGGAAACGCATTATCGGCCCATATATGGTGGTGCTTTTTAGAATTCGTTTTGTTTTAGGGAACATTAGCAATTAGAACGGGGTGGGGGGGGTGGAGGCAGGGAATCATTGCAAAGCTGCCTGTAAAGAGCTTTGGCTTAGCAATCTCAATTACTTGCCAGACCTAGTGAAGGGGAAAAAAATGAAATAAAATGAAGTGGCTTTTTCAAAAGCAAGGCGCAGTGATTGGTCATGCCCGGTTATATAGGAGAGGAAAGGGACAAAGGGAAAATAGAAGTGGTGCTTTATTCTTTGGTTGTTGTTTTTAATATGTTGTGGTGCGAATTACCTTTAATTGTACGAATGATTAAGGATGATTGGGCTTTTTTTCCCCTCACTGAGTTTGCGTTTGCCTTCTTTTGATCTGCAAGAAAAATAGTAATAGATAGAATGCAATGCAATGCAATACAATAACAGAGTTGGAAGGGACCTTGGATGTCTTCTAGTCTAACCCCCTGTCTAGGAAGGAAACTCTACATCACTTTAGACAAATGATTATCCAACATCGTCTTAACTTCCAGTGTTGGAGCACCCACAACTTCTGGAGGCAAGTTGTTCCACTGATTAATTGTTCTCACTGTCAGGAAATTTCTCCTTAGGTCTAGGTTGCCTCTCTTCTTGATTAGTTTCCACCCATTGCTTCTTGTCCTGCCCTCAGGTGCTTTGGAGAATAGCTGGACTCCCTCTTCTTTGTGGCCCTGAGATATTGGAAGACTGCTATCATGTCTCCCCTAGTCCTTCTTTTCCTTAAACTAGACATACCCAGTTCCTGCAACCGTTCTTCATGTTTTAGCCTCCAATCCCCTAATCCTCTTTGTTGCTCTTCTCTGCACTCTTTCTAGAGTCTCCACGTCTTTTCTACATTGTGGCGACCAAAACTGGATGCAGGATTCCAAGTGTGGCCTTACCAAGGCCTTATAAAGTGGTATTAACACTTCACGTGGTTTTGATTCTAGGACGCACAAGTTAAAAGCAAGACCTTTTTTTCACTTTTAGGAGAGCATGAGCGGCAATCATGAACCTTAGCTTTTGGGTGACTGTGATTTTTGGCAAGGGAATCAAGCTTGGCGCTCCCTCTTGGCCCGTGTGAGTCAGGTTTGGCTCCTGCTGCCCTGTTTATGGGGCCCCCTGCCAAGCCTTTTTCTCCAATATTTCTTTCTTTGGTGCAGCTGGGCTTTTGATCTTGCTTTAACGCGCACAAACACGGGTCAACCTTCGCACAGTCCACCTGCTGATAGGGCTTGCAAACTGCGCGAGTGGGTTTTTTGGTGCCCCAAGATCTCGGAATAAGCTCGCTTTTGACCATTGGGCTGTTTTTGTTTTGAAAGAGAGAAGATCAGGGAAAATGCAGCTAGCAAATAAATATTTGCGATATGTATAACCCCAGACGGGTAAAAACCAAGTCTATTTCCAAGCTGCCAGCTTGATAAATTGGGGCTGGAAACTGCCCATAACTTCAAGGATGTTTGTAAGGGAAGAGTTTTCTGCAGATCAGGAAAAAAAATAACAAGAGTTGGAAGGGACCTTGGAGGTCTTCTGGTTCAACCCCTTACTCAAGGTGGGGACCCTCTACTATTTCAGGCAAATGGTTGTCCAATCACTTCTTAAAAACCTCCAACGATGGAGCACCAACAACTTATGAAGGCAAGCTATGCCACCAATTCATTGTTTTCACTGTCAAGGAATTTCTTCTTAGTTCTAGGTTGCTTGATTAGTTTCCATCCGTTGCTTCTTGTCCTGCCTTCTAGTGCTTTGGAGAATAGCTTGACCTCCTCCTGTCTGTGTTGTTAGTTGTGAAGTTGTGTCTGACCCATTGCGACCCCATGGACAATGTTCCTCCAGGCCTTCCTGTCCTCTACCATCCTCTGGAGTCCATTGAAGCTCACAGCTACTGCTTCAGTGACTCCATCCAGCCATCGCCTTCCCTGTCGTCCCCTTCTTCTTTTGCCCTCCATCGTTCCCAGCATGAGGCTCTTCTCCAGGGAGTCCTTCCTTCTCATTAGGTGGCCAAAGTCTTTTGAGTTTCCTCTTCAGGATCTGGCCTTCTAGAGAGCAGTCAGGGTTGACCTCCTCTAGGACTGACCGGTTGGATGGCCTTGCAGTCCAAGGGACTCGCAGGAGTCTTCTCCAGCACCAGAGTTCAAAGGCCTCCATTCTTTGGTGCTCAGCCTTTCTTATGGTCCAACTTTCACAGCCATGCATTGCAACTAGGAAAGCCATCGCCTTGACTATATGCGCTTTTGCTGTCTGTGAGAAACCCTCAAATATTGGAAGACTGCTATCATGTCACCCACCAGTCTTTCTCTTTGCTTAGACTGGACCAGGGGTCTGCAAAGTTGACTCTTTTAAGACTGGTGGACTTCAACTCCCAGAATTCCCAGGCCAGCCATGCTCTCTCTCTTCTCCCTCCCTCTCCCCCTTCTCTTTCTTTCCCTTCTTTCTTCCCTTCCTTTCTTCCCTTCCTCCCACCTCCCCTCCCCTCCCTCTTTCTTCCATCCTCTTCCCTTCCTCCTACTTTCTTCCCTCCCTCTCTTCTTCCTTCCTTCCCTCCCTTCCTTCCCTCCCACCCTCTGTCCCTCCCTCTCTCTTTCCCTTCTTTCTTCTCTCCCCTCCCATCCGCCTTCCCTTTCTTTCTTTTCCTTCTTTCCTTCCTTCCCTCCCTCTCCCTCTTCCCCCTCCCCTTCTCTCTCTTTCTTTCCCTTCTTTCTTCCCTTCCTTTCTTTCCTCCCTCCCTCCTTCCTTCCCCCTCCTCCCCCCTTCTTCCCTATCTCCCTCCCTTCTTTCTTCCATCCTTCCCCCATCCTACTTTCTTTCCTCCCTCCCTCCCTCCCTCCCTCCATCTCTTTCTTTCTTTTCCTTCCTTCCCTCCCTCTCTCCTTCCCTTCTTTCTTCTCTCCCCTCCCATCCGCCTTCCCTTTCTTTCTTTCCCTTCTTTCCTTTCTTTCTTTCTTTCCTTCCCTCCCTCCCTCTCTCTCTTCTCCCTTCCCCTCCCCCTTCTCTCCCTCCCTTCCCTCCCTCCCTCCTTCCTTCCCTCTCCTCCCTCCCTCCCTCCTTCCTTCCCTCTCCTCCCTCCTTCTTCCCTCCCTCCCTCCCTTCTTCCTTCCCTCCCTCCCTCCTTCTCTCTTTCTTTCTTTCTTTCTTTCTTTTCCTTCCTTCTTTCCTTCCTTCCTTCCTTTCTTCTTTCCCTCCCTCCCTTCGTCCCTCCCTTCTTTCCTTGCAGCTTTAGATCTACTTCTACATCTATTTGCAAGACTTGCCTCCTGACTTATAGGGCTTTAGATCTTTCAAAGGGAAAGGTGCCTTACTAAATTTTTGTACTCCTCATCGCAATCATTGGGATCCCCCCTCCCCCTCCATCATCAGATAAACACACGCGACATAAAGTCAGCATGTTTGCATATGGGTTCATATATTTTATTTATTTATTTTTTATTTTATTAAATTTATACCCCGCCCTTCTCCTTGTTAGGACCCAGGGCGGCGCACAGGCATTATTTAAGAACACAAAATACAATAAATATCTATTAAAATGTATTAAATTAATAAACCCGTGCTAAAACCCAATATTAAAACCCTTGCCAATTATAAATTATTTTCTTAAAAAGTCAGAAATGGGGGCTATCCTAGGCCGGCTTGTTGGAATAAATACGTCTTAAGACGTTGGCGGAAGAGGCGGAGGTCCGAAATAGTACGGAGGTCGGGGGGTAGGTCGTTCCAGAGGGCCGGGCCCGCCACAGAGAAGGCCCTTCCTCTGGGTGTCGCCAACCGGCATTGCCCCGTCGACGGCACCCGAAGAAGACCCTCTCTGTGGGAGCGGATCGGACGAAGGGATGTATGGGGCAGGAGGCGGTCTCGTATATAGCTAGGCCCCGAGCCATGGAGCGATTTAAAGATGGTCATCAGCACCTTGAAGCGCACTCGAAAGGCCACAGGCAGCCAGTGCAGCTCGCGCAGGAGAGGTGTTACGTGGGTTTGCCTTGTGGCACCCATAATCACCCGCGCGGCCGCATTCTGTACTAACTGTAGCCTTCGAGTGCACCTCAAGGGGAGCCCCATGTAGAGAGCGTTACAGTAATCCAGCCGAGATGTCACAAGCGCTTGAGTGACTGTGCGAAGGGCTCCCCGGTCCAGTAAGGGGCGCAACTGGCGTATCAGGCGTACCTGATAGAATGCCCCCCTGGCCACGGCCGCCACATGGTCCTCCATGGACAGCCGGGAATCCAGGAGGACGCCCAAGTTGCGCGCCCTCTCCACGGGGGCCAGTTGTTCGCCCCCAATGGCCAGTGTTGGACTTATCTGGCTGAACCGGGGTGCCGGAAACCACAGCCACTCGGTCTTGGCCGGGTTGAGCTTGAGTTTGTTACTACCCATCCAGATCCGTACGGCCTCCAGACACCGGGACAGTACCTCGACGGCATCGTTGGGGTGGTTTGGGGTGGATATGTACAACTGAGTGTCATCAGCGTACAGATGGTATTCCACCCCAAAACCACAGATGATCTCACCCAGCGGCTTCATGTAGGTGTTGAACAGGAGTGGCGAGAGGACCGACCCCTGAGGAACCCCACATGTGAGGGGCCTCGGGGACGACTTCTGCCCTCCTGCCAACACCCATTGCGACCGAACAGAGAGGTAGGATGAGAACCACCGTAAAACGGTGCCTCTCAGCCCCAACCCCCCCAATCGGTGCAATAAGATACCATGGTCGATGGTATCAAAAGCCGCTGAGAGATCTAATAGGACAAGGATAGAGGAACAACCTCTATCCCGTGCCCTCCAGAGATCATCCACCAACGCGACCAATGCCGTCTCGGTACTGTGACCGGGCCGGAAGCCGGACTGGCGCGGGTCTAGATAATCAACTTCCTCCAGATGTCGGGGAAACTGTTGAGCCACCACACTCTCAACAACCTTCACTAAAAAGTGAAGGTTGGAGACGGGACGATAGTTCTCTAATAAAGCTGGGTCCAGGGATGGCTTCTTGAGGAGGGGCCTCACCACCGCCTCTTTCAAGACGGTGGGCAAGGACCCCTCACTCAGAGATGAATTCACAATACCCTGGAGCCAGCCTCGTGTCACCTCCCAGGATGCCAGTACAAGCCAGGAGGGGCACGGGTCCAATAAACATGTGGTGGCTCTAAGGTTCCTCCGCAACCTGTCCATATCCTCGGTAGTAACAAAGTCAAACTCCTCCCAAGATGTTATCTCAAGACCAGCACCGGGCACCTCGACCGGATCACTAGTGGAGGGCAGCTCGTTCCGAATCTGAGTGATTTTGTCCTGCAGAAAAACTCCAAATTCCTCTGCTCGACCCTGCAGAGGGGCTTCCCGCGGCCTCAAATGCAAGAGGGAGCGGGTCACCCCAAACAGGGCGGCAGGGCGGTTTTCCGCGGACGCGATAAGGGTGGCACAATACTCACGTTTGGCCACTCTTAGCGCCACTAAATAAGTCCTAATATGGTCTCTCACTAGTGTTCGGTCAGATTCGGATCGAGAAGATCTCCACCTACTCTCTAGGCGTCTCTTACAGCGTTTCATCTCCCGAAGCTCCTCGGTAAACCAAGGAGCCTGGGTGACTCGACGCCGCATGAGAGGCCGCAAGGGCGCGACTCGGTCCAAGGCCCCCGTGGCCGCACTATACCATGCGGCCACTAGATCCTCAGTCGAGCCGTGGGACAGGGACACAGGTACTGGCCCAAGCTCCCTCTGGAACCTTTCCGGGTTCCAGAGGGAGCCGGAATATAGCATGCAATTCATGGAATCCTTTGTCCTTTGCATGGAATCGAGTGGACTTTGCTATGGAGTCAGTGTTGGTGAATCTGAAGATCATTGTGGATCATTTTCAGACTGGTTTTGCAGGAGGGCAGCACAGAAATGCCCTTCATTTGAACTGTATTTTTTTTTAACCTGGGTCTTTTCTGAAAGCAGCAATGCGTGAAAGAGGATGTCTCCAGCCAGCCGTTAAGCAAAATGAGTTTTTCAGTAGAAGGTAGAAGGCAACAGATTGCTCTGCCGTTTATCAATTAATAATGATAAAGTATGGGGTGTATTGAAATTATTGGTATAAAGCTGCAAGACAGAGAAACACCAGATGTATTATCTTGGCCAATTCCCCTCCTACAGATGGAATAACAGGAGAGACTCTTGTATGAGGCCTAATCCTCCTTGTAAAGCCAATATTGCTACAGCTGCTAAATCTTGTGTGTGTGTGTGTGTGTGTGTGTGTGTATGATATCTCTCTCTTTCTCTCCCTCTCTCTATATATCATACACACACACACGCATATACACACACACATACACACACACACATATATACATATATAAAGTGTGTGTGTGTGTGTGTGTGTTCTAGCATAACTCTGGAATGCCTCGAGCAGTTTCAACCAAACTTGGTACACAGATGACTTACTCTCTGGAAAAAATATACCGTGGGGGTAAGACACCACAAACACCCCTTGGGGTGTGCGTTCTGTTAAGATACAGCCTGTTGTGCCTTAAAATGGCTTCTACTGTACCACCATTAATAATAATAATAATAATAATAATAATAATAATAATAATAATAATAATAATAATAATAATAATAATAATAATTTTAATTTTAATATTTCTAAACCATAACCTCTCCCCACAGGGACTCGGGGCGGTGCACAGGCACAGTAAAACAATAAATACATATAAACATTTCATTAAAAATAAATTAAATCTAAACCTGCGCTAAAATTCCCATTAAAACTAAGCTATATTATAAAACCCCAATAAAACCCCAAAGACAGAGAGACTGTCTTTGGGGTTTAAATGGCTTCTACTGTACAGTGCAGTGGAGTTGTCATGGTAACGGCTTCACAGTATTCCACAAGGGAGCTCCCTCTGGCAAGGGGGAAAATCCAACATTAGAAATTATGTTTGGTCCGTAGGACCATGACCCGGATGTCCGTAAGACCATGACCCAGATGTCCGTAGGACCATGACCCGGATGTCCGTAGGACCATGACCCAGATGTCCGTAGGACCATGACCCGGATGTCCGTAGGACCATGACCCGGATGTGTGTAGGTCCATGTCCTTGATGTGTGTAGAACAATGGCGTGGATGTCTGTAGAGGCATGACCTGGTTGTCTATAGGACCATGAACCTGGATGACTGAGAATCTCTACAGACTTATAGATGGGTTCTCTCCCTTTATCATGTCTATTGCCTCCCTCTCTCTTACCTATAGAGCTAGCCAATTTCACCCTGTGCATTCTCACAGAACAGCGCAATACCTGTGCATTATCTTGATGTGGGGATTTCCTTTCTTCTTTCAGGGTTACCTGTCCGAAGGCCTGGTCACCAAATGGTATCGATCTCCCCGCTTGCTCCTTTCACCCAACAACTACACCAAAGCTATTGACATGTGGGCAGCCGGCTGCATCCTGGCAGAGATGCTTACGGGAAAGATGCTTTTTGCTGGTAAGTCTCCAACTTTTAAAAAAAAAAATATTTTTTTTAATCAATATGCTTGTTTCCCCAATGGAGCTTTTAAAAACTCTCACAGCTTTCTTTTGTGTTGATTTTTTAAAAAGGCACATCTAGAGAACAAGTGCATATCATTCCATTCCATTATATTTTACTCCACTCTGTTCCTCTGTTCTAGTCTAGTCCAATCCAATTCTCTATTTTGTTCTGTCCTGTTCTGTTCCACTCCATTCTGCTCCATCCTGCTCCATTCCGCTCCCCTTCCCTGTTCTGTTTGGTTCTGTTCCATGCCATTCCGATCCATCCTGCTCCATTCCGCTCCACTCCTCTGTTCTGTTCTGTTCCACTCCATTGTGCTCCATCCTGTTCTGTTCCATTCCACTCCACTCCTCTCCTCTGTCCTGTTTTGTTCTGTTCTGTTTTGTTCTGTTCCACTCCATTCTGCTCCATCCTGTTCCACTCCATTCCACTCCTCTGTCCTGTCCTGTCCTGTCCTGTTTGGTTCTGTTCCATGCCATTCTGATCCATCCTGCTCCATTCCGCTCCACTCCTCTGTTCTGTTCCACTCCATTCTGCTCCATCCTGTTCCGTTCCATTCCACTCCACTCCACTCCACTCCACTCCTCTCCTCTGTCCTGTTCTGTTCTGTTCTGTTCCACTCTATTCTGCTTTGTCCTGCTCCACTCCACTCCACTCCACTCCATTCCACTCCACGGTCCTGTTCTAGTCCTAGTCCTAGTCCAGTCCAGTCCAGTCCAATTCTCTATTCTGTTCCGTTCTGCTCCATTCCACTCCACTCCATTCCATCCCTTGAGCTTTTCAAGAGGCTCATATCTGTGTCTCTGCCAGCCAGACCCAAAACACAGAAACCCAAGGACACGGCCCGGTAATAAGACATCACCTTGCCTGGTTTTCCACTCTGTTAATCATGATGCCTTCATTTTCCATCTGCTCAGCACCACTTTGGGAAGCATCATTACTCTTGCTGGGTAGCCAAGAGGAGCGTTGCAAATTGGTGCCGTACCCTTGGACTGTTGCCCTGAGAGCGTCTCCAAACAGCTGTTTTAATAGCAGCTCTAAAGAAGACATTCTCCCAGCTCTGGGATTAAAGGCAACAAGAGGGGAGAAGGAAGCCTTGGCTCACCAGGCCTGACTCAGTCGCCCTTGGACTGAAGTAGAGCTTGTTGGGGGGGTGTTGCTACCCACAGAGGAAGGTCTTGTCGTGTGTGTTGTTAGGGCCTCGGTTGTTCCATTAAGCTTATTTCAATTTTGCATTATGCTTGGTTTATGGAGGCTTCCAACTATTTCGTTCTGTTGATTGTCTTTAGCCACCCGGAACCCATATGTAAAGTGGGCGGCTGTGGAAATTTTCTTAAATATTGTAACTAAATAGGTCAAAATCATCTTGGGGTGACCTGATAGCAATATTCCAATATATGAGGGGCTGCCACAAAGAATACAAATAAATACAATAACAGAGTTGGAAGGGACCTTGGAGGTCATCTAGTCCAACACCCTGCCTAGGCAGGAAGCCCTATACCATTTTAGACAAATGGCTATCCAACATCTTCTTGAAGACTTGCAGTGTTGGGGCATTCACAACTTCTGGAGGCAAGCTGTTCCACTGATTGATTGTTCAAACTGTCAGGAAATTTCTCCTCAATTCTAAGTTGCTTCTCTCCTTGATTAGTTTCCACCCATTGCTTCTTGTTCTGCCCTCAGGTGCTTTGGAGAATAGTTTGACTCCCTCTTCTTTGTGGCAACCCCTGAGATATTGGAACACTGCTATCATGTCTCCCCTGGTCCTTCCTTCTCTTCTCTGGACTAGCCATGCCCAGTTCCTGCAACCGTTCTTCATATGTTTTAGTCCCTTAATCCTCTTTGTTGCTCTTCTCTGCACTCTTTCTAGAGTCTCCACATCTTTTCTACATCGTGGCGACCAAAACTGAATGCCGTATTCCAAGTGTGGCCTTACCAAGGCCTTATAAAGTGGTATTAACACTTCACGTGATCTTGATTATATCCCTCTGTTTATGCAGCCTAGAACTGGGTTGGCTTTTTTGGCAGCTGCTGCACATGGCTGGCTCATATTTAAATGGTTGTCTACTAGGACTCCAAGATCCCTTTCACAGTTACTGCTATACCTATACCACCTATACTGTACCTGTGCATTTAATTTTTGTTGCCTAAATGTAGAACCTTACTCTTTTCGCCATTGAATTTCATTTTGTTAGATAGTGCCCAATGTTCAAGTTTGTCAAGATCCTTCTGTATCTTCAGCCTATCTTCTGGAGTGTTGGCTATTCCTGCCAGCTTGGTGTCGTCTGCAAATTTGATGAGTTCCCCATTTATTCCCTTGTCCAAATCATTGATGAAGGGGTCAATCTATTCTCCAAAGCCATCGGAAGGCAGGACGAGAAGCAATGGATGGAAACTAATCCAGGGGAGAGGCAACCTGGAATTAAGGGGAAACTTCCTAACAGGGAGGACAATTAACCAGTGGAACAGTTGGCCTCCAGAAGTTGTGGGTGCTCCATCACTGGAGGTTTTTAAGAAAAGACTGGATAGCCACTTCTCTGAAATGGTATAGGGTAGTGATGTTTAACCTTTTTCGGTCGGAGTGTCCAAAGCACGGCCGTGCGCCCGAACCCCCAAAATGCAATGCATGCGCCCCACCCCTGTGCATGTGCGGCAGAGCTGAACTGGGGTGATGGCTCGTATGCCATCAGAGAGGCTGCGTGCCACTCCTGGCACGCATGCCATAAGTTTGCCATCATGGGTATAAGGTGGACTAGAAGACCTCCAGGTCCCCTTCCAGCTCTATTCTATTCTAAATCTAAAGTGATCATTTTAAGAGCCATGATGGTGCAGTGCTTAGAATGCAACATTGCAGACTTACTCTTCCCATAGCCAGGAGTTCGATCCTGACCGGCTCAAGGTTGATTCAACCTTCCATTCTTCTGAGGTCAGTAAGATGAGGAGCCAGATTGTTGTGGGCCAATACGCTCACCCTGTAAACTGCCCAGAGAGCCCTGTAAAGCATTATGGAGTGGTATATAAGTCTAAGTGCTATTGCTATTTTATAAACTTGCAAACAAAGAAGTTTCCCCCCTTCCTAGAAATATTGGGTAGCAGCTGGAAAAAGGAGCTCTAAATATTTATTCAGGGCTTGAGTGCGTTGCCTGCAGTTACTTAACAAATAATTTTAAAAAACCACCCTTCATTTTGCGGTTGGCCCAACTGTGACTTTTGTTCTTCTTCGCTGTGTTTGTTATTGTTCCAAAATCTCTGTTGCTTATTTTGCAATCCTGCAAAATTTCAACACCTTGGGAAGCAGCTGCACGCAGCTTCCTTAAATAAATAATAAGGTTAATTAATAATGGATTTCGTCCTGTTCTTCTAAAATAATCTCACCCAGGAAGAGCTGGTAGTGTTGGACAGTCGCTTTCTATAATTGAGAGGTGAATCTGATGATCCTCAAATCATGGTCAGAGCAGGGAAATGCGGATATTTTTCCAATCTGTGACAAACTCAGCCTGCAGTTTTATATATATAGGGGAAATGGAGATGAGCACTGCCTCTAGGGGGCACTGCTCATCTCCGTTTCAAAGCCGAAGAGCCAGCGCTGTCCGTAGTCTACGTGGTCATGTGGCCAGCATGACTAAACGCCGAAGACACACAGAACGCTGTTATCTTCCCACCAAAGGTGGTTCCTATTTTTCTACTTGCATTTTTATGTGCTTTCGAATTGCTAGGTTGGCAGAAGCTGGGACAAGTAACGGGAGCTCACTCCGTTACGTGGCACTAGGGATTCTAACCACTGAACTGCCGGATATTCTGATCAACAAGCTCAGCGTCTTAACCACTGAGCCACCACATTCCATATATGTATGTGTGTGTGTGTGTTAGGTTTTTGAGCTGATAAATAAATAAATAAATAAATAAATAAATAAGGGAGAGTAGGATAGATCTATTTTGAGCTTTTTAACTCTCATCAGCTAGCCTTACCCTTACTGGGATTTGAACCGGGGCTGTATTACATGTTAGGCAGATGTTTTAGCCACTAAGCTACCAGGTTCTCCTCCTGTTCAGCTGAGACAGGGGAATAAGTATATACTTGTGTCATATTGTTATTCCCCTCTTATTTCTATTTTTATTCTTGTATTCATGTCACCATTGTATTTAAAAATGTTTCTTTTCTGTCTACCATCTTTCACATGCTTTATTATTGATATTTCCCTTATTTAACTCTTCGCATCTGTATACTGTATATTAAAGTTTCATCCTTCATTTTTTCATTGTTCCGTGTTTGACAATACAATTCTAATATCAATCATCATATCATTTAAACATATCGGGTAGATCTATTCATATTCCTTCCATCCATCCAATCCATGTCATTCTACTTTTAATACACATGCTTATATTAAAATATATTCTTTCATTATCTAATTACTCATTTAATTTTATTATTAATATGTATTATTATTAATGTTATTATTTCACTGCTAATCATTATATTATTTGAGCAGGTTAAGGCAGTCTCTTCCCTATTGTCTTCTGTTATTTATTAGTTTTCTTTGTTGTTTGTTGTTTGTTTGTTTGTTTACTTACTTATTTACTTTTGGCACTTCTTAGGATCTTCGGTTGCCTTTGGTTGGTAGATAATGCTTGTTTGTATAAAGCAGGGGTCTCCAACCTTTGCAACTTGAAGTCTGAAGGACTTCAGCTCTCAGAATTCTCCAGCCAGCAAAGCTGGCTGGAGAAGTCTGGAAACTGAAGTCCTTCAGAGTTCAAGTTGCAAAGGTTGGAGACCCCTGGTGTAAAAGGGTTGTATATAAAAACAGTGAAGCCACACACCCCAAGTTTGGAAACAGATTTATTCTGGCTCTCTGCGTAAGAGGTTCAACGTGTCGTTGGAATTAATTTTTAGTAGGCTTATTTTTCCATGAATCATCTAAGCTGCTTGGTCTCTTATTGCCTCTTGAGGTGGTTAATTAATTCAGAGAAGGGCAGCAAGGATGATCTGGGGGCTAGAAAATAAATCCTGCGAAAGGGCTTGAAGGACCCGGAGATGTATAGCTTTGAGAATGAAAACAGCAGGGGCCTCGTAACCGTCTTCAAACACTTGAAGTGATGTTACAGAGAAGATCAAGACTTATTGTTTATCCATTTTAAAGCACAGCGTAGAGAAAAATGGATTTAAAATAGTGTTTATTTCAACAGAATGTTTTTTAGAATAACCCTATCCATTATCTAGACCAGGGGTCTCCAACCTTTGCAACTTTAAGTCTGAAGGACTTCAGCTCCCAGAATTCTCCAGCCAGCAAAGCTGGCTGGAGAATTATGGGAGCTGAAGTCCTTCAGACTTAAAGTTGCAAAGGTTGGGGACCCCTGATCTAGACCAGTGATTCTCAACCTGTGGTCCGCGCACGTCTGGGTGTGGGGGGGTGGCACGATGTTGTCACAGGGGTCCGTGAAAGCTTGAAGAAATGTTATGATTTAAGTTAAGTCTTGGGGGTCCATGGCCATTTCTGTGGCCACAAAAGGTATTTAAAGGGGTTTGCGTGGTGAAGAAAAGTTGAGAAACAATCACTGGTGGATTGCCAATTTTTTTTCTACCGGTTCGGGCGCGTTCCCGCGTTTGCGCACGCAACGCTTCTGCGCATGCGCAGAAGCGTCCAGGCAGGTGGGCGGAAGCTCCCACCACTGCTACTACCAGTTTGCCCAGTCCAGGACGAACTGGGAGCAACCCACCTCTGGAACCAATGACTTCCATTCGGAACTGGGCCACAGAAGTGGTGGGTGAAAGTGAGTTTGTATTCTCACTTGTGCAAGCAGTAGGTGAGCGTGGGAAGTATGTTCCATTTGTGTGAGCAACAGGTGTGCATGCCCGCTGCTCACACAAATGCCACACAAATGGCACGGGGCCTAGTTATCTGCGGGATCGTATCCTACCCCACACATCCCTTCGGCCGATCCGCTCCCACAGAGAGGGACTTCTCCGGGTGCCGTCCACTAGGCAGTGCCAGCGGGCGACGCCCAGGGGAAGGGCCTTCTCTGTGGTGGGCCAGACCCTCTAGAACGACCTACCCCCCGAACTCAGAACTATCACGGACCTCTACTCCTTCCGCCAAAACTTAAAAGACGTACTTCTTCCATCTTGCCGGCCTGGCCTAATCCACACTATCAAGCTTGCAGACTGAATGCTAAATTGTTTTAATTTGGATTTTAAGGGGTAAGAGCTTTTAGGATTTTTAGCACAGGGTTATTGGTATTTAATTGTTTTTTAATTATTTATTGTATGTTTTATATTTCTTCATTTTAATTCTCCTGTGCACCGCCCCGAGTCCCTTCGGGGAGAGTTGGCGCAGTATATAAATTTAATAAAATCAAAAATCAAATAGACCTGTGTGTTGTGGCCCGCCAGCAACCAGTGGAGCTGACAGCAGATTTGGATAGTGAGGAGGTAGGGGAGGAATATGGGCCGGTCCTGGAGTCAGGGGAAGGCTCTGAAGAGGGCTCTGTGTCGGAGGCAGAGAGGGGACCAGAGCCATCTGACAGTTATCAGCTGCCTTCAGAGTCAGACATCAGTGAGGCAGAGAAACCGCTGGAGCCTGTTCCCAGTTTGCGCATGCGCAGAGTTGCCAGACGAAGGGAACAGCTAAGGAACAAGGGTTGCTTTGGAAATAAGGCCATAGGTGAATAGAGAGTCTCCCTCTTCAGGGTGTTTTTGTGTGGGTTGGAGCGGGGCAGAAATTCCAACTTGGGGTCTGCTTCAGCCTTTGGGCGAAGGCTTTGGGCAAAGGCTTTGGGCGATCCCCCAGGCACTGGTACCTGGCCTTGCACTCGCCGCAGGTCTTCCTTCTGCTTGGAAAGCCTATGCTCGTAGTCCTCAGTGAGGTGCTTCTGCTGAGCCTCCTCGGTCAGATCCGATTTGAGAGGAGCTGTTTTGCCAACTCTTTCTCATGGCGGCTGCTTAGCTCCAGCAACTGCTTCCTTAAGGAGCCCGGGCAGGGAGGTGGGGATGATTGGCAGGGGAGTTGTGAGTAGAGGTTGATGAGGCACCCCTCCACATGAGTGACATCGAGTTGGCCATGCCCACCCAGTCACATGCCCACCTGGCCACGCCCACCCAGCCGGTCATTAGGCAGATCATATTAGTGGTCCATGGAATTTAAAATTATGAATTTAGTGGTCCGAAAGGTTGGTGACCCCTGCTCTAGTGGAGGTTTGTTTTGAGATTCAATAATTGAGTCAATTTCAGGTTTTGGATTTTGACCAAGGCTACCATGCTTAGTGTGTCCAAGCAATCTTCACTATCTTTCCCACCATCTCTTTTAAAATAAACGTTTTTCTACCAAAGAAAGCTACAATTTTACTTTGTTACTGAGTCACATATAACACTAGCCCCCCCCCCAGAGTGAACCGGGAAGAATGAATGAGAAAATAACAAAACTAAATATTGATTCATTGTCTCATGCCTGCAATGCTTTATCATTTTTATGTTTTATGTTATATTGATTGTATTGTCATTTCTTTGCCTGGTTGTTGAGAGCGGCCCATAGATGTCAAAGAGCTGGGTGGCATGCAGGTTTAAATAATAATTAATAAGAATAATGATTGGATGACATTGCCAAATCCAGTCTAAACAGCTGGCTGGCTGTGTGACGAAGCATAATATTTAACACCATGAAGCAAAAGCCATCTGCCTATCTCAGTTTGCGCTGAGCACATCCTAGGTTCTTAGGAAGAACTCGATGTGTGTGAAGGCCAACACTACAGCAGTGTTTTTACACTGGGAGGAAGAGGAGGGGGAGGAGGAGGAGGAGGAGGAGGGACAGCAAAACGTAAGAGAAAAAACTGTAGAAAATCAGAAGCTGGTGGAGAAGGAGAAATAGTGACAGCAAAATTTTAATTATGTTTTAGCGCAGGGTTGGGTTTAATATAGTTTTAAGAGTCTTTGTATTTTTGTATATTTGTATATTTGTATTTTTAATTTTTCTGTGCGCCGCCCCGGGTCCCTTTGTGGGAGATGAGTGCGGGATATAAATATGGGGAAAAAATGTAAGAGAAAAAAACCTGCAGAAAATCAGAAGGAGGAGGAGAAGTAGTAGTGGTAGTAGTAGTAGTAGTAGTAGTAGTAGTAGTAGTAGTGACAGCAAAACATAAAAGGAAAAAAAACTGCAGAAAATCAGAAAATATGAGGATCTGCAAATAGTCTTAGAATGACCAGGCAAAAGAAAGCAACAATAGCATCAATAGTAATAGAGGCCCAGGGTGCAATTCTAAAAACATCTGAAGCACCACTTGAACACTAGTGGCATTGACAGAATCCCCATCAGTCAATTGCAAAAGACCTATTTGGAACAATTTACATCCTGCGACGATACCTTTAACGAGCCATCAAACCATCTACCTACCTGAGGTCCTTAGGAAGGGCTCAATAGGTGGATAAAAATATGGCAAATCTAGTTTAAATAACTGGCTATGTGACTAACCGTAATAATGCCAAAACAGAACGGATTCTTGATGACACAGAAAATCCTTTCCCACTGAAATAGTTTTGTGACCCATCATCACCTCGGACACAATTAAAACTTTTATTAATATCTGACTCAGCGTTTTAGGAGTGAGACGCTGCACTAATTTTAAGATCACGCTGGCTGCATCTTCTATTCAGCTGCTGAAAGTCTATGCTGATTTGAGATTGTTAATAATTTAAGCTACACTATTGAGATTTCAACAGCAACAAAACAAATACACCATATTCTTAAGGGCGCTTTGCTCCCAGTTTAATTTGAATGTCTTCAGCTAATGGTTTGAGAAATAAGAAATGTGGGATGAGATTAAATTTCTTCCTGGACATAGTTTTGTCCTTATGACTTTGTAATTATTTTCTTTTAATAAATCTCCCCTCCATTTTTTTAGCCCCTTACAGTAGAATATAATCTTGTTTTCCAGAGCTAATAGCAACTGGGTTTCTTTTTCTTTTTCTTTTTGTAAGCAGTTTGCAGAGAGATTGTGCAAGGGAAGATATTTATGTAACTCTCTTATACCTGGTACCCTCATCTGGGTGATAGCTAAAAATATTCCTTCGATCCTTTCTGAAGCAGAAATAGACCTTGTGGCCATTTACTTCTTTTAGAAAATGCTCCTTAATTGATACGTGCAGTAGTTATTGTACTCCTGCCTTTCTTTTTGTCCTTGGGTACCGATAGCTAAATTTGGAAAGAAAAAAAATATTTTTGTATCAAATTCTATTAGGAGAAATATTCACTTCCCAACTCCAGCATCAAATATTAGAATATTACTTTCTATCTGCCACAAACCATTTTACCCCAGCAATTTTTCCTTCAAGATTTCACTGTGAGACCTCATTTGCAAGTTACTTTACCCGATTAAAAAACAACAACGCTGAGGTGTTTTACTATGGGTGGAAATTAATCAAGGAGGAAAGCAACCTAGAACTAAGGAGAAATTTCCTGAAAGTTAGAACAATTACCATATTTTTAGGTTTTATTGGTTTTTTATACTGCCCTACTCCCGAAGGACTCAGGGCGGTGTACAGCCAGAATAAAAACAAATATACAAAAGTTTAAAAAACTTTTAAAAAACATATTAAACTTTGGCCAAAACATGGAAAAAAAACCTAACTAACCCTGATTAAAATTAATAAAAATTTGAATTTAAAAAATCATGCTTTATGCCAGCCCGGCTTGTTGGAAGAAAAAGGTTTTGAGAGCACGGCGGAAGGTGCGTAAATCAGGGATAGTTCTTAATTCCGGGGGCAATTCGTTCCAGAGGACAGGTGCTCCCACGGAGAAGGCTCTCCCCCTGGGTGTCGCCAGTCGACATTGTCTAGCCGATGGCACCATGAGGAGACCCTCTCTAGGGGAGCGTACGGGCCGGTGGGAGGCTCTCGGTGGCAGAAGGCGATCTCTTAAAAGGCTATCTTTTAAGAGTATAAAACGCACCTTTTCCCTCAAAAAAGAGGCTGAAAATCTTGGTGCGTCTTATACACTGAATACAGCATTTTTTGCTTCCCGAAACCTCACCCCTTCACCAAAATGGCCGTGCATAGCTTTTAGGAGGCTTTCAGAGAGCTCCTGGGGGCTGGGGAGGGCAGAAAGGAACAAAAAAGCAGCCTGTTTTTTGCTCAATTTTGCCCCCTCCCAATCCCCAGGAGCACTCTATAAGCTTCCTAATGGCCTTTTTTGATGAACAACGGGCCCGTTTTTCGCAAAAATGGGTCATTTTTGCTCATTTTTGTCCCCCACCCAACCCCGGGAGCACTCTGCAAGCTTCCTAAAGGCTATTCATGTCCTTTTCTTGAAAAGAAATGGGCCTGTTTTCGTGAAAAAGTGGCTGTTTTTGGGAGGTTTTCAGAGTGCAAAAACTTTTTTTAAAAAATTTGCCTCTTCAAAACCTTGGTACGTCTTATACTCCGGTGTGTCTTATACTTTGAAAAATACGGTAATCAGTGGAACAGCTTGAGTCCAGAAGTTGTGAATGCTCCAACGCTGGAAAATGTTGGATAACCATTTGTCTGAAGTGGTGTAGGGTTTCCTGCCTAAGCTGGGGGTTGGACTAGAACACCTCCAGGGCCCCTTCCAACTCTGTTATTCTATTCTAAGTTACCCACATGGTTGCAACTACTATTTTGATTTTGATTTTTTTTTACTGTGCCAGATGTGCAAAAAGAGAGAAGTTGGGAATGGCCAAGATCAGCCTTTCTCGTTCTTGGCCACTTTAAGATGTTTGGACTTCAACTCCCAGAATTCCCTAATCAGCAGCTGGCTGGAGAATTCTGTGAGTTGAAGTCTTAAAGGCGGCCAAGAATAGGAAACCCTGGCCAAACTCATACAAAAGTATGAGTTTGTAACTGCAAAAATCTTCCTTTATATCAGGGGTGTCAAACTTGGGTCGTCACGTAATCATGTGATGTATTGCAATTTATCCCTCCTTTGCTAAATTGGGGGTGGGCGTGGCCAGGCTGTGAGTTTGACATCCATGCTTCCCATGATTGAATTTCTCTGAAATCTGTTCTAACAACCTTTCCTTCTGAATAATTGAAACTCAGACTCTGGAAGTAGAGAAAGGTGCAAAAGATTTGTTTATCTAAATCTTTCCCCTTGTATATTTCTTCACTTCTCTCCTTCTAGCTTTCTTGTTGTTGAAAATGATTCTCTCCATACTTTCTTTTAGGATATGGCCATGCCTCATGGTTAACCAGGTTAAAAATAGCTTGTTAAAATGGATTTTAACCCCCCCCCCCCTTTTTTTTTTTTTAGATTGCTTTGGCCTTTGTTAGGTCCTCACTACACCTTAGTCCAGGGGTGGGCAAACTTTGCAACTTTAAGTCGGAAGGATTTCAGCTCCCAGAATCTGGGAGTCTGGGAGTCTGAAGTCTGGGAGCTGAAGTCCTTCCGACTTAAAGTTGCAAAGTTTGCCCACCCCTGCCTTAGTCTGTGTGCAGCTCGACATGCAGCTCAACCCACAATCCTCCCATAAAACATGTTCCCTTCGCACATATGTACTAGTCATTCCTGGCTCTAGGGGACAGTACTCATCTCCGTTACAAAGCCGAAGAGCCAGCATTGTCTGAAGATGTCTCCGTGGTCATGAGGCCGGCGTGTGGGTAAATCTGGATGCTTTATTGAAAGAACAGGATATGGTGAAACTGGTGAAAATAGGGATACGTACAATGAGAATCAAATACAAGATAGAAAGTATTAAATTACTGCTGAACATAACAATTAATACATACAAGCAAGCAATTTAAATCCCACCAGCGATGCTCTGTGTGTATGGGATGTGGGTTTGTCCTTGGATGACCATGTGCCATAGATTAAGATGGAGTCTTGTTGAGTCTTCCAAAAGTCTTTAAGAAGATGTTGGATAGCCATTTGTCTGAAACGAAGTCATAAAATGGGGCAAAGCTCACATAACAAAATTTCTCACTTAGCAACATAAATTCTAGGCTCAACTGTGGTCGTAAGTCAAGGACCACCTGTATCACACCAGCAATGAAGCGAAAGGGATAGAGCCGTAATGGCGAGCCTATGCCACATATGCCACAGATGGCATTCAGAGCCACATTTGCTGGCATGCCAGCAGTCAACTCCGCCGTGCATGCGCATGCCAGCCAGCTGATTTTTGGCCTTTCGGGGGCCCTGGGGATGGGTTGTGCGTGCATGTGCAGGGGTCATGCATGCATGCGCAAGTGGGCGGGAAGGATTGAATTGGTGTGGGCACATCACTGGGATAGAGTATATGCATTTAGGGTGTCATGCCTCAGCATATAATTTTATATTTTCTACATCGCCACGATGTAGAAAAGACGTGGAGACTCTGGAAAGAGTGCAGAGAAGAGCAACCAAGATGATTAGGGAACTGGAGACTAAAACATATGAAGAACGGCTGCAGGAGCTGGGTATGTCTAGTTTGATGAAGAGAAGGACCAGGGGAGACATGATAGCAGTGTTCCGATATCTCAGAGGGTGCCACAAAGAAGAGGGAGTCAAACTATTCTCCAAGGCACCTGGGGGCAGGACAAGAAGCAATGGGTGGAAACTAATCAAGGAGAGAAGCAACTTAGAACTAAGGAGAAATTTCCTGACAGTTAGAACAATTAACCTCTGGAACAGCTTGCCTCCAGAAGTTGTGAATGCCCCAACCCTGGAAGTCTTTAAAAAGATGTTAGATAGCCATTTGTCTGAAATGGTATAAGGTTCCTGCCCACGCAGGGGGTTGGACTAGAAGACCTACAAGGTCCCTTCCAACTCTGCTATTGTATTGTATTGTATATACTGTTGTTGCTCTCTACCCCCATCTAGTGACCAGAGAGACAAATACCAATTATATTGTTTGAAGCTGACCACACCCCATTACCCATCAGCCTGCACTCTCAAAACAAGTCCACACTAGGAAGTCAGGCTCCATTTTCCTTTAGCATTTGGAAAAGTTGGAACCACAATACAATACAGTACAATACAACAGCAGACTTGGAAGGGACCTTGGAGGTCTTCTAGTTCAACCCCCAGCCTAGCCAGGAAACCCAGGGAAATCTCTGGTCACTAGATGGGGGTAGAGAGAAACAACAGTAGACAAAAGAGGGGCGTGGTGGCTCAATGGCTAAGATGCTGAGCTTGTCAATCAGATAAGGTCGGCAGTTCGGCAGTTCGAATCCCTAGCGCAACGTAACGGAGTGAGCTCCCGTTACTTGTCCCAGCTTCTGCCAACCTAGCAGTTTGAAAGCATGTAAAAAATGCAAGTAGAAAAATAGGGACCACCTTTGGTGGGAAGGTAACAGCGTTCTGTGCACCTTCGGCGTTTCGTCATGTCGGCCACATGACCACGGAGATGTCTTCCGACAGCGCTGGCTCTTTGGCTTTGTAAGCAACGCCCCCTAGAGTCGGGAATGACTAGTACATAATAATAATAATAATAATAATAATAACTTTGCATTTATTAACCGCTCCCTCTCCCCACAGGGACCCGGGGCGGTGCACAGGAGAAACTAAAAACAATATAAACAATCAATACAAAATATACAGTTTAAAACACCATTAAACTATGTTATCCCGTGCTAAAAAATTAAAACCCATTAAAATACATTTAAAAATCTATAGACAGAGAGACTATCCAAGGCCGGCCAGTCGAAAGAAATGGGTCTTTAGTTTCATACGGAAGGAGCGGAGGTCCGTGGTCGTTCTGATATCGGGGGGAAGGTCGTTCCAGAGGGCCGGGCCCGCCACAGAGAGAGCCCTTCCCCTGGGCGTCGCCCGCTGACAAAGTCTGGTGGACGGCACCCGGAGAAGTCCCTCTCTGTGGGAGCGAATCGGTCGTGAGGATGTATGGGGCAGGATCCGATCCCGCAGATAGCTAGGTCCCGAGCCATGGAGCGCCTTAAAGATGATAGTTAGCACCTTGAAGCGCACCCGGAAGACGACAGGCAGCCAGTGCAGCTCGCGCAGGAGTGGTGTAACGTGGGCGAACCTGGTGGTCCCCATAATTGCCCGCGCGGCTGCATTCTGAACTAACTGAAGCCTCCGGGTGCACCTCAAGGGAAGCCCCATGTAGAGAGAGTTACAATAGTCCAGTCGGGATGTCACGAGGGCATGAGTGACTGTGCGAAGGGCGTCCCGATCCAATAGGGGGCGCAATTGGCGAACCAGGCGAACCTGGTAAAACGCCCTCCTGGCCACGGCTGTCACTTGCTCTTCCATAGACAGCCGGGTATCCAGGAGGACACCCAAATTGCGCGCCCCATCCACAGGGGCAAGATGTTCGCCCCCTATGGCCAGCGTTGGAGAAAGCTGGTTGAATCGGGCAGCCGGAAACCACAGCCACTCGGTCTTGGTCGGGTTGAGCCTGAGTCCGTTACTTCCCATCCAGATCCGCACGGCTTCCAGGCACTGGCACATCACCGCTACGGCATCGTTGGGGTGGTTTGGGGTAGATATGTACAGCTGGGTGTCATCAGCGTACAGGTGGTAATCTACCCCAAAACCACGGATGATCTCACCCAGCGGCTTCATATATGCGTTAAACAGGAGAGGCGAGAGGACCGACCCCTGAGGCACCCCGCATGTGAGTGGTCTCGGGGTCGACCTCTGCTCTCCTGCCCGCACAAATTGCGATCGGCCAGAGAGGTAGGAGGAGAACCACCGTAAAACGGTGCCTCCCACCCCCAACCCCCCCAGCCGATGCAATAGGATACCATGGTCGATGGTATCGAAAGCCGCCGAGAGGTCTAATAGGACCAGGATGGAGGAACATCCCCCATCTCTGGCCCTCCAGAGATCATCTACCAATGCGACCAATGCCGTCTCGGTGCTATGCCCGGGCCGAAAGCCGGACTGGCGCGGATCTAGATACTCAATTTCCTCCAGGTGACGGGGAAACTGTTGTGCCACCACACTCTCAACAACCTTCGCCAAAAAGGGAAGGTTGGAGACTGGACGATAGTTGTTTAAAAGAGCTGGGTCCAAAGAGGGCTTCTTGAGGAGGGGCCTCACCATGGCCTCTTTTAGGGAAGCAGGCAAGGAGCCCTCACTCAAGGATGCGTTGACAACCTCTTGGAGCCAGCCTCGTGTCACCTCCCAGGATGCCAGTACAAGCCAGGAGGGGCACGGGTCCAATAAACATGTGGTGGCTCGCAGTCGCCCACGTAACCTGTCCATATCTTCGGAAGTAACGGAGTCAAACTCCTCCCAAACAAGATCTCTCTCGTGGCATCCCACTGGGCCATGAATGGGGGCTAGCTCACTCTGTATCTGAGCGGTTTTCTCCTGCAGAAAAGACACAAATTCCTCTGCTCTACCCTGTAGTGGGGCTTCCCGCTCCCTCTGTTGGAGGAGGGAGCGGGTCACCCTAAACAGGGCGGCAGGGCGGTTTTCTGCGGATGCTATGAGAGTGGCACAATGATGACGTTTGGCCACTCTCAGCGCCACAATGTAAGTCCGTAAATGGGCTCTTACCTGTGTCCGGTCAGATTCAGAACGGCTAGACCTCCATCTTCCCTCTAGGCATCTCTTGCGGCGTTTCATCACCCGCAGCTCCTCAGTAAACCATGGAGCCAGGGTGGTTCGCCGCCGCAAGAGAGGCCGCAAGGGCGCGACCCGATCCAAGGCTCCCACGGCCGCAATGTTCCATGCGGCCGTGAGGTCCTCGATCGGGGCGCGGGTCAGGGAAACAGGAAATGGCCCAAGCGCTGTCTGGAACCCATCCGGGTCCATCAGGCGCCTGGGGCGGTACCAGATTGGTGACTCTGGTTCCGCCTCCCCGCGGAGGGGAGCAGCGGTCGGAAAGTCGAGCCGGAGAAGTGAGTGGTCTGACCATGACAAGGGCGTGATGACTATGTCCCCTATACCCAGATCACTCTTCCATTGGTCTGAGACAAAGATGAGATCCGGCGTATGTCCACCCTCGTGAGTGGGGCCCTGAATTACTTGGGTCAGGTCCATGGCCGTCATGGAAGCCATGAACTCCCGAGCTACCACGGATGATTCGCCCACCAATGGCAGATTAAAGTCCCCCATGACTAAAAGTCTGGGGGTCTCAACTGCCACCGTAGCGATCACCTCTAGGAGCTCGGGCAGGGCTGCTGCTACATAGCGGGGAGCCAGGTATACAACCAGCACGCCCAACTGCCTCCCTAGGCCCCACTTCACGCAGAGGGACTCACAACCGGTGGTCTGTGGCACAATGGTCTCTCTCGGCTCAAGACCTTCCTTGACAATGACCGCTACCCCACCGCCCCTACCTAGGGCCCGGGGCTGATGAAAAGCGCGGTAGCCTGGTGGGCACATTTCAACGAGGGGAAGTCCTCCCTCGTGGCCCAACCAGGTCTCCGCAATTCCAGCCAGGTCCGGCTCCCCCTCTGACACAAGGTCACTAATGAGGGGGGCTTTGTTGACAACGGACCTGGCATTGCAGAACATCAGCCGCGGACCCCGGCTCTGTACTCCCTGACCACCTAGCCACACATATGTGTGAGGGGAACCTTTACCTTTATTGTCTCAATTGTCCTTACCTTTATTGTCTGCAGAAGGTGAAGTGGCTAAGTAGGATTGAAAGAGCTGATTTGAAGACACAAAGACCCCCTGGGGTTGTAAATTATTCAAGAAAGATTTAAAAAAAAAATTCAGAAGACAATAGCAAATCCTTTTTGTATTTTCGCCAAAAAATTGGACTGATTACCTGGAATCCGGTTTGACTCAACAAATATTCTCCTTTTGGGGGGAATTATTTAGGATACACATAAGAAACTGTGGTTACCTTTCTCCCTCTAGTGGTGAAGATAGGCAAGTGAGGTTTGTCTGTGGAAATTCTCAGTCATTCCCGTCATGTTTGACCCAAAGATGCTTTTTCAAAAGGCAACTGGACTTTGTTTTTCATTGAAGACATTTTGCTTCTCATCCAAGAAGCTTCTTCAGTTCTGAAGGTTTGAAAAAACAACCTTTGGGACAAGTTATATTCCTGACTTTAAAGATAAAGGTTCCACTCAGACATATGTGCTAGTCGTTCCTGACTCTAGGGGCAGTGCTCATCTCTGTTTCAAAAAAAAGGGCATGAATAGCATTTAGGAGGCTTGTAGAGTGCTTCTGGGAGATGGCTCCCCCCCAAACGAGCAAACAACGGCTCATTTTACACTCTTCTGCCCTCCCCAGCTCCCCGGAACACTCTACAACCCCCCTGAAGGCTATGCACGGCCATTTTTGCAAAGGAGGCAGGGTTTCTGGAGGCCAAAAATGTTGTATTCAGTGTATAAGACTCATCCAGATTTTCAGCCTCTTTTTTGAGGGAAAAAGGTGCGTCTTATACTCCGAAAAATACGGTAAGTTTGCCATAACAACAAAACTAATGTTGAGTTGTTTAGGTGAGCCAATTGTCAGACTTGTAATATCCCAAGGACTACCTCTTCATCTTGCTTGTTTAGGAAGCCATGAGTTGGAGCAGATGCAGCTCATTTTAGAAACAATCCCTGTTTTCCACGAAGAAGACAAGGAAGAACTTCTCAAAGTGATGCCAACTTTCATCAACAGCACCTGGGAAGTGAAACGGCCCTTACGGAATCTTCTTCCAGAAGTCAACAGCAAAGGTAAGGCGTCTTTGCGATTTGGTGGGAGTTGCAGGGATGGGGTGATTAAGCAGCCTTTTTGGGGGTTCCTAAACATCAGGTGCCCTCTCAGGGAGACTTCATCAATCTACATTCATTTCACCAATCAGCCAAAGCGGGTTTTTTGAAAAATATTCTGTGAAATGAAACAATTGAGCCCAAAGTTTTTGTTGCTAAGCAAGACAGATAAGTGAGCTTTATCCCATTCGCTGACTGTTAGAGTATACTCCTAGTGTTGGGTAAGCAATATATATAAGCCATGATGACAAATGGTCTTTGTTACTTTAAATGTTTGAATGTAATTAGCAGCTGTAATTATCTCAGCAATAAGAGGAAGCCAGGAGAGCTCACTCTCTCTCTCTGCTCACTGTGACTGAATGATTGACTGACTGAACAAGGAAGAATCGTGGATTGCAACTGTAAGCAATTGTTTGTGAGATAATAATAATAATAATAATAATAATAATAATAATAATAATGTTAATTTATAACCCTTAATAATTTATTAAGGACTGTTTGATTCAATATTTAATTTAATTTAATTTATTTAAATTTATACCCCGCACCTTCTCCAAAAGGACCCAGGGCGGCGCACAGGAAATTTAAAACATAACAAATATTACAAAATACAAAATTTAAAAACATATTAAATTCCTACCCTGTGCTAAAATCGATTAAAATCCCCCAAATTAAAACTAACTAAGAGCAGTCACAATGGGAGGTTACGCTAGGCTGGCTTGATGGGAAAGGTGTGTCTTAAGACACTGGCGGAAGAGGTGGAGGTCTGAGATGGTGCGTAGTTCAGGGAGTAGGTCGTTCCAAAGGGCAGGGCCCGCCACAGAGAAGACCCTTCCCCTGGGTGTCGCCAACCGGCATTGCCCGGCCGACAGCACCCTGAGAAGGCCCTCTCTGTGGGAGCGGATCGGACGAAGGGATGTATGGGGCAGGAGACGGTCTCGCATATAACTAGGTCCCGAGCCACGGAGTGCTTTATCTACTATCACTGCTTGTTAAGCAGTAGTTTAGTTTTAAATCACAAGTAAAGCTACTTGTTTTTACTATCAGTGTCTGAGACTCTATTCATGTGTCTACTAGCAACATTTCTCTAGCTGCACATTCCGCTGCACAACTTTCTGTCTCCTAAAGGAGATATCCCCAACAATGACTTTCCTTGCCACAGTTGTTAAATTAGTAACATGGTTGGTAAGTGAATCTGGCTTCCCCATTGACTTTGCAATCACATGACCTTGGGCCACTGCGATGGTCATAAATACATGCCAGTTGCCAAGGGCCCGAATGTTTGATCATGTGACCCATAGGGGGGTTGCTGCAATGGTTGTAAGTTGAGGATGACTTGTTATTTACAACACTGGGCCAGGGGTAGGTACTCTTGGTTTGATTCTATATCTGCCTCTTGCAGCTATTGACTTTTTGGAAAAGATACTGACATTCAATCCGATGGACCGGTTGACAGCAGAGATGGGCCTTCAGCATCCTTTTATGAGGCCGTACTACTGTCCTGAGGATGAACCTGTTTCTCAGCACCCTTTCCGGATTGAGGATGAGATTGATGACATTTTGTTGATGGAAGCTAATCACAGTCAGATCTCCAACTGGGATAGGTACGTTTCTTTTCTAGGTTGAATTACGCCGAAACACAGAAGGTCTGAGGAAAGAATTGTATTCCAAACGTGGTTTGCTTTCTTCTTTACTTTTAAAGTTTTGGAATGGAATGGAATGGAATGGAATAGAATAATGGAATGGAGTGAAATAATGGAATGGAATGGAATGGAATAGAATAGAATAATGGAATGGAGTGAAATAATGGAATGGAATGGAATAGAATAATGGAATGGAGTGAAATAATGGAATGGAATGGAATAATGGAATGGAGTGAAATAATATAATGTAATGTAATGGAATAGAATAGAATAGAATAATGGAGTGGAGTGAAATAATGGAATGGAATAGAATAGAATAGAATAGAATAGAATGGAGAAATGAAGTGAAATAATGGAATGGAATAGAATAATGGAATGGAGTGAAATAATGGAATAGAATAGAATAGAATAGAATAATGGAAGAGTGAAATAATGGGATGGGATGGGATAGAACAGATCAGAATAATGGAATGGAGTGAAATAATGGAATGGAATGGAATAATGGAATGGAGTGAAATAATGGAATAGAATAGAATAGAATAGAATTCTTTATTGGCCAAGTGTGATTGGACACACAACAAATTTGTCTCTGATTCAGAAGCTCATAGTATACATACAAGCAACAAGTGATAAATAATGATCTTAATCATAAAATACAATCATCATAAATCATAAGATACAATGTATTATTCGGAGTATAAGATGCACCCCCGCAAAAGAGGGTGAAAATCTGGGTGTATCTTATACATTAAATACAGCATTTTGGTATCCCGAATCCCAGCCCCCTTTGCAAAAATGGACATGCAGAAGGTTTGGGAGACCTACAAAGTGCTCCTGGACACTGGGAGGTCAAAACCGAACCAAAAGCCAGTTGTTTTTTGCTCATTTTTGCTCCCCTAGCCCCCAGAAGTACTCTATAAGTCTCCCAAATCCTATACATGCCCCCTTTTGTTGCGAAAAATGGGCTGTTTTGTGCTCATTTTAGCCCCCCTCAGGCCCCCAGGAGCACTTTGCAGGCCTCTCAAACTCTCTGCATGCCCCATTTTTCACAAAGAATGGGGCATACAGAGGGTTTGGGAGGTCCGCAGAGTGCAAAAACTTAAAAAAAAAATTTACATCTTCAAAATCTTGGTGAGTCTTAACTCTGGTCCGTCTTATACTCCGAAAAATACGGTAACTACAATGTGCGCAAAGTTTCATTTGTGTCTAACCCTGTAGTTATTTCAAATAAACAGATACCAAGTAAGCTTATCCTCGGATTTGGAATGGCGACACGAAAAATGCCACGATTTGGACGAGGTGCAGCGAGATCCCCGGGCAGGATCCGAATCTACCGCCGAGGAAGCTCAAGTGGATCCCCGCAAATATTCGCAGAGCAGCTCGGAGAGGTTTCTGGAGCAATCGCATTCCTCCATGGACCGAACGTTTGAAGGGGACTCTGGTCACTCCTGCGATTATAAGGTCGGCTCGCCTTCTTACTTAGACAAGCTGTTGTGGAGGGACAGCAAGCTCCACCATTATTCCGAGCCCAAGCTCATCCTAGACTTGTCCCATTGGAAAAGAGCGTCAATTGCCCCCGCGCCCGAGATAACGCTAGAGGAAGAACCGTCCAACCTTTTTCTGGAGATCGCGCAGTGGGTCACGAGCACCCAGACGGGACTCGACTGTCCCAACGCTCTTCCGGAGATTCAGGAACGGAGTCCGCCGTCTCCTCCTCCTCCGCGTCTCCACAAAGAACCCAAGGAAGTCGACAAGAAAGCCGACCCTCAGTTTGACTTGGATGTCTTCATCTCCAGGGCCTTAAAACTTTGCACCAAGCCGGAGGATCTGCCCGATAACAAACTGAAAGACATCAACGGAGCCTGTCTAGCAGAGCACCCAAAGGAAATTGTTCAGACAGAAGGGTTTCATAAAGAGAGGTGGTAAATAAAGGGACAGAAGTTGGCTTAAATTAGTATCCATGGTTATTCTCCTCTAAAATTCAGTTTTAACACAGTACCAATGAATTGTAACCAGGGGTAGGATTCGACCGGTTTGGACTGGTTCGGGCGAACCGATAACTCTGACTACCAGCTAGGAGCGAACCAGTTCGCTCCGACTTTCAGCTGCGCCCGCCTGCCTGCCCGCCCGCCCCAGCATTATACTCACCTCCATTCCCTTTTCGGAAGCCCAGAGTGGATTGCTGCACCTCAGCTGTTCTCCTCCCCACCAGTAACGCGGAAGGTGATTTCTCTGTGAATTGCGCAGTCGCGCTCAGAGAACTGGTTATTAAACCGGTAGGATCCCACCAGGCATGAAATCCTTTTACCTTCACTACCGTTGAGGAACCGGGAGCGCATGCGCAGGGTGTCTGTGATGACATCTGGGCAGGTAGGCGGAGCCTCCCACCACCGCCACCCCCGGTTCGCCCGAACCGGTGCAAACCAGCAGAATACCACCTCTGGATCCCACCCCTGATTGTAACCCAGGTTTGAATGCGCACAGAACAACACCAACTCCTTATCTGATCATTGTCGGAAAGCCTTCAACTTGAAGGCAAGCACAATCCAAGGTCTCGTTTTTCTATGACTTGGAAGCCAACCTAAAAAGCAATCTGGAGGTGTGAATGAAATACTGAAATTTTTAAAAAATATACTGCCTTAATGGTCTTGCCTTTACCTATGGATGTCAGCTTTTAGTGCAGAAAAATCCTTAAATCTAAAGGATGCTATTCTGTTGATTCTATGTTTTTCGCTTCCCTATTATGAGGATTGTGTGGTGTTAGAGATCTAGGGAAAACCAGGCCCTTTGGTCTTGGAAGTATATGATCCATACTGGCCTGGCACCTTTCCTGAAAGCCCAAAGATTATTTCTTGCTTCCGCCACCCATATTTGCAAGGCTGGGCAGAATTACCACCCATGTATTTCATTAGCCATCCATAACCAAGCAACCTCCATCCTTGCAAAATTTAGAATTCCCACCGTTCTTTTGGGGAATCTCGATATTGCAGCCATAACTCATGCTGTCCTAGATTGAGAAATGCCAAATTACAGAATGAAATATTGGCTTAGAGCAGTGTTGGCAAACTTTTTTTTGTCACCGAGTGCCGAAACTGGAGCGCACATGCGCCGGAAACGCAGATGACCCAGTGCATTTTTTAAAAAAAAATGCTGCTCTATCAACCTTTAACCTCTGGTGGACTCACCTTGTCTATTTTTTTTTAAAAGTTTGATTTGCTTTGCTCTCAGTGACACAAGGATGAGTCTTCACAGTAAGAGTACACTCTAATCAGGGGTGTCAAACTCATGCATGCAGCCCACAGGGTGTTTAAATCTGGCCCCCAGGGCCACCCTGCAAACAGTGAAAGACCGGCCTGCAGTGCCTCTGCCAGCAAAAATAGAGCTTGGGAGGCCCGTTGGCAAAGGGTTGCAGGAGGCTGTCACACCCGAAAACGGGGATCGGAAACCCATTTTTGCTGGCAGAGTGCTTGGTGTCCCGGACATGAGTGATGTCGAGCTGGCCATGCCCACCCGGCCATACCCATCCCAGCCAGTGGTGAAATTCAAATCATTTTACTACTGGTTCTGTGGGCATGACTTGGTGGGCGTGGTGTGGCTTTGTGGGCATGGCTTTGTGGGCGTGGCAGGGGAAGGATACTGCAAAATCACCATTCCCTCCCCACTCCAGAGGAAGGATACTGCAAAATCACCATTCCCTCCCCACTCCAGGGGAAGGATACTGCAAAATCTCCATTTCCTCCCCACTCCAGGGGAAGGATACTGCAAAATCACCATTCCCTCCCCACTCCAGAGGAAGGATACTGCAAAATCACCATTCCCTCCCCACTCCAGAGGAAGGATACTGCAAAATCACCATTCCCTTCCCACTCCAGGGGAAGGATACTGCAAAATCACCATTCCCTCCCCACTCCAGGGGAAGGATACTGCAAAATCTCCATTCCCTCCCCACTCCAGGGGAAGGATACTGCAAAATCACCATTCCCTCCCCACTCCAGAGGAAGGATACTGCAAAATCACCATTCCCTCCCCACTCCAGAGGAAGGATACTGCAAAATTACCATTCCCATCCCACTCCAGAGGAAGGATACTGCAAAATCACCATTCCCTCCCCACTCCAGGGGAAGGATACTGCAAAATCTCCATTCCCACCCCACTCCAGAGGAAGGATACTGCAAAATCACCATTCCCTCCCCACTCCAGAGGAAGGATACTGCAAAATCACCATTCCCTCCCCACTCCAGGGGAAGGATAATGCAAAATCACCATTCCCATCCCACTCCAGGGGAAGGATACTGCAAAATCACCATTCCCATCCCACTCCAGGGGAAGGATACTGCAAAATCACCATTCCCTCCCCACTCCAGGGGAAGGATACTGCAAAATCACCATTTCACTCGGAGATGAAACACAACCCTGATGCGGCCCTCAATGAAATTGAGTTTGACACCCCTGCTCCTGAGTTGATCTCTTAAGTTGAATCTCTCCTTGGTCAGTTTCCATCCATTAGTCCTTGCCTGGCCTTCAGGTGCTTTGCAAAATAGCTTGACCCCCCTCCTCTCTGTGGCAGCCTCTCAAATATTGGAAGAGTGCTATCATGTCTCCCCTGGTCCTTCTCTTCACTCGACCAGTCATGCCCAGTTCCTGCAACTGTTCATTGTGTGTTTTAGCCTCCTGTCCCCTAATCATCTTTGTGCCACTTTTTCTAGAGTCTCAACATCTTTTTTATAGTGTGGTGACCAAAACTGGATGCAGTACTCTTAAGTGTGGTCTTACTAGGGCTTTATAGAGTGGTATTCGTACCTCACTTGATCTTGATTGTATCCTTCTGTTAATGCAACTTAGGATGGCGGCTTTTTTGGCCCCTGTTTTGGCTGAAATCCTAATTTCCTGCCCCTTTTTTGGCTGCTGTTGCACCTTGCTGACTCATATTTAATAGATTGTCTGCTAAGTTGCCAAGATCCCTCTCAAAGATTCTGCTATTAAGCCAGGTCTATAGTGGGTGAAACAGTGAAGAGGGAAGACAGAGAATGTCCCTGCATGTATATGAGAGAGAAGGGGGAATGTGTACGAGAGAAATAAGTTATAGGTTTTGTGAGTGCACATCCATTTTTTCAGTGATTTGGCTTTTTTTACTTGGAGGTACAAAAAAAGCCCACCTATCTTTTTTCGGGTCATATCCAATGGTGGGACTCAAATAATTTAACAACTGGTTCTCTGGCCAATGACCAACTGAGTAGGTGGGGCTCAGTGGTCATGTGACTTGGTGGGCATCGCCCACTCAACATAACTCAGGTCGATGGGCGCTTCAACTTGGCTGTTACAATGTAGTAAGGAGAGGCAGTTTCTGTAAGCAGGGCAATAAAGATTAGTCTAGAAGCAACACCAGCATGTTTCCTTCCTGCCTTCCTTACGGGATTAGCCCCGTAAAGTGGAAAAAAACAAAGGAGATTTCTTTCAACAACCGTTTCTCTGAACTGCTTAGAAAGTTAACAACCAGTTCTCCCGAATAGGTGCGAACAGGCTGAATCTCACCACTGGTCATATCCTCCTTTTCTAGTGTATTTTCTTGGCCATTGTTACATTAAAAGGGGTTGGAGACAGGGGTGGGTTCCTGCCGGCATTACTACTGGTTCGGCACGCGAAAATTTGTACCTAAAAAGGTCTGCGCATGCGCACAACATTCGAAAAGGGAAAAATAACATTTTTTCAATTAAGATTGTTCTGTGCATGTGCAGAAAGGAAAATCAAGATGGCAGCCCCAAGGATAGAACCGGTTGGGGCATATGTCCGGCTGAATTACTACTTACTCGTGTGAACTGGGCCGAACCGGTAGGGACTCATTTCTGTTCAGAGAGCAATCTTCACCAACCATTTCATGATGTTTTTGAGTCCCATGGTGTCTTCTCCAAATTCCAGACACAACTGTCATCTATAGAAGGCTGCTGTTTCCATTTGTGTGAAAACCTTAGTTTAAAATGCCATCCGGCAACTTGGTACCTAGTGGATGTTGCAAGTTCATCATTATTATCCTGGTTAAAAGTTAATCAAACGATGTTGAAGGTTTTTTGGAGAATCAGCGCAGACAGATAGCAAAAGGTGAATTCTAAATTTTAAATTGAAATGCTTGGTTGTTACGCCATGTTGAATTTGTCTAGAAGTTGGCTTTGATGCAGCCAAAAAGTGTTTGACAGTGGGAATTAGGCGAAAAGTTTGAATGTTAGAGATGGTCAAGTCCAGTGTTTCTCAACATTGGCGACTTTAAGATGGGTGGACTTCAAATCCCAGAATTCCCCAACCAGCTGGGGGATTCTGGGTATTGAAGTCCATCCATCTTAAAAGTCACCAAGGTTGAGAAACAGTGGTTTAGTTGGAAAATGAATATTCTGTAATAGAAATATGTTTGCACTGAGGCTGGTGGATATCTATCTGGCACACATTTTAAGTACATTCATAATAGTTTCCCAGAATTATTCAAAACCAAACTTACATCCTTTTGCCACAATTGTTTTACACGGAGGTGTTACTACAAGGTAAAAGAATCAATTAAATTTTCAAAGAAACTCACATACTTAAAATAAGCATACAATGAATATGTTTCATTCACATTTCTGTGCACCTTATTAATTGGTGGGATTTAATGCATCTATTGAAAAAGTTGTTTACTTAGAATTAACCACGGTAATTTTTTTTTTAGAAAATATTGAAAACCTGTAAATATTCTGTACGTTGCTTTTAAAAAACAGTTTACTTGCATCTTTTTGAAAATTGATTTAATGTCTTCTGTTCAAATGGGGAAAATGTAACTTGCTGATTAGCTTTTAAAGCACGCAGATATTATTTCTGCTGGATGCATTGCTGAGGAAATTGTCTTTTAGCAGGAATGTTCAAATTATGGTATGATTTCAAACATCATTGTAGCAGAAAAGAATAATATATTTTGCTTGTACTGTGACTTTTTCTATACTGTGGAACAGACATGGCTATCCAGAACATGCTTTCTTTTAAAAGAAAGGGAGAAAACAAATCTTTTCTTTTCTTTTTTTTGTTAAGAGAAAGGAGGAATGTACAAATGAAGGAAAATTAAAAATAAAGAATGGTACAATGTCTTATATTAATAACCAATGGTTTTTAGCAGCAGCCATTTTCTAATATAGTTACAGTTTTGGTTTCGTGGTCTGGGTTATAGGAGCATGTCGTATTTATTGGATCAGAATGAAAAACATTGTTCTTTGCATGTCTATGGAGATTCTCAGTCATCCAGGTCATGGTTGTCCCAAAGGTGGTTTTTCAAAAAAGGAACTGGAGTTTGGTTTTTTCCTTCAAGACATTTTGCTTCTTATCCAAGAAGCTTCTTCAGTTCTGACTGAAGGGTGGAGAATGGAAGGACTCAGCAGTCTTATTTATTTATTTGTTGAATTTATATAACCGCACCCTCTCCCCAAAGGGATCTGGGGCAGTGCACAAGAAATTAAAACACACCATATCACAAATATAAATAATTAATATCAGATTAAATAAATTATCCCTGTGCTAAAAATTAAAAATGTTAAAACATGACCCCATCTAAAACCCAATTAAAACTATTTATGGTACAGACTGTAGGCTAGGTAAATAGCTTAGGCCAAACCGGCCTGATTGAACAAGAGTGTCTTTAATTTCTGGCGGAAGGTGCGGAGGTCCGTAGTTGTTCTAAGGTCAGGGGGTAGGTCATTCCAGAGGGTTGGGCCCACCACAGAGATGGCCCTTCCCCTGGGCGTCGCCCGCTGGCATTGCCTGGTGGACGGCACCCGGAGAAGTCCCTCTCTGTGGGAGCGGATCGGCCGAAGGGATGTATGGGGTAGGATGCGGTCTCGCAGGTAGCTAGGTCCCGTGCCATGGAGCGCTTTAAAGATGGTGATCAACACCTTGAAGCGCACCCAAAAGACCACAGGTAACCAGGGCAGCTCACGCAGTCTATCTGCAGAGAGCGGTGGGGGCACAATGGTTAGAATCAGAGGTGGAATTCACTGACCTTCCCTACCGGTTCACACTTGCTCCGCTCACGCACACGTCTGTGCATGCACACCGCCTTTTGCACATGCGCAGTGCTCGTGAATTAATAGTTTAATAATAATAATAGTTTAATTTCTTGACCGCTCCTCTCCCCGTAGGGACTCGGAGCGGTGCACAGGGAAACTAAAACCATAAATATACAATCAAAAACATCTTAAAAACAAATTAAATAATACCTGTGCTAAAATACCCAATCTAAGCTAAAATTCCCACTATACAACTAAAACCCCATAGAGAGAGACTACCCCAGACCGGCCAAGCAGAAAAAGTATGTTTTTAATTTCAGACGGAAGGAGCGGAGGTCCGTGGTCGTTCTAATGTCGGGGGGAAGGTCATTCCAGAGGGCAGGGCCCGCCACAGAGAGAGCCCTTCCCCTGGGCGTCGCCCGCTGACAAAATCTAGTGGACGGCACCCGGAGAAGTCCCTCTCTGTGGGAGCGAATCGGCCGTGAGGAAGTATGGGGCAGGATCCGATCCCGCAAATAGCGGGATTACATTGGGGGCGAGTGGGTGGAGCCCAGAGGTGGGTTTCTACCAGTTCGCACTGGTTTGGGTGAACTGTAGTGGTAATTTGGCCTGGGTCGCAGGACTGGCTACAACCCAGGTTGGCCACATCCCTGAACTGGTCCCTGGTTGCCACTGCTGTTGCCAGCATGTTTTTTATTAGTTTTTCATGTTCTTCTTCCTGCATGCGCAGAACAATTTATAGTGAACTGCTCACGCGTATGAAGCGAACCAGTAGCAATGCGGGTAGGAACCCACATGGCAGAGCCTCCCGCAATCACCGCTACTGGTTTGCCTGAGCCAGAGAGAAGCGGCAGAATACTACCTCTGGTTAGAACGCAGTATTGCAGGCTGACTCACTGTTTACAGTCAGGAGTTCGATTCTGACTGGCTCAAGGTTGATTCAGCCTTCCAGCCTTCCTAGGCCAGTAAAATGAGGACCCAGATTGTTGGAGGCAATAGTCTAACTCTGTAAACTGCTTAGAGAGGGTTGTAAAAGCAACTGTGAAATGATATGAAACGTGCTATTTGAAAGACAAAGGCGACTCTTTTGAAGATAGCAATGTCATCATTTTGGATAGAGAGGACCGCTGGTTTGAAAGAGGCATCAAAGAGGCCATCTATGTCAAAATTGAACAGCCCTCTCTCAACATAGCGGGAGGGATATGACTGTCAGGGTTCCAAATAGCATCCAAAAGTAAATCAGAGTCCAAGGCAAAATATTGCTCAAAGTTGCAATTTATTAAGAGAGAAATGTTGGCACATCTGGAAAAACCCAAATCTGAAAGCTTCCCAGTTTCCCCCCACCCAGTTGAAAATTCAAGATCTTGCCCCCAGACCCACAAGTTCATCCCATGGTCCAATCTCCCACTGCCATGCTGGCAGTTCCACCCATCCAATTCCGGTCAGGTGCAAAGACAAAGGATGACCTTGGCTTTCTAGAAAGAATGTTGTTATGGCTACATAAAATCTCATTCCTTACAATCCCCACTCCCAATTTCCCACAATAGAAAATGCATAGTAGAATAATAGAAAGTGTGGCAGGCCAAAGATCCAAAAGAAAAGATGGCTGCAGGCCTTACATCATCTATCTCCAGTCTACAATACAGTCCTTTCAACAGTTCCAAGAAGGCGTCACACCCATTTACAGGGCACAGATAAACCTCCAAATGGCCTCAACAACTCTCAGGAAGAGTGCTAACAACCAGATGACTGCAAGGAATATAAATCCATCCTCCACCATTCAGTCAGAACTGAAGAACAGAGGTGGCATTCAGCCTGTTTGTACCGGTTCACCCGAAACGGTAGCGCTGAACTGTGGGTGGACCCACCCCAGCTCCAAAACATCCTATGTAGCCTCATTTTCAACACTTCATGCATGTGTGCATGCCGTGCACATGAGCAAAGCGCATGCACGGAAGGTGCGCTTGCTTGCTCACAGTTGCAACCCGGTAGTAAACCTAATTGAATCCCATCGCTGCTGAAGAAGCTTCTTGGATGAGAAGCGAAAAGTGATCAAGCAAAAACATAGAAAGTTCAGTTGCCTCTTAAGTTCGATTTTTTGACCTTTGGGTCAAATCATTTTTTGCAGCTGAACTGCACATTCAGAAAAAAATAAACATATATAATGAAATTACTGAAATAAGATACAGATTTACAGATGTCAGGACATTCACTCTGATTTGCCTTGCTGGCTTTAAGCAGGGATGTTCATCCAGAGGAACTGAGGAGGAAAATACATAAAACGTTTTCAGGTGTTTAGACATGGTCTGAAAAGAGCAAAATGAAAAAAAAAATATTGGTACGAACGTTCGGAAGTATTAATATACCTCAATCATCACAGAAAAATGTAACAAAAAAAAACCACACCCTGTCTTGAACCTACTTCAAACTTTGATAAAATGGTCGCCGTATCTATCAGTGTATAATTTCCTTTGCTTCGACAATTTGTCTAAGCGCGAATAGTGTATTGTTGTGGCCCAGCCGGCTCCAGATGAGCTGCTGATGGACTCCTCTAGTGAGTCTGCTCTGGAGGAGGAGGAGAGCGACCTTGAGAGAGCAGAGAGCTCGGCTGGTCATGAGGAGGCACCTGGGTCTTGGAGTAGTGGGGAGGATCAAGGCCAGTTTGTCCCTGATGCTAGAGTGAGAAGGGCTGAAAAAAGAGGCTTAAACTGCATCAGAAGCGAACTTGAAGGAGTTGAATTAGTCCCAGCTGCCTAATGACTGGCCCCTCCCAAGAGGGTTTAAAAGGAAGTCTTTGCTAAGAAAGTCCTTGCAGAGGACAACGTTGGATTTCTCGGTTCGTCTTTATTCGTGCTGATTTTCAGGTTTGCGTTTAGTCGAGTTAGGAAGCTTCATATCTGTTCAGAGTCATTCAGGCAAGCAACCAAGAGAGTCAGTGGCAGGCAGCCCGTCTTGTATTAGTCGGAGAAAGGAGGGGTCAGAACAGTGTATTAATCAAATTAACCAAATTTATGGTATGTATGTACTTCTATGGAGGACCTCAAATCTGGAGGAGGTGGCGCTTGGTCATCTTACAAGCACCGTGATGCTCCCTTCCATTGGGCAGCCTTCAAATATATTTCAAATGTGAGCTGAGATGGCGCAATGGTTAAGAGTGCAGTACTGCAGGCTACTGTATTTTTGGGAGTATAAGGTGCACCTTCCCCCCCCCCCCCAAAAAAAAGAGCATGGATATGTCGGTGCATCATACATCGAATACAGCCATTTTTGGCCTCCTGAAGCCCTGCCCCTGTATCCCATTTTTGCAAAAAATGGCCCATATTTTGAAAAAAATGAGGTGTTTTTGTCTTCCCCCAGCCCCCCAGAGCACTCTGCAGGCTTCAGCAAGGCTGGGGGAAAGGCAAAAATGCCCCCGTTTTTGCAAAAAATGGGCCATTTTCACAAAAATGGGGGCATTTTTGCCTCCCCCCCTAGCCCTGCTGAAGCCTGCAGAGTGCTCCAGGGGGGCGGGGAGGACAAAACCTTTTTCTTATTTACCTCTTTGAAATCTTGGTGTGTCTTATATACCGCTGCATCTTATAGTCCAAAAAATACAGTACTTCAGCTGACTGCTAGCTGATTGCAATTTGGCAGTTCAAATCTCACCAGGCTCAGAGTTGACTCAGCCTTCCAACCTTCTGAGATGGGTAAAAGGAGGACCCAGATTGTTGGTGGGCAATATGCTGACTCTGTAAACCGCTTAGAGAGGGCTGCAAAAGCACTATGAAGCGGTATATAAGTCTTAGTGCTATTGCTATGTTAGTACTGCAACATCTAACTTTGCTTATATTGGGGTAATTCTTTTTTTTTTTAATTTAAAAAATAAATTTTATTTACAAACATATAAAATACATATAAAATACACTCACACAAGACTTAGACATACACTACATTTACACCATACAATACGAACAGGAACTTCCTGTTCTTTCTAATAGCAATTGTTAATGGAAGCTGCTCATCTTATGTTGTTTCCCCTTCTGTTATATTTCATTTGGATTTCACCATTCTAAACCCTCTTATTTTACTCATAACTACTGTTTTTAAGTTTTGCTGTATTCCTTCATTATATTGGGGTAAACGTAAAAAAGGTCCTTAATTCTAGACTGGCTGGGTAGTCTAAAATTTCCTATAAGCTTCCAGAATTGAACTGAATCTATTTGGGTTAACTTTAATAGTTGTAATTACTATACCACACTTTAGGTAGTTGTTAGCAACTCTGGGTTCAGAACCAGTGTTACAACTCTGGTCCCTTAACCAGTGTTAGCAAATAAATGCAGAATAGTGTAATTCACCGGACAGTAAAAAGATACATTGCTGTAACCACAAACAAACTCTAAAACAGTGATAGTAAGAAAATAGTCTTTACTTTGTAGCAACTAAAATGCTTCTTCCGACCAGTGATTCTAACTTCCAAAACAATCTTTCAGCAAACAGAGTTTATCTTACAGTGATGCAAAACAAATCCTCCTCCTTCTTCTTCAGTCACAGCTCCTCAGCACAGGGAATCGAAAAAAGGGAACGGACTGTGATTCTGAGCTTGCTTTATGGTAGAGCTGATAATTACAGCCAATCAGAATTCAAACAGAGTTCTTAAAGCTACATAACTCCTTAAGAACATAGGCTCATATATATTGTCAACCCAATATAAGGCTGAATATCCTAACAGTAGTCCTTGACTTACAACAGTTCGTATGTTCAGTGTTAAAACAGCCCTGGGAAAAGTGACGTATGACCATATTTCACACTTAATGTCCATTGCACCATCCCCGTGATCACATAACCAAAAAACAAATGCTTCGTAACGGACTCGTGTTTATGGCAGTGGCAGTGTCCCTGGGTCATGTGATCAACTTTTGGGACTTTCTGACAAGCAAAGTCAACAGGGAAGCCAGTTTCACTTAACGACCGTGTTACTAATTTAGCAACTCTTTTTTGCGTTGTTTTTTTTTTGTGTGATTTAGCAACTGTGATGATTCAGTTAACCACTGTAGTAAGAAACGGGGCAAAATTCACTTAACAGTTGTCTCGCTTAGCAACAGAAATGTTGGGCTCAATTGGGGTTGTAAGTTGAGGACTATCTTGACCCTGTTCCTTCTTTAAAAAACATGGAATAAAAAAAATTTCACTTTTTTTTGTAGAAAGGTGTTCTCAGTTTATTTTGTTACGATTGAATAGCTCAGGGGTGTCCAAACTTGGGAACTTTAAGACTTGTGGACTTCAACTCTTTAACTTTAAGACTTGTGGACTTCAACTCAGCTATGCTGGCTGGGGAATTCTGGGAGTTGAAGTCCACAAGTCTTAAAGTTCCCAAGTTTGGACACTCCTGGAATAGCTTGATATGCTAGTAGCCTAATTTAAAGATGGATGGATAGCCTCCATTTCCGTTCGTCTTCAAAGAGATTTGAGTACTCTATGCCTCTCTTCTCTGGCTTATGTACTGAAAAATACAGATCTTGAGACAAAAGCATTTCCAAAGACAAAATTTGTCCAGGTTTTTTTTTAAATATAAGATCAATTCAAATGATACTTGTATTTATGGTGAGCACTTGAACTTCCCTGGATGTGTTATATACCTCTCTATTACATTTTGTAATCATAGTTGAATCCTGGTGGAAAACACCCCCACAATAAATCAGACATAAAACTAGCATAAACCTGTGGGCATTTAAAGTGAATAAGTGAAACTTCTTTGTACAAATCAATATATATATATATGTTCTTAAATTAAAATATTATTGGAAATACATATTTGCATCATCATCATTACTACCTTAAATGTTAAATAGAATGGAATGGAATGGAATAGAATAGAATTCTTTATTGTCCCACTGTGATTGGACACACAAGAAATTTGTCTTTGATGCATATGCTCTCAGTGTGCATAAAAGAAAAGATACATTCGTCAAGAATCATAAGGTACAACACTTAATATAGGGTACAAATATGCAATCAAATAATATTAGGAAAATCAATATAAATCATAAGGATACAAGCACAAAGTTAAAGTCATACAGTCATAAGTGGGAGGAGATGGGTGATAGCTTTCTAACCAAGTTGTGGAATTATATTGCTTTCTAACCAAGTTCTGGAATTACCGTATTTATCGGCGTATAACACGCACTTTCCCCCCCTGAAAATAGGGGGCAAATGATGTATGCGTGTTATACGCCGATATAATGTTAAGAAGCCATGTTTTTACAGTATTAACAAGTACCGTATACACAGGGGTGGGTTTCTAAGGGTTCGCACGGGATCTCGCAAGCCCTTTCGTTAAATTTCCCGATCCCGAGCGATCCCTTTGGACCGTGGACCCGGAAGTAAGTCCTCCGCGTTCGCAAGGCGGCTGCGCTGTCTTCTTTTTCCCTCAGCGAAGCGCCGCGGCCGTCCGCTCTCTCTTTCTCTCTCTCTCTCTGGCGGGCAGGCAGGAAAGCAAGCAAGGCGGCTGGAGGAGGAGGAGGAGAAGGAGGAGGAGATGACGGCCCCGGAGGCACAGAGCTCTTCCCCGCGGCGGGCGCCTCCTTCTCCGCTGGCAGGTAGAGCAAGGTCGAGGGGCTTCCCCCCTTTCCCCACTTCCCGGCTCTTTCCAAACCCCGGCAGCTTGCCGAGGGGCGGCGGTGGTGGCAACGGCGGCAGCAGCGGCAACGCGGTGACGGCGGCGGGCGCCGCCATTGCCGCCGCCGCCGTTGCCGGCACTGCCGCCGCCACCCCTCGGCAAGCTCCCGGGGTTTGGAAAGAGCTGGGAAGTGGTGAAAGGGGGGAAGCCCCTTGACCTTGCTCTACCTGCCAGCGGAGAAGGAGGCGCCCGCCGCGGGGAAGAGCTCCGTGCCTCCGGGGCCGTCATCTCCTCCTCCTCCTCCTTCTCCTCCTCCTCCTCCTCCTGCTGCTGCTGGAACCGGCGGCCGCGAAGCGCAGGGCCAGGAATTCCTGCGCTTTCCTCCAGCGACGAGAAGCGACGAGTGGCGCTGGGGCAGAGCCAGGCTGCTGCCCGGAGATTAGCCAGAGAGGGTGTGGGCTGCTGGCGGAGAAGAGGCATGCCTGAACAGTCATTCATTCACGCGGTCCTTGGCCAGCCGGCTGCCGGGTCGCTCCATCCCAAGCCAGGGAAAAAGAAGACAGCGCAGCCGCCTTGCTTGCTTTCCTGCCTGCCCGCCAGAGAGAGAGAGAGAAAGAGAGAGAGAGAGAGAGAGAGAGAGAGAGGGAGGGAGGGAGGGAGGGAGGGAATCAGAATCTGACAGACACAGAGAGAATGACAGAGAGAGACAGGAAGGGAGGGGATAGCGATTTGAGTAAACTTTTGTAAAAACAGAATATCCAAGTTTCTTTGTTAAAACAGTTGCTTTTACTGTCCTTTTACATTATTTACCTTATAAGTGGTAATAATATTAATAAAAAAAAGTTCTGAGCTACCCTTATTTTGCTTCAAAGTTCTTTATTTGAAATTTAAATTTTTTCCCTGAAATTTCCCTCTTAAAATGAAGGTGCGTGTTATACGCCTGTGCGTGTTATACGCCGATAAATACGGTATATTGTTTTCTAACCAGGTTCTGGAATTATATTGTTTTCTAACCAAGTTCTGGAATTATATTGCTTTCTAACCAAGTTCTGGAATTATATTGCTTTCTAACCAGGTTCTGGAATTATATTGCTTTCTAACCAGGTTCTGGAATTATATTGCTTTCTAACCAGGTTCTGGAATTATATTGCTTTCTAACAAGGTTCTGGAATTATATTGCTTTCTAACCAAGTTCTGGAATTATATTGCTTTCTAACCAAGTTCTGGAATTATATTGCTTTCTAACCAGGTTCTGGAAAGTAGAATTTTCTGGAAAGGCTTTGAAACCTTTACATTTTCAAATTAAATCTTCATAGAACGCAAAATACAATATTCTTGAGACAAGAAATCAATTACTGTATATGTTAACACTTTACAGAAGTTTCTGCCTGCTTGGTAACATTATTGATTTATTTAGATTTATTGGCCACGAAACTCCAGTGCGGGCTGGGTAGCGCACAAAACATATTAAAACAGGCAAAAATATTAAATCATTGGGGAGCGAGACTAAATCGTTCTAATCACATAATCTACAAACCAAAACCATATTATTTTATTTATCAGTATTATAATTACGACCCAGTTAGCTCCTAAAGCTAATGCATTGGTACATAGTAACCTTGGTACACGAGCTCAATTTCCATTTGAAATACATAGTATGATCTATGTACAAGTTCTCTAGAGCAGGGATCCCCAACCCCCGGTCCGTGGACCGGTGCCGGTCCGTGGCTTGATAGGAACCGGGCCGCAAGGCCGGAGAGGAGGAGGAGGGGGCAGCCCCCTGGGCAGAGCGCGCACCGGATGCGGGAGAGCACAGGCGCGGCCGTTCGAGCCGTTGGAGGCCCTAGACCTAGAGGGCCGAGTGAGCAGACTCCCCACCCCGTGTGCGCACGCGCAGGCGCGGCCTTTCGCACCGTTGGAGGACCTAGAGGGCCGAGTGAGCTGGCTCCCCCCGCGTGCGCATGCTCCGCCTGTTCCCCCTCCCGCTCTTCCTCTACGCCAGCCGGTCCGCAGAATTTTTTTAAAAATGAAACCGGTCCCTGGTGCAAAAAAGGTTGTGGACCCCTGCTCTAGAGAACAAAACGAGTTGTATAGTGCCACCTGCTGGTCAACATGCAACATAATTCATATAGCAAGCTACCTCTTTGGGGGACCGTATTTTTCAGAGTATAAGACGCTCTGAAGTATAAGACGCTCTGAAGTATAAGACACACCTAGCTTTTTGGGAGGAAAACAAGGGAAAAATATCTGCCTCTGCCTCCCAGCAATTTTCCTCCTTGCAACAAACAGCAAAGAGTACAGACAATATACACTGTTTGTAGTGTTACATTTCAGACTCTACTTGTACAGATGCTGTTAAAATTGATGTGCTTTCTGGAAGTATAGTTCTTCTCTGCTAATTAAAAGAAGATACAATAGCCCTGGGCCTCTTCAGATCAAGCATTTATTTTAAAAAGCTTCTTCATTTTGTTAAGCTGTCTGGAACAATAATAAAGCAGTCTTTAAAAAATAAGTCAATTTTAACATTCTATATTTATAGTGTACTATATTTATATTTATAGGCATTTATAATTATTGACTTACCTCCTTGCAGCTAACAGCCTGATTAGCACAAGAAAAAGAAATCTGGCTCTGCCTCCCGGCAATTTGCCTCCTGGAGCAAAACAGCAAGTTTCACTTTCGGTTTAAGCAGGCCTCTGATCATCAGATGTTTCAGGCTGCAGAGATTGCTAGCCTATTGCAGCCTCCGCAAGCCCTCCTCCACTTTTGCTGCAAGGAGGTAAATTGCTGGGAGGCAGAGGCCAAAGGGTGGGGGATGGTGGGTGGGTGGGGCTACATTCAGTGTATGAGACGCATCCAAATTTTCCCTCCCTAGTTATTTCTATCTGGGTTAATTCCTCTGTTTCCCTCCCTACAAAGATAGGCTCTGTTTTAGGCATATGATCTCTGTCTTCTTCAGTGAATACTGAAGCAAAGAATTCATTGAGTCTCTCTGCAATCTCTGTTTCCTCCTTAATAATCCCTTGCCTTCCATTGTCATCTAATGGTCCAATGGCCTTCCCAGTTGGGTTCTTACTTCTAATGTACTTAAAGAAGTCCTTGTTATTTCTTTGAGTGTTTTTAGCTAAACGCTCCTCAAAGTCTTGCTTTGCTTTCCTGATTGTTGCCTTGCATTTGTTCTGCCAGAATTTATGTTTCTGCCTGTTGTCCTTGTTTGGAGAAGCCTTCCATCTTTTAAATGAGCTTTTCTTGCTTTTGATCACTTCCCGAACAGCTCCTGTAAGCCACATCGGAGTCCTCTTGAACCTGGCGGTGCCCTTTTTCCTTTTAGGTACACATTCCAATTGGGCCTCTGTTATTGTTTTTGTGAGCAGCCTCCATGCCTCATGGAGTGTTTGGACTTTCTCAATTCTCCCTTTCAGCTTCTTTTTTACTAGTTTCCTCATCTTCGGGAAATTTCCTTTATGAAAATTTAAGGTCTCTGTGTTAGATTTTATCGGTGATTTGCAGTCTATGATTAAGTTAAAAATAATTGTGTTGTGGTCACTGTTCCCTATTGGATCAGTCACATTAACATTTTGCACCAGATCCTGTATATTGCTCAGAACCAAGTCAAGGATTCTTGTACCTGTAGTTGGATCTTCAACCATCTGTTCCAGGGAACAATCATTTAGCAATTCTAGGAACTTTATCTCTATGTCATGTGCTGAACAACAGTTCGCCTAGTCTATGTGAGGGTAATTGAAATCCCCCATTATAACCAGGCTTCCCTTTTTTGATGCCTCCTTTACAACATTCTCCAACTGCCAGTCTCTCTCGGGGGCTTGGATCGGAGGCCGATAACATATGCCTACTGTTAGACCATTCTTTTGGCCTGAGTACTTGTGTGGCACTCTGCACTATGGTTGTTTTCACTGTTTTTCTAGCAGCCAGCTGTTTTGCAAGATGGAGCATGAACCACTTTTATCTATGTTGACATTAATGCTCAAAACGGGTTGCATGGCAACAGTTTGCCATCTTGCCAATCACAATTAAAATTAGAGTAAAAAGAGCACCATTAAATAAGAGTATAATGAACCTTGAAACTTATTCTTCATGTTCCGTCTGAATCTAGCACCAGAGGGCAAGATAAGAAACAAGGGTTAGAAACCGATCAAGGAGAGAAGCAACCTCGAACTAAGGAAAAGGTTCCTCACAGTGAGGACAATTAACCAGTGGAACAGCTCGCCTCCAGATATCATGGGTGCTTTATCACTGGAGGTTTTAAAGAGGAGACTGGACAGCCACTTATTTGAAATAGTATAGGTTCTCCTGGTTCAGGAGGAGGCTGGACTAGAAGACCTCCAAGGTACCTTCCAGATCTGTTCCTATTCTATTCTATTCTGTTCTGTTCTATTCTATTCCTACTCTATTCTCCATTCTGTTCTATTCTACTGTATTCTTTCCCTATTCAATTGCATTCCAACTCTACTCTATTTTTTTTAATTTGATTTATATCCCGCCCTTCTCCAAAAAGGACCCAGGGCGGCGCACAGGTATTTAAAATAACATATAAATAATACAAAATACAAAATTTAAAAACCTATTAAATATCCAAACCTGCGCTAAAACCAATTAAAATCCCCCATTTTAAAACTATCTAATACTAGTCACAGCGGAGGCTATGTTAGGCCAGCTTGATGAAACAGGTGTGTTTTTAAACACTGGCGGAAGAGGCGGAGGTCGGTGATGGTACAGAGTTCAGGGGGTAAGTCGTTCCACAGGGCAGGGCCCGCCACAGAGAAGGCCCTTCCCCTGGGTGTCGCCAGTCGGCATTGTCCGGCCGACGGCACCCTGAGAAGGCCCTCTCTGTAGGAGGGTATCGGTCTAAGGGATGTATGGGGCAGGAGGCGGTCTCGCATGTAACTAGTTCCCGAGCCATGGAGCGCTTTGAAGATGGTCGTCAAGACCTTGAAGCGCACCCGAAAGACCACAGGAAGCCAGTGCAGCTCGCACTGTTTCTTTCCCTATTCCATTCCTATTCTATGCTATTCTCCATTCTATTCTATTCTGCTCTACTCTATTCTCCGTTCTGTCCTATTTTATTCTTCTGTTCTTTCCCTATTTTATTCTCTGTTCTGTTCTATGCTATGCTATTCTGCATTCTATTCTATTCTGCTCTGATCTATTCTATTCTCCATTCTATCCTATTTTATTCTTCTCTTCTTTCCCTATTTTATTGTCCGTCCTGTTTTGTTCAATTCTATTCTGCATTCTATTCTGCTCTGTTCTATTCTATTCTCCGTTCTGTTCTATTCTTCTATTCTGTTCTGTTCTCTTCCTATTCTATTCTCCCCATCATTCCATTCCATTCCATTCCATTCCATTCCATTCCAAACGTCCTGCAGTGACACAACATCCCGGCCGAAAAATGTGTTGCCTGAACTCTTAAGCGGCACGTTGCAACCCATAAAGCGAGATCTACGGTTCAAAGTCCCCCCCCCCCCCTCGCGAATAGATTCGAACGCCACCGGCGTCTACCGGCCAGAGCACGTGCCTTCAAGCTGCTTTCACTTTCATCTCCAGGAGGAGCCCATTCATCCTTCTCGCCTCTTTACATCCCGGCGCTCACGGCATCTCTGATCTCCCCCAATCAGACGCCTCCTTTCCGCCCGCTCCCTTTGCTGGTCCTATCTAGAAGTAACCGCCCGTGGATTGGCTATTTCGACAACCTCGATTAGCATATTCAAATCCTTTTTGCCTCCCGGCCTCTTCTCGGATCTCCGGGAATAGAGCGGAGAGTAGTCGAAGGGGATTGGAGGAAGGTGACGGCTCGCTGACGCTGCCCGTTGGCTAATTGCCTTGTCACTCAGGTGGGGGAGGCCCTCCTCTTGAGGTGTCCCTCCCTGTCCCGACCTCGGGCGGTTCATTCGGCGCTGGGGCGTGGAGGCCGCAGGTTGTCAGCAGGTTGGAGGTTGGAAACAGAAGCCCATCGCTAGAACAAAGAGCTGGATGAGGAGTTGCTGCTAATCCGCTGCGTGGTAATTATTTGTAGGGCTACGATCAGCGGTCTTACCTTTGCCATGGCGCTTTGAATTGGTTTTAGGCACGCATTTTCATCCTGATTTAACTTCCCTTTCGGAACTTCTTTTTCCCGGAGGCCCGTCGTTTATGTTCTCCTAGCATCAGTTTGGGGGAAGAAGGATGTCAGTTAAATTTTTGATTTTTAGGCTGCTGGAGGGCAGGCCGTTATATCCAACCCCCCAGGCTGGAATTAGTAAAGGCTTGTCCCTTCCAGTCCCTTGATGACTTCCAGGAGGCTTAAAAATGGCATTTGGGTCGGTGGCAGTTTGGTTTCTCTTTTCTAAATCCTGGCTCAGAAAATAAAAAAAAGGTGGGCTCTCCCAAGTCAGCCTTTCCCTGTGTATGGGACTACAACGCCCATTGTTTCAGCCTGCCTGCCTTTGGTGGTAGTGACTCTAGGGATGGGAGTTGTGGTCCTTAAGATCCTTGTTAAGAATGGGGGAGGTTGCTAGAACCATCAGGTTTGAAAAATGTTTTAAAAAAAATCTTCCCCAGGGTTCTGTTTGTAGGAAGCGCCTTTCAAAAATCTATGTTTATTGGGTTGTTTTATCCTGCCTGTATTAAATAATCATCATCATCATCATCATCATCATCATGTCATTGTACTAAAACTACAATGAGATTGGATAAATAACTCAGGTGCAAAGATACCTCCTTCCTCCACCTGCTTTCCCCCCACAATCACAACAATCCTGTGAGGTGGGTTGGGCTGAGAAAAAATTACTGGCCCCAAAGCCACCCAGTTGGCTTTTATGTCTAAAATGGGACTAGAATTCACAGTCTCCTGGTCTCTAGTCTGGGACCTTAACCAACAGATCAAATTTGGTCTGCTGGATCTGTTTAGATGCTGGAGAGGGGACCACCAGGAAATCCAGACTAGAAAGCCTCTGGCGGATTGTTGCCAAGAAAAAGTACCTGGATGTTTATGAAATGCCAAATTCAGTTCAAATAACAGTTTCTACAGAATAATTGATGCTAATTGTAAGTACTGCTAAGATTAGATTAGATGCTAACTCTTTTTCTATTGGGGAAGACTTGTTCATCATGGCACTTTGCACCCTACTTTAAAAACCAAGGAAAAAAATCCATAATGCTCATAAATTGCATTCCTGCAGGCCACTTACTGATAATTTAATACACTTTCTCAGCTTGGCAAGTCCTATTAAATATTTGTTTAGGAAAAAGAGACAACGCTCTTTGATTCAGACAAGGGAGAGGGTATTTGAGAAAGCCTCCCTGTCTATAAATAAACAGATTTTATTTGAGTTTCATTTAGTTTAGGAAATTATCTGAAATGCCGTGTAAAGTTGATGGCAATTGCTCTTGAAACAAAAATGCTGTTGCTAGGAAGGGCTTTGCTTGTTCTTGCTGAATAGCATAGCCTGTTTGATTTTGTCCCAAAATGAACTCTTATTTCCGTTTTAAGTGCCAGGAAATGCAGATTTCAAACTTGAAAACATTCGCTGTGATTATGCTGTGCTAGACACTGTCATAGATTTTCTTTCCGAGTATAGTCATTTTAAGAATGTTTGTAAAATCAAGACTTCATGATCTTATTATTTGCTATTGTGTAATGGAAAGAATGTAAGTTCGGTGGGTCGAATCGCTAGAGCCATGTAACGGAGTGAGCTCACGTTACTTGTCCCAGCTTCTGCCAACCTAGCAGTTTGTTGTAAAAATGCGAGTAGGAAAAATAGGGACCACCTTTGGTGGGAAGATAGTAGCGTTCCATGTACCTGCGACGTTTAGTTGTGCCGGCCATATGACCACAGATATGGTCATATGGCCGGCACTTTTGGAAAGTGCTGGCTCTTCAGAGATGAGTACCGCCCCCTAGAGTCGGGAACGACTAGCACATATGTGTGAGGGGAACCTTTACTTTTTAACAGAAGGAAGGAAAGAGAAAGAAAAGGGAATTTTGTTTTTAAGAAAAAATGATAGGGAATGAATGACATTTGTTTAATATGCCACGAAAGTATGAGGTCTGCATAAGAATAACTTTTAAAAATATTTTAAAAAAAAATGCTTGCAGCATTCTAGGATATAATTCTTCATTATACCCCACAGAATATTATTAGTGTTTCTTAATACAATACAATACAATAGCAGAGTTGGAAGGGACCTTGGAGGTCATCTAGTCCAACTCCCTGCCTAGGCAGGAAACCCTATACCTTTTCAGATAATGGCTATCCAACATCTTCTTAAAGACTTCCACTGTTGGGGCATTCACAACTTCTGGAGACAACATCTGTTCCACTGATTAATTGCCCTAACTGTCAGGAAATTTGTCCTCAGTTCTAAGTTGCTTCTCTCCTTGATTAGTTTCCACCCATTGCTTCTTGTTCTGCCCTCAGGTGCTTTGGAGAATAGTTTGACTCCCTCTTCTTTGTGGCAATTTTAAGATGGATGGACTTCAACTCCTGGAATTACCCAGCCAGCATGGTAATTGAAGTCCACTCATTTTAAGGTTGCCAAGGTTGAGAACCACTGGAATAAATCAAATGTTTATTGGACATTAAAACAGCATAGAGGTAGTCCTTCACTACAACCACAATTGTGCCCCAAATTTCCATTGCTAAGCAAGACAGTTGTTAAGTGAGTTTTGTCTCATTTTATGATCTTTCTTGCCACAGTTGTTGACTGAATCATTACAATTGTTAAGTTAGTAACACGGTTGTTAAATGAATCTGGCTTCCCCATTGACTTTGCTTGTCAAAGGATTGCAAAAAGTGACGTTCAACTGTCATAAATACATTCCCATTATCCAGTGTCCGAATTTTGTTCGTTTGACCCTGGGGATGATGCAACAGTTATATGAATCCCACTTTCCCCCCCAATACCGTTGCAATTTTGAACAGTCGCTAAACGGATGGTTGTAAGAAGAGGACTACCTATACTGCCTTAGTATGGTTGTGCTCCTGACTTTTGTGGGTAGCTCCATATTGATTCCTTTAGTCCTGGGTTATCAATTCTGAGTGGTGCTGAATCTTTGTTTCAACATCTGTCAAATCATTTGTGATCTTATCTATTTAGTAGAGATTTGTTGCTTTGGACCTGATCTTCTGTAGATAAAGCTTTCGCTTTCGCTCTCTCTGTTGCAAATTATTTTTCTGTAGCTCCAAAGGAACGTCTTCCCCTACGAGTTGGTAGGCTGCTATTTCTGTAGTTTGGCTGAGGGTGACCAGGTTTTTCTTTCGACTTTGTTGCTTGGCTTGTTTGCTTGATCTATCTATAGACTGGTCCTCTTGCAATCTGGTAGGGACAGAGATCCTTTAAAGCACGGAAGTTCGTTGTCTTGTTTTTGGCGCAGAGAATCCCATGCGGTGAAAACAATCGAGCTTATTGCACAGCTGCTATATTGATTCATCATCCATCTCCCAGTGCAGTCATGGGAAAGAAATATGATAGGACATAGGGAGTTATTAGGACTACATTGTGTGAGATATTTCAGTCCTCCTATTTTTATTTTCAATATATTTGTGTTGATTTTTTAACACCCTCTTTTGATAAGGATTCTCTTGCTGGTAGGAAAGCAATTGTGGCAGGGAAGGGGATGAAAGGAAAATCTTGCTCTTTGTTGTGTAGTCACACCTACAATTTGCAGAGAATACCAAATGGCCATCATGGGTCAGGCCATATTTGCACAAAATAAGCCTTGATTCCTCAGAATTACAGTGGCAGTGTGAATGTGGGTTCATGTTTCAGATGTGTTCCCCCTCTTGGTGCAGTAAATTATTAAATCAAATTGGGATAGGTTTATAGGTATAGGTCTGTAAATGACGAACCTATGGCACAGGTGGCACGCAGAAGCCGGCATGCAAGCCGTCACCCCTGTCTCAGCACCACCACACATGGGTGAGTGCGCAGCTCCAAATGGCCAGTTGATTTTCAGGTCTCAGCTGCGCATGCCTGGAGGGAGTGCATGTGGGAGATGGGCGCACAGACACAGTGGAAGAGGGGGAGCGGCGTTCCCCCCCCCCCCCCCGGACTCCGTTTTTGCTTCTAGGAGGCTTCAGGGAGGCCTGTTAGGGCCAAAATGGGTTGCGTGGGGGGGAGTGGCCCACATGTGCAGGGGGGCGGGGCATGAGGGGTGTGTCACACACGCATTGCACTATGGGTGAGGGCATGCGCGCTGTTGTGTGCACATGCATGCGTACAACGACAAAAGGTTAGCCATCACTGTTATAGGTTATCCGTGCAGCCGTGGTAGTGCAGTGGTTAGAAACTAGTATTGCAGGCTGACTCTGCCCACTGCCAGGAGTTCGATCCTTACCGGCTCCAGGTTGACTCAGCCTTCCATCCTTCCAAGGTCGGTAAAATGAGGACCCAGATTGTTGGGGGCAATTCTGTAAGCCACTTAGAGAGGGCTATAAAGCACTGTGAAGCAGTAGATCAGTCTGATTGCTATTGCTATCCAGCTGGAATTATGAATTATGTTGTCAAAATAAGCCGAGATTCACGATTTAACAAAACATCTTGGTTTAAAGTAGACGAAGGTGTTTTTTCCTCCCTAAAAGGAATAATGCTAGTTCTTTCTTCCTCATTACCCATAATGTCTTTTGCTCATTACAGGAGCTCAGGCTGTTGAAAAGACCAGAAGGAAGGGCAACGTTGGACTTTATTTTAGTAGCTTCGTGATCCTTCTTAATCCAAATGCAAGCAGGTGGTAGATGGATTGGATTATGGCCTCCTTTGTCTGGAAGTCGAACCAATAAATTGACATATAGCGATTGAAAAAAGGCAATTACCAGCCTGCAGATTGGTTCATCTGTTCCCTCCAAAATGACAGGTTGAAGAGGCAGGTCTCCTAAAATGATGGAGCTGCATGTTTACAATATATTATGTATTTCTGATGGGGTTCTTAGTCTTAGATTCCTGTACTTGCGTTAAGCACTCTCGTTTCCTTTCTTTTAGAAGTAAATTACGGGAGGAGTTGCTGTTGGGTCCATCTCTAAACAGCCAGAAATAAGCTCTGGGTATCTTTTGAAATGAGCCATAAAGTGCTGACAGATACCTGCTTGGAAAATTGTCCATTTAATAAAAGTGCAGCCTGTTTTTTTCCCCCTCTGCGTAAGTGGTGAGCGACGATAGCTGGTGTCTGTTTCTTCTCCAGTTTATGAAAGTCCAGTTACTTTAATTTTTAAAAAAAGAGGGCATTTTTTCTGCGCCTCAGGCTGCTTCCAAAAAAATATGTGTTTCTGGTCTCTGTCAATTAGACCAGGGGCCTCCAACCTTTTTTGCACCAGGAACCGGTTTCATTTTAAAGAAAATTCTGCGGACCGGCTGGCGTAGAGGAGGAGCGGGGAGGGGGAGAAGGGGGAACAGGCGGCGCATGCGCATGTGGGGTGGGTGGGTGAACAGGCAGCGCATGCGCACGTGGGGGGTGAGTCGGCTCACTCGGCCCTCTAGGGCCTCCAACGGTGCGAATGGCCGCGCATGCGCACGCGGGGGGGAGTCGGCTCATTTGGCCCTCTAGGGCCTCCAACAGCACAAACGGCCGTGCCTACGCTCTCCCGCATCCAGCGTGCGCTCTGCCCAGGGGGCTGCCCCTCCTCCTCTCCGGCCCTGCGGCCCGGTTCCTATCAAGCCACGGACCGGCACCGGTCCACGGACCGGGGGTTGGGGACCCCTAAATTAGACAAAATTGTGCCTCAGTTTAGGCTTTCAACTGTAGTATGATTTCATGCATGACTACCATAACACACAAATTAAAAAAAACACCCTTTGGATAGAAATGTAATCTCTTTGGAAAAAACATCTACCTTTTTCCTGAGGGGCTAGTTTTCTGCATGCAGGGAGGGTTGATGGGTCTGTTTCCTCAGAGAAAGAGTCAAATTCTTCACAGTTCTCTGGTTGAATTAATTCTAAAGCAGGGGTCTCAAACGCAATTTACCTGGGGGCCTCTGGAGGTAGAGTCTGGGTGAGGCTGGTGTTCCATTATTCCAATAAGGGATTCCATTATATTGGATATTATACTTTCATATCACGGTGGGGGCCACAAGATACCGTCCTGCGGGCCGCAATTGGCCCGCAGGCCGCGAGAATGAGACCTCTGTTCTAAAGGGAACATTTCAGTGGTGGGTTCCGGGCGGTATGGCCTAGTACGGGCGTGCCAGTGGTAGTTGGGAGCAGTGGCCATCGTACTGGAACCATGGCTCGTTTACCCACCCATCTGCCCGCATTCCTTACTGCTTTTTGATGCAAACGGACCAATTACGCATGTGTGCGCACAGCGGGTGGCATCTGTGCGACCTCCGCCAAGCAGCTGAGTGTTGCTGGATGGTGATGTGTGCATGCTTGCGCAGTGCGCATTCTGACGACGCCCGGCCCCGTCACAGCATACTGGTTGCGATGGGATCTGGAATCCACCACTGGAACATTTGATTGTGTGGGTGCCCATTGAAGACCAAAGCTCAGGGTGAGACAGATGAATTCCCTTCTCAAAGGTGAAGGGTTTTGTTTTACAGGTAGTCCTTGACTTACGACCAGAATTGAATGCCAAAATTACTATTGCTAAGCGAGATGGTTGTTAAGCAAATTTTGACCCACCTTTCTCGCCACAGTTGTTAAGTGAATCAATCGCTGAAGCTGTTAAGTAACCGTTTACTTAACAGTTGTTAAGAGAATCTAGCTTCCCCATTGACTTTGCTTGTCAGAAAGTCGCAAAAGGTGATGACATGACTCCAGGACACCACAACCGTCATAAATATGAACCAATTGCCAAGCATCTGAATTTTGATCACGTGATGATAGGGACACTGCGACGGTCATAGGTGTGAAGTTAAAGTTAAGCCTTTAACTTACCTTTTTTCAGTTCTGTTGTAACTTTGAGCAGTCACTAAATGAATTATTGTAAGTTGAGGTCCGCCTGTATTTTGTACACATTCAGAGTATGAAAGCTGTCTTTCTCCTATCCTCGGCAGCATTTTTCTGAGTGATTTGCTGTGAATTTCTGCTTTTACTATGTGGACATTCCTTGTAATTTGTGCGATAGATAGATAGATAGATAGATGGATGGATGGATGGATGGATGGATGGATGGATGGATGGATGGATGGATGGATGGATGGATGGATAGATAGATAGATTAGAAAGATTAGAAAGATTAGAATAGAACAGAATAGAATAGAACAGAATAGAATAGAACAGAATAGAATAGAATAGAATAAAATAAATATTTTTTTTTACCTACTTAATCACCCGCAATTAGGAAACAAATCAGGAGTAGCTTTTCCAACTAACATGTTTTATCAAAACCGATCTGCTTTTGTGGGTTGTTGTGCAGACGTGACATTTTTTATCTCGCTAACCAGCTGCAATGACAAAAAATAAAAATAAAAATGAGGAGTTTGTTACACTTTATCCAATTAAAAAATGTTTTTTTTAAGTTTTTCATTTTCATAACCTATAACCACATGTATACTATTACATAGTCAACATTGTATTGTATTATTAAATGTTTAAATCGCTTCATCTTACCATCAACTCCCAAAGACGATTATTGGCTCTTCTGCTCTCCATACACCACCTTTGTACCTTATCCATTACTTTCTTCTCCCTCTCTCCTCCTCCTCCTCCTCCTCCTCCCTACTTCCTTTCTTCCCTCTGTCATCCTTCCCTTCTCTACTTCCCCTTCCTCTCTCCTTCTCCTCTCTCCCCTTTCTGCTCCTCCTTTCTCTCCTCCTCTCTCCCCCCTTGCCCTCTCTCTTATCCCTCTCTTCTTCCCTTCCCTCTCTCTTCTGCTTCCCACTATTCACCTCATTTACTTGGTGTATTTCAGCTTCTGAGCAAGCTCCATTTTATGTTGATGTTATTTATAATTCCTTTTCAATATACATATTTAATTTTAACATGTAAAATTCCTCCTTTTTTTTTTAAAGAAATAGAAGAAAAAGGTATACATATATAGTCATTGTGCCTTTAACAACCCCCTCCCTTTCTTACCATGAGAAATATTATTTATTTATTCATTTATTCTTATTTAGTTTGGTCTCGTGCTTAAGGCAGCAGGCTAGAGAGCAGGAAGCTGTGAGTTCAGGTTTTGCCATGGCCATGGAAGCCAGATGGGTGATGTTTGGGCCAGACATTCTCTCTGAGCCCAACTCACAGGGTGGTTGTTGTGGGAAAAATAGGAGGAGAAAAGTGTGTCGGATTTTTATTTTCATTTTTCATTTTATTAAATTTGTATACCGCGCCACTCTCCCAAAAAGGGACTCGGGGCGGTGCACAGGAAAAATAAAACCACGCATATACATAAATACCGATAATAAATATGTCATAAATATTAAAAACTTACTAAATTAACCCAACCTGTGCTAAAACCAATTAAAACCCCAATAAAATCTAATTCAATTTAAAACCAGTCGATGGTCTCGGAAGATTAAGCCAGGCCAGCTAAGCGAAAAAAGTGCGTTTTTAATTGTTGACGGAAGAGGCGGAGGTCTGATATTCCTAAGATCGGGGGGTAGATCGTTCCAGAGAGCAGGGCCCGCCACAGAGAAGGCCCTTCCTCTGGGCGTCGCGAGCCGGCATTGCTTGGCCGTTGGCACCCGGAGCAGACCCTCTCTGTGGGAGCGGATCGGTCGGAGGGATGTATGGGGTAGGAGGTAGGAGGATATGCCCACTGGCTTGAGTTATTTGTAAAAATAATAACAGGTGGTCCTCGAATTAGGACCACAATTGAGCCCAAAATTTATGTTCCTAAGTGAGAAATTTGCTCCGTGAGCTTTGCCCCCATTTTACAACTTTTCTTACCAGCGGTGTTAAGTGCATCCCTGCGGTTGTTAAATTCGTTACACGGTTGCGAAGTGAATTTTGCATCCCCATTGGCTTCGCTTTGTCAAGAGATTGCAAAAGGGGATCACGTGACTCCGGGACGCTGCGACGGTCGTAAGTGTGAAACAGTTTGTTGCCAAGTGTTTGAATTCTGATTGCGGGATCATGGGGAGGCTGCAAAACTCCTAACTCTGAAAAACGGTCCTAAATCACTTTTTTCGTAACTTTGAACGGCCACTCAGCGAACGGTTGGAAGTCAAGGACTACCGGTAAAGGCAGAATACCAACGAAGCAATAAGGAAAGCGTCATATTTCACGAGCTGCAGGAGTTGTATGTTGAATTCTATGCATGCAAGAACAGGAATGGATTTAGAAAGACACAGTTTTAGTGATTTTGTAGAAGGCTACATGATGCAACTTACAAGTGGGTTCCTACTGTAGGGAAATATTTGCTTCTAGATAAATATCTTTATATAGGGCTCCAGATGAGTTTGAATTGGCTGGCTGCCTCCTTGATAAGGGATTGGAAGGAATTAATAATTATAGTTGCGCGAACTATGGCGGGCTAGCCTTGGAGCTCCGTGTTGGGTCATGGAGGTTTACTGGCCTTTTATGTGCCCCAGCCCTCCTGTTTTAGTCAGGAGGGCATGGGATTGAAGAGGAATCCACCCAGGTACCCCTGGGTGAGGTTTGTGGATGCGGGGGTGTACGGACGGCGTGGTGGAAACCCCGGAGCGCCCGAGCGGAGGTCGGCGTTTCGGCGTCTGTTTGAGGGCGCGGAACGCTGACTCCGCCGTATATCCCCCGGCGAGGGCGAGATTGGGACTACCCATGGAGTGGAGGCCGGCGGTGGGAGCGCCAGGAGGCCGCCAGGAGGCCGGCAGCGAGGACGGCTGAGGTTGGAGAAGAACGGAGAAGAACGAGTGGCGGTGAGAGCGCCGCGTAAATGGTGGTGAGAGCGCCGAGAAAGAGAGGAGGTGAACGCCGGGAGAGGGCGTTGAGTGGAATGGGATTGCCGGACGCCGCGCCGGCCGATGCCATGGGCTGGCCTACTGTTGCAAATGTTGGCGTGAATCCTGGCTTGCAGGCGGCAGCGGAGGCGGAGGCAGAGGCGGAGGTGAGAGCTCCGGCTCAGCTACGGAGGTGAGAGCTCCGGCCCAGCCCCAGCCCAGAGGCTAGTGTCCCCGGTGATTTGATGGCGGGGCCACTGACCAAGCGGTTTGTCGCCGGGCAGGCCAGTGATGGCCAGAGGACGCTGACAGAAGATTTTCAGTGGACTCAAGACGTTAAGACCCAGTCACAGATGCAACTCATAAGAACTAAGAACTAAGATCTTTGAAATCCTCCCCACCATGGTTTGTTAGACTTTTACATCAACGTCCCTTAGAGACCTTTGTAATCCCTCAGAAAGAAAGACCTATGGACAGAAACACCTGAACTGCCATCCCTAACTATTCCTCTTGATGCACTTTATTCCATCTATTTTATGCACTTTATTCCATCTATTTATCATCTACTCATGAATTTTACCATCTACTCATGAAATTGTGTGTTTTAAATTAAGGCCATTGATAATTTTTTACAATTTAACCCATGACCCTCTTATGAAATCTACTCCTACATTGTATCTATATATAATTATTTATTCACTTATTTAATTATTTATCTATATTATGTATTCCAAGCTAGACCTGCTACGACTGCGAGAGTCCCCGCTCTCGCAGGTTTGGCCCTCCGCTCTAACGAGGGCCCACCTTGATGAAGGATTTATTAATCTGGAGAGGTGGAAAAAGCGTAGGCTTAGGGGCTTTTTAATTTTTAAATTAATAACTATTTTAGGGGGTACCAGGGAGGAGGGAGGGTGTAGGCAGGTTGAGGCGGGTGAGGGAAGAGAGGGCCAGGCCAGCGGGCGACGGAGGGTAGCGGAAGGTGCCGTTAGGAGGGGGGAGATTCAAGTCGTTCCGACAGAGGGCATTTCCATCCAAAAGGTCGTGGGGAGAGGCAGGTCCGAGGGGAGACGTGTGTCATCCTCCCGGTTGGGGACACGAGGCCGCTGGCTACAGACGGTCAAGTGCCTCAACCCCTGCAGGCTAGGTGGCCAGGGTGTACAGAGCCAGGGCCTACGGCTGATGTACTGCAACGCCAGGTCCGTTGCCAACAAAGCCCCCCTCATTCACGACCTCGTGTCGGAGGGGGAGCCGGACCTGGTGGGAATTGCAGAGACCTGGTTGGGCCACGAGGGTGGACTCCCCCTCGTTGAAATGTGCCCGCCAGGTTACCACGCTTTTCATCAGCCTCGGGCCCTGGGTAGGGGTGGTGGGGTAGCGGTCATTGTAAAGGAAGGTCTTGAGCCGAGAGAGACCATTGTGCCACAGACTACCGGTTGTGAGTCCCTCTGTGTGAAGTGGGGCCTAGGGAGGCAGTTGGGCTTGCTGGTTGTATACCTGGCTCCCCGCTATGTAGCAGCAGCCCTGCCCGAGCTCCTTGAGGTGATCGCTACGGTGGCAGTGGAGACCCCTAGACTTTTAGTCATGGGGGACTTTAATCTGCCATCGTTGGGCGAATCATCCGAGGTAGCTCGGGAGTTCATGGCTTCCATGACGGCCATGGACCTGACCCAACTAATTCAAGGCCCCACTCACGAGGGTGGACATACACCGGATCTTATCTTTGTCTCAGGCCAATGGACGAGTGATCTGGGTATAGGGGACATAGTCATCACACCCTTGTCATGGACAGACCACTCACTTCTCCGGCTCGACTTTCCGACCGCTGCTCCCCTCCGCGGGGAGGCGGGACCTGAATTACCAATCTGGTTCCGCCCCAGGCGCCTGATGGACCCGGATGGGTTCCAAACGGCGCTTGGGCCAGTTCCTGTAACCCTGACCCGCGCCCCGATGGAGGACCTCGTGGCCGCATGGAATAGTGCGACCACGGGAGCCTTGGATCGGGTCGCGCCCTTGCGGCCTCTCTTGCGGCGGCGGAACACCCTGGCTCCTTGGTTTACCGAGGAGCTGGGGGTGATGAAACGCCGCAAGAGATGCCTAGAGAGTAGATGGAGGTCTTCTCGTTCTGAATCTGACCGGACACAGGTAAGAGCCCATTTACGGACTTACATTGTGGCGCTGAGAGTAGCCAAACGTCATCATTGCGCTACTCTCATAGCATCCGCAGAAAACCGCCCTGCCGCCCTGTTTAGGGTGACCCGCTCCCTCCTTCAACAGAGGGTGCGGGAAGCCCCGCTACAGGGTAGAGCAGAGGAATTTGTGATTTTTCTGCAGGAGAAAATCGCTCAGATACAGAACGAGCTAGCCCCTATTCGTGGCCCAGTGGGATGCCACGAGAGAGATCTTGTTTGGGAGGAGTTTGACTCCGTTACTTCCGAGGATATGGACAGGTTACGTGGGCGACTGCGAGCCACCACATGTTTATTGGACCCGTGTCCCTCCTGGCTTGTACTGGCATCCTGGGAGGTGACACGAGGCTGGCTCCAGGAGGTGGTCAACGCTTCCTTGAGTGAGGGTGCCTTGCCTGCTTCCCTAAAAGAAGCGATGGTGAGGCCCCTCCTTAAGAAGCCCTCCTTGGATCCAGCTTCTTTGAACAACTACCGTCCCGTCTCCAACCTTCCCTTTTTGGCGAAGGTTGTTGAGAGTGTGGTGGCACAACAGTTTCCCCGTCACCTGGAGGAAGTAGACTATCTAGATCCGCGCCAGTCCGGCTTCCGGCCCGGGCATTGCACCGAGACGGCATTGGTCGCGTTGGTTGATGATCTCTGGAGGGCCAGAGATGGGGGTTGTTCCTCCATCCTGGTCCTATTAGATCTCTCGGCGGCTTTCGATACCATCGACCATGGTATCCTATTGCATCGGCTGGGGTGGTTGGGGGTGGGAGGCACCGTTTTACGGTGGTTCTCCTCCTACCTCTCTGGCCGATCGCAATTTGTGTTGACAGGGGGGCAGAGATCGACCGCGAGACCCCTCACATGTGGGGTGCCTCAGGGGTCGGTCCTCTCGCCCCTCCTGTTCAACACATACATGAAGCCGCTGGGTGAGATCATCCGTGGTTTTGGGGTAGAATACCATCTGTACGCTGATGACACCCAGCTGTACATTTCTACCCCAAACCACCCCAACGATGCCGTAGCGGTGATGTGCCAGTGCCTGGAAGCTGTACGGATCTGGATGGGAAGTAACGGACTCAGGCTCAACCCGACCAAGACCGAGTGGCTGTGGTTTCCGGCTGCCCGATTCAACCAGCTTACTCCATCGCTGGCCATAGGGGGCGAACATCTTGCCCCTGTGGATGGGGCGCGCAATTTGGGTGTCCTCCTGGATACCCGGCTGTCCATGGAAAATCAGGTGACAGCCGTGGCCAGGAGGGCGTTTTACCAGGTTCGCCTGGTTCGCCAATTGCGCCCCCTATTGGATCGGGACGCCCTTCGCACAGTCACTCATGCTCTCGTGACATCCCGACTGGACTATTGTAACTCTCTCTACATGGGGCTGCCCCTGAGGTGCACCCGGAGGCTTCAGCTAGTCCAGAATGCAGCCGCGCGAGCAATTATGGGGACCACAAGGTCTACCCATGTAACACCGCTCTTGCGCGAGCTGCACTGGCTGCCTGTCGTCTTCCGGGTGCGCTTCAAGGTGCTAGTCATCATCTTTAAAGCGCTCCATGGCTCGGGACCTAGCTATCTGCAGGATCGGATCCTGCCTCACACGTCCTCATGGCCGATTCGCTCCCACAGAGAGGGGCTTCTCCGGGTGCCGTCCACTAGACTATGTCAGCGGGCGACACCCAGGGGAAGGGCGCTCTCTGTGGCGGGCCCGGCCCTCTGGAACGACCTTCCCCCCGACATTAGGACAACTACGGACCTCCGCTCCTTCCGTCTTAAATTGAAAACTTACTTTTTCCGTCTGGCCGGCCTGGGATAGCCTCCTTGCCTTGGGATTTTATAGAATAGGTTTTAGTTAATTGGGATTTTAGCACAGGGTTTATTTAATTGGCTTTTAAATTTTGTTGTTTATTTATTGTTGTTATATGTTGTTTTTATGCTACCTGTGCACCGCCCCGAGTCCCCGTGGGGAGAGGGGGCGGTATAGAAACAATAAAATTATTATTATTATTATTAAATTATTGTTTTTCACACAGAAACTAGCTATCATTTCTTGCTGCAGGTTTCAAAGAGGGATGACTTCTGTTATACCAAAAATTATAGGTTGAATTTTGACTGATGACCAGTTGCCACGCCCTTGCAATCACACGCTCGCGACGCCAAAATTCTCATTCCGAAGAATTGAACCACAGTGAAGACCCACAATGGATTAACAACCTCAGTGACTTGCTTAACAGCTGTCCCCACCCCCACAAAAGTTATGAAATTGGATCTGGTCGTATGGGTGCCATTATTTACAACGTAATGACTCACGAATGGAAATTTGATCCCAATTGGAGCCATAGGTTGTGGACTACCTATAGCCATGATGGCGATCCTGTGGCTTCTCTGCCCCAGCTTAACTCCACCGCGCATGCATGCGCACCTCCTGCTAATTTTTGGGTCTCTGCCACACATGCGTGGGGGCGGGGTGCATGTGAGAGATGCGTGAACATGTGTGTAGGGGGTCACACACACACGCATGCATGCGGGTGGGGAAGCACAGGGGGTCAGGCGCCCCCCGTAGCCCGTTGCAGGGAGGTACTTAACCTGTATGCGCGGGGCTGCAGGGAGGCACTTAATCTGTATGCACGGGAGAGGGGTGTGTACGAGGGGGGGTTACACGCGCATGTGCAAGGAGTGGGGCGCACAGGGATGTCGACAGCATGCACGCTTTTGGCACGCAACGACAAAAAGGTTAGCCATCACTGACCTGTAGCGTAATAGAAAGGAAATTGTTTTGCGGGGGGCTTGCTACGTGGCCAGATCCAGCCAGTTTCAGCTGATTTTGGAAAGCCAATCCGAGTTGCATTTCATTAAACCTGGTTTGTAAACTAAAAAGCCAAAGGGAAAACATCAGAAGACAATGAAGCCAACAATATGGGATTTTGTTGGGCAGTTTTGGGCTTCAGGGTTTAGTGACCTTCAGCACTTGAAGAGGTCAGCCGCAGTTGCTGGTGGAATACTGGGAAATCTGTTATGATCAGTAAAGTTTGATGTCGAACATTGCACAACAGAAGCTGTGAGAAAGCCCACAAGAGTATTCAGTTCCTATTTTAAAAAACCTGTTTTTATTAAAGAACTTAAAAATAGTAAAATATAACACAAACCGAAGCGAATGAAAAGAATAAAAAATAAATAATTCTGAAAGAAAACAAAATGAAATAAGAGGAAAATAATATATAGAATAGAATAGAATAAAATAGAATAGAATAGCAGAGTTGGAAGGGACCTTGGAAGTCTTCTAGTCCAACCATTAATTAGACAGGAAACCCTATACTATTTCAGACAAATGGTTATCCAATCAAATTTAAAGAAGTAACTTCTGATCTTCTTTACAAGAAATACTGTACAAGCAACTTAGTAATTCTCTATCTTCTTTTATATTAAATTACAGATATCATTTCTTATGACAACCTTTGTCTGTTCACAAATTCAAAAATCATCTAACATTTCTGTCCACTATCCACAAAAAAGAGTTCATGAAAATAGTTTTCGTTTTAATCATGATCAAATGGATCCTATATTCCTTTTCTTTGCTCCTAAATTTGTCTCCATCCAAATTTTCTTTCTCCCATTTTTTGGAGTTTTTTCATGGCCTTAATAGGCCACTTTTATAAATCCACAATGAGTAGGTCAATTTTTATCTCTTGACTAGCTGATAACCCTGCATTGCCCGTTAATACTGCATAGCAATCCTGTATTAGACAGCAAAAGGAATGAATTATATGCATAGTGTCAAATCAAAGTAATTTATAGCATTTACAGGCATTTAGAATAATCAAGGCCTTGTTGAAAATGTCCTGACGGAATTGGATTTTCCTCCTTACCAGAGGGAGCCCCCTTGTGGAGTATTGTGAAACCGTTACTATGGCAACTCCACTGCAGTAGAAGCCATTTTAAGGCACAACAGGCTGTATCTTAACAAAAAAAAACCCCAGGGGTGTTAGAGGTGTCTTAGCCCTACAGTATTTTTTCCCCCAGAGAGTATGGTATCTGTGTGCCAAGTTTGGTTGAAATTGCTCAAGCCGTTCCAGAGTTATGCTGGAACACACACACACATTTATATATATATATCGGATTCTGCCCCATACATCCTCCCGGCCGATTCGCTCCCACAGAGAGGGACTGCTCCGACTTTGTCAGCGGGCGACGCCCAGGGGAAGGGCCTTCTCTGTGGCGGGCCCAGCCCTCTGGAACGACCTTCCCCCCGACATTAGAACAACTATGGACCTCCGATCCTTCCGTCAGAAATTAAAAACTCACTTTTTCTGCTTGGCCGGCCTAGGTTAGTCTTTACCTTCAGGGTGTTAGGGAATTTTAATTTTATAACTTGGGAATTTTAGTGCAAGGATAGTCAAATTTAATTTGTTTTTATTGTATTTATTGTATTCATGTATATATTTTATGCTGTTTTATTCCTCCCTGTACACCGCTCCGAGTCCCCTAGGGGAGAGGACGCGGTTATACAAATAAATATTCGATATTCGATATTCGATACAGATTTGTCATTTACTGTATTTTTTTAGAGTATAAGACACACCTTTCCCCTCCCCCAAAAAGAAGGTGAAAATCTGGTTGTGTCTTATGCACTGAATATTTGGCCTCCTCAAACCCTGCCCCTTCACCAATGTGGACATGCAGAGAGTTTGGGAGGCCTGCAAAGTGCTTCTGGGCTTGGGAGGGCAAAAATGAGTGAAAACGGGCTGTTTTTCGCTCGTTTCTGCCCCCAGCCCTCCGGAGCACTCTACAAGCCTCCTAAAGGCTATGCTTGCCCCTTTTTTGGACAAAAAACTGGCCCGTTTTCGTGAAAAAGAGGTTGTTTTGGGGAGGTCTGCAGAGGGCAAACACTTTTTAAAATTTACCTCTTCAAAATCTTGTAGCGTCTTACACTCCGGTGCATCTTATGCTTCGAAAAATACGGTATATTCCCACTTTATTTCTCATCTCTGTCTTATAGTCCGCAACTTGTATTTCATTATCAGGCTTCAGTTTGTGTTACCTCTCCATACTTTTGATCTGTAGATTCTTTAAACTACATCTTCGCACTTTCAGAAGAAGAAATGGTAGACTCCACAAACAACAGAGCCGATTGTGGCAGAATGAAGTGACTGCGAGGGGACTCGTTCTTCAAAACCTCCCCAAATAGGGAGAGGATTTGAGTTTACCCACAAGGGCATGCCAGGCAGCTTATGTTTGATTTTATCTTAAGAGGGTTTCAAGACAGAGATAGAAACAAGAGGATTTTGGCCGATGAACCATTCCTATTTTTTCTTAAAAAAATATCTTCTTATATAAATAAAAATATAATAAGAGTTTGTTCAAAACCGGTAATCTCTGAAAGTACTGCACCGATCACTTCCAAATTTTCATACAATGTTCCTTTCACGTACGGCACCAATGATATAGATATAGATATTGATATTGATATAGATTGTGTACCTGTGCCAGATACAACGGAAATGTAAAAAATTGTAAAAAAGGTAGGTAGATGGTTACAGAGGGAGCAGCAGGCCACAGGAATTATTGTATGACATTTTGTACTATGTCATAAAATCCTTTATGACATAAAATACTCTGTCCATAAGATTCAAGGAGAAATACAGTAGGTAGGTAGGTAGGCAGCTATAGGGATAGAGAGGGAGAGAGATATGCAGTAGGTAGGTGGAGAGAGAGAGAGAGGGAGAAATACAGTAGGTAGGTAGGTTGGGGTTATACGGTGGTTGTGTGTACATGTTTGTGTATGCAGGTGTAGATATACACACAGATTGGTTGGCCATTTAACCAGACTGGGCCACAGCAATGCATGGCCGGGAACGGCTAGTATATATATATAATTTTATTGAAAGTTTTAAGAACAAAAGTAGAAACAAATACAAACTAAAACAGAGCATAAAAGAAAAGAGAAAAAAGTGGGGGAAAGCAAAAAGAAAAGGTGTAGTAGAAAAAAAAAGTACAAAGAAAAAACTTTTCATCTTCCTTTAAGCAGTTTTAGTACAATTACAGATTTAATCTATAATTTCCCCCACAGTTTTTCCAGTTCATGGGGGAAATGTAGAAGGATTTTCAGTCAGCAATAAACATAGCTACTATCTTTTCTCTAATCAAACAACTTCCGTCATCTTCACCAACCCTTCCTCCATCGTAGGTATTGGCAGATCTCCCATTTCTATTGTCTCAACATCTTTTTTATAGTGTGGTGACCAAAACTGGATGCAGTATTCTAAGTGTGGTCTTACTAAGGCTTTATAGAGTGGCATAGAGTGGTGCCTAACTTAACTCTATCCTGGTTCGCATTGTAAGTCCTACCCATCCTAGGCATTTCTGCACACTCCTGAGCAGCTAAGGGACACTGTCCTTGGTGCTTATAGCTAGCATCCTGCTTCTTTTCTTCCCATTCTAAACAGGATTGGAGCCCTACATATTGACTTGTTGTGCAATTGGATGGAACCTGACTGCTTTTAATGGCTAACGTCCCTTAACCCGGTGTTCCTCAGCTGTGCTGGGACTACAACGGGCTGGGAGGTTGGAGAAAGCTAATTTAATTTAATTATTTAAATTTTAGGCTAGGCTTAGGCCTAGTTGAATATTTTGGGTTGGGCCCCAACTCTGCTGTTTCTTCTTTTCCTTGGAGTTTTCCTTCCTCATTAACACCACTTCCCTTAGTGGTGACTTTCAGCCAATGTCTTCTCTCTCAAAAGAGGAACCCTTATTTTGAAGCAGAATTGGGACGATTGTTTCTTGCACCAGCCTAAATGTGGAGGATTCTGCCTGTCTGTCTGCCTTGCCGACAGTTTAGTTTATTTAGTTTATATAAATAAACTAAACTAAACTTGCCTGCCTGCCTACATACCTTCTTAGCTACCTAACTAACTACCTGCCTGCTTTACCTACCTACCTATCTGCCTGCCTATCTATCTACCTGCCTGCCCACCTACATTTCTATCTGCCTGCCTGCTCACCTACATGTCTCCCTCCCTCCCTGCCTATCTGCCTGCATGCCTACCTACTTACTTATCTACCTGCCTGCCTCCCTATCTCTCTATCTGCCTGCCTCCCTACCTGTCTATCTGCCTTTCTGCCTGCCTGCCTATCTATCTACCTGCCTCTTTCCCTTCATGCCTATCTGCCTGCCTATCTACCTGTCCATCTGCCTGCCTGCCTACCTATTTACCTATCTAGCTACTTGTCTGCCTCCCTACCTGTCTATCTGCCTGCCTGCCTGCCTACCTACCTACTTACCTACCTATCTACCTCCCTGCCTGCCTACCCACTTAGATAGATGTCAGCCCTCTCAGGTGAAAGAATAGCTGAACTAGTTCTGCTTTATTGCAAGACTACATTAACAGAATTTTGCAAGTTGAAAGTATACCCTTCCTGCCTGCCATTTTTAACTGCCTGATCTATCAGGGCGGGTCCTTTCTCAGTTTCCTTCTGTGACTCTTCAGCAACTGTGGGCTCCTGCCCCAGGTTGGATTGCTTCCTTGTGTCTCTCCTTCTCTTTCCTTGAAAGCCATTAATGCATCCCATTATAATCCCCACTTAGGGTTGTTTTCTGCTTCTACCCAAAGAGACTACAAATTGTTAAGGAGTTGGCAGGGATGCACAGCTCAGGGGGTAATGTAAATATATTATTGATAAGACTTAACAGCGGTTGCTTTTGGCTGTCTCCAGCCAAGACTCACCATGGCGCATAAGAGAACCGGGAAATAGCCAACACAGGCATGCAAAAATAATGACATCATGAAAACCTCTCTCACCCATCATGGAACAAGGAGCCAGCTATGAAACCAACGATGTTTTGGATTCAAGAGCACCGTTGAGCCCCACACTTCCATTGCTAAGCATGTTAGTTCAATTTTGTCCCATTTTATGACCTTTCCTGCCACAGTTGATAAGTGGAACGCTGCCATTATTAACTTAGTAACGCAGTTGTTAAGTGAATCTGGGTCCCCCATTGACTTTGCTTGCCAGAAGGTCGCAAAAGGGGATCCCATGACTCCGGGACACTGCAGCCGTCATAAAAATACAGGACAGTTGCCAAGCAACCAAATTTTGATCACGTGACCATGGAGATGCTGCAATGGTCATCAGTGTGAAAAATGGCCATGTCCCTTTTTTCCCCCCAGTGCTGGTGTAATTCTGAACAGTCACTAAATGAATGGCTGTAAATCAAGGACTACCTGTAATTTCATTGTTTGTCATCTGATGTTCCAAAGATTCTAAGAAGGAGCATCGTGTTCATCTCCATCTCAGTAGGAAGGGAGGCATCAGCGCTTCGGTGTCAGTGTGTTCTAGAGCCAGGGGGCTCTAGATGTTCTGACTTAGGCTTCCCCAGCAGCATGAAGTCGAGTCTTCGTCCCTTTAATTTAATTTACAGTGAATTCCTCTCCAGCAAAGTCTTTCCTCTCCCAAAATCTTTCAAGATAGTTCACAATTACTGACCTTTATCAGGCTTGGAGAGTGGCCAGGCCGATATCTTTCAGACACTGCAATACTTAGAATGCAGGAATGAACTAATTGTCTCCTGCAAACTCCCCTCCCCTTTTGCTCCTCTTTTCCCTATGGGAGGGGCCATTCACCATCCACCTGTGGCCTTACTTCCAAGTCAACCCTTGTTCCTTAGCTGTTCCCTTCATATGGCAGCTCTGCGCCTGCGCACACTGGGAACAGGCTCCAGATGTTCATGTGCCTCCCTGATGTCTGACTCTGAAGGCAGCTGATTACTGACAGACGGCCTTTGGCCCACTCTCTGCCTCCGACGCAGAGCCCTCCTCAGAGCCTTCCCCAGACTCCAGGACTGGCCTAGGTTCCTCCCCACCCTCCTCACTGCCCGAAGCTGCTGCCAGCTCCACTGGCGGGCCACAACACTAGAGTAGTCCTTGACTGACAACCATTCGTTTATCAATTCTTTGAAGTTACGACGGCACTGGAGAAAATGACTTGTGACTGGTCCTCGCACTTAATGATCATTACAGCATATCCCCATGGTCACGTGTTCAAAATTAGGGTGCTTGGCATGTATTTGCAACATTTGCAGGATCCTGGGTCATGTGATCACCATTTGTGACCTTCCTAGCTGGATTCCAACAGATGAAGTCGATTGGGAAGCTGGATTTGCTTAACGACTGTGTGATTTAATTTAACTACAGTGGTTCATTGAATAACCGTGGGGGGAAAGGTCATAAAACCAGGAACGATCCACTTAATAACTATTTTCCTTACCAATGGAAATTCTGGTTTGAATTGCAGTCATAAGCTGAGGACTAGCCGCATTGAATTTGCCTTATATATTTCAGGCCGGGTTGACGTGTCCGTTTAAATTGCAATGTAGTTTGTGTATTCAGCAAATTACACATAAACCACAGCACATTCAAGGAGCCATGATTAAAATGGATCGTGGTTCAGCAAACTGCAACAATCTAACTGTAATGTGTTGACCAGTCTTGAACGAAATTTAAACCCCATATGATTCTCCTTATTCATTTATAAGAGTGGTCTTCAAACTTGGCAACTTTAAGACTTGTGGACTTCAACTCCCAGAATTCTCTAGCCAGTTATGGAGAATTCTGGGAGTTGAAGTCCACAAGTCTTAAAGTTGCCACGTTTGGGGACCCCTGATCTACATCTCAATTTGCAAAGTGGATTTAAAACCGTTTCCTTCTGCAGCTCCAGTCTGCTCTGCTGCTTGTTAATTTGCTCCGAAACTACTAATTCCTGCAGGCCAGATTTTGCCTGCATCCACCTAGTTCACCATGATACCTTATCATTCTACACAAAGCTGCTTTTGTTTCTAATACCAAGTTTCCAACTGGTGGCGGTTGCTAAGCAATGAGTAAATAAACTTGACCAACAAGACCTCCTAAACTAGTCTGCTTCCTACCGAAAGTAACAGTTGGGCAACAATTCAAAGATGTGATTTGTAATTTAGGAGACAAGATTCTGCACCCACACACAACTTTAAGTGGTCAACTACGCGCTGTGGTTCCAAAAATATTTTTTTAAAGAAACAATAACAGACAACGTTAGCTTCCTTTGTTCTTGTCAAAAATATCCAAAGGACCTTTAAGTTACTGGCATCAAGGGAGATGATTTAATTCATGATCATGTCTTTGCTTTATATAATGTGGAACAGAATCTTATTTCAAAGCCAGAGTGTGTAATTTTAGCTCAGCATACCAATTCATAATTGAGTAGCATAATAGTGCACCTAGAGTTTTAGCCTTTGTAAAGTTAATAAGTAACCTGAACCCTGGAACAATGTGATATCATGGAGCAACTTGTTCAGAATTTAATTGTTTAACTTATACATTACACCTCTGCACTTACACAGAGTGACTTTCTGATTATTTTGTTGAAAGAATATAACAAAGTCACATTATTTTTGTTGGAAGCAAAATACTACACTACCTTTGATGATCAAGCGGCTGGAAAGTTGGAAAACGGGCTGTTTCTGGCCTCCGGGAGGGGCAGGGGAGGCTGTTTTTGCCCTCCCCATGCTCCAAGAAAGCTGTGCGCGCATACGCGAGTGTGTGTGTGTGTGTGACACTTGCATGCGCAGAGGCCCCAGCGCGGGGTGGGGGGGACTAAATTATAGGATGGGCACATGCTTTTGGTACCCGAGGCGAAAAAGGTTCACCATGTATGTGATAGTCCATCCTTGCAACATGGCCTACCCAGCATGACTGGGCTTTCGTCAGAAGGGTTTGAACTAATGGCGGGCCTGTTCTGGAGAGGACACAAATCAGTGATGCTAGAACTGGACAATATTGGAGAAGGAAGGATAAACCATTGATGTTGCAGAGAAATAACATTTTTAAAAAAAATACTCTTAGCTGTGAGGCTTCTCCCCAGTGGGATGGTGGAGCTGGATGGTAAGAGAGCATGGATTACACTATGGAACTGTCTGCTGATGACATTGGAAAGAAGATGTTTCAGAGCAGGTGACAAAGACGTCAAATAAGCAGAAAAACTTTGCCAGGAGTGACCTTAGGCACTAGGACAATTATTGGCGCCCAGCTGCTATTTATAGGTATTGTCTAAAACAGGGGTCTCCAACCTTTGCAACTTTAAGTCTGAAGGACTTCAGCTCCCAGACTTCTCCAGCCAGCTTTGCTGGCTGGAGAATTCTGGGAGCTGAAGTCCTTCAGACTTAAAGTTGCAAAGGTTGGAGACCCCTGGTCTAAAAAACACACCAAGGCCTTTGCAGACAATGGCTTTGGGCTGGACGTGATTGATGTTCTAAGGCAGTAGGCTGTCTTGGCCTCTGCCAAGGAGGATACAACATCTCTTGAAGACTGGGAGTTGCAGGAGAAGGTCCTATCCCGGTTAGATGTCAGGAAAGAATGTGAGATGGGCATTTTTCGAAGATGATGATTTGTCAGGCTCTGTTCCTCATTCTAGCCCAAGAGAGCCACTTCAGTGAAGACACAATTAGCAACCTCCACTTGACAACTGGACGCATCTGAATATTGTTGGTATCAAAATTGGGCAACACGAGTCGGAGGAGATTCCTGGTTTCAAAAGATTTAGGCTTGGCCTGCCTGCCTGCCTGCCTTCCTTCCTTCCTTCCTTCCTTCCTTCCTTCCTTCCTTCCTTCCTTCCTTCCTTCCTTCCTTCCTTCCCTCCCTCCCTCCCTCCCTCCCTCCCTCCCTCCTTCTTTCCTTCCTTCCTCGTTCTCTTTCCCATTCTCTTTCTCTTTCCCTTTCTTTCTCTTTTGTTTCCTCTTTTACTGTCCCTCTCTCTCTTTTTCTCTTTCTCTCCCTACCTCCTCTTTCTTTCTCTCTCTCCCCCTCCCACCCTCTCTTTCTCTCTTTCTTTCTCTTTTGCTTTCTTTCTCTGTCTTTCTTTCTCTTTCTTTCTCTCTCTCTTCCTCTTCCTCTCCCTCTCCCTCCCTTCCCATCTTTCTTTCTTTTTCTCTCTGCCCACTTCTCCCCTCTCTTTCTTTCTTTCTTTCTTTCTTTCTTTCTTTCTTTCTTTCTTTCTTTCTTTCTTTCTTTCTTTCTTTCTTTCTTTCTTTCTTTCTTTCTCTTTCTTTCTTCTCTCTCTTCTTTCCCTTCTTCCCTCCCTCCCTTCTAAATGTATTTGCCATCCATCTCACAATTTGGGCGTCTCTGAGCAGAGGTTGCGTCTTGATGTTGCTTGCATCTGTGATCCTTCTTTAAGGATCTCTTTTTGTGGGTTTAATTCCAAGTATGAGAAATCCTGTCTTGGGATCTCCTCTTTACGTCTTCATCCATTGAACTAAAAAAGCTTGCTAGCGGTGAACCCCGTGTGTCCAGCGTTGGCTACAAACCTCATGTTGTCCAGCTGTTTCTTTTGCTTTCACTGTGCAGTAAAAACGTTTTGTATTTCAAGTAATTTATAGCCATTACTGTAAAATGGTACCTAGCAAAGTAAAAGTGTTCACTGGAACTGGAACCGTGTCTGTCAAAGGGGTAAAGGTACAGTTCTCTATTCTTGGGCTACACCTTTGAGATAAATTGGGCCACAGCTGCCCACCTCTCTGTGTCCCAATCAGTTGTGGCACCATTTCAACCTGGGTAGTACAGTACAACACTCTTCAAGGCCGCATTCTTGGAGAGGTTCAAAGTATGCTGAAAAGTGACTCCTGACGCCTCCTAATGACCATTGATAAAGAGTGAGAAAGCAACCTCTGGACACCTTTATATAGTGCTGTTTACAGCATCAAACATATAACATTATACAGTACTTATTTGATTTATAGTACTTATTTGAATTCTGGGAGTTGAAGTCCGGACATCTTCAAGTTGCCAAGGTTGAAAAACACTGGCTTAGAGCAAGAGTCTTTACACTTGGCAACTTTTAAGACTTGCGGACTTCAACTCCCAGAATTCCCCATGCTGGCTGGGGAATTCTGGGAATTGAAGTCCATGTATCTTTAAAATTCCCATGGTTGAGAAACACTGCTGTAGAGGATGCAGAACAAAAGAGCAGAAGGGTTTTTCACAGCATAACAGTATCCAAGCCACCCACAAGGCTTCTGTTGGAATGAATACTCTTAACATTGATTTCTTCCTTTGAATTATTTATATCCCTAAGAAAACAAAAAACCTTTGTCTTATTTATAAACAATCTTTCTTTCCCCCCAAACAATGATATCCTGTTTAACTAAAATTGGAAAACCGTGCTATTTTTATACGTCTGCTTGTATCTCTACATTTTTTAAACAGTGCTATTCCGTTTCCTCTTTTCCTCCCTCTCCTAGGTGAACTATACATGATGTTCTCCCGGTTAAGAATAGCCGTTTCCCCCTGCACGTTGGCGCACCGTAGCATGCATAGGAGGGAAAAAGGCAAGCCTTTGATGCTTAACCCCAGGACAAACAAAGTAAGTCTCATTGAGGTGTTATTCGCCAGGGGTCCCCAACCCCCGGGCCGCGGACCGGTGCCGGTCCGTGGCTTGGTAGGAACCGGGCCGCAGGGCTGGAGAGGATGAGGAGGGAGGAGGGGGCAGCCCCCTGGGCAGAGCGCGCGGGAGACCGCAGGCGCGGCTGTTCGCGCCGTTGGAGTGCGGCTCTTCCTCCACCCTCGTTGACGGTGGGAATCCTGGGCGCCGCAGCAGCAGCCCTCCCTACCGGCCGCCGATTCCCCGCCCCCACACAGAGACTTCTCAGCTCCTGGAAGGAGCCTGAGCAAGTGAGCGAGCGACCAAGCACGGCGGGCGGGGCAGGCTAAGGCGAGTGAGCGCGGCGGGCCGGGCTGAGGAGGCTCCGTGCGGGGCGGGGGCAGGGGCGGGGCAGGGACGATGACAGACAGACAGAGAGAGGCACAGACACAGAGAGAGACAGGGAGGGAGGGGGGAATCAGAGAGTGACAGACACACACAGAGAGACAGAGAGAGGGAGGGAGAGAAAGAGAGAGACACAGAATGAGTGATTAAGTGCGTGAATGCGAGACAGACAGACAGACACACACACACACATAGAGTGACAGATGGGCGGACGAAGGAAAGAGACAGAGAGAGAGAGAGAGAAAGAAAAAGAGAAAGAAAGAAAAAGAAAATGGGAGAGAGAGAGAGAAAGAAAGAGAGAAAGAAAGACAGACAGAGAAAGAGAGAAAGAAAGAGACAGAAAGGAAAGAAAGAGAAAAAAAGAGAGAGAAAGAAAAAGAAAAAGAGACAGAGAGAGAAAGAGAAATAAAGAGAGAAAGAGAGAGAGAAAGAAATAAAGAGAGAGAGAAAGAGAAATAAAGAGAGAAATAAAGAGAAAGAGGGAGAAAGAGAGAGAGAAAGAAAGAAAGAGAAAGAAAGAGAAAGAAAGAAAGAGAGAAAGAAAGAAAGAAAGAAAGAACTTATGACCACAATTGAGCCCAAAGGTTTGGTCGTTAACCAAGACCATTGTTAAGTGAGTTTCACATTTTCCAAGTTGGCCACGCCCACCCAGTCACATGACTGCTGAGCCACTCAGCCAGTCCGCAAAACTTTCTTTAAAATGAAACCGGTCCCTGGTGCAAAAAAGGTTGGGGACCCCTGTTATACGCCATGTCTTAAATTCACAGTACGGTTGTGGAGCTTAAACTAAGGTGGAAGTTTTCCGTTTGGACATCAGGCAGTGCCAGATATTAAAAGAGAGATTCTTTTAGTGAGAAAAATAAGTCTCTCTCTACCTAAAACCCAGGCTTGGTTGGTAGCTCCATTGGGCATTTGTTTAATTTAATTTCAATTTAATTTAATTTTCAAATTTTTATACCGCCCCATCTCCACAATGGGACTCGGGGCGGTGCACAGAAGGTAAAAAGTAAAAACAACAGCATACACATCATATAAATACAATCCACAATTTAAAACCGAATTAAGTAAATATAACTGTGCTACAAAGATTAAAACTATAAAACCCTCTATTAAAATTAAATTTACATTATTAAACTCTAAGCCAGGTCGGCCAGATGGAAAAAATGTGATTTGAGCACAGTGAAACTTCAGTGACACTGAAAGTTTCAGTTTCACTGAAACTGACCCATTAGAGCAGGGATGGCCAACCTTTTTTGGCTCCCGTGCCAAAAGCGGGGGAGCACAGGGGGCGTCGCGCGCAGGTGTGTCACATGCATAAAGCAATGCACACGATTCCCCTCCCCCCCCATGCTTTTGGTACATTTTTTCCGTCTTCCCCAGGCTCCAGAGGCTTTCTAGGAGCCTGGGGAGGGCGAAAACAGCCACCCTCCCCCCAGAGGAGCTTCAGGAGCTTCCCTGAAGCCTCCGGAGGGCAAAAAATGGACCTATGGGGAACCCGGAAGTTTGGGAATGGCGACTTCCGGGTTCTCTGTAGGGCTGATTTTCGACCTCCAGAGCCTTCAGGAAGCTTCCCTGAAGTCTCCGGAGGGGAAAAACTAACGTACGGACAAACCAGAAATGACTTCCAGTTTGTCTGTAGGTCCGTTTTTGGCCCTCCTGAAGGATCCAGTGGACGAAAAACGGTCCTACGAGTAAACCGGAAGTCCGTTCCCGAACTTCCGGTTTGCCTGTAAGGCTGGTTTTTCATGCTCTGGAGGGTGGAAAAGCAGCCTCAAACGAAGGCCGAAGTCAGCTGGCCAGCTGATAGGGCAAAGCCTCATAGCCCTAACAAATGGCTCTGCATGCCACCTGTGGCCCGTGTGCCATATGTTCATCACCACAGCATTAGAGGATGAAAATCCTGCCCCATACATCCCTTCGACCGATTTGCTCCCACAGAGAGGGACTTCTCCGGGTGCCGTCCACTAGGCTATGCCAGCGGGTGACGCCCAGGGGACGGGCCTTCTCTATGGCGGGCCCGACCCTCTGGAACGACCTTCCCCCTGAACTTAGAACAACTACGGACCTCCACTCCTTCCGTCAAAAACTAAAAACTCACTTCTTCTGCCTGGCCGGCTTGGCTTAATCGACCCATTTACCTCAAGCTGAATACTCAAATTGTTTTATCAGGGATTTTTAGGGGTATTAGTTTTTAAATAGTTGGGGATTTTAGCGCAGGGTATAGGTTTAATTCATTTTTAAATTTGTATGATAATGTCTGTTGGTTTTAATATATGTGTATTTTTAATTCCCTGTGCACCGCCTCGAGTCCCTTCGGGGAGAGAGAGCGGTTTACAAATTAAATTATTATTAGTATTAGTATTATTAAAAACGCTGAGTGAACATCAGGGCTAAGAATGACATCCATAGCGAGTAGGGCAAGGGTGAAATCCACTTACCTTTGCTACAGGTTCAGTAGCAATGTGAGCATGCGCAGAGTGTGAAAAACGGACGGCTGCAAAGGTAAGCGAACTGTATGTGTGTGTGTGTGTGTGTGTGGAATCTGCTGTGCCACACGATTTAGATTAGCTAGAAAGCAGGAAATTCTGCCTCTTACCTAATGTAAATCACGTGTTACAACTGATCGTCAGAAAAAAACAGTTTGCCCAAACCGGTTTCATTTTTTTTACCACTGGTTTGGGTGAACCAGTAGCATTTTTACTACCGGTTCAGGCGAGCCAGTCCGAACCTGTAGCAAATCCCTTGGTAACTTGGTAGGGACCAAGGGATTTGCAGATAGTCCTTGAGTTATGATCATAATGGATTTGCCCATTAGAGTCATAACTTGTGCTGGTTGCAAGAGAGTCGGTTACATGATGAGCAATTGAAAACCTATTTTTATTAAATGTGGCATCCATTTCTAGCTTAAATAACCATATTTTTACATTATACTCTGGAATAGGAAGAAAATGAGCAGCATTCAGTAAGGTGAAAGGAACAAATCAAAGAGAGGGTGTGGTCTTGATCAGGGTCAGGGATGTGACCCTTTGATGACTTGTAGACTCCCAGAATTCTTGAACCAGCCATGCACATCAAGTCATAAAAGGTCAATGTTTCCCACCTCTGGATTTTGATTAAGGACAAAGGAAGGAATCATATTTCTGATGAGAAGCTGGTAGGATCCCACTAAAATCGTTTGGCCAAAGGGCTTCCCCAAACCTGGAATTGAGGCTAATTTTATCTTTTCCTCTTGCGGTCTCTATTCAGGGTATGGCTTTTACCTTAAAAGAACGGCAGATGTTGGGGCTTCAAGGACTCCTACCACCGAAGATTGAGACGCAGGACATCCAAGCTTTACGTTTCCATAAGAATTTAACCAAAATGACGGATCCCTTAGAGAAGTAAGAGCCCGTTGGAGGAGAATTACTTTTCGGGTACTGATTCTCTGCGCTTTGTTAGTATTGAATTCCAGTTAGGATTTGGAGACGCACAATTGCAGATATCACAGTTCCCTTACAGAGGGGAGAATGCTGGTTGCTGGAATTGTCCTTCAGAAGGGAACAAATGCATTCACACCAGAGGTGGTATTCAGCCAGTTCGGATTGGTTTGCCCAAACCAGTAGCGAAAATCACGGGAGATCAAGGAGCGAAGCAACCTAGAACTGAGGAGAAATTTCCTGACAGTGAAAACAATTAATCAGTGGAACGACTTGCCTCTAGAAGTTGTGAATGCCCCAACACTGGAAGTTTTTAAGAAGATGTCGGATAACCATTTGTCTGAAGTGCTGTAGGGTTTCCTGCTTAGATAGGGGGTTGGACTAGAAGGCATCCAAGGTCCCTTCCAACTTAGTTATTCTATTCTATCCTATCCGTGTGTGTGTGTGTGTTTGTTTATAACAGGGGTAGTCAACATTTTTATACCTACCGCCCACTTTTGTATCTCTGTTAGTAGTAAAATTTTCTAACCGCCCACCGGCTCTACAGTAAGGGTGATTTATAAAGAAGGGAAGTCAATTAAATTTAAAAAAAGGAAAGTGCTTCAGTATCGGACAAAACTCCTACCGCCCACCATGAAAGCTGGAACGCCCACTAGTGAGCGGTAGGGACTAGGTTAGTGATGGCGAACCTTTTTTGCCTTAGGTGCCAAAAGCACGCACTTGCACACTATTGCACGCACTCGGGTGCCCACCCCCATAATTTAATCCCCCCATGCCATGCCCCCTGTGCGTGCGTGCGTGACACCCCGCAATGCTGCCCCACGCATGCATGCACAACATTCTTGGAGCCTGGGGAAGGCAAAAATGCCCACCTCCCAGAGGCCCTTCGGAGCCCAGAAACAGCCCATTTTCCAACTTTGGGTAGGCCCGGTAAGTCCATTTTTCACTCTCTAGAAGCTTCAGGAGGTTTTCCTGAAGCCTCTAGAGCAGGGGTCCCCAACCTTTGCAACTTTAAGTCTGAAGGACTTCAGCTCCCAGACTTCTCCAGCCAGCTTTGCTGGCTGGAGAATTCTGGGAGCTGAAGTCCTTCAGACTTAAAGTTGCAAAGGTTGGAGACCCCTCCCTGCTCCAGAGGATGAAAAACTGCTGAAAATCAAGGCCAAAAATCATCTGGCCAGCGTGTGCATGCGTGCTGGAGCTGACAGGGCAACACCTCTCGTGCCCTCAGAAATGGCTCCGGGTGCCACCTGTGGCACCCGTGCCATAGGTTCGCCATCATGGAACTAGGTTGACTACCACTGGTTTATAACATTGATAGGCTGCCCGTCTTACCTCAGCGTAACTCTAAGTTGTATGGTGTCTTTTTAAGTCACTACAGTCTTCAATTTAAGCATTTGTTTTTCCTTCTTGTCTGGGAACATATTTTATGACTTGAGTGTTAATATATAATCTGCAGAGTAGCCAAAAGCTGGTTAATTGACCATAAAGTGACATGCGGCCGGACTGCATACTTATCGTACAAATGTTGACTAATCAGACTTGCATTCATTTCTTTCTCCTGATACAAAGGTTTCTGCAATCTAATCCAAGCCCTGTTTTTATGGGGACTAAATTGAGATTCACGCAGTTTATTTCTGAATAACTACGTACAGCATTCTGTCTGTAGTCCAAGGTCATTTTCACAGCCACCTACTTATATACGCAAGAACTAATGTTTGTAGCCAGTGTGCCTGCAATGGAGAATACGGAATCTGAAACTGGTGTTCATTAGAATGTACATTCTGTATTAAAAATAGCTCTTGTCACCTGCTTTGTTTTCCACAGCGGCTTTCATTTGCCTGTCTTCTTCATTCTTCTGTCTGGCAAATTGGAATCTTTACCCTTCATGGTATAGCCTAAAGGAAGATTTCTTACTTCACATTTATCCTCTGAGATTCTAGAGTTTCCTCTCCCCTCCCCACCCCTCTCCTTTCAGCTCCCCTTCCCTCTCCTCCTCTCCTTTCCCCTCCCTTCCCTGCTCTTCTCCGTCACAGTCCTTCTCTGGCTTGGAGAGCTGCCAGGCTGATATCTGCAAAACTTGGCAAGGAGTCTCGGAGAGTCACGAACCATTTAAGCAAACTAATTGTCTCCTACAAACTCCTCTCCCCTTTCGCTTTTATTTGCTCTGGGAGGGGCCATTCATCGTCCACCTGTGGCCTTCCTCCCAAGTCGACCCCTGTTCTTTAGCTGTTCCCTTCGTCTGGCAACTCTGCGCATGCGGACACTGGGAACAGGCTCCAGTTGTTCGTCTGCCTCACTGATGTCTGAATCTGAAGGCATCTTATAACCGGCATATGGCTCTGGCCCCCTCTCTGCCTCTGACACAGAGCCCTCCTCAGAGCCTTCCCCAGACTCCAGGACTGGCCCATGGTCCTCCCCAACCTCCTCACTGTCCGAATCTGCTGCCAGCTCTTGTGACCGCTGGCAGGCCACAACAGGTTTTCACATTTATGACCGTTGTAGCGTCCCCATTGTCATGTGATCAAAATTCCACCGTTTGGCAACTGGCTCATATTGATGATAGTTGCAGTGTCCCAGGGTCACATGACTACCTTTTGCGACCTTCTGACCAGCAAAGCATAATCCCAATCATCTTCTTTAGAAAATACAATTGATTAGTGATGGAGAGCCAGTACTCTGAGGGTTGAGATTATTCCCCCAAGAGAGGCAAATATATAAGTGCACACATTTCTCATTGTTTCTCCACTTCTCTGCTCACAGGTACATCTACGTGATGGGAATCCAGGAAAGAAATGAGAAGCTGTTTTACAGAATCCTACAAGATGATATCGAACAATTAATGCCGATTGTCTATACACCAACAGTAGGCCTTGCGTGTTCTCAGTATGGACATATTTTTAGAAGGCCAAAGTAAGGATAGCCTTATGATTTCTTTACATAATGGTCACAAATATTTCTTTTCTTTCATTCTGTGTTAGGGGTAAAACACCCCCGTTGGATAAAAAACAGGCGGAATAGTGCAATATACCGGACAGCAAGAGATACGTTGCTTAAACCACACAAGAACTCTAAAACACTGATAGTAGAAAAATAAATTGTCTTTACTCTTGATGTAACTAAAATACTTCTTCCAAATAGTGATACTAAGTCCTCCAACGATAAACAGTCCTTCACCACAAACACAGTTATCTTACAGTCAGTCAAAACAAGGATTCTTCTTCCGTCTTCAGTTTCAGCTCCTTCCTCAGTGGCAATCAAGAAGCAAGGAAAGCAAAAAAGGGATGAACTGTGTTTCCAGCTGCCTTTTATGATTGAGTTGGGAAGCACAGCCAATCAGATTCCGCATAGTCTTTAAGGATACATATACCCTTTAATAATCCTGGCTTATATATATTGTCAACCCAACATCAGGATAATTATCCTAACATTCTGGACCCTCAATAACTGTTCTTTTTAATTTTATGTGCATTATTTATTAAGCTGGTATTTCTTAGTAAAGCACTATTTCTGCTGAATGTAAGTGAAGAAACTCAAAGAATTTTTAAAATGTTTTTATTTTATTATAATATAAGCAATCCATCGTCCATTAAACAGTGCATCATCTGGGTACAAATATCTTGTGCAGTAATTCAAATTCAAATTTACAATCATACTCATTTTTATCTATTCCAGTTTAATACCAGTACCTTAAATATCTACTACTATAACAATCCTCTTCTTAATTTATTTAGCTCTATTAATTATATTAACTCACTTGATGCATTTTTACCCTGCTAATTTTACTTCTAATTCTTATATTTATTCTCTTACCATCGATAAAATGATTTATAAATAATATAATAATCAGTTTGTTCTTTCTCTTTAATTGCCAGTGTTAATCTGTTCATTTCTGCACATTCTAATATTTTCCTAATCGCATTCTCCTCCATGGGAATCTCTTCACTTTCCCAATTTTTGCAAATACAATTCTAGCTGCTGTTATAACATGAATAATAAAATTTACATTTTCTTTACTATTAAGTTTTTGGTAAAATCCCTAACAGGAATATTTCAGGTTTTAAATGTATATGTTGTTGTATCATCTATTCCAGGGGTGGGTAAACTTTGCAACTTTAAGTCTGAAGGACTTCAGCTCCCAGACTTCTCCAGCCAGCAAAGCTGGCTGGAGAAGTCTAGGAGCTGAAGTCCTTCAGACTTGAAGTTGCAAAGTTTTCCCACCCTGATCTATTCCAACCAGCTCGGGGGGGGGGGGGGGGGTAGGTCGTTCCATAGGGTTGGGTCTGCGACAGAGAAGGCCCTTCCCCTGGGCGTCGCCCGCTGGCAATGCCTAGTGGACGGCACCCGGAGAAGCCCCTCTCTGTGGGAGCGAATCGGTCGAAGGGATGTATGGGGCAGGATGCGATCTCGCAGATAACTAGGTCCCGTGCCATGGAGCACTTTGAAAATGGTAATCAACACCTTGCAGGTTGCTTTTAAAAATTCTGTAAGCTTTTAACAGTGACTTGGGTCTTAAGGGCTTTCTTTGTTTCAACCCCCGTTTTTTTTAAAGGTGTCATATTCAACTTTTTAAAACCAATCAGACGAAGAATGTATAACAGGTTGACGCTTGCATTTCTACCTTAATTTCTTTGCAGAGGTTTGTACATTGCCATAACAGATAAGGGCCACATCCGATCGGTTGTAAACAACTGGCCAGAGAATGATGTGAAGGTACGGGCTGTGTTTTCTTCTTTCATGTGGACTTTCTATACCAGGGGCCACCAACCTTTCAGACCTCAGGGACCACTACATTCATAATTTTAAATCCCACGGGCCACTAATATAATCTGTCTAATGACCAACTGAGTGGGCGTGGCTAGGTAGTCATGTGACTGGGTGGACGTGGCCAACTCGACGTCACTCATGCCGAGGGGCGCTTCGTCAGCCTTTACTCGCCCCTCCCCTCCCAGCCACTCCTCACCTGCCTGCCCGGACTTCTTAGGGCCCCAACAGGAATCAGTTGTTGGAGCTAAGGAGCCACCGCGACAAAGAGTTGACAAAACAGCTCAGTTCAGATTGGATCTGACCGAGAAGGAGACTCAGTAGAAGCACCTCACTGAGGACTACGAGCATAGGCTTTCCAAGCAGAGGGGAGACCTGCGGGAGTGCAAGGTCAGGTGCCGGCACCTGGAGGCTCAGTGGGCTGAGATGGTCAGCTAGTTCCAGGCTATGATGAAGTCCCATTGGAACAAGGTTCTCCGGCTCTTTACCACCAGCAGCACTTCCCTCCAGCCTTCGCCCAAAGCCCCCCACCAGGAGGCTGAAGCACACCCCAAGTGGGAATTTCTGTCCCCCTCTGACCTGCACAAAAAGACCCCAAAGGGGGAGACACTCTGCAGTAACACAAACGTTCATTGCACGTATCCGGCTCAGGGGCCATAGTTTGAGGACCCTTGATTTAGCGCAATATAAAAAATGCAAATATTTCTATTTTTGTATTTGAACACTTTGTATTTGAAAAGTATATTTGTACCACAATTTGCAACGTGCCATCTTTTATGCTGGTTTTTTTTGAGTACCGGTTAAAGAAAAAAGTGTATTGCAGGTACCAGAAAAAATGTGGAATATATCGTCCTTTAAGGCAGGGGTCCCCAACCTTTTTGGCACCAGGGACCGGTTTCATGTTAAAAATTATAATTTATAATAATTAATAATTTATTATATTTATAAACCGCCCCCTCTCCCCCAAAGGGACTCGGAGCGGTATACAGGAAAATTAAAAAACCAACTAAAAACATACAATACAGACAAATTAAAAACGAATTAAACTACCCTGTACAAAATTTAAAAACCGTTAAAATTACCACCCATTAAAACCCAATAAACAATTTGAGAAAACAGACTGGGGCGAGAAGCGTAGATTAGGCCAAGCCGGCCTGATGAAACAAATAGGTTTTTACTTTTTGGCGGAAGGCGCGGATGTCCGTAGTCGTTCTAATATCCGGGGGTAGGTCGTTCCAGAGGGTCGGGCCCATCACAGAGAAGGCCCTTCCCCTGGGCGTCGCCCGCTGGCATTGCCTGGTGGAAGACACCCGGAGAAGTCCCTCTCTGTGTGAGCGAATTGGCCGAAGGGATGTATGGGGAAGGATACGATCCCGCAAATAATGGCTCGGCTGGCGTAGAGGGCGAGCGGGGGGGAGGGGGAACATGTGCGCACGGGTGGGGGGGGTGAGTCGGCTCACTCGCCCCTCTCGGGCCCCCAACGGTGCGAGCAGCTGCGCCTGCGCTCTCCCACCCCCGGCGTATGCTCTGCCCAGGGGGCTGCCCCTTCCTCCCTCCTCCTCCTCTCTGGCCCTTTCTAAGAGTTCCGCTGCTCACTGTGGCCCAGTTCCTATCAAGCCACGGACCGGCACCCGTCCGCGGCCCAGGGGTTGGGGACCCCTGCTTTAAGGAAAAAAAGCAAATGTTTAAATCCCAGTATTTTTTGTTTGTTTGTTTGTTTGATTCCAAATTATCCTCCTGGCTATAAATCTAAAATACTATTAGTATAATTGATACAGGGGGAAAGCAATCTATAGCAAAGGTATTACATGGTTGCACAGATCCCCACTTATCTGAAAATTATCGCTCAATTTATGAAAACTGCACTGCAATCTATGATGCAAATATTTTATTATATATAATCATTGGACTTGCAAGTTTGTTACTTGTTTTACCCAGTTCTCTTTGGCAAGAGCTTTTGTGGGTGATTCGTGTATTAAAAAGGTTCTTGGGGTGAGAAAAAAAAAACCCTAATTGTTGTGGAACAAATTTATATTTGTAATGAACAGATGACTCTTTAAAAAATGCAAATAATTTTTCTGTGGACCACCAGTTGGTGACCGTTGTTCTACAGAACCAATAGACTTCCTTGAGTGCAAATAGATGGCGGGGTGGGGTGGGGTGTATGCTTGCAAGCTAAACTATGAATTCTCCGTCCCATTGTCTTTCCTTCTTCATGTGATCTGATGCAGTTCTCTCTCCACTTTTGTCCTTCAAGGCTGTTGTCGTCACAGATGGGGAGCGTATCTTGGGCCTTGGGGATCTGGGAGTATATGGAATGGGGATCCCAGTTGGCAAACTCTGTCTATACACCGCCTGTGCTGGAATAAAACCTGACAAGTGCCTTCCTGTATGTATTGATGTTGGGACTGACAATCAGGTAAGTTGTTACATGTTCTATACACCCATCAGTTGCTTGTCTGTGGTATTCCTTGGGTGAGGTGAGATGCCACAGAGTGAGAGTTTGACCAGATGACCTTGAAGGTTCTTTCCAACTCTTGCTACTACAGATTAGTCCTTGACTTATACCAATTCATTCAGGTCACCACGATGTAGAAAAGACGTGGAGACTCTGGAAAGAGTGCAGAGAAGAGCAACAAAGAGGATTAGGGGATTGGAGGCTAAAACATATGAAGAACGGTTGCAGGAACTGGGTATGTCTAGTTTAATGAAGAGAAGGACCAGGGGAGACATGATAGCAGTCTTCCAATATCTCAGGGGTTGCCACAAAGAAGAGGGAGTCAAGCTATTCTCCAAGGCACCTGGGGGAAGGACAAGAAGCAATGGGTGGAAACTAATCAAGGAGAGAAGCAAGTTAGAACTGAGGAGAAATTTCCTGACAGTTAGAACAATTAATCAGTGGAACAGCTTGCCTCCAGAAGTTGTGAATGCTCCAACACTTCAAGTCTTCAAGAAGATGTTGGATAGCCATTTGTCTGAAATGGTATAGGGTTTCCTGCCTAGGCAGGGAGTTGGACTAGATGACCTCCAAGGTCCCTTCCAACTCTGCTATTGTATAGTGACCATTGAAACTTATAATGGCATTGAAAACAGTGACTTATGGCCATTTTTTGCACAGTTACAACCTTTGTAGGATCCCCATAGCTACATGATCAGAATTCAGACGCTTGGCAAGTGACTCAGATTTATGACGGTTGTAGAGCCCCGGGGTCATGTCATCACCATTTGCGAACTTCTGATGAGCAAAGTCAATGGGGCAGCTGGATTCACTTAACAACCATGTTACTAATTTTATCTGTTGCAGTGATTTACTTCACAACTGTGGCAAGAAAGGTCGTAAAATGGGACAAAACTCACTTAACAAATGTTAGACTCACTTAACAGCAGAAATGTTGGGCTCAGTTGTGGTCGTAAGTCGAGGACTACCTGTATTTTTGGTAGCTTCACTAAGTTTTTAAAGTTCCACTAGAAGTAATCCTTGACATAAGACCATTTGTTTAACCATGGTTCAAAGGTATGATGGCCTCAAAAGAAGTGATTTACGACCCATCCTCGAAGTTACCATGTTGCATCATCTGCTTGGTGACACGATCACAATTCAAGGGCTTGCAACATCTCAGGCTCACAGGATCACAAGTATGACTTTCCCGCAAAGCTTCCAAGAAGCAAAAGCAATTGGGAGAGTGCTGTGGCTTGTCGGCCGCCAGCCTTTCCAGCAGCCGAATCAGAAGTGGGAGTGGCATGGCAGTCAGGGCCAGCATCAAGGCAATTTGAGAGCTCTGAGGGGGAAGAGGGAATGGAGCTGTCAGAGATAGAGACAGAGGCGGAGCCTGGGCCATCCATCAGCCCTCAGATGGAGAGTCAACAATTTGGGAAGTGGCGGGCGAGAGAGAGGAGGAACAGCTGGGTCCAGTGCCTGGCGCACAGATGCACAGAAGGCAGAGGAGAGAAGAGCAGTGGAAATTATGGGCTGGTCCTCAGAACAGAAGAGCCACCACTGCTAGCGAAGCCCCACCCTAGCTCTGGGGATAAAAGGCAGGGGGCGGAGATGAATAGATGTGGCAGAGGAGAGGAGAGCATTGGAAATCAATGGGCCGGTCCTCAGGACAGAAGAGCCACCACTGCTAGCGAAGCCCCACCCTAGCTCTGGGGATTAAAGGCAGGGGGCGGAGATGAATAGATGTGGCAGAGGAGAGGAGAGCATTGGAAATCTATGGGCCGGTCCTCGGGACAGAAGAGCCACCACTGCTAGCGAAGCCCCACCCTAGCTCTGGGGATTAAAGGCAGGGGGCGGAGATGAATAGATGTGGCAGAGGAGAGGAGAGCATTGGAAATCTATGGGCCGGTCCTCAGGACAGAAGAGCCACCACTGCTAGCGAAGCCCCACCCTAGCTCTGGGGATAAAAGGCAGGGGGCGGAGATGAATAGATGTGGCAAGACAATTATTAATCTCCCTACTGGATAGATTTGTGCTGTGTGTGACAGAGAGAGACTTTTTGCGCGCTGGTGCTTCTAATAAAGGGAACATTTATTTAACTACAGAGGGTTTGTTGTTTTTGGGAGAACAGAGACTCAGATTTCCTTAACGACTGCATGTTTTACTCAATGGCCACATGATTCCCTTACCAACCTCAATGATTCTTTTCATAACCCCAGTAAAAATAATGTAAAACCGGGTTTGATCAGATGATGACTTGCTTCATGACTGTGTCGCTTAGCAGCCACAATTCCAGTCTCAATGGTGCTCGAAAGTCAAGGACTTTCTGTGCCAGGAAAGGCTTTTCAGTATGTCCTGCAATTATCCATGTTTCCTAGGAGTGTGTTGTGGCCCGCCAGCGGCAGGCAGAGCTGGCACCAGATTTGGACAGTGAGGAAGTTGGGGAGGAACATGGGCCAGTCCTGGAGTCTGGGGAAGGCTCTGACGAGGGCTCTGTGTCGGAGGCAGAGAGGGGGACAGAGCCATTTGCCAGTTATCAGCTGCCTTCAGAGTCAGACATCAGTGAGGCAGACGAACAGCTGAAGCCTGTTCCCAGTATGCTCATGCACAGAGCTGCCAGATGAAGGGAGCAGCTAAAGAATAGGGGTCGCCTTGGGAGTAAGGCTACAGGTGGACGATGAATGGCCCCTCCCAGAGCAAATAAAAGAGGAGCGAAAGGGGAGTGGAGTTTGCAGGAGACAATTACTTCACTTAATTGGTTCGTGACTCTCCGAGACTCCTTGCCAAGTTTTGCAGATATCGGCCTGGCAGCTCTCCAAGCCAGATAAGGTCTGTGACTGTAAATCCTCCCTGGAAAGACTTGGCTGGATGTGAATGAGCAGAATTCACAGACAATTATTAAAAGGGTTTTTTGTTGGGACCAGGAGTTTGCTTCCTGCTCTTGGGAAGTCTCGGTCAGAACAGTGTGGCAGAATATAATTCAGTGACTTTGCTTTGTTGTTGTGTTTTGTCTATTTTCCTAGACACTTTTGGAAGACCCATTTTATATGGGATTGTATCAGAAACGAGACCGCTCGCAGGTTTATGATGAAGTCATCGATGAATTCATGGAAGCCATTGTAGCCAGGTATAAACCCTGAGCCTTGTTCTCCTGTAGTCATGGAAAGGATTTGTGCATGTCAACAAGGCAGCCTCTCCTGTATGTCCCAAGAAGACTCCGATGCGTCAAAGAATATCTGGTTAGCAAGATGAGATTCACGGCTGGCATCCTAACAGATGAATACGGTCGCAGGCTCCCCTTTTGTGGGCCAAAGGGTGGTCCCCCCCCCTTAACTACTCAATTGAAATTTAGCAATGGAATTCCCTAAAATGGAGCCGTAAGACATTCTGAAATGGGAAAAATTCGGCAGTCATATGACTGCAATTCAAGATGTTTTTCTGCTGATTTCTGGCAAAAAAAACCCCATCCATTCAAATGAATGGGTTAGGGTAGGGGTCTGCAAAGTTGGTTCTTTTAAGACTGGTGGATTTCAACTCCCAGAATTCCCCAGCCAGCAGGGCTGGCTGGTGAATTCTGAGAGTTGAAGTCCACCAGTCTTAAAAGAGCCAACTTTGCAGACCCCTTGATTAGGGTAAGGGTAAGAGATAAAGTAACGGGTTAAGCCCGGTTGGGCGGGTGGGTGACCCACCCACAGGTCGCTATTACTGGTATGCCTGAACCGGTCCGAACCAGCTAAATACTGCCTCTGCCATGCTCACTTAGGGCACTTAAATGAGAGAGGTGTGCATGATCTTTTCATGGATGACTACAATGCTTTGCTGTTCATTTTATCTTTCCACCTGTGCCTTCCAGGTATGGCCAAAACACCCTCATTCAGTTCGAAGACTTTGGCAACCATAACGCCTTCCGCTTTTTGAGGAAATACCGAGAAAAATATTGCACTTTCAATGATGACATACAGGGTGAGCGATGAACCCTGACGCTCTTAGCATATTCCCCATGTGCCCCTTCGGGCTCTGCTTTTCTTGCTTCTACACGGATCCTTTTCGCCCCTGAGAAATTGTGTCTCCTTTCTTAGGGACCGCCGCAGTTGCCTTGGCTGGATTATTGGCAGCGCAGAAAGTCATTGCAAAACCCCTCACCGAGCACCGGATCCTCTTCCTTGGAGCAGGAGAAGTGAGTTGTGCGGTTGTTTGAATTAAGACTGCTGCAGTAAATTTGGGCCCTCGTGGTTTGCATTTAGTTGTCAAATATGAACAGTTGTTGAGCCAATCAGAGCATTCTATACTGAATATAGGTTAGGGCAGGGCAGGGGGGAAATCCAGCAGGTTCTGACAGGTTCTGGAGAACCAGTAGTGGAAATTTTGAGTAGTTCAGAGAACTGGCAAATGCCGCCAGAGTGGGGTGGGAAAGGAGATTTTGCAGTATCTTTCCCCTGCCACGCCCACCAAGCCATGCCCACCAAGCCACACCATACCCACCAAGCCATGCCCACAGAACCGATATTGAAAAATTTGAATTTTACCACTGGAGCAGGGGTGTCAAACTCAAGGCCCGTGGGCCGAATCTGCCCGTGGGCTGCTTAGATCTGCCCTGCAGGGCTGCCCTGGAAACAGTGGATTGGCCCGCGGTACCTCTGCCAGCAAAAACAGAACTGGTGGGGAGGAGCTCTGAATTTGGCTGCAGTGACCTCCTGCAACCCTCTGCCAATGAAAACGGAGCTTGGGAGCCCCCAATTACATTGTTAAATTCAGCAGGGTCTTGAATCAGACTTGAAAAATGTGGCATTGGCCTTAGTACTTGGTTCCTTTCCAAAAAGTATTTCAAGATGCACTATTTTTCATTCTTGCCTTTTGAATAACTTACCATATTTTTTTGAGTATAAGATGCACCGGAGTATAAGAAGCATCAAGATTTTGAAGAAGCAAATAAAAAAAATTTTTTTTGCACTCTGCAAACCTCCCAAAAACGGCCCATTTTTTTTTCAAAAAAAGGGAATGGATAGCCCTTAGGAGGCTTATAGATTTCTCCAAAGGGGTTGGGGGGGGGGGGGGGGCAAAAATGAGCAAAAAAGATGCATCCAGATTTTCAGCCTCTTTTTTGAGAGAAAAAGGTGCGTCTTATAATCCGAAAAATACGGTAATTGTGATTCTTGCCATATTATATTATCCAGCATTTTTTTTAACAATACAGTAGTTCTTGCTCAATGACTGGCCACTTAGTGACTGTCCAAAGTTGTGCTGGACCTCCGCAGAGCAACATAGGATCTGGTTTCAAAATTCCAATGGCTGCTCCCCTCCCCCATAATGACTCTATTTTGGATGTTTAGCAACTGGTATTCCTGCGGTTTTCAGTGGGGTGTTTTTTTTTTTTTTTTTTTGCTGGATTTACCTCAGATGTGGCAAAAATCCCCAGGGTGTAATGCAGGGGTCTGCAAAGTCGGCTCTTTTAAGACTGGTGGACTTCAACTCCCAGAGTTCCCCAGCCAGCTGGCTGGGGAACTCTGGGAGTTGAAGTCCACCAGTCTTAAAAGAGCCGACTTTGCAGACCCCTGGTGTAATGGGTTTGTTTAACAATGGCTGTGGTTCAGCTGCAGTGTTCATTAACCATGCTACATATCCAACATATCCCAAAAGTACTTTTTTCAAGAGGCAACTGGACTTTCTGGTTTTTCTTTGAAGACGTTTCGCTTCTCAGCCAAGAAGCTTCTTCAGCTCTTCATTTGAAAAGCTTAGCTGAAGAAGCTTTTTGAATGAGAAGAGAAACGTCTTCAAAGAAAAACCAGAAAGTCCAGTTGCCTCTTGAAAAAAGCACCTTTGGGACCACCATGACCTGGATGACTGAGAATCTCCACAGACACATCTTCTGCCTCCTATTTTCCTCACAACAATCCATTGAGGTGGGTTGGGCTGAGAAAGAGTGACTAGCCCAAAGTCACCCAGCTGGCTTTCCCGCCTAAGGTGAGTGTAGAAATCACAGTTTCGTCGCCCCAGCTGAGCTCCACTGCGCATGCGCGCGTGCTTCCCACCAGCCAGCTGATTTTTGGGTTTCTGCCGTACATGCATGCGGGATAGGATGCATGCGGGAGAGGCGTGTGCAGGTGCGGGGGGGGTTGCGCACGTTTCCCCCCCCCCCAGCCTGTTTTTTGTCCCAGGAGGCTGCAGAGAGGCCTACTAGGCCCAAAACGGGATACAGCGGTGTGTGTTGCGTATGCAAGCACAGTGGGGCGGGGCATGCATGTGTGGGGTGTCCTGCGCGCATCGCTTAATGGGTGTGGGTGTGTGCTGTCACACACGCGCATGCGCTTTCGGGACACAATGACAAAAAGGTTAGCTATCATGGCACATAGACCAAGCTGGCGCTCATTGCTATTATTTTAGTTATTTTTTTAAAAAGTCTCTTTATAATTGTATCCTCAAATGCTCTTTTCTCCTTGTTGAAGAAGTGGACTAGCCATTCAATCAGCATAGCATAGTGTAGTCTTTATTGTCATTGTACAAAATAAATACAACGATGTTGGTTATATAAAAGCATATAAAAGCCATTAGAGAGCTATGCCAAATTAATTTTGTAATTTTGTACTTTGTTCTATGTTATTTGTTCTTAATTTACCTTTGCCCCGCCTCGAGTCCCTTTGGGGAGAGAGAGCGGATTAGAAATAAAATTTATTATTATTATTATTAAATGTTGTTTTTTTCTTTATTGATTGTTTCAGTCTCCTCTGGAAACTGATTTCCAAACTCCTTTACCCAACACAGCTCTGCCAAACATACTTTTTTCCCTACTCTTTGTCTCCTCCATCAGGCTGCCCTTGGTATTGCAAATCTCATCGTCATGGCGATGGTGGAAAATGGTCTTTCTACAGAAGACGCTTACAATAAAATTTGGATGTTTGATAAAGATGGCTTATTGGTAAAGGTACGTTGCCTGTGAATTTGGGAAAACCAATGCAATGTTAGATCCATGTGTTCTCACCGAGGCTTCCCAAGAGCAGGAAGCAAACTCCTGGTCCCAACAAAAAACCCTTTTATTAATTGACTGTGAAATCTGCTCATTCACATCCAGCCAAGTCTTTCAAGGGAGGATTTACAGTCATAGACCTTATCTGGCTAGGAGAGCTGACAGGCCGATATCTAGGAGTCTTGGAGAGTCACGAACCAATTAAGCGAACTAATTGCCTCCTGCAAACTCCACTCCCCTTTTGCTCCTCTTTTATTTCCTCTGGGAGGGGCCATTCATCGTCCACCTGTAGCCTTACTCCCAAGTCGACCCCTATTCTTTAGCTGTTCCCTTCGTCTGACTACTCTGCCATTGGACACACTGGGAACAGGCTCCAGTTGTTCGTCTGCCTCACTGATGTCTGACTCTGAAGGCAGCTGATAACTGGCATATGGCTCTGGCCCCCTCTCTGCCTCCAACACAGAGCCCTCATCAGAGCCCTCCCCAGCCTCCAGGACTGGCCCATGTTCCTCCCCAACTTCCTCACTGTCCAAATCTGGTGCCAGCTCTGCTGGTGGGCCACACCACCATGTTGATTGAGGTTTCCCATGCAGTTATTCTTCACTTTATCATCTTCTAGGGCCGGGCGGTAAAGATTGATGTCAACCAGGAGCCCTTTACTCATCCGGCTCCAGGGAACATACCAAAATCTTTCCTGGAAGCTGTGAAGGTCCTTCAGCCTTCCGCCATTATTGGTGAGATTTTCAGACAATTCCTGAGTTACTCCTCTGAAGGTTTTGCTGCTTCTACATCTACATTTCTGAGGTTGGAATTTCCAAATGTCTAAAGGGCTGTTTTTCAAACGTGGCCAGTTTAAGATGCTTGGACTTCAACTCCCAGAATCCCAGAATGGCTGACTAGGGAATTCTGGGAGTTGAAGTCCATGCAAGTCCAGTTGAAGTCCTGACTGGAGAATTGTGATAATTGGTCCACACATCGCAATTTTGGACAGCACTAGAGCAGAGGTCTTCAAACTTGGCAACTTTGAAGACGGGTGGACTTCAACTCTCAGAATCCCCCAGCCGACATGGCTGACTAGAGAATTCTGGGAGTTGAAGTCCACCCAAGTCCAGTTGAAGTCCTGGCTGGGGAATTGTAGTAATTGGTCCACAATTTTGGAAAGCACTAGAGCAGAGGTCTTCAAACTTGGCAACTTGAAGACGGGTGGACTTCAACTCCCAGAATTCCCCAGCCAGCTATGCTGGCTGGGGAATTCTGGGAGTTGAAGTCCACCCGTCTTCAAGTTGCCAAGTTTGGGCATCCCTGCACTAGACTAGAGCATTGCTGGCCACAGAAAAATGGAGTTCTTTTCACTTTATTCTTTCTCTTTCCACTTGTAGAAGTACAAGTAGGAGCTTGCACACAATTCAGGAAATGTGTGTTGGTGATTCCAAACTGTTCCTGCAGGGGCTACTCTCTGGACCCCAGAAATTTGTAGCCTGCCACACTGTTAGGACAGCTTCTGCCCCACATGCATGGAAATATTTGGAATATTTTCTTTGAGCCATGGTCTTATTTCCACTTTTAGGTGTTGCCGGGGCCGGACGGCTGTTTTCTCATGATATCATCAAAGCGATGGCCGACATCAATCAAAGACCCATCATCTTTGCATTGAGTAATCCTACGGTGAAAGCAGAATGTACAGCTGAGGAAGCATACACGTTAACAGAGGTAAGCTAAAATTCTTATGTTAACAAATTAATAGAGTTGGAAGGGACCTTGTAGGTCTTCTAGTCAACCCTCCCGCCCATGCAGGAGACCCTACACTATTTCTGACAGAGGGCTGTCCAGTCTCTTCTTGAAAGCTTCCAGTGATGAAGCTCCCACAGCTTCCGAAGGCACCTTCTGTTCCATGGGTTGATTACTCTCACTGTCAGAACAAATGTCCAGATTGAATCTCTCCTTAGTCAGTTTCCAGCCATTATTTCCTTGTCTGGCCTTCAGGTGCTTTGCAAAATAGGTTGCAAAATCTCTGTGGCAGCCCCTCAGATATTGGAAGAGTACTATCATGTCTCCCCTGGTCCTTCTCTTCTCTAGACTAGCCATGCCCAGTTCCTGTAACCGTTCTTCATAGTTTTAGCCTCCAGTCCCCTAATCATCTTGGTTGCTCTCCTCTGCACCTTTTCTAGAGTCTCAACATCTTTTTTTTATAGTGTGGTAATCCAAACTGGCTGTGGTATTCTAAGTGTGGTCTTACTAAGGCTTTATAGAGTGGTGTTAATACCTCCCTTGATCTTGATTGTATCCCTCTGTTAATGCAACCTTAGGTTTGCATTGGCTTTTTTGGCTGCCGCTGCACACTGCTGGCTTATATTTAATTGATGGTCCATTAAGACTCCAAGATCCCTCTCTCACAGTTACTGCTATTAAGCCTGGTTTCACCCAGTCTACAATAGTGGCGAAAATTGTGGAAATTGTTGTGGGGAGGAGAGTGTATTTTTGAGGTTTGATGGCTAATTTAACACCACTTTTCTTTTGGAGTAGTACCATAAAATTATATATCAGTGGAAAGATAATTTAATCAAGAATGCAATGCAACAAAGTTTGTTCAATTATCTGCATTCTATAGGTCAGAAGCAACCCAGCAATAAAACCTAGTTAATAGAAGCAATCATTCAATCTTAGTTTCACATTATAATAGCCGCAGAACTAAAAGACTCCATGGGAAGACATTGTAAGGCCCTAATTCATGTTACCCAACCAAATATTAACTGACATGGTGATAATTTTTGTATATCTTGTTTTTTCTGTGTGTTTCACTTCTCTTCTTTATAACTGCTATTCTAATAGCAAATCCTTTATAAAAGTTATTGCATTACATTCTTGATTAAATTACCTTTCCATTGATATATACTTTTATAGTATTACTCTAAAAAAAGTGGCCGTTATTAGCAATCAAATCTCAAAAATACAATCTCCCCCCCCCCCCCCCCCAAAAAGAAGGTTTCCACAATTTTGGCCACTACTGTATAATGTGGTTCTGAACAATCTTAGAGCAGGATATTTCTTCTGGGCTTCGCAGCTTGGCTCACTTGTTAGAGCTGCCCGAAGGAAGTCCTCTGCATCTGGGATGGAGCTGCTCTCTTCCATCATGATGCACTAAAGTCAGATGATCTGGAGAGAACTCATGATACAGATAGTGATCAACCTAGGGACTACAATTGAGCACAGGTTTATGGCTTGTAAGGTGTGCGAGTTATTAAATGGATCATGTGAACAGGCTTGATTTTATGACTTTTTTTTGCAGTTAAGTGAATCTGTTTCCCGCATTTTGCTTATTTTTTTTGCTGGAAACTAGAAGTAAACTCCTGTTTCTGACAAAAATAAAATGTTAATCTGGCCAAGTGGCTGTAGGATGTCTCAATCCTGCTAGACATTCATAAGACCCTAAAGTGGGGGTCCCCAAACTTGGCAATTTTAAGACTTGTGGACTTTAATTCCCAGAATTCTCCTGCCAGCTCAACTTTAAGACAGCTCAACTTTAAGACGTGTGGACTTCAATTCCCAGAATTCACCAGCCAGCAGAACTGGTTGGGGAATTCTAGGAATTGAAGTCCACACGTCTTAAAGTTGCCAAGTTTGAAGGCCTCTGCCCTAAAGACATGTTTCCGGAATATAGCCTAGCTATATTCGCGACCGCCTCTTGCCCCATACATCCCTTCGACCGATCCGCTCCCACAGAGAGGGCCTTCTCAGGGTACCGTCGGCTGGGCAATGCCGGTTGGCGGTGCCCAGGGGAAGAACCTTCTCTGTGGTGGGCCCAGCCCTCTGGAACGACCTACCCCCCGATTTACGCACCATCGTGGCCCCCTGCCTTTTCCGCCAACGTCTTAAAACTCATTTATTTCATCAAGCTGGCCTAGCATAATCCCCCGTTCTGACTCTTATAGGGATAATTTTATAGGGATAATTTTATAGGGATAATTTTTAAATTTTAGAGTTTTATCAATTTTAGCACAGGGAATATTTAATTTAGTTTTTAACAATTTTGGATTTTTGTATTTTGTATGTTTTAATGATGCCTGTGCGCCGCCCTGGGTCCTTTTTTAGGAGAAGGGCGGGGTATAAATTTAATAAAATAAAATAAATAAATAAGTGCCTTAATTCATCTTTCTGTTTGACAGGGCCGTTGTCTCTTTGCGAGCGGCAGTCCGTTTGGGCCTGTGAAGCTGAGTGACGGCCGGTCCTTCATACCGGGCCAGGGAAACAACGCCTATATATTTCCAGGTAAAGCCTGGGAGTTCCTGTCTCGTTGATTTGTTTTGTTTGTTTTTCAAATTGCTCCAAAGTAGTGCAGATACAATGCCCCTCCCAGAGAAGGAAGAGCTCTGCTTGAGGTTAAGGTTAACTTGAACGGAATCTTGCAAGTCCCAAAGCGAGGCTTTACGGACCCAGATGCCAGGGAGGGTCCCTTCTGACGGGCTAGCCATTCCCACATTCCTTCTGGCGGCTCAGCTGCCTCAGATCTGACTGTTACCCTACCTGTCTCCCAAGGTCAAGGCTCCCGAGTGGGCATGGCCAGCTAGGGGTGGCATTTGGAGGTTGGGCATTTGGAGGTTGGGCAGAATCCTAGCTAGAGGATCGCCCAGACCCGTGCGAACCCCCAGCAGCCCACCCCTGATTGTAGCAACTTTGGGTCTGATTCTGCAGGGTAGCTCTTCTCTGCCTGACACCAGTGTACCCGCTCTTTAGTTTTTGGTGTCGTCGTCATGTTCCTGTTCCTGTTTGTTGTGCCCCAGTTTTCTAAAAGTCTTTACTCCGTGCATGCTTGGCATGAACTATGAAAAAGATTGTGATCATTTAAAATCCTTCTCTGTATGTCGCAGGTGTGGCTCTTGCTGTTGTCCTGAGTAGCGTCCGGCACATCAGTGATAATGTATTTTTGGAAGCGGCAAAGGTAAATGACAACAGGTTGGTTGGGAACTGAGCACACCATCTCATTCATTCATTCGTTCATTCATTCATTCATTCATTCATTCATATTTTTATCTTGCCCTTATTACTTTAGAAGTAATTCAAGGCCGTGAACACGTGAACTCCTTCCTCTTAGAGAGGACTGTTATAGCACTGTAAAGCGGTATACAGTATAAGTCTTAAGTCAGGGGTCAACAACTCATAGCTTGGGAGCCGCATGCGGCTCTTTCATCCCTCTGCTGCGGCTCCCTGTCACCGGTCGGCTCCACAATTGGTAGGGCTTTCGGTTAGGACAGGTAGAAGGAAAAGGACGCCACACTAGGGGGAGACTCAATGGTGGAGGAAGTGGTCGGCTTCAGAATTGAATGGGGGGCTTCCAGTTAGGACCTTTGTGGCTCTTTGAGTGTTTAAGGTTGCCGACCCCTGGTCTGAGTACTATTGCTTTTGCTACAGGGCCAGGATGGGAGGTCTACTTTTGGATAAAATGCCTTCTTTTTTCCCCCCTCCTTCCTGTTTTTTTTTTGGTGTTAAAAGACGTTGTCCCAGCAGCTGAGTGAGGAAGAGCTGGCCGAGGGAAGACTTTATCCTGCACTTTCCAACATCCAGGAAGTGTCCATTAACATAGCTATAAAGGTAAGGACCCATTTCCTCAACTTACGACCACAATTGAGCCCTAAATTTCTGCTGCTAAGCGGGAGCATTGCTAAGTGATTTGCCTCATTTTACGAGGCACAGTATAATTGCCACAGTTGTTAAGTGAATCACTGCAGTTACCATGCTTCCCCAAAAATAAGGCAGGGTCTTATTTTCTTTTGACACCCCCCCCCCCAAATAAGTGCTTGGCCTTATTTTCGGGGAGGTCTTATTGTTTTTGAGGTGCAGGAGGCGGCAAGCATGGTCCCGTCATGGCTGCTGCTGTGTTGCAATATTTTCGTGGAGGGCTTATTTGAGCTCATACGCTCAAAAGCCTGATTTGGTTTATTATCTGGGGAGGTCTTATTTTCAGGGAAACCGGGTAGTAAAACAGTTGTTAAGTGAATCCGGTTTCCCCACTAATTTTCCTTGCACTGGCAAAAGTGACTCCTGACCCTTTTTCACACTTACAACCATTACATCTTCCCCATGGTTCATGTGATCATAATTCGGCCACTTGGCAACTGACTCATATTTACGACGGCTGCAGTGTCCCAGGGTCACATGATCACCTCTTGCAACCTTCTGACAAGCAAAGTCATTGGGGTTGCCAGATTCACTTAACAAACTGTGTGGCAGGCCTGCAGCCATCTTTTCTTTTGGATCTTTGGCCTGTCACACTTTCTGTTATTCTACTATGCATTTTCTATCGTGGGAAAATGGGAGGGGGGGGGATTGTAGGGAGTTAGATGCTATGTAGCCATAACAACATTCTTTCTAGAGAGCCAAGGTCATCCTTTGTCTTTATACCTCTGCACCTGATTGGAATTGGATGGGTGGAGCTGCCAGCATGGCAGTGGGCGATTGGACCATGTGGTGGACTTGTGGGTGTGGGGGCAAGAGCTTGAACTTTTAACTAGGTGGGGAAACACGGGAAAGCTTTCAGATTCGGGTTTCCACAGATGTGCCAACATGGCCCTCTTCATAAATTGGAACTATGAGCAATCCTTTGCCTTGGACTCTGATTTACTTTTGGATGCTATTTGGAACCCTGACACTGTGTTTCTAACTTAACCACTGCAGTGATTCGTTTAACCCCTGTGGCAAGAAAGGTCGTAAAACGGGGTGAAACTCACTGACCGTCTCACTTAGCAACAGAAAGTTTGGGCTCCACTGTGGTTGTACGCTAAGGGCTACCTGCAATTTAAATGTTCTTTGTTCTCCCGCAGGTCATGGAATATTTATATGCCAATCACATGGCGTTCTATTACCCGGAGCCAGCAGACAAAACTCAGCACATACAATCCAGAATCTGGACTTCGGAGTATGAATCCTTTCTCCCAGATTTGTATGACTGACCAGTGTCTACAGGCTACTCATCGGACACGAGGCGTGTTTGAAAGATCTGCTGGGAACCCCTGTCCAGAACCACATCCGAAGTAGGACCGCCGAAGACCTAAAAACTTTCTTTTTGAGCTAAACACGACGGAACTGGGCGCATAACCGACACGGGGCTTCCTCCCTCGGTTGGCCTTCCTCTCTTCTGAGGTGCATTCCTTTGGACGCTGGGATTGTCTGCAACTACAGAAATGAAATGTAATATATTTTCTATTCTCCCCGGGAAGCTAATTGAACAAATAAGGGAAAACCCTTAATTCTTTTTTAAAAAACTTTTGTTACTGGTCTGCTCTTGTGATTAAGGTTTTTCTGTCTTGTCTGATTGCTGGCTGTAAGCTGCGCGGGTTTACACCAAACACCAAAATGAGAAGAGAATGTTAGTAAGTCAAGGAAAGAGATTTGGCCTAGCTTTCCTTCCTTCCTTCCTTCCTTCCTTCCTTCCTTCCTTCCTTCCTTCCTTCCTTCCTTCCTTCCTTCCTTCCTTCCTTCCTTCCTTCTCTCCCTCCCTCCCTCCCTCCTTTCCTTCCTTCCTTCCCTCCCTCTCTCCTTACTTCCTTCCCTCCCTCCTTTTCTTCCTTTGTTCCTTCCCTCCCTCCCTCCTTCCTTTCCCTCCCTCTTTTCCTTTCTTCCCTCCCTTCTTCTTTCCTTCCTTTGTTCCTTCCCTCCTTTCTTCCCTCCTTCCTTCCTTCCTCCCTCCCTCCCCCTCCTCCCTCCCCTCCTTCCTTTACTCATTCTTTCCTTCCCTCCCTCCCTCCTTTCTCCTTTTTCACAGGAGAAGCTTCCAGAAATGCTGTCCTCCCTTTGTAGTCTACAACCCCCACCAACCCACCCAAATCTTCATTCTGCTGGAAGCATAAACAGACAACCAAATCACTCCATCCCTTTTTATACTGACTCTGACATTCTGCCAACCTCGGGGGCTCCTTGTTAACTGCCCTCCGTGCTGAATTTTGTAGCATGGATCGCACAAGGCCAGATTTACCGCAAGGAGAGGCTTTTCCCGCTTCCCTTACAGGGGGGATTCAAACGTACAACTCTTGTCCTTCTTAGCTCTACGTTTTCTTCCTCTCCGGGGAAAATACCAATGGTGGTCAGTGCGCAATGCTGCCATCTGCTGGATCTGTGTGTGTATGTCTATATGTGCTGCTGTTCTGCACTTGAATAATTCAGCTTTGATAGGGGCAGGTGCTGCATATCACTTCCCTGATGTTTGTTAAACAGATGGGCTATTTCCTCCTCTCTCGCTTTGTCTTTTTCAAGGGGTTTTTTGTGTTTTGTTTTTGTTCTTTGTGCTTAAACTGCGACACTCCTGAACTTCATGATGGCTGCTTTCCTCCCAGACTCTCTGTCCCTCTGGATCTAATAATTGGGAGGGAATGTGTGCTTCGTTGCACCCCATCCTCTGCCCTAAAACTAATGTTTCTCTACCTTAATTATTTTAACTTCTATCCCAGAATTCCCCAGCCAGGCTGCCTTCAAACAGGCGAGATTGAGAAACATCGGCCTAAAAAAAAATAAAAAAAAAAAAAAAAGCAGACGTCACCCCAATTAAATAATAATAATTTCTTTTTATCTCCAGGTGACCCAAAGGTGCTTTTTCAGGCGGCAACTGGACTTTTCTTGGTTTGTCTTTTTCGCTTCTCATCCAAAAAGCAGCTTCAGCTCTGACTGGATAGTGGGGAATGGAAGGATTTATATTCCTTGCAGACGACTACTCATCTGCTTCCTCCTTTTAGAGCCGTGTTTCTCAACCTTGGCGACTTTAAGTCCTGTGGACTTCAATTCCCAGAATCCCCCAGCCAGCTGTGCTGGCTGGGGGATTCTGGGAGTTGAAGTCCACAAGTCACCAAGATTGAGAAACACTGTATTTTTAGAGGGTCGTCGAAGCACTTGGAGGTTTACCTGCCTCCTCAGGGTCACCTGAGTGGTGGTCCTGCTTCCTGTAGCCTGCAATTTGGATGAGAAGCGAAAAATAAGAAAGCCCAGTTGCCTCCTGAAAAAGCACCTTTGGGACAGCCATGACCTGGATGACTGAGAATGCCTCTACAGCTCTCCAGGTAACCTTGGTTTGGTGACACGCGTATTATATATGTCAGATCTGGGACCTTTTTAAAAAAAAAAAAAAGCCTTGTATTTATTTATTTATTTGCCCGGTTGCCTTGCCCTGTTTCTGGGAATCTGTTCAAGATACAAAAGCTGCCCTCTCCGATAAGTCCATCTTCAATTCGCCCATCCAATAAATTAAAAAACAACAACAAACCACGTCGATAGTAATAGCATCTCCATTTCCTCCAAATTCAATTCTACAGGCTGCCCTGTCCGCTAGGGAGGATGCGACAGCCCAGCGGGGGAAAAGTGTGCATGGTTTGACTTTTATTTGGTCTTATTCATTGGGGAGTGCAAGAGTGCCGAGCGAACAGCCCTGAGGGAAATGCCACTGCAGCGTTTTACTTGAAAGGATAACCAAGAGAGATGGTTTCAAAATGTCTCTGCTTTCCATAATTAAATCCTTTTGTTTTCTCTGAGAAACGTCGGTTGAGCGAAAGGATTCCCGTGTGGGGTGGGTTGCAGGCGGTACGCCCTGGTACGGGCGTATCGGTGCCTGCCCGGAGCACCAGGTACCATTCTGGTATGGTGCTCCGGAGGGCCCACCCGTCCATCCGTCGTTCTTACCTGTATTTGAACTCGTATGGCGCCTGTGCAATGCTCTGACAAGCAGCTGGAGTGTCGCGGAGGCTCACGGAGGTGTCGCTGGAGGGTAGGACGCATGCATGCGCGCTGCACGTGTTGATGTGGTGGACACGGGCCCCGTTGCACTGGGATCTGGAACCCACCACTGGGGTGTTTGACATATTCCTACTATCTTTTCACCATCATTGGAAGTCTGTTTCCTACATTGTACTTCTTAAAGTAAGAACTGGCCCAGTCACGGGTGGGCTGCTGGGGATTCGCACCGGTTCGGGCTATCCTCTAGCTAGGATTCTGCCCAGTTTAGCGAACTCCCAAATGCCATCCCTGGCTGGCCACGCCCACCCCTTCTCACTCCGCCTCTCCCAGGAGTCTGCATGCAGCCTGTTCATAATTCCAGGTAAATGCAGGGCCGGCATAGACACTCGGGGAGGGGGGTGGAAACGCACCTACTGGAGATTCCGGAAATCTCCTGTTTTCAGCCTCTGGAGGGCCTCTGGAACCTGGGGGAAGCAGATTTCGCCCTCCTGGAGGCTCAACAAAAGCCTCCAGAGCCTGTGGAGGGTGAAAAACGGACCTACTGGAAGTTCCGGGAGTCCGGAAATGGGGCAGTTTCCGGCCTCCGGAGCCTGCAGAAAGCAGTTTTTGTCCTCCAGGAGGCTCAAGTAAAGCCTCTGGAGCCTGGTGAGGGCAAAAAACTCCCCCCCACTCCCACCGTGGTGCAGGAGGCCAACTAGGCCACGCCCACCATGGCCACGCCCACCCAGCAACAGGGCCGCCAACCCGTTGCTGCCATTTTTGAAGCCCACCCCTGGGCTGGGTGCTGTCTTTTTTTTCTGATAGCAGGATGAATTTTCCTCTTAATTTGTCACCTGGAACATTCTCAGACAGGCTGACTGAGATGGCATCTAGATTCAATTTGGAATTGTCATTTCAGCACACCTAGGAGAGCAGCTTGAGGAAGACTAGGGGAGACTGCTCAATTCCACTCTGTGGGATAACGATTGAGAAACATTACAACCTTGTTTTACTGTGCCCGACTAAAATATTTTGTATAGACATTTCCCTGGATCCCAGGGTTTGGTTTTTTTCCATTTTTGTTTTTCAGTTTGGTTAATTGGGAAAGGACGAGAGTGATGTCCTGCCGTCTATCTTGGTTTTTTTTTAAAAAGAAAAGTGTTGTATTAGCAATGTTTGTTTGTTTGTTTTCCTTTTCTGTATAATGTAAAAACGTCGGCGAAACTTGTACCCTTTTATCTAGGGCACTTCAAAGGTTGCCTTATGTCAGCTGTACCTGCCCAAAGGGATGGTGTCTATTTGTAATTTAAGAAAACGTAAGAAATAATATGGGTTACAGTTGCCCAATTTTTAACATTCTTATAAGACTTTATCTGAGAAATAATTGGGAAAGACCATTCTTGAATATTCTGTTCCGTCTTTCACCCGGTTCTCCACTCTTGCTTTCATAGTTTTGCAATCATGTACCTGTGGAAGATCGTTGCCTGCTGTCATAAAAGCATTTCCTAGTGGTCCAAGAATTGAGCATGGGTTGTGTAGTTGACCAATGCCTGATATATGGGCTCATGTCCCTCAGGATAGCACATACGAGTTGCATGAATTCATAATTCACTTTCTACTTGGGAGTGGGAATTTATACTAGAAAACGCTGGCAGTATTTGCTAGACTCTACAATTCAGTATGAATTCAAGCCAAATAATATTTTATCCCATATCTATCTACAAAGTTCTCAGTCAGGTTGTCTCGGCTTCGACTACGTCACCGACGGTGCTGGTCCTGGGATTTTAAGAACCAAAGCCCAAATCATCTAAAGGAGGTTGAAGTTTTAAGAAAGGTCCCGAATGCCTCAATACTCAAAATAACTTTAGCAAAAGATAGCTCTCTGCTGTGTTTAATTGGCATAATTGGCTTTAAACATGTAGTCTGCGAGCAGTCTATAACAGTGTTTCTCATCAACTGTTGTCACATGGACTTCAACTCCCAGAATCCCCCAGCCATGCAGAAGTCTGGGAGTTGAAGTCCATAGGTCTTAAAGGGTAGCCAAAGATGAGAACAACTGCTGCATAAATTATGCAGTGTATGTAGTTGGCTGAATTTTCAGTAAAGTACGCGATTTAAATATTTTTGTCAAAATATTAGGTTCAGATGCATCTCTTGTTGAACGATACTTTTCAAGTACATATTCCTACAATGAGAGAAGTTCGCATGGAACTGTTCATTCCAGTTCCACATGCCGTAGGAGATTATTATTATTTTTATTACTACTTATGATTAAGTAGGAGGGCTTTTCAAATTGCAGATGCTCAGAAACAAATGTCATGTGTATGTATGTTAGAAGTTTTTTCATTTTAATCACAGTTTTCAGTTTTTAATCACAAGATTCTCTTTGGGGCACTAAATCTTCTTTTAGTCAAATTTGTAATAATACATTTTTATTGTAAACTGCCCACAGTCACTTAGGTGAGATTGGCAGTATAAACAAATGTGATAAATAAAAAAATAATTTTATGGACAAATACCATCTTTCTCTCCACACATACACAGCCCCCAATTTAGATAGAGGTACCGTCATTTAGAAAATAACATAATATCACTTTGAGGAAACAAGATGAATAAAATAACTGCCAAATTTAGCTTTTTTTCTCCTTAGGAAAAATTTTGTACCATTTAAAAGTGTTTTTTAATTGAAAACATATTCTCTTGTAAATGTATTCTTATTTGAAAAAATGGACATCCTGTCTATTCCATTCAGTTGATTTTATTTTTCTTGGGTCTCAAAAGGTGGTTTTATTTTTAGCACTTTTCTACTGGTTGATTCCCGTTAATTTTGATTTCTTTTTAAAATGATGACAACTGATGTTGCAAGTTGCTTTTAACTTTCAACAGCTGTGTTGAAGGATTCCTCTCAAGACCTCTTTGTGAGTAGGATGGAAAAAGAACGCCATTCCGAAGGAAGGGATATTTTTCCTTTTTAAAGGTCACAATTTGGATTTTTGAATCCAAGAAGCTGGGTGGAGTTGGAGAGGAACTTAGCAGACTAGTAAACTTAGTTTAAGTCTCCTTTAGCATCCTATATATATCTAGCTCAGTGAATAACTTTTTTTATACAAACTGGAAACCAATAAGGCCCAGTTTGGGAAGTTCCTTGGAATTGGCCCTAATTTGAGGGCATAGAAGAAAAAGGGACCTGTTAGGTCAGCGTTTCTTTACCTTAGCCACTTGAAGGTAGGTGGACTTCAACTCCCAGAATTCCCCAGCCAGACCTGATGGCTGAGGAATACTGGTTGTTGAAGTCCACCTACCTTCAACCTGTTTCTTATAGGTCAGCGTTTCACTTGAAGGTAGGTGAACTTCAACTCCCAGAATTCCCCAGCCAGACCTGATGGCTGGTGAATTCTGGGAGTTAAAGTCCACTTACCTTCAAGTGGCTAAGGTAAAGAAACACTGTTATAGGTGAATAAAGACAAATAAGACTAGTTCTTCAAATCTCTTGCTTATAGTCTTGAAAACCTGATCAGGGAATAATGACGTTCTGGTTAACAACTGATTAAGTAACATATAGATTCCATTCTATTACATAAAACATTTTCCTTCTGCTGCAGCTGGATGACTGTAATTTTGAGAATGTGACTTCATGGATGCAGGAGGCCCTCGGAGGGGAATTTAAAGCAAATTATGCCTTCTTGGGGAGCATTTCTCCCAACTCTCAGGATCTAAATATCTCCCCCCCCCCCAAAAAAATATATTGTTTATTGCAAAGGGAGCCTTTGAAAACAAACACTGTGTGTGTACGCTACAAATGTTTTGATAATGTTGTAATTGCACGAAGAGATGAACTGTGGTTTTGTCTATTTTCATAGTAAAAGCTTTTCTTTTTTTGCCTACAGTTACGTGTGCTGGTTTTTTTTTCTTTTTGCTGAGTTGCACAAAAGCCTCTTCTTATCTACAGCAAGCACACCTGCCGGGGCTGGTGGACTATGTAGTCCAACTGCTCGGGATAACCCAAAGTTAGGAAGAAGTTGCATTAGTAGAAATTCTTCATAGCTCTTTGGCTTCTGATAGGGTCCCTTTGGGGAGAGGGGGCGGTTTAGAAATTTAATAAATAATAATAATAATAATAATAATTATTATTATTATTGTTATTATTATTATTGTTGTTATTATTATTATTTTTATTATTATTATTATATAATTTAATTTATAACCCGCTCTCTCTCCCCGAAGGGACTCGAGGCGGGGCACAGGGAAATTAAAAATGCATATAAAATCACAACCAATACAATTAAAAAGAATTAAACTAAACCCTGCGCTAAAATCCCATGTTAAAACTAAGACAACCCCTAAAAAACCCCTAAAAACAGTTAAGTCATCCCAGGCCGGCCAAGCAAAAGAAATGAGTTTTTAATTTTTGACGGAAGGAGCGGAGGTCCGTAGTTGTTCTAATTTCGGGGGGAAGGTCGTTCCAGAGGGTCGGGCCCGCCACAGAGAAGGCCCTTCCCCTGGGCGTCACCCGCTGGCACAGCCTAGTGGATGGCACCCGGAGAAGTACCTCTCTGTGGGAGCGAATCGGCCACAGGGATGTATGGGGCAGAATCCGATCCCGCAGATAACTAGGTCCCGTGCCTTGGAGCGCTTTAAAGATGATAACCAACACCTTGAAGCGCACCCAAAAGATGACAGGCAGCCAATGCAGCTCGCGCAGGAGCGGTGTTACATGGGAAAACCTAGACGTTCCCATAATTGCCCGCGCGGCTGCATTCTGGACAAGCTGAAGTCTTCGGGTGCACCTCAAGGGGAGCCCCATGTAGAGAGCATTGCAGTAGTCCATATTATATTGCCACACCCTGGATCAACACAAAGTAAATAATAAAGATAAAAGTAAAGGTTCCCCTTGCACATATTTGCTATTCATTCCTGACTCTAGTCTCCGTTTCAAGCCAAAGAGCCAGCACTGTCTGAAGATGTCTCTGCGGTCATGTGGCCATCATGACTCAACACTGAAGGCGCACGGAATGCTTTCTCACCAAAGGTGGTTCCTATTTTTCTACTTGCATTTTTACATGCTTTCGAACTAGTAGGTTGGCAGAAGCTGGGACAAGTAAGGCTCCGGAGGACTGAAAACTGCTCTACGGGCAAACCGGAAGTCTGTTCCCGAACTTCTGGTTTGCCCATAAGGTCGTTTTTTTGCGCTCCAGAGGCTTCAGGTAAGCTTCTGAAGCCTCCAGAGGGCCTCCAGTGAGCGGGGAGGCTTTTTTCGCCCTCCCTAGGCTCCTATCAAGTCTCTGACGCCTGGGGAGGGCGAAAAAAGCATGCAAAAAATGGGGGGGAGCGCTGGTCATGCATGCATGTGCACTGGAGTCGCATATTGCATTATGGGTGTGGCACGCCCACGCATGACCTCCCCCTGCTTTTGGCACGCGAGCCAAAAAAGGTTCGCCATCACTGAACTCTGGTGCTGGAGAAGACTCCTGCGAGTCCCTTGGACTGCAAGGCGATCCAACTGGTCAGTCTTAGAGGAGATCAACCCTGACTGCTCTTTAGAAGGCCAGATCCTGAAGAGGAAACTCAAAGACTTTGGCCACCTAATGAGAAGGACGGACTCACTGGAGAAGAGCCTAATGCTGGGAACGGTGGAAGGCAAAAGAAGAACGGGACGACAAAGATTGAGGTGGCTGGATGGAGTCACCAAAGCAGTCGGAGAGAGCTTAAATGGACTCCAAAGGATGGTAGAGGACAGGAAGGCCTGGAGGAATATTGTCCATGGGGTCGTGATGGGTTGGACATGACTTTACAACTAACAACAACTCTATCTGTATCTCTGCTGCCATCTACTGGTAATTCCAGGTTTTGCAGTTCTGATACAGTAGCCTTATCTGCGTTTCCCAACCTGATCCACTTTCAAGAAATATGGATTTCAACTCCCAGAATGCCTTAGCATAATGGCCATTGCTAAGCATTCTGGGAGTTGAAGTCCACACATCTCAAAATTGCCAAGGTTAGGAAATGCTACCATAGCTTAAGGTGCTGCCATTCTTAAGGAAAAGGCAGCTAAATGGGTACTAGTGAAAATATAGAACCTTCATTAAATTTATATCCGTTTCCCACTCAAAATGGTGCTCAAGAGGATTGACTGAAATACATGTAAGTTATATTGCTAATTATAAAACCCTATCAGGAATAACAAGAGCACCAAGGAGATTTAAGCCAATTTTAACAATTTACCTCATCGCAGCAGCAGTATATTTTTATTATGTCTTTATAGCTAACCATGGTAAATAAGACAATTCAGACAATAATACATTAATCATTCCCTCACAATTTGAGCTTCTAAGTAACATGGCATGTAATACAGGTGAAACAAAAAATTAGAATATCGTACAAAATAATAATAATAATAATAATAATAATTTAATTTTATAACCCGCTCTCTCTCCCCAAGGGGACTCGAGGCGGGGCACAGGCAATTAAAAATACAAAGAACAAAGTACAGAATACAAACTACAAAATTAAAAGTAAATTAAATTATTCCTGCGCTAAAACCCATATACTAAACTAAAAATTACCCCTAAAAACCCCTAACCTAAAAAGAGACTACCCAAGGCCGGCCAGGCGAAAAAAGTGTGTCTTTAATTTTAAGCGGAAGGAGCGGAGGTCCGTGGTTGTCCTAATATCGGGGGGAAGGTCGTTCCAGAGGGCTGGGCCCGCCACAGAGAAGGCCCTTCCCCTGGGCGTCGCCCGCTGACAAAGTCTAGTGGACGGCACCCGGAGCAGTCCCTCTCTGTGGGAGCGTATCGGCCGTGAGGATGTATGAGGCAGGATCCGATCCCGCAGATAACTAGGTCCCGAGCCATGGAGCGCTTTGAAGATGATAATTAACACCTTGAAGCGCACCCGGAAGACGACAGGTAGCCAGTGCAGCTCGCGCAAGAGCGGTGTTACGTGGGCAAACCTAGAGGTGCCCATAATTGCTCGCGCGGCTGCGTTCTGGACCAACTGAAGCCTCCGGGTGCACCTCAAGGGGAGCCCCATGTAGAGAGAGTTGCAATAATCCAGTCGGGATGTCACGAGAGCATGAGTGACTGTGCGAAGGGCGTCCCGATCCAATAGGGGGCGCAACTGGCGTACCAGGCAGACCTGGTAAAACGCCCTCCTGGCCACGGCTGTCACTTGATCTTCCATGGACAGCCGGGTATCCAGGAGGACACCCAAGTTGCGCGCCCCATCCACAGGGGCAAGATGTTCGCCCCCTATGGCCAGAGATGGAATCATCTGGTTGAATCGGGCAGCCGGAAACCACAGCCACTCGGTCTTGGTCGGGTTGAGCCCGAGTCCGTTACTTCCCATCCAGGTCCGCACGGCTTCCAGGCACTGGCACATCACCGCTACGGCATCGTTGGGGTGGTTTGGGGTAGATATGTACAGCTGGGTGTCATCAGCGTACAGGTGGTACTCTACCCCAAAACCACGGATGATCTCACCCAGCGGCTTCATATATGCATTAAACAGGAGAGGCGAGAGGACCGACCCCTGAGGCACCCCACATGTGAGGGGTCTCGAGGTCGACCTCTGCCCTCCTGCCAACACAAATTGCGATCGGCCAGAGAGGTAGGAGGAGAACCACCGTAACACGGTGCCTCCCACCCCCAACCCCCCCAGCCGATGCAATAGGATACCATGGTCGATGGTATCGAAAGCCGCCGAGAGGTCTAATAGGACCAGGATGGAGGAACAACCCCCATCTCTGGCCCTCCAGAGATCATCGACCAACGCGACCAATGCCGTCTCGGTGCTATGCCCGGGCCGAAAGCCGGACTGGCGCGGGTCTAGATAATCAACTTCCTCCAGGTGACGGGGAAACTGTTGTGCCACCACACTCTCAACAACCTTCGCCAAAAAGGGAAGGTTGGAGACTGGACGGTAGTTGTTTAAAAGAGCTGGATCCAAAGAGGGCTTCTTAAGGAGGGGTCTCACCATAGCCTCTTTTAGGGAAGCAGGCAAGGAACCCTCACTCAAGGATGCGTTGATAACCTCTTGGAGCCAGCCTCGTGTCACCTCCCAGGATGCCAGTACAAGCCAGGAGGGACACGGGTCCAATAAACATGTGGTGGCTCGCAGTCGCCCACGTAACCTGTCCATATCATCGGAAGCAACGGAGTCAAACTCCTCCCAAACAAGATCCGCCTCGCGGCACTCCACTGGACCAGCAATGGGGGCTAGCTCGTTCTGTATCTGAGCGATTTTCTCCTGCAGAAAAGTCACAAATTCCTCTGCTCTACCCTGTAGTGGGGCTTCCCGCACCCTCTGTTGAAGGAGGGAGCGGGTCACCCTAAACAGGGCGGCAGGGCGGTTTTCTGCGGATGCTATGAGAGTGGCACAATGATGACGTTTGGCCACTCTCAGCGCCACAATGTAAGTCCGTAAATGGGCTCTTACCTGTGTCCGGTCAGATTCAGATCGAGTAGACCTCCATTTTCTCTCTAGGCATCTCTTGTGGCGTTTCATCACCCTTAGCTCCTCGGTAAACCAAGGAGCCAGGGTGGCTCGCCGCCGCAAGAGAGGCCGCAAGGGGTTTTCATGAGCTGTACACCATAATCATCACAAATATAACAAATCACAGCTTGAACTATCTTGCTTTGCATCAAATGAGTCTTATCTCATATATTAGTTTCACCTTTTAAGTTGCATTACTGAAATAAATGAACTTTTGCACGTTATTCTAATTTTTTGAGTTTCCCCTGTATTAGCCACTGTTTCTTCAAAGTCACAGGTACAAATTTAAAGTCTCATGCCCAGCCAAAAGCAGAAATTCAAATCTTTTTTTCATTTCCACCCCAATTGCATTTTGAAATTGGAAACGAGTACTTATTTTTCTAATGTTCCCCACTATTATTGGAAGCCAAAGGGCCTTCCGACTACATAACTGTTTCATCCAGTGCCGCCCTGGGTCCTAACAAGGAGAAGGGCGGGGTATAAATTTAATAAAAATAAAATAAATTTCATTCTCATGGTCTTAGCTAACTTTGTAGGCTGTATGTCTTTTGAGTCCTAAGCTTGGTTGACTCTTGCTGGGTGATGATATAATGAATGGGCTTTGGGATTCCTATTACGGCTCTGCCTGGAGGTAGATCATTGTTATGTAGAATAGACTGGCTCAGGCCTTAATGGTCCATTGACAAGGCGGGGGGGGGGGTTGTTTTCTAGGAGAGGTAGGGGTGGGTGCTAACTTCCTACACTTTTTAACATTTTACAAGGGTTAACTAACAAAAACAGAGGTTAGAATTTCAAGAGTTTAAAGGGATAATAAAAAAAATTGTATTGAAAATATTGCAAAATGGACAAACTAATCATTTTATTATTTTTGATTAATGTTGATATGTTTATTAAGATTACTAGTATGATTATTGCTGTACCTTTACTTAAAATTAAGTATGCCCAGATAACACGTTGTTCAGATAAGCCATGGAATTTTTAAAATGTTTTTAATGAAAAAATGCACCAATAAAACATACACTATATTGCCAAAAGTATTTGCTCACCCATCCAAACAATCAATCAATCGTTTCAATCACTTCCATGGCCACAGGTGTATAAAATCAAGTACCTAGGCATGCAGACTGTTGTTACAAACATTTGTGAAAGAATGGGTCGCTCTCAGGAGCTCAGCGTGGAACTGGGATAGGAGGCCACCTGTGCCACAAATCCAGTTATGAAATTTCCTCGCTCCTAAATATTCCACACTCAACTGTCAGCTGTATTATAAGAACGTGGAAGTGTTTGGGAACGACAGCCGCTCAGCCACGAAGTGGTAGGCCACGTAAATGGACGGCGTGGGGTCAGTGGATGCTGAGGCACCTAGTGCGAAGAGGTCGCCAATTTTCTGCAGAGTCAATCGCTACAGACCTCCAAACTCCATGTGGCCTTCACATTAGCTCCAGATCATGTCCACAAGCCCAAAGATATTGGTGTAAGATAGAAGATTTCCTTACTGAGATCATGGGAATTTCCTTTCAACTAAAACCAGAGGCTTATTTATTGGGGATAAACCCCTGTGGCATAAGGAGGAAAGACTGGTATCTTTTTATACATATTACCACTGCAGCTAGAATAGCATACACACAGTTTTGGAAAGGGAAGGAACTACCATCAGACCAACTAATTATCAACAAAATCTTCTGGTGTGCTGAATGTGATAGATTAACATATATTCTTAAGGATAGACAAGAAACAATATTTTATCAAAGTTGGGAAAAATGGTTCGAATGGATAGAGGTAAAAAGATTACAGGATAAGCGATATGGAACAATGTACAGTGCAGATATGTAAATAGTAAATAAAATAAATATATGGAGCAGTAACAACTATAAAGAACTAAAGATTAATAAATGTAAGATATAGATAAATAGAAATAACTGGAAATGCAGTAAGATGATATATGGTGTTACTTTGTAACTGTATACATATAGGGGGTGAGTCACTCCCAGTTGTATCTATGTAGTTTTGCCTTGCTAATGTCCTTTTTCCGGGTTTTTTTTCTGTTATTAGTTTATAATAAAAATTAAAACATAATAAAAAAAAATTAGCTCAAGAACAGTGGGCAGTGGACCAACGTCATATTGAACTCTATGGATTAGGAATGGGATGTCACTTACTGTACGTTCATCTGCGACTAATGGCAGGTGAGCAATTACTTTTGGCAATATAGCGTACATTCCAAAAAAAAAAAAAACTGGAAAAGATGCTAGGAGACTCTTGATTTGTTTTTGCTCCTCTGAACTAACGTGGCCAACGTAAACAAGCCGGAGCTTCTGCTATTCTTTCCAACCCCTTTCTTGGTCTGGCCAGAAGAGGCTCGGGATTTTACAAAGGCTGAGTAAGGAGACGCGGGGTGGATCCGATTTTGTGTTGGCGGTACAGCTGTTTGAGAACTGGTTGAGTTTCTACTTCCGCTGGGGTTGCACCTCTTCCCACGTGGATCTGCGCGCTCGCCGGGGCTTGGCCGCAAAGAAGAGGCCCGGGAATCCAACCAGAATAGAGCTGGAAGAGACCTTGGAGGTCTTCTAGTCCAGCCCAGCCCCCCCTAACTTCAAGCAGGAGAGCCTATAGCATTTCAGAACGGAGAGGGAGGGGGTAAGAACGGAGCCGTCGCCAACGTTCGGCGAGCTTTCCCACGCGCTCCCCCAGGGGGGAATTTTGCAAGATTTATTGCTTATTCCTCCTATCGCCCCCTTCCCTTCCTAAAGCCCCCCCCCCAAGGCTTCCCTACTCCCACCCACTTTGGGGAGTGGATTTGGGGGTGGGGAGACAAAGCTCTCGCGGACTAAAGGAGGCCAGCGCCTTTTGCATCCCTTTCTTTCTTAAAAGGAATAAGGGGGCAATCCCCTCCTCCCCGTGTATTACACCCCCCCCCAACCCCTTGTTTTTCTGACCCCCCCCTCCCCAAGAGGGCTGGTTCTATGTTGCATTTGGGTCTGATGTGTTGCTGGGGTATTCATTAAAGGGACAGGAGCCTGCCAGGGCAAGGGAGAAAAATAATGATCACATCGTGGCCTAGAGGTGGAGCTCCTGCCTCCCAATCAGGAGGTGGTGAGTTCAATCCTAGGTAGAGGCAGATGTTGGGTCTCCTGCTTGGGCTAGATGACCTTGCAAGGTCCCTTCCAACTCTGTTAATCTGTTATCTTCAAATGCCCAACATTTATTTATTTATTTATTTCCTCCCATCCTTCCTTCCTCCCATCCTTCCTTCCTCCCATCTCGCCAAAACTTCAACCTCGGAATTTGAATTGCTAGGTCCACCCCTTTAAAAAAAAAAAAAAAAAGCGCCCGACTTGATCGGTGGTGGAGCCGGTTTTACCAGGCCGGTGGATTGTTTTTTTTCCTTTTGCTGTGTTTCTACATGCAGTTTGGGCCAGGGGTCTTCCAACCTTGGCCACTTTAAGCTTTGGCGGACTTCAACTCCCAGAATTCCCTAGCCAGCTGCTCTGAATTCTCTGAATTCTGGAATTCTGGGAGTTGAAATCCGCCAAGCTTAAAAGTAGCCAAGGTTGGAGACCTCTGGTTTAAATGTTGCTGTGGGTAGAATGCAATATTGATTGCAGTGAGCATTCATTCATTCATTCATTCATTCATTCATTCATTCATTCATTCATTCATTCATTGTTTTAATTCATTAGAAGAAGAGGGTGAGAAAAGGAAAAATAGACTGATTGCAACAAGTGGTTATTTATTTATTTATTTATTTATTTATTTATTTATTTATTTATTTATTTATTTATTGTTTTAATTCATTAGAAGAAGAAGGTGAGAAAAGGAAAAATGCATTGATTGCAGTGAGTGGTTATTGTGTTCCAATATCTCAGAGGGTGCCACAAAGAAGAGGGAGTCAAACTATTCTCCAAGGCACCTGGGGGCAGGACAAGAAGCAATGGGTGGAAACTAATCAAGGAGAGAAGTAACTTAGAACCAAGGAGAAATTTCCTGACAGTTAGAACAATTAACCTCTGGAACAGCTTGCCTCCAGCAGTTGTGAATGCCCCAACCCTTGAAGTCTTTAAGAAGATGTTAGATAGCCATTTGTCTGAAATGGTATAAGGTTCCTGCCCACGCAGGGAGTTGGACTAGAAGACCTACAAGGTCCCTTCCAACTCTGCTATTGTATTGTATTTATAGTTCATTAGAAGAAGAGGGCGAGAAAAGGAAAAATACAGTGATTGCAACAAGTGGTTATTTATTTATTGTTTTATAGTTTTAATTCATTAGAAGAAGAGGGCAAGAAAAGGAAAACTACTACTATTACTACTACTACTACTACTAGTACTACTACTAAGCTACGAAAACCTACACCTCTTCCATACGTAGGGAAGCTGGGCCTACTCTAGAGAGTCTGAGTCAGGTTGCAACAGGTTAACACTTTATAAGTCAGTTTTACCGGTACTTCAGGAGACAAAAAAAGAAAAGAGGCGTAAAAGCTGGAATGCATGCTGTCCTCGCCACAATTGAATCAGTTGCCCAGCGTCTGAATGTTGATCTTGTGACAATGGGGATCCTGTAATGGTCATATGAGTGTGAAAAGCGTTCAAAAGGCACTTTTTTCAGTGCCGTTGTAACTTTGAACAGTCACCCAACACAGTTGTAAAGTGGGGAATATTAATATCCTGGTTGATGTTGAAACTTTATTAAGGGATGGCTCACAACTGAAATGGCAAAGTACATTTTTTAAGAATACCATTTGGCTGAGTGTAATGTGTGGGTGTAAGTATTTTATTCCTAGCTGAATATGTTCCTGGAATGACTTACACAAGATTAAGTAGAAATAAAAATGTAATCCACACTTACTATCTAAATGACAGGTTTTTTTCAATCTTGTGTTTTCCAGTTCAGGGTTTAATTTCTGTAATTCACAAGGGACGTGGTGGCTCACTGGCTAAGATCAGAAAATTCAGCGGTTTGAATCCCTAGCGTTGCATAGCGGAGTGAGCTCCCAGCTTCTGCCAACCTAGCAGTTTGAAAGCACGTAAAAATGCAAGTAGCAAAATAGGAATCACCTTTGGTGGGAGGTAACAGCATTCCATGCGCCTTTGGCATTTAACCATGCCAGTCACATGATCACGGAGACGTCTTCAGACAGCGCTGGCTCTTCGGCTTTGAAACGGAGATGAGCACCGCCCCCTAGAGTCGGAAATGACTAGCGCATATATGCAAGGCGACCCTTTACCTTATTTTATTCCTAGCTGAAAATGTACCTGTAATGACTTTCACAAGATCAAGTAGAATAATAAAATAAAAATGTAATCCACACTTACTATGTAAATGACAGGTTTTTCCAATCTTGTGTTTTCCAGTTCAGGGTTTAATTTCCATAATTCACAACCTTTAGCCACAGTGGCTGCAAATGAGAGATGAACCCCCAGGAATCTGGTGGAGGCTGCAGCGAGAAAACACAGGCGTTTTTTGTTTTTAAAGTGAGGAAGAGGATAAAAGAATAAAGTGGGAAACTGTTAATTCTTAAATGCATATATAAAATTTAAACTTTTGGCCTGGCATTGCCATTCGGAAGTACAGTTAAGTCTTGCTTTCTTTCCTTTTAATACCTAGTATTTTTATTTAAAACCTTTGACATCCAGTACTTTTATTTTTAAAAAAATCAAGCGTGGAGACTCCATCCAGATCTGATTGTCCAAATATTTTTTCTTTTCTTTTAGTTGTCCTTGTGCCTTGAGAAAAATGTCCATGGATGTAACATTTCTGGGCACAGGGGCTGCGTATCCATCTCCCACGAGGGGGGCCTCGGCTACAGTAATCCGTTTTGAAGGAGAATGCTGGCTGTTTGATTGCGGCGAGGGGACCCAGACCCAATTTATGAAAAGTAATCTGAAAGCAGGTGAGTTGTAGAGGTTACAAATAGCTTTCCAGGTCCCAGGAGAAGTTATTTGCAGAATTAGAAAGTGATTTTTCCCCCTTAGTCAGGGCTCTGCAAAGTTGGCTCTTTTAAGACTTGTGGACTTCAATTCCCAGAATTGGAAAAGGTGCAGAGGAGGGCAACCAGAAGGATTAGAGGGCTGGAACACCTTCCTTACCATCTGAGGCTGCAACGGCTGGGCCTCTTCACTCTAGAACGACGGCGCCTGAGAGGTGACCTGATCGAAGTCTATAAAATCATGCACGGTGTGGACAAAGTAGAAAAGGGAAAACTGTTCTCCCTATCGCACAACACTAGAACTAGGGGGCACTCCATGAAACTTTTGGAAGCTAGACCTCAAACAAATAAGAGTAAGTACTTTTTCACCCAGAGGATCCACTGGTCTATGGAACTCCCTGCCAGAAGAAGTGGTGACAGCTGTCAGCCTCGACACCTTTAAGAAAGGATTAGATGAGTTCATGGAGAACAAGGGTATCCATGGCTATCATTATGGATGCCTAAGGACACCCTCCGGGTTGGAGAGATAGGCAGGATATCTCTCAATGCCATTTGCAGGGAATCATAAGCAGGTGAAGACATCTGCTTGGGAAGACCCTGAAGCAAATGGGGAGCCACTGTGTGAGACAGAATGCTGGACTGGATGGGCTGTGGCCTGTTCCAGCAAGGCTATTCTTATGTTCTTATGTTCTTGTAATTCCCCAGCAAGCCAGGCTGATTGAGGAATTCTGGGAGTTGAAGTCCACCAGTCTTAAAAGAGCCAACTTTGCAGAGCCCTGGCCTTAGGCAAATCCTGAGAAATGCTATGATGGAAAAGTAGCCCTCGAGGGACTACCTTGAGGGCTTCGGGATCCCTTTTCTCCCACAAAGTCCTTGCTTTGTTGATTCATAAGACTGATAGCTACTTTTGCCTTGTTGATTTACAGGATTTCCCATGTACTTGGGAGCCCAGCTTCTTTTGTCTGCTTTAAGTGACATTTTTCCTTTCTTTTCTTAATGACTCGGTTCCTTCTTACCTACCGTATTTTTTGGAGTATAAGATGCACCTTTCCACCCCCCCCAAAAGAGAGGGTGAAAATCTGGGTGTGTCTTATACACTGAATATAGCGTTTTTGGCCTACTGAAACCCCGCCCCCTTTGCAAAAATGGATGTGCAGACGTTTTGGGAGGCTTGCTGGGGAGAGCAAAAACGAGCAAAAAACAGGCCATTTTTGCTCATTTTTGCCCCCACCCCCCCAGGAGCACTCTACAAGCCTCCCAAAGCTCTGCAAGGCCCCCCCCCCTTTTTTTTGTTGCCAAAAACGAGGCATGCAGAGGGTTTGGGAGGCCTGCAGAGTGCAAAAACTTAAAATGTACCTCTTCAAAATCATGGTGCCCCTTATACTCCGGTGCATCTTATACTCCCAAAAATACGGTATCTCCTGAAGGGATCTTTTAGACAGGATTCCTGGCTATCCATCCTGCATCATCTTTAGGTATGGCAGATTAGGCTTAGTCTCACCAGCAGGGGTGAAATCTACTTACCTTTGCTATCGGTTCACAAACGGGAGCACGCACGTGTCACCTTTGCACATGCACAGGACCTTCTGTACATGCGCAGAGGGTCAAAAATGGATGTGGTAAGTAGGACAGCGCGGGGGTGGGTGGGTAATCCTCTGTGCCACGTGATTTAGATTAGTTGGAAAGCAGGAAATCCTACTTTCTAGCTAATATATATTGTGCATCACAGCTGATCGTCGGAAATACGGGTTCGCCTGAACTGGTAGCATTTCTTTTACTACCGGTTTGGGCAAACTGGTCTGAACCGGTAGCATTTCTCCCCTGCTCACTAGGTAACCTACCCTGTGCTAAGGCAGTGGTCCCCAACTTTCTGGCTTTGTGGAGCGGCGGCGGCGGCAGCGGTGGTGGCAGGGGGAGAAGAGATAGTTTAGTGTATGTGCGTGGCGCTTGTGCAAATGCAGCTTTGTGCGCACGCTTGCTCACCACTTGTGTGGCACAGTTCCCAATGGGCCACAGCCCAGTACCAGGCCTCAGCCCAGGGGTTTGGGACTGTGCTAAAGGATTATGCTAAAGTTGAGTGTCCCGTCTGCACCTCCATCACCGTCTGGTTTGGTTCTGCAACCCAACAGTACAGACACAGACTTCAGAGGATAATCAGAACTGCAGAAGAAACAATTGCTATCAACCTGCCATCCATCGATGACCCGTACAATGCACGAAGTCAAAAAGAGGGCTGTGAAAATATTTACAGACCCCTAGCATCCTGGACATAAATTGTTTCAACTCCTACCCTCAAAATGACGCTATAGGGCACTGCACACCAAGACAACTAGATACAAGGACAGTTCCCCCCCCCCCCCAAAACGCCATCACTCTGCTAAACAAATAATTCCCTCAACACCGTCAAACTATTTACTAGGTCTGCACTTATGACTGTATCCTTGTAACTTGGTTGCTTGTATCCTTATGATTTATATTGATTATTTCCTAGTACAATTTTATTGCCTATTTGTACCCTATGACGATCATTGTGTTGTATCTTATCATTCGTGATGAATGTATCTTTTATTTTATGTACACCGAGAGCATTTGCACCAAAGACAAATCCCTTGTGTGTCCAGTCACACTTGGCCAATAAAGAATTCTATACTATGCTATGCTATTTCTCTTTCTCTTTTTCTCTTTTTCTCTTTCTTTCTATTTTTCTATTTCCATTTTTCTATTTCTATTTCTATTTACAATACAATACAATAGCAGAGTTGGAAGGGACCTTGGAGGTCATCTAATCCAACTCCCTGCCTAGGCAGGAAACCCTATACCATTTCAGACAAATGGCTATCCAACATCTTCTTGAAGACTTGCGGTGTTGGGGCATTCACAACTTCTAGAGGCAAGCTGTTCCACTGATTTCTATTTTTCTATTTCTCTATTTCTATTTCTATTTTTCTATTTCTATTTCTATTATTTTTCTATTTCTATTTCTCTATTTCTATTATTTTTATTTCTATTTTCTATTTCTATTATTTCTATTTTAAATAAAGTAGACAGCCGAGTGAGATCAGCTTTAGGACTTCCTTCTAAGCCCTTGTTCTGCTGCTTTTATCTTCCTTGTTTTTAATTTTCGATGCTATCAATCTTACGTTTTTAGGAAAGATTACCAAGATTTTTATAACTCACCTGCACGGGGACCACTTCTTTGGCCTTCCTGGACTGTTGTGTACCATCAGCCTGCAGTGTAGTCCAGATGCCAACAAGCTACCGGTGGATATTTATGGACCCCTTGGGCTAAGGGATTTTCTCCAGAGAACCATGGCGCTTTCTCGCTCCCAGCTGGTTTTCCCTTACGTGGTCCACGAACTGGTTCCCACACCCAACCAGTGCCCTGAAGAAGAATGGAGTGACGAGTTTTCCGAGAAGAGAGATGAAGGCAGCTGTCCAGAGCCACCAGGAGACATTATTTGCCTGAATCCTGCAGACGATTCGTATTTCTTGGTGGACGGTGGGCCGGTCGTGATGAAGGCTTTCCGATTGTATCACCGTATCCCTTCGTTTGGGTTTGTGGTGGAAGAGAAGCCACGGAGTGGCAAACTCAACTCTCAGAAATTGAAGGAATTAGGTAGGAGTGCACCCAGCTCTGCTGAGTACTAATACTAACCAGGCAATCCTGACTTACAACCGTTTGTTTAGTGACCATTCAAAGTTACAGAGGCACTGACAAAAGTAACGTATGACCGTGTTAAATTTAGATTTACTAACATGCTAGTATAGCTAATTCTAATATAGCTAGTATAGAGACCAGTATAGCTATGTCGTGTGTGTGTGTGTGTATACACATACATACATTTTAAGTGTTATGTCAAAGCACCTGATATGGCCAAATATGGGAGGGAGCCTACTGCTTCCCTTTTGCCTTTCAGCTTCACCCTAGGAGCCTTCCAGGCAGGAAACCATGTTTGTGTTACGCTTTTGTGCTGATAAATAAATAAAGGGAGACTAGTATAGATCTGTTTCAAGCTATTTAGCTCTCATGAGCCAGCCATGCCCTTACTGGGATTCGAACCTGGGCAGTTTTTACATGTTAGGCAGTTGTATTAATTAGCCTCTAAGCCACAAGCTTTCCTCCCTTATCAGCTGAGCCAAGGAAATGATTAAATGTCATCTCAAACCACCTGGTATGCCCAAATATGGGAGGGAGCATACTGCTTCCCTTAAGGGAGGAGAGCTTGTGGCTTAGAGGCTAATACAACTGCCTGACATGTAAAAACAGCCCAGGTTCGAATCCCAGTAAGGGTATGGCAAGCTGATGAGAGCTAAATAGCTTGAAATAGATCTATACTAGTCTCCCTTTATTTATCAGCACAAAATGAGCATGCATACACGTGTGCGCACACAGAGAATAGGTCCGCAATGGCGAACCTATGCCACGTGTGCCAGAGGTATCATGAAGAGTCCTCTGCTGGCATGTGCGCCCCAGGTCAGATCTTCAGGCCTCTGCTGCGCATGCGTGCATATCAGTGCAGGTCCATGCATGCGCATGTTCGTGCCACACCCGTATGCTCCCCCATCCCCCGTACATGCACATGTGACCCCCCCACCCATGCGTGCACACCTCCTGCATGCATGGCAGAGACCTGAAAATCAGCTGGTGGGTGGGAGGCGCAAGCGCATGCACAATAGAGCTAAACTGGGCAATAGGGTTGTCATCACGGGACTAACCAATATATTTATTTTATTTATTTTATTTTAATTCGATTTATATCCCGCCCTTCTCCACGAGGGACCCAGGGCGGCGCACAGGAATTTAAAAGCATATAAGACAGGATATACAAAATTTAAAAGCATATTAAACTACTAGGAACAATCCTATGCTAAAAACCAGATTAAAAACCCCAATCTAAAATAGCGCCAGCGGGAGGTTAGGCTAGGCCGGCTTGCTGAAAAAGATGTGTCTTTAGACACTGGCGGAAGAGGCGGAGGTCCAAGATGGTACGAAGTTCAGGGGAAAGGTCGTTCCAAAGGGCAGGGCCTGCCACAGAGAAGTCCCTTCCCCTGGGTGTCGCCAACCGGCATTGCCCGGCCAACGGCACCCTGAGAAGGCCCTCTCTGTGGGAGCGGATCGGCCGTAGGGATGTATGGGGCAGGAGACGGTCTCGCATATAACTAGGCCCCGAGCCATGGAGCGATTTAAAGATGGTCGTCAAAACCTTGAAGTGCACCTGAAAGGCCACAGGAAGCCAGTGCAGCTCGCGCAGAATAGGTGTTATATGGGAGTATCTCGGAGCTCCCGTTATTACCCGCGCGGCTGCATTCTGGACTAGCTGTAGCTTTCGAGTGCACCTCAAGGGAAGCCCCATGTAGAGAGCATTGCAGTAGTATGTATATGCTTCTGTTCATTTTATCTTCAGATACACAGAGTATATTATGAGTACTCCACATACCTGTAACTAAAACCACCCCATGTAATAGGTTGGTACAGGGAACAATCATTCAGTGACCACAATTGGGACTGGCAACTTGATTGTGAAGTGAAACCATTGCCAAGTGAAGCCATGAGGGTGCTTATAATCTGATTCCAGTTTTCCTTTGCTTTACGGACCTGCAAAGGTTGTACGCGTGAGAGTTGGTCACAGTTACTTTTTCATCGCTGTTGTGACTGCAGATAGTTGAGGCAGTCGCTAAACGAGGACTAGGACGCATTCTTCTACTCTGGGGAAAAGTGAAGGGAGAGATTTTCAGTTCTGTTTCTGCATCGCCAGCTGAACGAGACCGAAATTCTGCAGCACTTCTGGGGGATACCACAGGCGTGACTATGACACACCGCTTGGTGACTAATAGCTTTCCGAGCAGATGAAATGTACAATTTGTACTTGAACTCGTTATTTGCTCCTCTCCCCGGCCGCAAAAAAAATACTAAAATGTTCAAAAGGGATACTAGGAGGAAGAGAAAAGATTGTGGGTGAGGTGGCAAGTGAAAGTGATGTAACACTGAGACGGGCGGTGTGTGTATTTACTAATAAATAGAATAAAAAAGGAGGGAGAAAAATGGTTTAGATTTCGGGTGCATTGTTTCAGACACGAGCATTCATAAGGTCTAGAAACTTGATCGCTTTAAAAGAGGACAGCTGGTGCAATTTAGGGGCATGGAGTTATTGTGGTAGAGGTCTTTTTTAAAACAAAAAAACAACTAGCTGTACCCGCCATGCGTTGCTGCGGCCAAGTGTGGGGAAATGAAAAAGTTTCCCCTCATAGACCCTCTCAGCGACCCCCTTCCTTCTCTGCCTCGGTTTCCCCTCCCTCTCCCTCCCCTCTCTCTCTTACTCTGACTGCCTGCCTGCCTACTGTATTTCTCCCTCTCTCTATCCCTCTACCTACCTACCTACCTACCTACCTACCTACTGTATTTCTCCCTCTCTCTATCCCTCTACCTACCTACCTACTGTATTTCTCCCTCTCTCTATCCCTCTACCTACCTACCTACCTACTGTATTTCTCCCTCTCTCTATCCCTCTACCTACCTACCTACCTACTGTATTTCTCCTTCTCTCTATCCCTCTACCTACCTACCTACCTACTGTATTTCTCCCTCTCTCTATCCCTCTACCTACCTACCTACCTACTGTATTTCTCCCTCTCTATCCCTCTACCTACCTACCTACCTACTGTATTTCTCCCTCTCTCTATCCCTCTACCTACCTACCTACCTACCTACCTACCTACCTACCTACCTACCGCATTCCTCCCTCTATATATATGTCTTTGAATTCCTGTAATTACCTACCTACTATATTTCTATCTGTCTATATCCCTCTACCTACCTAAATAACTACTCCCTTTGTATGTGTCCCTGTACCTAAGTACCTACCTATCTAATGAAATACCTATATCAATATAAATACCTTTAAGTTAACAGTAGATCTTGGGAGGGGGGGAAGAGAGCGATTGCAGCAGGGGGGGGGATGTTGATCAGAAGGCAATGGAAACGGCGAGGTGGGAGGGGCGGAAGGAGGCGGGTGTGTGTGAGTGAGCGAGTGAGGAAAACACACAGAAGAGCTGCAGTTTTACATTTGTGTAACATGTACCTGGCACCGGTGTGCCATCCACACAATCTGTACGTATCATTGGGGCTGCACTTGTAAGGAAGGTTGTGTGAAAATTTGGTGGCGATTGGTGCAGTAGTTTTGGAGATCAGTGGTTATGAACAAAGTCATAGTTACATTTTTATTTATGTAGATGAAAAATAAACTGCACAAAAGTTAATTTTTCTTCCTGTTCTTGAATTTCTAGGAATTCCGCCCGGTCCCTTATATGGGAAATTGAAAGAAGGCGTCCCGATTACTCTGGAAAACGGGACGACCGTTTCTCCCACGGATGTCTTAGAAAGTCCTTTTCCCGGAAGAAAAATTTGCGTTTTGGGGGATTGTTCGGGGGTGGTTGGGGACGGGGTGAGGTCGCTTTGCTCGGGAGCCGATATCCTGATTCACGAAGCCACCCTGGATGACAGCCAGATGGACAAAGCCAAAGAACGTGGCCACAGCACGCCGAAAATGGCCGCCGAGTTTGCTAAGCTGTGCAAAGCGAGGAAATTGATCCTGTCTCATTTTAGCCAAAGATACAAGCCCGCGAATCAGATAGGGGAAGGAGACGCAGACGTTACCGAGCTGAAAAAGCAAGCCGAGATGGTTTTGAACGGAGAAGAAGTGGTGCTGGCCGAGGATTTCATGACAATTAGTGTCCCAGTTAAAAAACCGAAATAGGAGTGCTGGGCTACAAGATGGAAATTAATTGGCGGGCGGTGCAAAAATTTTCCAGCTGCGACTTGTCTTTCAGGTGATCATCTTGGAAGGGACCAAAGGAAGTCAGGTTTGAATTAGGAGGGGCCTCTTTGGATGAACATCTGTTCTTCATTGCGTCCAATGTTTCCGATGCATTTGTAATGTTGACAGGGATTAAATGTGCTTTGCGTGCTAGGCCTCTGTGCAAGGGGAGAGCCTTCCTTGTGAGGCAAACTCTCTTTGTGTGTTTCAGCTACTCGGAATGGGAGGACCTCATGAATGAAGGCTGCAGTTTTTTAAAAAAAAAAAACACGCTTAGGGATACAGGCAGTCCTCGACTTACGACTGCAATTGAGAAATTAAAAATTTCTGTCGTTAACTGTCTTAAGTGAGTTTTGTCCCATTTTACGATCTTTCCCGACGCAGTTGTTAAGTGAATCACTGCAGTTGATAAGTTAGTAATCTGGTTGTTAAGTGAATCTGGCTTCCCCCTTGACTTTTGCTTGTCAGAAGGTCGCAAAAGGGGATTATGTGACCCTCGGGGCACAGCAACGGTCATAAGTATGAACCAACCGCCAACCATCTGAATTTTAATTACTGTATTTTTCAGAGTATAAGACGCACCTTTCCCCCCCCCCCAAAGAGCATGGAAATGTTGGTGCGTCTTATACACCGAATACAGCCATTTTTGGCATCCTGAAGCCCCCCCCCCCATTTTTGTGAAAAATGAGCCATTTTTTGCAAAAACGGAGGGTTTTTTGCCTTCCCTCAGCCCCCAGGAGCCTTCTGCAGGCTTCAGCAGAGCACTTTTGCCTTGCCCCAGCCCTGCTGAAGCCTGCAGAGTGCTGCTGGGGGCTGAGGGAAGGCAAAAACCTTTTTTTCTTACTTCTTCGAAATCTTGGTGCGTCTTATACACCGGTGCGTCTTATAGTCTGAAAAATACGGTTCATGATTATGTAGATGCTTCAGAGGTCGCAACTGAAAAATGGTCAGGAGTCACATTTTTCAGTGCCATTGTAATTTTGAACGGTCATTAACCGTCCCATCAGCAATGGAAATTTTGGGCTCAATTGTGGGCTCAAGTCAAGAACTATCTGCGCAATGATGATGAATACATTGTAGTAGTGGCTGTTCCTCTAAGTCAGGGGTCTGCAAAGTTGGCTCTTTTAAGACTGGTGGACTTCAACTCCCAGAATTCCCCAGCCAGCATGACTGGCTGGGGAATTCTGGGAGTTGAAGTCCACCAGTCTTAAAAGAGCCAACTTTGCAGACCCCTGCTCTAAGTTAACTGCCATTGTAGCACCCCTATGTTCAATGGGATCTAAATTGGGGCACTTAGCTCCCTGTCCACATTTACATCTGCAGGATGTGCTTCAACTCCCTGCACCTGGCTATTGCCACTTTTGGCTGCTTGCCACTCCACCACCGCCCCCCTTTATCTGCTGCCCCCTACTGGTCCCAGGTGACTTTTCACATTCTTCCTATTGCTGATGATGAGTGCCAGGATGAGGCAGCTGCTGGCTGTTGTGAGCCATGTTGAAGTCCATACAACTTAACATTCCCGAGGTTAAGAAACGCTGGTCTATGCTAATTATTTGCAGTCTTGTTTCCAGTAAGTTATTGCACCTTTTGATATCATTGGATGAATATAGAAATAATGTGAATTCTTGCTTCTGGCTTGCTGTTTTCGATATCTTCTATCTTTTAATAAATAAGCATCAAACTGTATTCTTGTTAGCTGATCCTAGGGCTGTGGATTGAGAGATTGAGTGGGAGATTGCTGAATGCAAACTCAGTTGAAACTTGCCTTAAGTTTCCCAAAACCCAGAAGATAAAATGAGGACTTGAGAGAGAGAATATAGATGAGGCCAACCTCAAGGAAACTGGATTTGTTCAAAGATCAGATAACGTGGGGTAAGAGTTGATGCAATCCAGATGTGGCGACTTAGCTAATTTCAGAAATAAACACTACCGAAAACCAGTTGTGGTTTTGAAACACTTTGGTAAGCAGTTTTGGTGTGCTTTTTATTGTGTGTGTATGTGGCAAGAAGGGCAGTATTAGTCATTAAGGGTGGGTGTTTTCACTCCCTGGGGCACTGCAGTTCATTTACTGGCACAGCAAAAGAGCTTTGTGGAATCTGGAGACACATTGTGAAATGTGGTTTATCCTCTTTTAGACTAACCTGTTCTTGCCTTTTTTATTCTTCCATCCAAGGGCATCCAGGAGTTAAAACCGCCTCTACACTGTTGTGGCCCCACCTTCACTCAAATGCCCTTGGTCTGATTTTATACTCTGCAAACACAAAAGGAACAAAAGGTCAAATCTTTCCCATATAAATAGAGCGTGATTTGGATGGAAGAAGATTCCAGATACAGATACCCCTGGACTTAAAATCACTCGTTTATTGACCACTAGCCGTTCCCGGCCATGCGTTGCTGTGGCCCAGTCTGGTTAATTGGCCAACCAATCTGTGTGTAGATCTACACCTGCACACACAAACACGTACACACAACCACCATATAACTCCCAACCTACCTACCTGTTGTATTTCTCCCTCCCTCCCTCTCTCTCTATTCACCTACCTACCTACCTATCTACCTTATTCCTCCGTCTCTCTATCCCTCTACCTACCTACCTACCTACCTACCTACCTACCTGCCTGCCTGCCTGCCTGCCTGCCTGCCTGCCTGCTGTAATTCTCCCTCTCTCTCTCTATCCTTCTACCTACCTACCTACCTACCATATTTCTCCCTCTCTCTATCCACCTACCTGCCTGCCTGCTGTATTCCTCCATCTCTCTCTATCCCTCTACCCACCTACCTACCTACCTGCTGTATTTCTCCCTCTCTCTCTCTATCCCACTACCTACCTACCGACTGACCGACCGACTGACCTACCTACCTACCCTCTCTCTATCCCTATAGCTGCCTACCTACCTACCTACTACTATGACATAATACAAAATGTCATAAAATAATTCCTGTGCCTCACTGCGCTCTCTGTATCCATCTACCTACCTTTTTAAAAACATTTTTACATTTCTGTTGCATGCACTTGGCACTGGTGTGACATCTACACTATATATATCATTGGTGCCATATTTGAAAGGAACATTGTGTGAAAATTTGGAAGCGATTGGTGCAGTACTTTCTGAGATTACCTGCATTGAACAAACTCTTGTTACATTTTTATTTATATAGATTAATTAATTAATTAATTAATTAAAAATTAACAATGGCACTGTGACATGACCATTTTTCACACCTATAATCATTTTAGCATCCCCACAATTGCATGATCAAAATTCAGACCTTTCTCAACTGGCTCATATTTATGACGGTTGCATGTCTTGGAATCATGGGATGACCTTGGCAACCTTCTGGCAGACAAAATCAATGGGGAAGCCACTTAACAATCGTGTTACTTACTAAACAACTGCAGTGATTCATTTAATTAGGGCAAGGAACGTGGTTAAATGGAGCAAAGCTCATTTAGCAACTGTTTTGCTTAGCAATGGAAATTTTGCATTCAATTGTCAAAAGTCGAAGACTACCTGTATGTCTTGTCTCCCATTTTTAAGTAGCAGGAACTGAGTTTCTCCAAGTTTTCCTCTTGTTCAGTGCTGGGAGCCAAATAAAATTCCTTGTAATAATCATGGGAGTTTTCTGTCTTTTCTCCTTAACAGTAAAGGGCTAAACAGAAATCACCCATTTTAATACAGATGTTGGGGGACCACTTTGTTGATTGTCCTCTTGGAATTCTGAACTCTGAAATTAAAAAAAAATTGTCACAGGCGTTTTTCATCTGCCTTTTAATTGGTCTGGCAAGAGAAAAAACCTGGAGAGATTTTGCATCCCTTAAAAAATTTGCAATAAGAAAAATAAGAAAAAATAAATAAGAAAAATAAGCAGCACGTGTATTTAATAAATAATAAATACATATTATGTTGCTTTTGTCCTTTTCATGTGCTGCTTTTAATTTTCTTCTGCTTACATGAGAGCAAACAAAAATAAAGAGCAAAACTGCAATGTAGCAGATGAGAAATCTGAGTGTACTTGTAGTAAAACAATACAATACAATAGCAGAGTTGGAAGGGACCTTGTAGGTCTTCTAGTCCAACCCCCTGCATAGGCAGGAAGCTTATACCATTTCAGACAAATGGCTATCCAACATCTTCTTAAAGACTTCCAGGGTTGGGGCATTCACAACTTCTGGAGGCAACTTCTGTTCCACTGATTAATTGTTCTGACTGTCAGGAAATTTCTCCTTAGTTCTAAGTTGCTTCTCTCTTTGATTAGTTCCCACCCATTGCTTCTTGTCCTGCCCTCAGGTGCCTTGGAGAATAGTTTGACTCCCTCTTCTTTGTAACAACCCCTGAGATATTGGAAGACTGCTATCATGTCTCCCTAGTCCTTCTTTTTATTAAACTAGACATACCCAGTTCCTGCAACCGTTCTTCAAGTGTTTTAGTCTCCAGTCCCCTAATCCTCTTTGTGGCTCTTCTCTGCACTCTTTCTAGAATCTCCACATCTTTTCTACATCGTGGCGACCAAAACTGAATGCCGTATTCCAGGTGTGGCCTTACCAAGGCCTTATAAAGTGGTATTAACACTTCACGTGATCTTGATTCTATCCCTCTACATAGTCCTCAACTTACAATTGACTTAGTGACCATTCGAAATTACAAGGGCACTGAAAAAGTGACATGACCATTTTTCACACATAACCGTTGTAGCATCCTCATGATTTACGCTCAGATGTTTGACAACTGATTCGTATTTATGACGGTTGCAGGATCCTGGGGTTATGTGATCCCCTTTGGCGACTTTCTGACAAGCAAAATCACTGGGGGAGCCAGTTACACTCAACAGCAGCGTTACTAATTTAACAATTGCAGTGATTCACTTAACAAATGGGGCAAGAAGAGTCATAAAATGGGGAAAAATTCCCTTAACGCATTTCTCACTTAGCAACATAAATCTTGGGCTCAATTGTGGTCGTACATTGAGGACTACCTGTACCGTACGTGAACAGATAATTTTTGCTTATTTCTGGATATCCTGGTTGAAAAAGCTTGAAGGATGGGAAGATGCTTTTCGCTCGAGAACCCAAAGGTTTCCAAACAGAGTAGTGTTTTTTCATCTTTAACAACTTTTTAAAAGCCATCTGGACTAACTCCCAGAATCCCCCATCCTCAACTTGCACTTATGGATAGAAAGCACTTTATAGGGTAACATTCCATCAAAGATCTGCTTTTCACGAGCTGACCGTTCATTCAGAAACCACAGGCAAGTCAAACGTGACCTGGTCCTCCTTTGGGGATTGGAAGATAGCTGCCATTCATTTTGACCGTGAGAAAGCTTAACTCAGTTTAACGATTTTAACAGAGTTAGACAAGGAACCTTATAGGTCATCTAATCCAACCCTCCCTGCCCAAGCAGGAGACCCGCCACCATTTCTGACAGATGGCAGTCCAGTCTCTTCTTGAAAGCCTCCAGTGATGAAGCTCCCACAACTTCCGAAGGCAACTTCTGTTCCACGGGTTGATTGTTCTCGCTGTCAGAAAATGCCTCCATATTTCCAGTTTGTGGGGAGTTGATGCAAAACACGAAGACCCCAGGAAACACATTTTTGACCTGGCGGGCAGCAAAATGTTGGTGGGAGCAAAAACACACTGCCAGAAGAGGAGGTGGGGCACAGAGAGATGAGTGGGGGGAGAGAGGACCAGGCACAGTGGGTTTTTCCCCCCCAATTCACCCTTCCAGATGTTCCGATTCTGCTCAGGCTGGTGGAAGGGCTGTTTCAAGTCCAAACAGGTTTTCCTGGTTGTTTTGAGCACATCTTTACTTGCTGGAGGGGATGGATAAATACGACATGCATTGCGTGTCTACAATGTGTCTACGAAGGCATATTCATGTGTGGGTGGGTGAGTTAACGAGCAACCAAGACGATGAGGGGGCTGGAGGATAAAACATGAAGAACAGTTGCAGGAACTGGTAGCATGGCTTGTCTAGTGAAGGGAAGGACCAGGGGAGACATGATATATTCCAATATTTGAGGGGCTGCCACAGAGAGGAGGGGTTCAACCTGTTTCCCAAGGCACCTGAAGGCCAGATGAGGAATAATGGATGGAAACTAAACAAGTAGAAATTCAACCTGGAAATAAGGAGGAACTTTCTGACAGAACCATCAACCAAAGGAACAGAAGTTGCCTTCAGACGTTGTGGGGGCTTCATCATTGGAAGCTTTCAAGAAGAGACTGGACTGCCCTCTGTCAGAAATGGTGTGGGGTTTTCTTCTTGGGTGGAGTGAGGGGTTGGACTAGATGACCTAATAAGGTCCCTTCCAACTCTGTTAAAAACACCGCAAGAAAGAAAGACAAGTCTGTTCCTAAACCCTTCCCGTTCTCTTTGAGCGCGGGCAGCAACTTCAAAACTAAGAAAACACACCCGTCCCTCTCTCTCTTTCTCTCTTCCTTCTCTCCCTCACTAAATTTCCCCAAAGTTCACGGCCGCGCCCTCCCGCGTCGTTCTCCAGGGAAATCTTCCCAGCTCGCGTCACGGGACGTGTGTGAGTATGCGCAGCGCGCTACCCACGCTGGGGAGATCGGGTTGCCGGAGCCCATTGGGGAGAACGAGAGAGTATGGGAGCCAAGGAGGAGGGGCGGGAGGAGAGGAACAAAAAAACCCCGGATGTGGCGCATGCGCGGCGGGGGCCTGACTTGGACGCGTCTGCGGCAGCAGCAGCAATAACAACACGACGACGCAGACGGCGGCGGTCGCCGTCGTCGCCGCCGCCGCTCGGAACGTCCTTCCCTCGCGCCTGGAGGCCGTTTGCGCGCGCGCGCGCCGTGAGGGAACCGCGCGCCGCTCCTCCCTCTCTCTCCCTCTCTCTCTCGGGGAAGGCGGAGTGAGGGGAAAAAGCAGCGGCGGAAGAAGAGGGGAGGGGGCCGGTGAGGCCCCTCGCAGGCCGGCCGCGGCGACGGCGCGGGGTCCCAACTGAGGTAACGCCCCTTCCGCCTCGAGCCCCCGCTCGGGTTCCTTGGGGTAGCGCGGCCTCCTTTCAGTGCCAGAGAGCTGCAGCCGCCGCCTCCTCCTTACAGGGCGGCGGGGACTGCAACGCTCATCATCCCCAGCCTGCTGCGGTGGGGGGGGGGGGGGAAGCAGCGTGTGCCACCCCCCGCAGCTGAGGGGAGGCTGCGGCAGCCGCGTCGGCGAGCGAGAGAAGAACAAAGGGTCTAGAGCTTTGCCTCCTCCTCCTCTTCCTCCTCCTCCTTTCCCGGGGAGTCTCCAAACGGGGCATGTTTGCTTGGGAAGTAAGTCAGTAAGTTGGCCGGAGTGGAGGCCGAGGCTGAAGCTTCGTCTTCGCGTCAACCTCAAGTTGCCAGAAGGTTTCAGGGCGTCTCGCCTTACCTGCCTTGGAGCCCCGCTTCTAAAATGGAGCTGGAGCCGTTGGTGGTTATTTTTTTGTTTTGTTTTTTTGCGGGGCTGCAGCTGCGCTTCCTTTGCTGCTTGCAGCAAAAGTCGGGGCGGGGGAAGGGGGTATTAAATTAGAAAAACAACAACAACGTATGGCCACGAAGAGAATTATGGATGGAGCGGAACGGCTTTCGTCAAACACGGGGAAGCTCGCTGTGTGTGTTTGTGTTTGTGTGTGTGTGTATTGCAGTGTTTCTCAACCTTGGCGACTTTTAAGTCCTGTGGACTTCAACTCCCAGAATCCCCCAGCCTTCTGGGAGTTGAAGTCCACAGGACTTAAAAGTCGCCAAGGTTGAGAAACGCTGGTGTATTGGGTGTCATTGTTGCTCTTCATTGTGGTGGTGGTTGGGTTTCTTTGCTCCTGCCAACGACTCAAAAAGGGTTGTGTTTTTTTTAATGGGTGGGTGGGAGAAATATCTGAATTTCTGCATTGTGAATGGGTGCCTCCTGGCCAAGTCGGGTTCCCCCCCCCCCCCTCTCCACACACCTTTTTTTAAAAAACTCCTCGCAGGACTTTTTTTTCGGGAGGGGAAATGAGATGAACGCAACAAAACTCACACGGAATCGAGTGCAAACTTTGTATCTTGTTTCTTTCCAGTTGGAGGAAAATATCGGAATGATTGGTGGCAGCAAAGGCTTTTTAATAGGCGCTGGATTGAAAGTTGTTTTCGCCATGTATATATACTGTATATCCATCACAATCAACATTTAAAGTGTGTGTGTGTATTAAATAGCTTGAAATAGATATACACTAGTCTCCCTTTATCAGCACAAATGTAACACACACACACATATATGCTTTAAATGTTGATTGTGATGGATAGTTGCGTAATATTTCCAATACAGAAGGGATTAAAAAAAAGTATCAGTTTTCATAATCCGCTGGGAGGGGGGAAACCCCCCCTGCTTTCTAGGATAATATTTCCTGAATAAGTAGATAACATTCTGTGAAAATGTAAGATTTTTATCTTTGTTACTAGAATCTGTTACTTTGTTACTGGCGGTGTTATAGCATAAGGAACTTGATCATAGTAGATTTGTTTCTGTTGCAGGGTTCTTTCTATACCACTTGTTTTCAATATTAGTCAAACTGAAACCTCTGTTGAAAAATATTGTAGTAATGAAAACTGATATTGGATATGAATACCAAATTAGCATATAGATATTAGCCAGTTCAGAAATCTTCCCAGTATCTGGGGATGCCTGGCCTTCCAGGGTTGAGAAATACATAAATGATCACCTTGACATTAGGATTCTTGAAACTTTGAAATGGATTAGAAACTCTGGGATACATGATTCTGACTCTTGATAAGTGTCTCAAGCATAAACTTCTTTGTGCCTATTGTAAGAAAAACCTAATATAGGGCCGGCAGGCGGAAGTGGGATAATGGAGAATGACCTACCCCCCCCCCGACCTTCGTACTATCTCGGACCTCCGCCTCTTCCGCCAACGTCTTAAGACGTATTTATTTCAACAAGCCGGCCTAGGATAGCCCCCCGTTTCTGACTTTTGTAAGAAAAATTTATAATTTGGTAAGGGTTTTAATATTGGGTTTTAGCACGGGTTTATTAATTTAATACATTTTAATTGATATTTATTGTATTTTGTGTTTTTAAATAATGACTGTGCGCCGCCCTGGGTCCTAACAAGGAGAAGGGCGGGGTATAAATTTAATAAATAAAAAATAAAAAAAAATAATTGGACCTAAGGAAAAAGAATCAATGTTGAAATTGATTCTTTGACCTAAAATCATTTTAATGTTTTGCGCACCCTCCTCATTTTGTGCAATGTTGGCCTTCTGATGATAGAATTTATGTGGCTTTTTTTCTGTATTACTCTAGAGAAGCTTAGAGAACTCTCTGGATGGGTTCCTGCAGTGCTGGAAAGCTGGGAAAACAAAAGGGGAATATCCATTATTATCAGGGGAAATTGGTTTTCTAGATGAAGCCCAACAACAATTTTAAAAGTTTAGATTCCTCTCTATTTCAGAAGAGCATTGACAAAATTTGTTTATGAGCGATAGAGCTTGATAGAAATTTCCAACAATCTACATGGGCAAACTTAGGTAAAATCTTAATTAATTTAGTAAGGATTTTATCAAATTACAACAATATTCTGCCTGTTAATAACCCACTCCACCCCAAAAAACCCTGTTTAAACCTCTTGCAATCAATCCTCCACCCGTTATTTCAGTACTGTTAAACTTGATAACCACCTCATATTTAAGATGTGACTTTTTTAATGTCATATGTCTTCAGTTGAGTGACATCTCTGAGATTCAGTTTCTTTTGTAAACAGTTGTGCATTATAAATACACTCCTACTGCTCTTCAGAGTAGCCATCCAGTTTCCATTCTATTTAAAAGAACTTTTCCTACTATTAAGTGACAATTAAGAAAATGAGATCTCATTGCAAGAGTTATTTCCTGACATTTACAATTTGTCATTTGCTTTTCACATTAAGGCATATGTTATATGTTATACTTCTGTAGCATTATGATTAATCAGCATATAAGGATGTAAATGCTTATGATGAACCTAACCTAGTTTTCTGAGTTTGCACAACACATTTAACTGGCTGAGATTGCACAATAAATTTGGTTGACATGTGCTCGGCTGCTTTATGGTTGATGTATCTTGTGAATAGCCTCACTCAGAAGTAAATCCCATTGAATTTAATAGTGCTGATTCTCAGGTCCTAGTTTATGTGTTGTTCTGTAATAATTGACAACATTTACATTATTCTTCTGAAATCATTTTTGAAACATTGGTCTTTCTGTTGACATGCAGAATTGTTATCCTTTTTAATGATAACCTCTTGCATTTTCACACAAAGATTATTATAAATGATTCTTTGTTTTGTTTTTCCTTTTGAATGTCTTACTTGAATTTCTTTTTGACAACCAATATTTTGATTAAATATCTGATTAAAAATCCAAATAATGGGCAAAGAGAAATGCATCAGGTTTATTTTCTTGCAGCTGGATTTGACTTCCATCTAATGATTGGTTTTGTAGTCTGAAATATTACTTTTTAATCCCTTAATTCATGCCTATATATGTATTCTCTTTCTGAGAGTCTTTCTCCTTGATAGTTGCCATTGGAAATAACAATATATTATATATCAACATGATTTAGTGAGAACATGTGTCCCCTTTGGATGTTAATGGACTCCAATTCCTGTGAGCCCCCAGCAACATGGCCAGGGGTCAAGGTTGGAATTCTTATTGTGCAGTACTTGATAGCCCACAGATTCCTTACCCCCTCTTACAACACAGTCTTTACACTATTTTACTTCCTACAGAGATAAAGACTTTTGATATAGTATCCTTTAATTAGTTTCTTCCTTGTTATGGCACATGTTTTTCAGGCCTTTGGCTTGTTAACTAGGCTTTTCCTTACTGTAATGGTGTTCTTACTTTAGTTCTTGTAAATTGTTTGGTGCCTTACCAAGTGTAAAATAGGATAGAATTTCTATATATTAAATAAAGTTCACTTTTTTAAAACTGTAGAAGAGGGGTAGGCGATTACGTTTCTCAAGGGGCCACATGAGAAACTGGAACTCTTTAAAGGGCTGAAGCAATATGTTTGTGAAGGTAGAGTAGGCATGCACATATGCATACATTGAAGAAAAAAATGGCAGCCACTCTCAGAACAAAAGCAATGAAGTCTTATTGTGTGCACAGTATAATGTTAATTGCATTTGATATCTAATTGCCAATTGACCTCATGGGCTGAACAGGGACAGCCAAAGAGCTGGATCTGGCCTGGGGGCTATAAAATGCCCAAGTCTGGTGTAGAAGAACATTTTTATACCTGTAAAGAGAAAGGACATAATCGGACAGATTGAGATGCTGAGCCAGTGAGCATTTCTTGCTGTTGTATGGAAATTTTGAAGAATAATTTTATTAGTACAAATAATGGCATGCAAAGGCTTTATGGTTCTACAAAGGAGGGAGGAAAGGATACATTACTTGAAATTAGTAGGGGGTGGTGCGAACTCTATTTTCTGAAGTCTGATTGTATTGAAATTAATTTAATCACCAATTCTAATGATAATTTAAATCTTGTATTTGTCTAGATGTAATGATGTGTTTTATTTCCTTTCCCTACAAAATAATCATATTTTTAACTACTAAAGTATAATTTATGTTTTAAAAAATAAAGTTTATCATAGTTTGTCACACAATTTATAGAATATGGGTAGGAAATGGTCAGTCTACCCATCCATTTACCCATCTGGCCTGTTGAGGCTTCTCCATTTCTCTTGTAATATGTCATTAGCCAGGTAAGAAATGGAGATGAGTACTACCCCTTAGATTGGATAGACTGAGCAGGGAAAGTGTTACCTTTTTTTTTTTTTGCCATGCACTCCTGCAGATTGTTCCACCCAGCTTTACCAAAAAGCTAAAAACCCTGAATAAAACTTAACTTCTTGCGATTCATCTAAACAGTGTTTTTGGCATCAGAATTCTGGAACTGGTTTTCCATTGCCTTCCTCCCTCCCTTCTTTTTTTTTTTACTTCTCCAACTACTGGAGCTAATATCTGGAATTTCAGGATGCCTCGGAATCCCACTACCAAATAGACAATTTTGCTTAGCTTCCAAGATTAGCCCAAATCTGGCTAGGTGCTGCAGCATTTTCATTTCATTTTCATTTTATTACATTTATATCCCGCCCTTCTCCACAGAGGACCCAGGGCGGCGCACAGGAAATTTAAAAAACATACACAATAGAAGATAGACAAATAATTTAAAATATATATTAAATAATCCCCAATCCTGTGCTAAAAACCAATTATTAAAAACCCAATTTAAAACTTTTCTAAAAGTCCCCATGGGAGGTTAGGCTAGGCCGGCTTGATGGAAAAAATATGTCTTTAAACATTTGCGGAAGAGGCGGAGGTCGGTGATGGTCCGGAGTTCAGGGGGTAGGTCGTTCCAAAGGGCAGGGCCCGCCACAGAGAAGGCTCTTCCCCTGGGTGTCGCCAGTCGGCATTGTCCGGCCGACGGCACCCTGAGAAGGCCCTCTCTGTGGGAGCGGATCGGTCTAAGGGATGTATGGGGCAGGAGACGGTCTCGCATATAACTAGGCCCCGAGCCATGGAGCGCTTTAAAGATGGTCGTCAGAACCTTGAAGTGCACCCGAAAGACCACAGGAAGCCAATGCAGCTCGCGCAGGATTGGTGTTATATGGGAGCTTCTGGTGGCTCCCGTAATTACCCGCGCGGCTGCGTTTTGGACTAGCTGTAGCTTTCGAGTGCACCTCAAGGGAAGCCCCATGTAGAGAGCATTACAGTAGTCGAGACGGGACGTCACAAGAGCTTGAGTGACTGTGCAAAGGGCAGCCCGGTCCAGTAAGGGGCGCAATTGGCGCATCAGGCGTACCTGATGAAACGCCCCCCCTGGCCACGGCCGTCACATGGTCCTCCAAGGACAGCCGGGAATCCAGGAGGACACCCAAATTGCACGCCCTCTCCACGGGGGCCAGTGTTTCGCCCCCAATGGCCAGAGTTGGAGTAATCTGGCTGAACCGGGGTGCCGGAAACCACAGCCACTCAGTCTTGGCAGGGTTGAGCTTGAGTTTGTTACCACCCATCCAGATCCGTACGGCTTCCAAACACCGGGACAGCACTTCGGCGGCATCGTTGGGGTGGTCTGGGGTGGATATGTACAGCTGGGTGTCGTCAGCGTACAGATGGTACTCCACCCCAAAACCACGGATGATCTCACCCAGCGGCTTCATATATGTGTTAAACAGGAGGGGCGAGAGGACCGACCCCTGAGGAACCCCACATAAGAGGGGTCTCGAGGTCGACCTCTGCCCTCCCGTCAACACATATTGCGACCGACCAGAGAGGTAGGATGAGAACCACCGCAAAATGGTGCCTCCCAGCCCCAACCCCCCCAGTCGGTGCAATAGGATACCATGGTCGATGGTATCAAAAGCCGCCAAGAGGTCTAATAGGACTAGGATAGAGGAATACCCTCTATCCCGCGCCCTCCAGAGATCATCAACCAACGCGACCAATGCCGTCTCGGTACTGTGACCGGGTCGGAAGCCGGACTGGCGCGGGTCTAGATAATCAACTTCCTCCAGGTGTTGTGGAAACTGTTGGGCTACCACACTCTCAACAACCTTCACCAGAAAGTGAAGGTTGGAGACTGGACGATAGTTCTCTAGTAAAGCTGGGTCCAGGGATGGCTTCTTGAGGAGGGGCCTCACTACCGCCTCTTTCAAGACGGCAGGCAAGGACCCCTCACTCAAAGATGCGTTGACAATGCCCTGGAGCCAGCCTCGTGTCGTCTCCCAGGATGCCAGTACAAGCCAGGAGGGACACGGGTCCAATAAACATGTGGTCGCTCTAAGTTTCCTTGACAGCCTGTCCATATCCTCGGTGGTAACAAAGTCAAACTCCTCCCAAGCAGGAACCTCAAGACTAGCCTCGGACAGTCCCACAGGACCACTGTCGATGGAGGGTAGCTCATTCCGAATCCGAGTGATTTTCTCCTGCAGATAAATCCCAAATTCCTCTGCTCGCCCTTGTAGAGGGGCTTCCCGCGGCCTCTGGTGAAGGAGGGAGCGGGTCACCCCAAACAGGGCGGCAGGGCGGTTATCTGCGGATGCAATTAGGGTGGCACAATACTCACGTTTGGCCACCCTTATCGCCACTAAGTAAGCCCTAATATGGGTTCTCACTAGTGTTCGGTCGGCTTCGGAGCGAGAGGATCTCCATCTGCTCTCTAGGCGTCTCTTGTGGCGTTTCATCCCCCGAAGCTCCTCAGTAAACCAGGGAGCCTGGGTGATTCGTCGCCGCAAGAGAGGCCGCAAGGGCGCGACTCGGTCCAAGGCCCCCGTGGCCGCACTTAACCATGCGGCCACTAGGTCCTCAGTCGAGTCGCGGGGCAGGATCACAGGAATTGGCCCAAGCTCTCTCTGGAACCTTTCCGGGTCCATTAGAAGCCTGGGGCGGAACCATCTAGGAGTTAATTTTGTATTGTTTCCAATGAAAAAAAGAACTTTACAAGACGAAAAATGGATTTGGGGAAAGAAAAGTTAAATGGGTTTTTGCACTGATTCTTTTTAAAGGATAGGGCCAGACAAATTGGGGTGAGCAACCATTATTTAAGGAAATGTTGCCTTTAGAGAAATGTTCACCATCTCTACACAAAAGTGTAGAGTTTACTAGTATGCATATGATTATAATCTTACATGATTCTCCTGGGTAATAGATTTCATTAAATTCAATAGTATCTATTTGAAAATCTGCACACTTAGAATTGAATGAATTGATCCATTGCTCTTTTGTCAACATACTAAATGAAACAGACATACATGATTTTGATTTTATAAAGTGTTGCCTTGTGATAGTTAGAGACAATTCTTATAACACACAGCCTGACAAGTAGCTATGTTCAAATCTTGGTTGATTTGATTTTGATTTATTATTCCAATGTATATGACACTGGTGACAATACACTAATGCATTATTTAAACGCATTTCTATTTTATTTGCATTTCTAATGATTTCTCCTTTGGGAAGTATTCTATATTTGCTTTCTTTTGCTTGCTACTATTTTTGAATGTGGTTCATAACTGCATTTGCTCTACTGCTCATTACCTCAAAACATTTATAAAAAAGGAGAATATAAATCCTAACTTGTTATGAAAATATAGGTATTTATTGATGAATTCAAAGGGAATGTTTGTAAGTAATGAAAATCATTTTCAGTGATGATTTAATATTAGTTTCCTTAATCAAATACAATAAACACATTTTTTCTGTTTTTCTAACTCCCAAAGGGTTTTAATGAATTAATTTGAACTAAACCCCCTTTTTCTATTTCTAGGATGGCCACTAGAAGTTGCTAATGTTGTTATTCATAGCCTCTAATTGAGAAATATTTGAATAGCTTCCATTTGCCCAATGGTACAGTTTTCCTAAGCATATTGTCACCATGCATACTTCCAAAATGATTCTCCATCAGACTTCAAATGTCAGTGATGGTGATTATTGAACACATGCCCCATGTTCTGCTTAGTAGTTATGGTGTGGTGCTATTGGCAAGAAAAATGCATTGATATTAGCACTTGGTTCCATTAAATTGATTTTAAAGATTCTGTTTTGTCACTTAATATTTATTTAGTCTTCAGTCTCATTTTTCAGCATGTTGTTAATTTTTACAGACTTGAAAATCTCAGGATTGGCTTTCATTGATGGGATCACCCAATCTGAACTGCTCTCCTGAAACTCAGAAGGGTGGGGTGTGTGCAAATATGAGATTTCTGTGGGGAGTTCCAAAATGTGGGAGTGGTATTTGAAAATAATAATAATAATAATAAATTTATTTTGTATACCGCATCCTCTCCCCAAGGGGACTCGGAGCGGTGCACAGGGAAAAAATTAAAATACTAAAAAATATACATACAAAGAATAAATACAGTGAATAAAAACGAATTAAATTAGAATTATCCCTGCGCTAAAATCCCCAAGTTATAAAACTAAAATTCCCTAACACCCTAAAGGTAGAGACTAACCTAGGCCGGCCAAGCAGAAAAAGTATGTTTTGAGTTTTTGACGGAAGGAGCGGAGGTCCGTAGTTGTTCTGATGTCGGGGGAAAGGTCGTTCCAGAGGGCTGGGCCCGCCACAGAGAAGGCCCTTCCCCTGGGCGTCGCCCGCTGACAAAGTCTAGTGGACGGCACCGGGAGAAGTCCCTCTCTGTGGGAGCGAATCGGCCGTGAGGATGTATGGGGCAGGATCCGATCCCGCAGATAGCTAGGTCCCGTGCCATGGAGCGCTTTAAAGATGACAACTAGCACCTTGAAGCGCACCCGAAAGACGACAGGCAGCCAGTGCAGCTCGCGCAAGAGTGGTGTTATATGGGTGAACCTAGAGGTCCCCATTATTGCTCGCGCGGCTGCATTCTGGACCAGCCGAAGTCTTCGGGTGCACCTCAGGGGGAGCCCCATGTAGAGAGAGTTACAATAGTCCAGTCGGGATGTCACGAGGGCATGAGTGACTGTGCAAAGGGCATCCCGATCCAATAGGGGGCGCAACTGGTGTACCAGGCGAACCTGGTAAAACGCCCTCCTGGCCACGGCTGTCACTTGATCTTCCATGGACAGCCGGGTATCCAGGAGGACACCCAAGTTGCGCGCCCCATCCACAGGGGTAAGGTGTTCGCCCCCTATGGCCAGTGATGGAGTCAACTGGTTGAATCGGGCGGCCGGAAACCACAGCCACTCGGTCTTGGACGGGTTGAGTCTGAGTCTGTTACTTCCCATCCAGGCCCGCACGGCTTCCAGGCACTGGCACATCACCGCTACGGCATCGTTGGGGTGGTTTGGGGTAGATATATACAACTGCGTATCGTCAGCGTAGAAGTGGTACTCTACCCCAAAACCACGGATGATCTCACCCAGCGGCTTCATATATATTCCAGCGGACCTGGCTGGAATAGCGGAGACCTGGCTGGGCCACGAGGGTGGACTCCCCCTCGTTGAAATGTGCCCACCAGGCTACCGCGCTTTTCATCAGCCCCGGGCCCTAGGTAGGGGTGGTGGGGTGGCGGTCATAATAAAGGAAGATCTTGAGCCGAGAGAGACCATTGTGCCACAGACCACCGGTTGTGAGTCCCTCTGCGTGAAGTGGGGCCTAGGGAGGCAGTTGGGCTTGCTGGTTGTATACCTGGCTCCCCGCTATGTAGCAGCAGCCCTGCCCGAGCTCCTGGAGGTGATCGCTACGGTGGCAGTTGAGACCCCCAGACTTTTGGTCATGGGGGACTTTAATCTGCCATCGGTGGGCGAATCATCCATGGCAGCTCGGGAGTTCATGGCTTCCATGACGGCCATGGACCTGACCCAATTAATTTAAGGCCCCACCCACGAGGGTGGACATACACCGGATCTCATCTTTGTCTCTGGCCAATGGAAGAGTGATCTGGGTATAGGGGATATAGTCATCACGCCCTTGTCATGGTCAGACCACTCACTTCTCCGGCTCGATTTTCCGACCGCTACTCCCCTCCGCGGGGAGGCGGAACCAGAGCCATCGATCTGGTTTCGCCCCAGGCGCCTTATAGACCTGGATGGGTTCCAGACGGCGCTTGGGCCACTTCCTGTACCCCTGACCCGCGCCCCGATGGAGGACCTCGTGGCCGCATGGAACACTGCGACCACGGGGGCCTTGGATCGGGTCGCGCCCTTGTGGCCTGTCTTGCGGCGGCGAGTCGCCCCGGCTCCTTGGTTTACCGAGGAGCTGAGGGGGATGAAATGCCACAAGAGATGCCTAGAGAGAAGATGGAGGTCTACCCGTTCTGAATCTGACCGGACACAAGTAAGAGCCCAGTTACGGACTTACATTGTGGCGCTGAGAGTGGCCAAACGTCATCATTGTGCCACTCTCATAGCATCCGCAGAAAACCGCCCTGCTGCCCTGTTTAGGGTGACCCGCTCCCTCCTTCAACAGAGGGTGCGGGAAGCCCCGCTACAGGGCAGAGCAGAGGAATTTGTGACTTTTCTGCAGGAGAAAATCGCTCAGATACAGAACGAGCTAGCCCCCATTGATGGCCCAGTGGGATGCCACGAGACAGATCTTGTTTGGGGGGGGGTTGACTCCGTTACTTCCGAGGATATGGACAGGCTACGTGGGCGACTGCGAGCCACCATATGTTTATTGGACCCGTGTCCCTCCTGGCTTGTACTGGCATCCTGGGAGGTGACACGAGGCTGGCTCCAAGATGTTGTCAACGCATCCTTAAGTGAGGGTTCCTTGCCTGCTTCCCTAAAAGAGGCTATGGTGAGGCCCCTCTTTGGACCCAGCTTTATTAAACAACTATCGTCCAGTCTCCAACCTTCCCTTTTTGGCGAAGGTTGTTGAGAGTGTGGTGGCACAACAGTTTCCCCGTCACCTGGAGGAAGTTGATTATCTAGGCCCGCGCCAGTCCGGCTTCCGGCCCGGGCATAGCACTGAGACGGCATTGGTCGCGTTGGTTGATGATCTCTGGAGGGCCAGAGATGGGGGTTGTTCCTCCATCCTGGTCCTATTAGACCTCTCGGCGGCTTTTGACACCATCGACCATGGTATCCTATTGCATCGGCTGGGGGGGTTGGGGGTGGGAGGCACCGTTTTACGGTGGTTCTCCTCCTACCTCTCTGGCCGATCGCAATTTGTGTTGACAGGAGAGCAGAGGTCGACCTCGAGACCCCTCACATGTGGGGTGCCTCAGGGGTCGGTCCTCTCGCCTCTCCTGTTCAACACATATATGAAGCCGCTGGGTGAGATCATCCGTGGTTTTGGGGTAGAGTACCATCTGTACGCTGATGATACACAGCTGTACATTTCTACCCCAAACCACCCCAACGATGCCGTAGCAGTGATGTGCCAGTGCCTGGAAGCCGTGCGGATCTGGATGGGAAGTAACGGACTCAGGCTCAACCCGACCAAGACCGAGTGGCTGTGGTTTCCGGCTGCCCGATTCAACCAGCTGACTCCATCGCTGGCCATAGGGGGCGAACATCTTGCCCCTGTGGATGGGGCGCGCAACTTGGGTGTCCTCCTGGATGCCCGGCTGTCCATGGAAGATCAAGTGACAGCCGTGGCCAGGAGGGCGTTTTACCAGGTTCGCCTGGTTCGCCAGTTGCGCCCCCTATTGGATCGGGACGCCCTTCGCACAGTCACTCATGCTCTCGTGACTGGACTATTGTAACTCTCTCTACATGGGGCTTCCCTTGAGGTGCACCCGGAGACTTCAGATGGTTCAGAATGCAGCCGCGCGGGCAATCTTGGGTACCTCCAGATCTGCCCACATAACTCCACTTCTGCGCGAGTTGCACTGGCTGCCTGTCGTCTTCCGGGTGCGCTTCAAGGTATTAGTCATCATTTTTAAAGCGCTCCATGGCTTGGGACCTAGCTATCTGCGGGATCGGATCCTGCCTCATACATCCTCACGGCCGATTCGCTCCCACAGAGAGGGACTTCTCCGGGTGCCGTCCACTAGACTCTGTCAGCGGGCGACGCCCAGGGGAAGGGCTCTCTCTGTGGCGGGCCCAGCCCTCTGGAACGACCTTCCCCCGACATCAGAACAACCACGGACTTCCGCTCCTTCCGTCTGAAACTAAAAACTCATCTTTTCCGTTTGGCCGGCCTTGGGTAGCCTCTCTCTACAGGGTCTAGCTGTTTTAATTGGGTATTTTAGCACAGGCCCAGATTTAATTTGTTTTTAATTGTATTTGTATATTTATTGTATTGTGGTTTTAGTTTTCCCTGTGCACCGCTCCGAGTCCCTACGGGGAGAGGAGCGGTCTATAAATTAAATCATTCATTCATTCATTCATATGTGTTGAACAGGAGAGACGAGAGGACCGACCCCTGAGGCACCCCACATGTGAGGGGTCTCGAGGTCGACGTCTGCTCTCCTGCCAACACAAATTGCGATCGACCGGAGAGGTAGGAGGAGAACCACCGTAAAACGGTGCCTCCCACCCCCAACCCCCCCAGCCGATGCAATAGGATACCATGGTCGATGGTATCGAAAGCCGCTGAGAGGTCTAATAGGACCAGGATGGAGGAACAACCACCATCTCTGGCCCTCCAGAGATCATCTACCAACGCGACCAATGCCGTCTCGGTGCTATGCCCGGGCCGGAAGCCGGACTGGCGCGGGTCTAGATAATCAACTTCCTCCAGGTGACGGGGAAAGTGTTGTGCCACCACACTCTCTACAACCTTTGCCAGAAAGGGAAGGTTGGAGACGGGACGATAGTTGACTAATAAAGCTGGGTCCAGAGAGGGCTTCTTCAGGAGGGGCCTCACCATGGCCTCTTTAAGGGAGGCAGGCAAGAAACCCTCACTTAGAGAAGCATTGACAACCTCCTGGAGCCAGCCTCGTGTCACTTCCCAGGATGCCAGTACAAGCCAGAAAGGACACGGGTCCAATAAACATGTGGTGGCTCGTAGTCGCCCATGTAACCTGTCCATATCCTCGGAAGTAACAGACTCAAACTCCTCCCAACCAAGATCCGCCTCGTGCAATCCCACTGGGCCATCAATGGAGACTAGCTCGTTCTGAATCTGAGCGATTTTCTCCTGCAGATAAATCCCAAATTCCTCTGCTCTACCCTGTAATGGGGTTTCCCGCACCCTCTGTTGTAGGAGGGAGCGGGTCACCCTAAACAGGGCGGCAGGGCGGTTATCTGCGGATGCTATGAGATTGGCACAATGATGGCATTTGGCCACTCTCAGCGCCACAATGGAAGTCCGTAAGTGGGCTCTTACCTGTGTCCGGTCAGATTCAGATCGAGTAGACCTCCAGAGAGGACCGACCCCTGAGGCACCGACCCCTCTGGCCTTCTCTCTAGGCATCTCTTGTGGCGTTTCATCACCCTTAGCTCCTCGGTGAACCAAGGAGCCAGGGTGGCTCGCCACCGCAAGAGAGGCCGCAAGGGCGCGACCTGATCCAAGGCTCCCGTGGCCGCAGTATTCCATGCGGCCACGAGGTCCTCCATCGGGGCGCGGGTCAGGGGTACAGGAAGTGGCCCAAGCGCCGCCTGGAACCCATCGGGGTCCATCAGGCGCCTGGGGCGGAACCAAATAGGTGACTCAGGTTTCGCCTCCCCGCGGTGGGGAGTAGCGGTTGGAAAGTCAAGCCGGAGAAGTGAGTGGTCTGACCATGACAAGGGCGTGATGACTATATCCCCTATACCCAGATCACTCTTCCATTGGCCTGAGACAAAGATGAGATCCGGTGTATGTCCATCCTCGTGGGTGGGGCCTTGAATTAATTGGGTCAGGTCCATGGCCATCATGGAAGCCATGAACTCCCGAGCTACCTCGGATGATTCGCCCGCCGATGGCAGGTTAAAGTCCCCCATGACTAAAAGTCTGGGGGTCTCAACTGCCACCGTAGCGATCACCTCAAGGAGCTCGGGCAGGGCTGCTGTTACATAGCGGGGAGCCAGGTATACAACCAGCAAGCCCAACTGCCTCCCTAGGCCCCACTTCACGCAGAGGGACTCACAACCGGTGGTCTGTGGCACAATGGTCTCTCTCGCCTCAAGACCTTCCCTAACAATAACCGCTACCCCACCACCCCTACCTAGGGCCCGGGACTGATGAAAAGCGCGGTAACCTGGTGGGCACATTTCAAATGCCTGTTTTATAAATGGCATTCTCATAGTAACAGAATCTGAAGGGTTACAGAAGATGGTGGCCCTTCAGAAAGCTGATCTAGAATCTGAAAAAGTTTAAAGGTTTTCCCTGCCTAGTCATGACCGACTTTGGGGCAGGGGGGGTAGTGCTCATCTCTGATTCTCAGCTGAAAGAATGTGTTATCCAGAGCCTTCTATCATCATATGGCTAGCATGAAAAGTGGTACAATACAATACAATACAATATCAGAGTTGGAAGGGACCTTGGAGGTCTTCTAGTCCAACCCCCTGCCTAGGCAGGAAGCCCTATATCGTTTCAGACAAATGGCTATCCAACATCTTCTTAAAGACTTGCAGTACCTATTTATCTACTGGCATTTGCATGCTTTTGAATTGCTAGGTTGGCAGGAACTGGGGCAAGTAGTGGGAACTACAGTCCTGTAAGCCTTAAAGGTGACAACTGGCACCTTGAATTGCACCTGGCAATTTAGAGTGGTATAAAAGGGCCAATTGAAACCTCCAGTTATTCTTTATTAGTAGAATATTAGTGTGAGATGTAAGGCTCATGAATCAGGTGCTGAAGATCCTTTTTATCTGTCTCTATTAAGAATAGTGTTTTTAGCTTCTGTTTGTGTTTCCTCATATCAAATATATCATTTCCCTATATTAAACTTTCCCTTCAGGTACGAAGTATCATGTATAGTTATGTACTTATTTTTCAGAATTTATATGCGGCTCCAATCCTGATGACCTGGGGTGGGTAGCAGTAATGAAAGTAGATCTTCTCCAGACTTGCTGATTAATGATGGGAAACTAAAGCAATCATGCAACTGTCTTCCCTGATACATGAACACTTAAAGAAGTATAAAAACATGCTTCTAGATTAAAAAAGCATTTTTTTCACCCTGAACTGATCACGGTAACTGACAAAGAGTCTTTATGAAGAAAATGTGCAAGGTATTGGATTATCTTCTTCACAATTTAATGGATTGTCCAGTGTCTAAAGAAAGGAATGGACTAGAATATTAAAGAAGAATATAGCTCTGGTTGAGTCCTTCCCCCTTTAGAAGTCCCTCTGGCAACAAAGTAGAAATGGAAGAACCTAAGGAAAGAGGGAGTTTTTAATTCACACATTAACAATTCCCTATGAGTTTTTAACATGTCATTCTATTGCTATTTACTGAGCTAAACATTGGTAAATGATTGTTACTGAGGCATTAGGCAAGCTATGCAAAGGCTGTAACGATATTTAAAGCATGCAGAGAATGCTTCCCAATGCGCTCTCTTAATTGTCCCAAGTATCCCTTTGGGGCTGAAATATTCTGAGGAATGAAAGGGGGGCATTACATTGCATCAGCAGAGCACCCTCTTAATTGGAAAAGCTGTCATTCCTTGAATTCTGTTGCTTCTGTTAAAAAGATGGCTGGGTTGATAGCATAGATTGGAATTTTATGGAGACTGACTGAAGCCACATGGATATGCTAATGGTGGCTCTGTAATTCAACCAACACCTGTGTATTGCTAATGCTTTCTCAGAAATGATTTTGGAGCTTCCCAGTTATCTTGAAAGTTAAGTGTTAATTTTAACTCTTACCTAGAAGGAGTGCCGACTGTCTTTTCCAATCAGTATCTTTTCCAGAGTGTAAAAGTCAGCTTCAGTAGGTTTGCAGTGTTGAAACAAGGGAATTATTAAATATTACTGAAAGCTGAGAAGACAGCTACATGTAAAAATTATTGAGATTATTTTTGGGCCTAGTGAGGGCTAAGCCCTAAGACTGGATTCATTACAGTCTTTAGATTCTTTACAGGTTGTGTGACTTCCTTCAGCCATTTCCAACACTCTTTCCCTTGAGCATGAACTTTTGCTGAAAGAAAGTCTGTGCGTTTAATAACACTTGACTGAAATGCTGTCTTTTAAGCTTCCTCTCGTAGAGTGTTAGACATGTGCAGATTTTCTCTCAGCAGGTGCCATTGTTCAATTTGTGACTGTCACCTGAAGCTGTGGAAAGATCTGAGGCTCATATTAGCATTTTAAAACTGAAAAGAAGGAAAATGGAAATAAGGAAGTACATGAGTGGTGTGTGAAGAAAATTAATGACAAGAGCTTGCTTGCCTTTTGTAATACTTGGATCTAGGGCCATCCAAGAAAATTGAACAAGGCAGATTCACGTTCGTTACCTGAAAAGAAAGTATTAATATAACATTTGTTATCATAAGATAGCTTGGAGACTGCTAATGGAAGGTGAAACAGAGCCATGTGTAGTTAAAGACTATGTAAAAAGGCTTGCCGGCTTCTTCTGAGCCAGTAAATGTAAGCATTTAAACCCAGAGAGCTAACTGACTTGGTTAACTGACTTGGTTCTTGGAAGCTTTCTGGCTGTCTTTAGAAAGCTGGGAAAATTGGGATCCTGGACAAGATAAGTCTTTTCTCCTTTATGCTTTTGAGATGAAAAAACATTAAGCAGTTCGTGGTGCAAGTTTGCAATGAAATGGGTACCTGCCTCTTTCATCCCTTAGAGCAGGGCTGTCCAACTTTGGCAACTGTAAGTCTGGAGGACGTCAACTCTGGCTGGGAAATTCTGGGAGTTGAAGTCCTCCAGGCTTAAAGTTGACAAGCTTGGAGACCCCTGACCTAGAGCCTGGCCTAGGAAACAAAATGTCTGTGAAACAGGTTTACAGAAAGAGGTTCAGTGTGCTGGAGGTTGGTTTTCCACCTTTGTGCCCCTTTTTACTAGTGTAATTGCTACCATAGTTTTATATAAGCATGTTTTAGGTATATGTTTTGAAAATAAAATAAAATAAAATAATGCAGTGCTTTAGAGTGGCGGGTAGAAATGTGCTTTAGAGTATATGGGATTGCAAATATAGTGCCTATCTATAACTCCCTTTTTTAGAATTGCACAACAGCTGCATGATGCCGAAAAAAGGTGTGGCTATTTTCAAGTGTTGCAGACAGGTGCTACTTTCACTGCATACTTGGAAACAGATTTTTGCCTTGTTTGTTTGTTTGGAATTTAAAGTCAGATTTAATAACTTAACCCTGTGTTTCCAGTTTTATCTTAGTTTGATATTTGCCTTTTCCTGCTTGCCTATTGTTGCATCTATCATTCAATTGCTGCTTTCTACAGTACTCATTATTAGTGGAAAATATATGACCTCCTCCTTTTCTCAGATTTGTTTTTTCAAGGTTTCAATATCAAGAAGTTCCTTAAAGTAAACTTAATGCACTTGAATTTGTTTTATGTATGTTTGCATAAATTCAGAGCAGGGAACAGTCCATTTCCACTCCCTCCCAGAGCTTTGGTGCCTAAAAAAATTGTACTCTCTCTTGCTAAAGAGAGCAAAACAGCAACATCAGAGGACTGCTTTGGTGGTTGTAGAAAGACAGGAGACATTTCAGAATGATGGAATTCCCCCACCCTCCAAAGCAGCCGTGCTCTTAATTATTCAGATGAAGGGTAGATAAAAGACTGCAGTCCAATTCCACAGTTTTGTTTGTTATTTTAGAATAGCGGTGCTCTGAGGTCCAAGGCATGTTCATGTGTGATAGAATATTCTTCGCTTGGTTGAATGGTAAATCAACAGGTCAAATATGTTTTATCTTTTTAAGCAATTTTTCAAGCATTTTGGTTTGCTTAGAGTTAGTAAAGGTGTAATCCTTGACTTAATGACCACAACTGAGCCCAGAATTTAATTCACTAAGGGAGGAATTTGTTAAGTGAGCTTTGTCACATTTTATGACTTTTCTTGCCGCATTTGTTAAGTGAATCGCTGCAGTTGTTAAATTAGTAATGACTTTGCTTGTTAGAAAGTCTCAAAAAATGGCCACATGATCTAGGACACTGCAACCGTCATGAGTATGAACCAGTTGTCAAGTATCCAAAGGTAAATCACGTGACCTGCAATGGTCATAAGTGTGAAAAATGTTTCGTAAGTCATTTTTTTTCAGTGTTTTGTAATTCAAATAGCCACCAAACAAACTGCCATAAGCCGAGGACTACGTGTAGTATGTTGCTGAATTTCTGCTACACAACTGTTTGTTGGATCTGAGCTAAACTGTTCAGAACCTCAGTTCCATTTTTACTCTGTCCCTTGAGTGCTTTATTATTTTGTCACAGAGGTCTGTATTGTTGTATTTTTGGAAGGCAATATATAAAGATGAGAGTAAGGATGGTAGCAACTATATCTTGTGATACCTCTAGGAAGACTGTTTTTTATGAGAAGAGAGGCACACAACGTGAATAACCTAAAGAGAAGTGCTACTTTGCTGGATGATGACAGGTCCTTGTCTCTTCTAGCTACACCCTTTGGCTCTGCTTTTTGCTTTCCTGAGGCATGATGCAGCTTCTGTTGAGTTCTTGTGGATAATTGATTTTACCTCACTTGTGGATTGTAAGTGTGTCCTTGTTGTTTTTGTGTTTTGCGGGCACGCGAGTTGTCATCCCAGGTTAGCTCCACTGCACCTACGCCTGTGCATCCCACCAGCCAGCTGGTTTTCAGGGGTCTGCCGTGCGTACACGGGGGTGGGGTTCATGCAGGAGATGTGCATGCATGCACAGTGGGGCGGGGTGTATGCATGGGGGTTGCATGTGCATGTGTGGGAGCAGGCGCACACGGGTCACACACACACATGCGTGGGGGGTGGGGCACAACAGGGGTGTTGTGCGCTCATTGCATAATGGGTGTGTGTGTGTGCAAATGCGCGCTTTTGGCACTTGGCACCCAAAAGGTTAGCCATCCCTGCCCTAGAGATTTCTGGCTCAGAATATGCTATCATCTCTTGTGTTAGTTGTTATTCCCAGATTCCCTGTTTATTTGCCTTCTCCACACATCAAATAGTCATCATTTTTTGCTCAATGGCTATTTTCTTGACTCCAAGTCACACCCTCCCTCACTTCTGTCCTGTCCCCAGAGAAGTCCACCTTCACTCCTACCACAGTTCCTCCTCTATGTTTTGCCAGGCTCTCTACTTCTTCTGAAAACTAACTCACCGTGTGGCTGTTTACAATCTCCATATTGCTAATATTTTTCTAGCAATCTTTGTCCCTTTTCCAGATGTTCTTTTTTCCAGCTGATTTCCCTTCCCCTTTGATGTCTCACGCCTACTTCCTTTTAAGAAAAGTTTTTAAAAAAAAACAAGTGGAATTGAGGAGAACCTGTTGGGCAAGTCCAGACAAATTTTCTCCTCTCCCCCCTTCCCCATCTTGGACTTTGGATTTTAAACTGATGAATAATCCCTGTTGTCTTACCTGGACAAATCTAGACTTGTCGGTCTTGTCCTCCCACATGTTCCTAAGCATTGCAGTTGTTTCTAGATCGGGGCTTCCTAAATGTTTTGCCATCACACCTCACTTTACTGTAATCTTGTTGTACAAGTACCGGTAATCCAAAATTTCTGTTGTTAAGTGAGAAATTTGTTAAATGAGGTTTGCCCCATTTTAACCCATTTTACTTAACTTGCCACATTTGTCAAGGGAATCACTGGTTAAGTGAGTCTGGTTTCCCCATTGACTTGGTTTGTCAGCAGGTCGCAAAACAGGATCACGTGACTCTGGGATACTGCAACTGTCATAAATATGAACCAGTTGTCAAGCATGCAAATGTAAATCTCATGACCATGGAGATGCTGCAATGGTTGCTAAGTATGAAAAATGGTCATAAGTATTTTTCAGTGCCGTTGTAACTTCAAATGGTCACTAAAGGAACTGTTGTAAGTCAAGCACTACCTGAACATACTTGCCCTAAAATTCAAAAAGAACAATAAAAACAATGCAATGAAACTTGGGTAAAGGTGGATTCATTGAAGCAATGTATCTAAAAAATCCTTAACACTTCTCCTGGACCAACATAAATTTTGAGCTCAATTGTCGCCGTACGTTTGAGGACTACCTGTATTGGATTTGCAAGATTAGCACAATTCAGTTTCAATCTATATACTCTTTGAGAAAATTGGAAAGGGAAAGACGGCACATTTGATAAAAAACCCTCCAACATTAACCCTCCAACCTTTACGTTTATGAGAAAGAAGTATGTTTGAGGTAGACTACTACTCCATCCAATTCATTTCACTCAATTAAAACCTTAAGGTGGTAACTGAGAAAAATATGGTCTTGGGACCCACAGAAAACGTTTCGTGGCTGCTCTTGTAATGTTTGGTAATTTCTTTTCTTTTAGGCTTTCCCTAGACATAGTCTCTGGCCCACTGGCTGGCAGAGATCTTTGGTCTTGAAGTGAGAACTGCACCAATGGACAGTATGTCTATTACCAACACGCCAACCAGTAATGATGCTTGCCTGAGCATTGTTCACAGTTTGATGTGCCATCGACAAGGAGGGGAGAGTGAAACATTTGCAAAGAGGGCTATTGAAAGCTTAGTTAAAAAACTCAAGGAGAAAAAAGATGAACTGGATTCCTTGATCACAGCCATAACCACAAATGGAGCTCATCCCAGCAAATGTGTTACCATTCAGAGAACGCTGGATGGAAGGCTTCAGGTTAGTAGAAGCATGTCTGGTGCTGCGGTGTTCTTTATTTTATGTCGTGACAAAGAAAGGAGAATCGCCATGCTTGCCTATAACCTGTGGAAATGGTGCTTACAGATGAATGTTTTTGTAGCGTTCAGTAGAGTATAAAATATTTCCTTCATTTCTTAGATGATTTTCCTCTTGATTTTCCAGTGAATTTCCCCCATGATTTCCAATCTTTTTAGGTGGCTGGTCGAAAGGGCTTTCCGCACGTAATTTATGCACGGTTATGGAGGTGGCCTGATCTTCACAAAAATGAACTCAAACATGTCAAATACTGCCAGTATGCATTTGACTTGAAATGTGACAGTGTCTGCGTGAATCCCTATCATTATGAGCGTGTTGTGTCTCCTGGCATTGGTAAGTTTGTTCATAAATCCATGTGAATTGTTGAATTTAAATTAGAAATTGGGTTAACTTTAACAACAGATTCCTGACTCCCCTATTTCCTGGTCATCTGTTTTGATTTGTGGTTACCTTGCAAGACTGCTAGAAAAGATTCTTGAGGTTGGTCAAGGGGTCTTTCAACATTGTATTTTTCTCCCTATTCTCTTTGGTTGAGGGAAGATATACCAGGAGCACTGGCAACCAGAAACAAGGTTGCAGTGCTTAAGTGCAATGTTAGTCATTCCAGAAGCATTTTTTGTTTTTATTTTTCTTTCAAAGAAAGAAACTTAAAACTCCCTGGAGATATGCTGGAGAGAACAGCATCTGTCATTCAAAATATTCCAGATTCTTTCCTGCCACCGGAGTGAGGAAATTAGACAAATTTCTCCAAGTGATTTCTTCTGCAAGAAATGTTCTCCTGGAGCTCCATAGAGACTTGAGTCCCTTCTGGCCTTGGATCCTCCAGTGATCTTGAATTCTTTGCTTATTTTTATTTTATTTTATTTATTTTATTAAATTTATACCCCGCCCTTCTCCAAACGGACCCAGGGCTTACCCTTCCTTATCTTTGCATGCAGCATTCAAGAGACCTTTTGTTTCATAGTTGTGGGTTTTAATGTTGCATCCTACTGCTGTTGGGAGTCAAGGCAGGTTTTGTGACAATTGACCTGCGTTTTGGCTAAATAGCCTTGTTGACGTTGGAAAAGCTAGAAAGATAGTTGGACCTGAAGAGTACTTGGATGGAAGAAATCCTTGAGGGCTACACTGAGAAATCAAAACACATTCTGGAAAACAAAAAGCAGTGGCAAAATAGTTTAGTGTTAATACTAAGAAAGCCACATACCGGCCTTTATAGCTTCAGGAGTGAGCTCTGTTCAAGGTAGACTTACAATTAGCTCAGATTTCCTCACAGATTTCATGGTACTTTGTGGAAGACTCTTGAATACCGTATTGTCTCATGGACTGTATTTTGAATGCGGTGGATGGATCTTTAATCATTCCTTAAAGGTAGATTAGAAAAAAGTCTGACAATAAATGTTTGCTTGGATGGAAAGGAAGAATTAGTTTAGTTTAGTTTAGTTTTATTCGACTTATTAACCGCCCCCTCTCCCCGAAGGGACTCAGGGCGGTGCACAGGAAATGTAAAAAACATAATATATCACAAAATAAATACATAAATACTTAAAACTATATTAAATTAGCACCCTGTGCTAAAATCTACCCCATTAAAACTAACCCATAATAATAATAATCTTTATTGTCATTGTAATAATATTGTAATAAAATTATAATGAAATTGGTTAAATTTCATAAAACCAATGTAAAAATTTCTCTACTAAAGACTAAGGCTAGGTACGGTAGGTTAGGCCAGGCCAGCCTGTTGGAAAAGATAGGTTTTTAGTTGCTGGCGGAAGGAGCAGAGGTCCGTGGAATTAATTGATCCCTTGTCCAGCTTTGAAAGCTGTTGTGTGTTTTTTTAAGAAAAAACTATTGTTATCAAACAAGAAAGAAATATTGCTTTTCTGAAATATTATAGTGGGATTATATTCCAGAAATGATAGGATAGAAAGACAGCTTCCAGGTTGATATACAAATTGTCAAGTAGAGAATTTAAGAACATAATTTAATAATACCTTATGTGCATATTTATTTAAATGGCCACCCATTTCAAAAGAGTGTCTAAGTGGTATATAGGGATCAGAACAAGAAATACAGCATAGAATGCCCAAGATAATGCAGTAACCTCAGTCACAAAATCAATTCAGCAGCAGAGCTCACCAAATCTGACTGAAACACCTCATGAAACAACCAAGTCTTCGGGGCCTTACAAAAGGTGTTTTGTGACAGGTTATTATTTTTTTACATAAATCCAGGCTAGTGGATTCCAAAATCCTAGAGAATGAACAGAAACCCCCACCCCCAACCTGGCCTATAGGAGACACACGCAAAGGACTCACTATTTGCTATGCCTCTCTTCCCCGATTCTGCTGCAATTCCTGTTCCTCTACTACTTCTCTTTGCAAGCCCTACTTCTGGAGAACAGTAACTGTTCTACTTGCCTTAAGCTGCTTCAGGTTGTTTTAGTTACACAAACCACCTTCACAATCACTCCAATACCACAACTCCAAATATTACCATACCCAGCTGCCTCTCTGCTCAGCGTTTACAGTTGCTGGACTGGCTAGGCCAGGGAGAGATCTTAAAGGGACAGGGCACCAACAGCCCAATGGTGGTCGTTTTGCAGGCAGCCTATCCTCTCCTACATATCTACATAATTGTTCATTTTTTGTTTAAACATTTGGATGGTAAACATGTTTATTCACTAGTATTTAAACCTGGTCTGATTACTGTATATTTTCTCTTTAAAGATCTTTCAGGATTGACTCTGCAAAGTTCTGGTAAGCTATACATAACATTTTCTGCTTTATAAACAACATGGAATCTTAAATTCAAATCTACATTAAATTTAAACATTGGGGAAACTGTTTTTCTGCAGTAGAAAGAATAGCGAATTCTGCATTATGCAATTACATGAGTCACAAGGAAGTGTTCCGTCATTATATAAATACGGAGAAAGAGAAAATATGGTAATATGGTGTTATGATTGTTATTCTTCTTTGTGTTCTTAAAGAAATAAAGAAAAATTGCCAATTATTGCTTGAGACCTTTAACTGATTACTCATTTTATGTGATTAACATTGCCACCTGATGGACTTAGTCAATAAAATAACTCTTTTCCAAGTACTAAAAGAAATAGTTTAGCAATCTAAATGAGATACTGTATGTAGCTGAACTCATAAATTTCTAATTTCTGGGTGTCCACTAATGCATTGGGTTAGATACACTTAAACCTGGAATAAATCCATTGAATAACTCTGATCCATCCCACTGTGGTTTACTTGGCTAGTTAATTGATCTCAGCTGCTTTCTACGTGCAATTTCTTGCACACATATTGATTTTGGATTTATTATATTTCCAAATTGCGATAAAATCCTAACTGGGTTTTATTTTGTCCTCAGACTAGAATGAAATCCATTCCCATTGACTACATTGAAAAAAGTCCCCTGTATGCTAAATGACTTTCTTTTTTTATAATATGTTTGTGTGGGAAGGATGTTGGCTCTGAGTTTATATGCATAAGAGTCAGTTGGATATGGCTGCTAATGGAATCGATTTTTGCTGATGTATAAGAGCTTTCAGCTTCTCCCATGCACCCTCAAAATCTCCTTGGGGGAATGGGGGGAGGAAGAGGAGAAAGTCCATTTCTGCACATTGAGTGTTGAATTTCAACATGTATCTGTAGCAACAACAGGGGAAGAGTTCTGTGCCCTTCACAGGTTGCTTTTGTTGTCTTGCCAGTGATTGGCTTTTATTGTCTGCATTTCCTTCAGAATCCATGGAACTTGTCTGTATCATTTTGATATCATGGGCACCTCTTTGGTTGGGGATGGGTGTTCTTTGTTCTATTTGTGATTATCTTTTTGACCTTGTTCTGATTTACATATTATTATTGTTTTTCTATTCTGATGTAGTACTTTGCCTAAAGTCCTTTGTCATCGGGGAACGTAAAGTTAGCTGTAAATAAATAGTTAAGTATAATCTGTAAGGTCCAGAATAATTTAAATGTCCAAGAATTCCATGGAGATGCTAGAGATTCTTGACATAAACACCCAAGACCATGGAATGAGAGGAGGATTATTTTGATTCATTACAGTGGACTTTAATATAAGAAATAATGATTTTTTTTCTTTCAAAAAGGATATCATTATCACTTAGAACTTTTGTATCTTAAGCTGAATTGTGTATCCTGACAGTATTCTTCCGTTTGATTCTGAATACCTCAAATTATGATTATTTCTGGTACTTTTAGGGATCAGCCTTCTCTTTTCATTAGAAAACTCTCCCAAATCCATTTATTCCAGCTATGCTTCTTTGTCATTTAAAGTAATCCTTCTCTATCTGTGGCGTCAAGTGAAAATAGCTTTTCTTCCTTCTGTGTGTTTTACAGCAGTCTTTTGTGTTGTTTTCTCCTTAATCTTTTACATTTGTCTTTTATCACAGCACCTGCCAGCATGTTAGTAAAAGATGAGTATGTACATGATTTTGAAGGGCAGCCGTCACTGTCATCTGCTGAAGGCCATTCAGTTCAGACGATTCAGCATCCCCCGAGTAACAGAGCACCCACTGAATCCTATAGTACTCCAGCTATGTTAGCGCCTTCTGAGCCTAGTTCTGCCAGCACTACCAATTTTCCCAACATTCCTGTTCCTTCCACAAGTAAGATGATTATGATGACCACCATTTGAAAATGCATGTTGTCCATCCCACTTTGTTTTAGAAACCCGGCCGTGATTAATCAGGCCTTTAATATAAACGGATTACTAAATGAATTGAGAAATCATGGAATCCTGTTTGAAAATTATATTGTATAGCATAAATTATATGTAATTAATTAAATATCATTGCAATTGGTTAGATTGACGTGTTTATTCTCATTGTATTCCTTTGTCATTGTTGACTTTATTGTTCTGTTGTGTTACATCTGCTTACACACATTTTCATTTTCTTTCCTTATTATTGTAGCATCCACAGTGAGATAGGCAGCATTATAATAAACGTAACAAATAAATAAATACATTGCCATTCGCTTAATGGTTAAAAATAATGATTGTTACTTGATTCCTTTTATGGAGGTAGAACTGTAATCCAGATTCCTTCCTTCCTTCCTTGCTTTCTTGCTTTTTTTTTATTTCTTTCATTTATGTGCTGTTTCAGTCTGCTGTGTCGTGGCACCCTATAGTTCTTCATTATATCAAACAGCATGGGGGTAGAGAAGAGGATGGGTATTCATACACATGCATATTGTACCTCTCATTGGGTGCAACTTCTAACCTCCAGATTTTAGCTTCCAGATTAGAAAGCATGTTTAGTTCTCAGTACCAGAAAGAGAACTGTGGAAAACTGGAAATCTGTACATTATGTTAAGAAAGAAAAATTAGAAAATAGACCAGTGCTAAGGGAGATGGATAGTAATTAGATCAGTGTTTCTCAACCTTGGCGACTTTAAGTGGACTGTGGACTTCAATTCCCAGAATTCCCCAGCCAGATGCTGGCTGGGGGATTCTAGAAATTGAATTCCACAGTCCACTTAAAGTCGCCAAGGTTGAGAAACACTGAATTAGATAAATAGTGCCTTTTTTCATCTTTTTAAAAGCATTTTTACAGTGTCTCCTACTTTGCATGATTCTAAAAGACTCCTTAGATCAGGGCTGTTAAACTCATGGCCCGCGGTCCAGATAGGTCATGTGCTAGCCATGCCCATGCCCAGTTTAAGTGAAGAGGGGGGAGTCACAATACACCACATGACGCTGCCGCATGTTTGACACCCCTGTCTAAGATCAAGAAAATGACTTCTACAAGTTTGGACCCCAGTGCCAAGCACTGGTTTTTATAACTTTAGGCCAGGGGTTCCCAAACTTGGCAACTTTAAGACTTGTGGACTTCAACTTCATAGCTGGCTGGAGAATTCTGGGAGTTGAAGTCCACAAGTCTTAAAGTTGCCAAGTTTGGGAACCCCTGCTTTAGGCCCAGGTTTAAGTAGACCAAACAAAAAGGGAGCCATCAAGATCTTACTTTGCATGCCAAATAAGCACTCTTAAGTAATACAGGAAAATTGTGCTGGTGGCTTCTGTCCTGCCTTTTTGGTAGTGGTATTGTTTGCCCTCAAATTATTCACATTTATTACTTAGAATTAAGTAGCTATATTAATATGTGGAAAGGCGTTTTATTGGTGGCTTTGTTACTGTAATCATATTAACGGCAGAAACCTCAGGGCTTCTAACAGAATAGTCATTCATTTTTTTAAAGCAGTCGTCAACTGTTTTACATTTTGCCAGGCCAACCCACCAGTATGTTGGCAGGTAGCCACAGTGATGGACTCTTACAGATTCCTTCAGGGCCTCAGCCAGGGGCACAGCAGAATGGCTTTACAGCTCAGCCAGCTACTTACCACCACAGTAAGTGAACTGTTTACATTCCATTCCAGGGTTTAGTTTAGTTTGCATTCTTTTCCTTGAAAAGAGATGATGAGAAATAAAGGCGGATTTTCTGTATCTTTTATAGATAGTACAGCAACTTGGACTGGTAGCCGTACCGCAGCCTACACGCCTACTATCCCCCACCATCAAAATGGACACCTTCAACATCATCCACCTATGCCTCACCCTGGACATTACTGTAAGCATGCACGTGTTATTGTATGCATGGCTTAATTGGTGTAATGAAATCATGATTTCCCGAGGGACAGCAAGAAGTAGCGCTGAACTGAAAAAATGAAGAAATATTTGGTCATCTATGAAGCTTTGTAACTTATCTCAGGCGAGTTAGTGGCTGGGTAATGTATTGTATCATGCTGAGTCATAATGTGTTTTGGGTTAGGGCCTAACTGAATTAACCCATTTGTAGCTTACTGGGGGGGGGAACGTAGCTAATTCATGACATGTGAATTCAGCTACTGCCTTTTATATTAACAGGGTACAAATAGAACCACTTGGCAAAAGGCACTTGGAACTTTTTAGTCAAAGTCAGTTGGGATATAAATGTAAACTCTGTTCTTTTTTAAAAAGTAGAAAATGTCACCATCTTTTGTATCATTCTAGAACTCTTCAAGTAGAATTCTTCAACTCCCAGAAGAATTCATTCCTTCGATCCTCTATTATTCTGTTTGGGAATAAGCAGAATTTATATAGAGAATTCTTATAGAACTTTTATAAAATGGCCTAATTCTTTGGTTAACATACAAGTAGTCTTCAGCTTATGACTACAATTGAGCTCCAAATTTATGTTGCTAAGTAAGCAATTTCTAAAGTGAGTGGTGCTTCATTTTATGACCTTTTTTGCCATGTTTGTTAAGTGAATCACTGCAGTTATGTTAGTAACATGTCTGTTAAGTGAATCTGCTTTCCCCATTGACTTTGCTTGTCAGAAGGTTGCAAAAGGGGATCACATGACCCTGGGACACTGCAACTGTCATAAATGTGAGTTAGTTGTCATCTGAATGTAAATGATGTGACCATAGGGATGCTACAACGGTCATAAGTATGAAAAATAGTCACAAGTCATTTTTTCAGTGCCATTATCCATATGAAGAACAGTTGCAGGGTATGTCTAGTTTAATGAAAAGAAGCACTAGGGGAGACATGATAGCAGTGTTCCAATATCTCAAGGGTTGCCACAAAGAAGAGGGAGTCAAGTTACTCTCCAAAGCACCTGAGGGCAGGATAAGAAGCGATGGAGGGAAACTGATCAAGGAGAGAAGCAACCTAAGGACTAAGGAGAAATCTCCTGACAGTTAGAACAATTAATCAGTGAAACAACTTGCCTCCAGAATTTGTGAAGGGGGTTGGACTAGAAGACCTCCAAGGTCCCTTCCAACTCTGTTATTTTATTTTATTCTAAGGTTAGAATGGAGATCAGGCAGCCAGTTGAAGCCAGGGACTTGGGCAGGAGCTAAATAGCACCTGGAAGTCACCAAAGAAAGGTGGTGAGGTTGTAGGTAAACAAGCACACCACTTATGGAGAAGAGTGGGTGGGGAAGGATGCCTGCTTGCTCCAAAAGACCCTCTAAATGAGGACTGTTCAACCATGGCAACTTTAAGACCCGTGGACTTCAACTCCCAGAATTCCCCAGCAGGCCTTGCTGGGTGTTGAAGTCCAGAAGGACACCCTTAGTCTAGATTTGTTTAATGTCAACTCAGCCAAAGTGTTCTAGATTTTGCTTGTAGTGAGCCCCTGTCTATTTTTGGATGCAACTCATGAAAAACAGTGTGTGGTTTGGCTTTCAAAACAAAACATATTATCCGTTTTGTATCTGGTTCTGTTATTTAAATTCATTAGATTTGGATAAGAAATTGTCTTTTTAGAGATGGGGAAACCTGCGAGGGACAGTGTGGGTAAAATGCATGGTTTTTTAATTGTGTGTGTGTGTTTTTTTAAAGGGCCGGTTCATAATGAGCTTGCATTCCAACCTCCGATATCAAACCATCCTGGTAGGTGCATTTGTTTTAATTTATTTATTTATTTTATTTTATTAAATTTATACCCCACCCTTCTCCTTGTTAGGACCATAATGAATATTCAGTTAAATGCTTATTCCATATCACATAATTAAACAGACACCTTGGACCCTCTTTAAAACCCACGTTACCCATTTTATCAACCCCCACCACCCCACCCTGCCCTTGGATAATACTCACATATTAAGGAGTGGGGATCCTCTGGTCTGCAAGCCAATCATGTTACATCCCTTCTCCCGTGGGTGCAGCACTCAATGGTTTTGTTTTTTTTAAAGGTTCCGATAGAGCAGTGTTTCTCAACCGTGGCATCTTGAAGATGTCCGGACTTCAACTCCCAGAATTCTGGGAGTTGAAGTGCAGACATCTTCAAGTTGCCACGGTTGAGAAACACTGCGATAGAGCGCTAAAAAAGCCAAACCGCTGTGGGAGAGGTGTTCATGGGGGTGCAACAGAAAAGGCCATTCCCTACATTTTACACTCCTCCACCTTTGCACGCTCCTTCACTTGCACACGCCACACCCACACACCCACACCGAGGGTCTTCTGTGTGTGTTCAGCAGCTGGGCTTTTTAAAAAAGCTGGGCTTTGTGACGGATGAAGATTTTTTTTTAAAACAAAGCAATCGGGAGATTTTTTTCCTCTCTTCCGTCCTGTGAACCGATCTGGTCTAGAAAGCATTTCCCCTGCACTCATTAACTCTTCTAGTTCTTGTAGTGCTGATCTTTTTTTTTTTTTTTTTAACGAAGCCTTTCTTCTCCCCCCTCGCCTCGCCTCCCCCTTCAGCTCCAGAATACTGGTGTTCCATTGCCTATTTTGAGATGGACGTTCAAGTGGGGGAGACATTCAAAGTCCCTTCAAGCTGTCCAGTTGTTACTGTTGATGGATATGTGGACCCTTCAGGTGGGGATCGCTTTTGCCTTGGTCAGCTTTCCAATGTACATAGAACAGAAGCCATTGAGAGAGCCAGGTAGGTTTCGTGGGTCTGGAAAAGGAGGCATCTGATTTGTCCTTTGTTTTTGGGGTGCTTGTGGGGTTAAGCTTTGAAAGTGTGTCCTCTCTTTAGCTGTGTAGGTAGCCCTTGCTTAATGACCATTAGTTCAGCGATTAAAGTTACGACAGTGCCAAATGAATGATACTTACATCCAGGCCAGGAAGTTACAGCCGTTACAGTGCTTTTTGACACCCCCTCCTCCCCGCACTCTGCTGCCTCACCATTCTGACCTCCACTCTGCTGCCCTTCATTATGCCCCTCTTGCCCAATGTTGTTTTCTCCTGCTGCTGAGCTGTGCACAGCCTGGTCCTTCACAATGCCTTGTCAGCAGTGGGAGGAAGAAGATTGCAAAGGTCAGCGGTGGTACAGGTTGGCCCAGAAGGGCAAGGACGGAGCAGAGATAGATGAGTTGGGAGATTTGAGATGAGGGTAGGAGAAATGGGTGGCCATTGCCTAATGATGTTGTGGTCCCAGCCAAACAACCTCAATTAGGACTCTGCGGTGTGGTCATACAATGTTTTACCTAATGAGCACATCGCTTAACAATGAAAATTCTGATTCCAATTGGGGTCATTAAGTGAGGACTACCTATATGCATCTTCTTTAGATACTCTTCACTATTGACTCTGAATATTCTTCCTCAAGTTCACTCATGCTATGTCTGTTTTATCAACCATACGTTTCCATTAATAATTTCAAAAAAATGATCAAGTTGATGTTGCTTCTTAATGAACCTCATATGCAGATTTTCTTCAAGATGATCTGCCCTCAAACTCATCCAGCAGATCTTCCAAAAATGCCCCCGTAGCTTCTTGTAATTGAGTCTGTCCAATTTGCTGCTGGTTGTCGTCTTCTCCTCTCTCTCCATTCCTTCTGCCTTTCCCAGCATTACAGACTTCTCTAAGAGTAGATCTTTGCACAATGTGTCCAAACAGCATCAAAGTACACTAAACTCATGTCAATACTTTAAAAAAAAATGAAGAATGGAAATACCTTCATCTTCCAATGTGATTATGACATTGCTGGAGTTGGAATCACTATTCCAGGGTGTTGATGCTATCATTGACCTGCTTAAGACACTTACCGTATTTTTCAGAGTATAAGACACATATTTCCCCCCCCCTAAAGAGCCTGGAAATGTTGGTGTGTCCATACCATCAGTGGTGGACATGTCCACAAGCCCAAAGAGATTGGAGTAGGATAAAAGATTGGCTTACGGAGATTACAGGAACCACCTTTCAATTAAAACCAGAGGCTTATTTATTGGGGATAAACCCCGGAGGCATAAGGAAGATAGACTGGTATCTTTTCACACACATTGCCACTGCAGCCAGAATAGCATACGCACAGTTTTGGAAAGGGAAAGAACTACCATCAGACCAACTAATTATCAACAAAATCTTCTGGTGTGCTGAATGAGACAGACTAACATATGTTCTCAAAGACAGACAGGAAGCAATATTCTATCAAAGTTGGGAAAGATGACTGGATGGAGGTAAAGAGACTAAGGCAGGGGTCTGCAAAGTCGGCTCTTTTAAGACTGGTGGACTTCAACTCCCAGAATTTCCCAGCCAGCATAGCTGGCTGGGGAATTCTGGGAGTTGAAGTCCACCAGTCTTAAAAGAGCCGACTTTGCAGACCCCTGGACTAAGGGATGAGAGATAGGGAAGGATATATAATGTAGATATATAGATGGTAAATAAAATGAATGTATCGAGCAGTGGTAGCTATGGGGAATTGATAAATGTAAGATATAGACAAATAGAAATAGCTGGAATATCTAGGAATGTAGTAAGATGGCATACGATGTTACTTGGTAACTGTGTACATACTGTGTACATATAGGGGGTGGGTTACTCCCAGTTGTATCTGTGTAGTTTTGCTTTATCTTGTTAATGTCGTATTTATGTTCTTTTTTCTGTTACTAATTTACAATTTAAAAAAAAGAAATGTTGGTGTGTCTTATACACCAAATACACCCATTTTTGGCCTCCCGAAGCCCCGCCCCCACATCCCATTTTTATGAAAAATGGGTGAAAGGGGGGCTGTTTTTCGCAAAAACTGGGGTGTTTTTGTCTTCCCCCACCCCCCAAAAGTACTCTGCAGGCTTAAGCAGGGCTGGGGGGGGGGTAAATGCCCCCGTTTCAGTGGAAAATGGGGGTGTTTTTGCCTTTCCCCCAGCCCTGCTGAAGCCTGCAGAGTCTCCTGGGGGCCAGGGAGGACAAAAACTTATTTTTCTTACTTATTTCTTCGAAATCTTGGTTTGTCTTATACACCGGTACATCTTATAGTCCGAAAAATACGGTATGTATTGTGTCTCATGGACTAAGGGAGACCCTGAGCAAAACCTCCCCTCCCTACTTCTTAAAGAATAGAGAGATTGATATCTGGTGCTTCAAAATCACAGATCCAAGTGCTGGGAATCATGCCGAGGAAGTAATTAGATTAAGAAATGGAGTAAATTTCACACAGACATTTCAAATTTGCATTCTACAGCCGTTACGTCGTAGGTTATGGGGATATGAATCTGTGCCTGGATATCATATGTTACATGTTGAGTTGTATCTACTCTGGGAGCTCCCTTTTTATGCAATTAAAATTTCCAGTGGCCGATTGCCTGCCGTTGTAAAGCTTTTAATTAACAAATTGCAGAAAAGATGAATTCTGATGACAGGCCAGAACAGCAGTGGGTGAAATGTATTTGCTTTCATCCATAATCGGCATTCTTTGCATTGTGCTCCTCTCTCTGCAATAACTTACTAATAATTTCCACAGAACTTGATTTCGCTGTTTATTTAAAATCCAGTTGGATGCATTTGATACGTCTGTGAAGTGAGCCCTTATGACGCTCAGCTGTGACCTCAAAAAGGTTTTGGGAAAATCAAAATAAGTGGAAAGGCTTTCATTATGGAATCTTGTTATAAAATAAATTATTGTCCTGTTTTTCTACTTAGGCTTTAACAGATTAACAGAGTTGGAAGGGACCTTGCAGGTCATCTAGTCCAACCCCCTGCCCAAGCAGGAGACCCTACATGTGCTTGCCTTAGCCTTGCTCCCTTCACCATCAAGCGGATCTCTTGCATGTATGAGTTGTCTATTGCAAGTGTGATTCATTGCTTAGAAGTAAATCAGGCACGCAGTTAGTCCTCGATTTACGACCACAGTTGAGCCCAAATATCCTGTTACTAAGCGAGATAGTTGTGAAGTTTTTCCCCATCGTGAGTCCTTTTTTGCTGCTGCTGCTGCTGCGGGAGTCACTGCAGTTGATAACCTGGTTGTTAAGTGAATCTGGCTTCTCCATTGACTTTGCTTGTCAGAAGGTCACAAAAGGGGATCACATGACCCCAGGACACTGCCACTGTCATAAATACAAGCCAGTTGCCAACTGACTGAACTTTGATCATGTGACCACGGGGAGGCTGCAATGGTGAAAAACGGTCATGTCACGTTTTCCCGTGCCATTGTAACTTTGAATGGTCACTAAGCAAACTGTTGTAAGTCGAGGACCACCTGAAAATCCTTTCAAAGGAATTGGTGCCCGTAGGTAGCAGTCAATCTTGAAATGTAGAACAGGGAGGCCAGGCCTAGGCCTACGGACATTTCATCCAAGTCCATCGGTACAGATACATTTGGTAATACGTTTCTGATTTATCTTTGTTTAATCCTGGCCTCTTGCCCTGGGCATAAACAAGCAATTGGCTTCATGTAGTTGAATGTGTTTTGAGTCCACTCAGTCTTAAAAGTCATTCCTTTAAAAAAGAAATATGACACATTTCCACCACTTCTCTCACTGCCGAAATGACCTCACTCTTGTCTTCAGCCTGGGTGCTCTTAACACATCGCTTGAGAGCCAAGGCTGTTCAAGGCCTCTTGAGTATTTGCTTACTCCTTGGTTAGAATATCATAGGTATGAGCTGCCTTGCCAGCAAGGCCTTAAGTCAACTCCTTGGAAGTGCAAATATACGGGGTTTGTTTTGTTTATGTTAGTCTGTTTTTCTAATGGTTACACCAAACTGACATATGACAGATCCATTGGACCAGGGGTGTCATACTCGAGGCCTGTGGGCTAGATCCGGCCCAAAGGGTGCTTAGATCTACCCTGCGGGGCCACCCTGGCCCACACTGCCTCTGCCAGAGGAAACGGAGCTCTGTTTTCGTTGGCAGAGGGTGGCTGTTGCAGCCGAAAACAGCACTTGGGAGCCCGTTTTCACTGCCAGAGCTCTCGTGCTGCCACGGGCACCCCTGACGTGAACTGGCCACGCCCCGCAGGGGTGAAACACAACCCTGATGCAGCCCTCAATGAAATCAGGTTTGACACCCCTGCATTGGACTGCAACCGTCAAAATTCTCAACCAAGGGATAGCGGTAACAGGCGCCCAGATTTTGAAATCGTTTTATGCATTCAAGCTTCGATTCCAAAGGAATATCACTAGATAAATGCCATCTTGCTGTATTTAGGGTAAAGGCAGGCCTTGCTTCTTAAGACTCCGTCTTCTTAAGAGTGACTGAGATTGAGACCAAATAAAGCTGATTTTGTCGATGGTTCAGTTTCCCCCATTTTATTGAATCTTGGTGTCTTTGTGTTGTTTTCTTTTTCTCCTACCAGGTTGCACATAGGTAAAGGTGTACAATTGGAGTGTAAGGGAGAAGGCGATGTCTGGGTTCGGTGCCTCAGCGATCACGCGGTGTTCGTTCAGAGTTACTACTTAGACCGAGAAGCAGGACGAGCCCCGGGCGATGCGGTTCACAAAATTTATCCTAGTGCCTATATTAAGGTTTGTTAACAAAGTAATCCTGCATTTTAAAGTTGTAATAACAGAAATAATTTTACTCATGTGGTTCTGGATTGGCAGTGCCAATCCCTAACCTCTTCTCCACAGACTTCTGTTCTTCTCCATGTTACTTTTTTAATCTGTTAAAAGTTACAGATCTGCAGCATATGATGCCTTGCTGTGTGTATGTCATGTTGTATAGGTCTTATTTGGGGGAATCTAATTATTTTTGCAGAAGATTCAGATTCAGATTTATTGAATTTGTATACCGCCCTTCTCCCTTTCGGGACTCAGGGTGGTGCACAGCCGACGGTAAAAGTAGGTGATACAAAAACTAAAAACAAATGTTAAGATATATTAACTAGATTGGCCTGCCAATTAAAACTCCCTGCTAAAATCAATTTAAAAACTACGACAGGCCGGCAACATGAAATAAATGGGTCTTCAGGGCCCGATGGAAGAGGCGTAGGTCCGTGATTGTCCGTAGTTCAGGGGGTAGGTCATCCCAGAGGGCAGGAGCTGCCACAGAGAAGGCTCTTCCCCTAGGGGTCGCCAGCCGACATTGCCTGGCCAACAGCACCCTGAAGAGGCCCTCTCTGTGGGAGCGAACTGGTCGGTGGGAGGTATTTGGCAGCAGGAGGGGGTCTTGCAAATAGCCAGGTCCCATAAGACCTGCAAAATCTTTTTTTTTTTTTGCATAAAAGTACATATCACCCAATGTGGGCATTGTAAATGAGCAATTGTCTTTAAACATTGTGTTTGAACATAACACATAATAATTCTTGAGAAATGTATGTTATTAAGCATCAATGCAATTCTTTTGCATTTAATCTGGAATCTTTCTCATTTTACCACTCCAGAGATTGGGGGTAAAAAAATGCATTGCAGATAAATGCTAAGAGCAACAGTCTGTAGAAGATGGTCTCCTTTCTCTGCGAGGGCCTGCGGCCCAGAAAATGCTCCTCAGGCATTGTGGGGTTAAGAAGGGAAAGCAGTTTTCACATCCTGCTTATATTGATAAAGAAAGTTCCATTACCGTTTTCTCAGGAACGTTTTGATATAATTTGGTTCCTAAGCTGTCGTGTCTCTGCAGCTTTCAAATCAAGGCTGGATATGTTTTGAAGCTCAAAGCGTAGGTGCTTTGTGCTCAGCAGAAACAATAGAAAATGGATTGCGCAGTAAAGAGCTTTACTTTTACAATTTGAATAAATCTAGAAGATCTTATATGTTTTCCGATAGAAAGAGTTAGGTTAAGCATCTTGAAAATCACAAAAAGTTGGATTCTTCAGGTGCCAAATATTGCAGCTTGCAAATGGGGTAAAAGAATGGATGCAGAATGGAAGGTGACCTTAAAACTGGACAGTTATTATTCAATTAAAATAGCCAAGGAGTGGGAAGTCACCTGTAGCTAGTGATCCTCCCTGGTTCTTGTTTTCTTTTACATAGATCCACAAGCCTATGCGTGTTTGCTCTTGAGTTAACATTCATACAGGTAGTCCTCAACATACAACAATTCATTTAGTGGCCATTCAAAGTTACAATGGCACATTAAAAAAAAAAAGGGATTTATTATCATTTCTCACACTTGCAATCATAGCAGCCTCCCCATGGTCACACGATCAAAATTTGGATGCTTGGCAACTGACTCATATTTATGACGGTTGCAGCGTCCCTGGTTCAAGTGATCGCCTTTTGGGACCTCCTAACAAGCAACCATGTTACTAATGTAACAACTGCGGTGATTCACTGAACAACCATGGCAAGGAAGGTTATAAAATGGGTCAACATTCACTTAAGAAATGTTTCGCTTAGCAACAGAAATGTTGGGCTCAACTTTGGCCGTAAGCCAAGGACTACCTCTACTTCTGTTTGCCCTTGCTCAATTCACTCAGGTTTGCATCTCACTCTTAGCAGCATAAGCAGGTGGACATGTTCATAACTGTTCACCCATAGAATCCCAAGTCACTCTTGGCTTGACGGGTAGCAGAAGCATAGAAATGCGCTTCAAGGTTCTGACGACCATCTTCAAAGCGCTCCATGGCTCGGGACCTAGTTACATGCGAGACCGTCTCCTGCCCCATACGTCCCTCAGACCGATCCGCTCCCACAGAGAGGGCCTTCTCAGGGTGCCGTCGGTCGGACAATGCCGACTGGCGACACCCAGGGGAAGAGCCTTCTCTGTGGCGGGCCCTGCCCTTTGGAACGATCTTCCCCCAGAACTTTGCACCATCTCCGACCTCCGCCTCTTCCGCAAGTGCCTAAAGACACATTTGTTCCATCTAGCCAGCCTAGCGTAATCTCCATAATGACTTTTAGACAGTTTTCAATTTTGGGCATTTTAATTTGGTTTTAGCGCAGGATCTTTATCAAATAAGTTTTTTACATTTTTTATGTGATTTTGTATGTATTTTAATATTCCTGTGCGCCGCCCTGGGTCCGTTTGGAGAAGGACGGGGTATAAATGTAATAAAAAGAAAATAAAAAATAAAAATAGCTGCCACTCCAAGCTGATAGCCCCACCCTTTTTAGCTTTGGAATGGCTCCTGCTTGATTGTTAATCATTGTGCTCCTTCGCAGAGTACCCAGAATTCATGCAGCCAAAGACACCTCAATCTTAAAAGGGACTAGAAACCACGAAAGCAAAAGATGCTTATCAGCATTTTTTAATTTAAGCTGTCTCTGAGATTCCCAGCCCATGCACTGGGTTCTGCAGTTGCCCCCTGATAAACACTTGAGGTGGCGGGGCTGTTTCCCCCCCCCCCCCCTAGTTTGGTTGGGCTCTTCGTTTTCGAGACGGCTTCTGTTCTACAATAACGCCGCTTCTTTTTAAGGTGTTCGATTTACGCCAGTGTCACCGCCAAATGCAACAGCAGGCTGCCACTGCGCAAGCCGCAGCTGCAGCTCAGGCTGCTGCCGTGGCAGGGAACATCCCTGGGCCAGGATCTGTCGGAGGGATTGCTCCAGCGATCAGTAAGTGAAATCGGTGAAATCTTTCATCCCTCCGTATATTTTCAAATGCTTTCAGTAGAAAAAAGGAAATTCAGAGGAAGTGTATCACGCATTCCCAAAGCCATGAATCATGCATTTCTGGTAGTTTAGAATCCAATCCACATTTTATGTGTCAGTTAGGACTTAAAACTGCTCATCTGTGATTTTTTCCTCTTATTTGCTCAGCACACTTATCTTCAGGTGTGATAAACTAGGTACAGATAGTTCTCGACTTAGAACCAGTTGCTTAGTGACTGTTTGGAGTTCTGATGGATCAACTGGGGAGGGGGGGATTTATAACCCAGAGTTTTAACAGTTGTGCTCCCCACAACCACACGTACGTGTATGGTCACAAGTTTTCATAAGGCGCACCGCACTCGGCTATTTGCAGCATCCTGTGCTCACGTAACCATTTTTTTTAATGAAAGTGATTTATTTAACCACAACAAAAATGGTTGCAAAATTGGCTCAGTTATATGACTGACACTGCTCTACAACCATCACAACTGTAGTTGTAGTGGGCAAGCTCCATTACAGCAAGCTCCATTACAGTCCTGCTCCATTGTAGGATTATTGTATAACTTCACTCAATTACCCTTGTGATTAGTCAAACCATGATTTGCAAAGCAGCCTCAGACCTCCAATCATAAATTTCTTTTGTCAAGTCAGACCCCATCTTCACATTTAAGCAGCCCTAATTGTGTTTTTTTTTTGAGAAGAATTGTTTCCCTCTTTTTTTCACTGGAGAACCCTCGTCACTCTCTCTCCCCAACAACACATGCCCGGGAGAAGTCGGTGGAATTTCTGGCCTTTGGGAAAGCATTTGCAGATTGGCACCAAGTGGGTGTTGCAACTTTTAAGGAACGATTTGAAATTATTATTATTATTATTTTTTTAGAAATGTCTGTAAATTTATTTTTTAAAACCACCTGAAATATCGCATTGGCATAAATATTCAGACCCTTCACTCAGTACTTTGTTGAAGTCTTGAGAGGTTTTGAATATGACATAACAATCCAAGTTTGCACACCTGGATTGGGAGATTTTCTGCCATTCCTGCTTGCAAATCCTCTGAAACTCAGTGAGGGGGGATGGTGACTGCTGGTGGACAGTCATTTTCGGGTCCGTCCCCCCCCCCCCCCCCCCCCCCCGATGTTCAATAGAGGCTCTGGCTCTGGCTGAGCCACTTTAGGAAATTCAGAACTGTTCCTAAGTCACTTCTGTGTTGTCTTAGATAATACAATACAATACAATAGAAGAGTTGGAAGGGACCTTGGAGGTCATCTTGGCTGTGTGCTTAGGATTGTTGTCAGGTTGGAAAGTGAATCTTCAGCCCAGTCTGAGGTTCTGAGCTCTGTATTTTTTTTTAATTGTTTTATTTATTTTATCATTTTACAAACATTTCCCATTCTTCCCCCACCCCCTCCCTGACCTCCCAGAGCAAAATACAGGATATAACATCCAACAAACAGTTGCTAACAATAATTAACTCTCCATAAATGTAAATGCAGTACATTCCATTTCCAGTCATTCGAAAGCCAGTTTAAATTTGTCAGTCTTATATACGTTTTGTATATAGTCAATCCATCTTTCCCATTCCAGTAAATATCTCTCTTGTGAATGATCCTTCAAATATGCTGACATTTTTGCCATTTCCGCTAGATTGGCCACTTTCAATGTCCATTCTTCAATAGTTGGCAGGTCCTCCCTCTACCAGTATTGCGCCACCAAAAGTCTAGCTGCCGTTATTAAATTTAATATTAATTTAGCCTTTATAACTGTGCAATTCGTCATTATACCTAGCAAAAACAACTGCGGGGCAAACTCAGTCTTCTTTAAAATATTCCGCATAGTCCACCATATCTTTCTCCAAAATGCCTTGATCTTTTTACATGTCCACCAGATGTGATAGTAGGTAGCATCTTCACCGTCACATCTCCAACATTTCGGTTGGAGATTTGGGTACATAACACGATAATTTTTTTGGATCCAAATGCCATCTATAAAACGATTTGAATTTTTGAAGCAGAAATCAGGGGTTGCAGCTGAAACGAAACAGCAACTCTTTCTGTCTTGATGAAATTTTTAGTCAGACCTTTTCTTTTTAAATTAAAAGAATAACCTGCATAAATGGAGAATGCAAAGGGTGTAATGAGGAATTTCCTTTTTTTTTTGAAGAAGAAGAATCTCGACGTCTGATATGCAGCTGTGCTATGAATTATTCTTTAAATGCTCCATGAATTATAGGCTCAATGAAATAGAGGTTAGTTAACTAGACCAAAAAATTGAGGTACATTTTAGAAGTGACAATTCAGTCCCATAAAGTTTTAAAAGAAACTAGAGAGATATTCTAATAATCACAAGGAATTGAGCTTTATTTAAGAGAGACGGCATCTTTTACTGGGATATGTAGCTCACATTTTTCTCTCTCACAAGATGCTTGACAATTTCAAGGTTTTATTTATATAAACATATTACTTGCCCAACTCCAATGGATTTCTTTTTCTTTCTAATGCTGATAGATAGATAGATAGATAGATAGATAGATAGATAGATAGATAGATAGATAGATAGATAGATAGATAGAAAACACACAAGTGTGTGCATGCACCCACAATTTTTAAACAAAATAATTCATCCATTTCTTTATTTGAATTAATTAACTGCCAAACTCCAATTGGTTCTGTTTTCTTTCTGTTTCTAAGTCACAAGTCTGAATAAACCCAAGGTTGATGGAGGGGAGAACGGCCTTCTCAAATTGGGTGTATGCCAGAATGTGGCTTTAAAGAAAGCTGTTCCTAAGAGGAACCTTTTAACGTCCCTGTCCCTCTTAGGTTTATCGGCAGCTGCTGGAATCGGTGTGGACGACCTTCGGCGCTTGTGCATCCTCAGGATGAGCTTCGTGAAAGGATGGGGGCCTGACTACCCACGCCAGAGCATCAAAGAGACTCCATGCTGGATCGAAATCCATCTACATCGCGCCCTCCAGCTGCTCGACGAAGTTCTCCACACCATGCCGATCGCAGACCCCCAGCCCTTAGACTGAGACCGCACAGCTGTGAGCCACGACGGAGCGAGGAGGGTGGATTGTAAAAAAAAAAAAAACCATTTTGTTTATTACGGGGAAGATATATTTTACTTCCATTCTGCTTAATCTCTTAACCAGGTTTTAAAGAGAAAATGTCTTTGCCACCTTGCTCTCAGCAGAAAGAAGCTGAACTTGTAACTCCAGATAGTTCACACCTTCAGACCTTGGGGTGGGGCTACTTGTGGAAAGCTGTCACCAGCCAGAAATTTTTTAGATGGTGATCGGGCGGGATCACTGCTGCGTCTGTTTCTTGGACATCTCATTGATTCGTGTGAGCTGCTTCTCAGAATTAACGGAGAGCTCACACTGAACGATCCTATGCATTTCAGGGAGCCTGGAGGTGGGGGGGCCTCACTTATGCAGTCACCCAACTTGTCCTTGCATGAGTCCAGCCCAAATGAGCAAAATCATGTTGATTATTCTAAAGGGAGGATTCAGATGCTCTGCTCTAGTGGGCACTGGGGCATGTCTCATCAGGAGTTTTTTATGTAAAATTTTTATGTATGCCTATTATTTTAAAAATGCACTAAAACTGGGATGGGCTTCAGAGCTGGTATCCATTTTAAAGGCAACGTGAAACACACCGATAAAATTGTCTGCTAAATTCAGTAGCGAAACGTCTGCATTATTCTACATTCCCAACTGATTTTAACTTTTACCAGCACGGAACTTCTTAAATACACTTGAGCAATGAATTGGGACAGCGTGGATCTGCTTACTGAACTTGGCGTGCCATCTCAGACCTTCTTAAATCATGTTTATGGTTGTACCGCTGAAAATCCAGATTTTATATTTTTCAAAATTTCTACTCAGGGCAAGCTGGCAAACTTGTTTTTATACTTCTCGGTTATTTTAAGCTGTTTATCTCATCAACGATCTTATCTATTTGCATCGACTTTGTATAGAGAATTTCAAGTAGAAGTTGCAAATGTAATGGCTGTATGACAGATGCATTATGCTTCTCTAGTTAATAAAACTATTAGAAAAAACTCTCTGCACTGATAAAACGTGATGTCCTTCAGCTGTGTGCTGCCTTTTGAATCTGGAGCTCTCCACCGGTTTGCCTTTGGGAATTGAAACCAGCCACAGTGAGTTTTCCTTGCAGCGTCTTATTTTGGGATGTTGAATTTATGGACGTTGCACATTTCTGCTGTGTTGACTTCTCTACATACAACCATTCGTTTAGCAAACACTTGAAGTTACAACAGCACTGGAAAAAAATGACTTACAATTAGCCTGCAGATTTTGCAGCTTCCCTAAGGTCTAAAATTTAGGCACAGGAAGTTTCTGCCCTCCCTGAGCTCGCCTTAGGACACCTGCGTTACGGTTTGACAGGTGTACTGCCCAGCGAAACTCCTCACCTGATGCTGTCACCTGGAGTGGGTTGCGCCCGGCCCACGCTGGGCGCTTGGAGCCAGAAACACCCCCCCCCCCTCACTGGGTAAGTGAAAAAACGATCAGAGTAGTGGTATTTCACTGGCGGCCTGGGCGGGCCTCCTACGCCTCTCATGTCACTTCGCAGGGCCAGACTAGAGACAAGCTTGACAGGGTTTTCTTTCCCCGCTGATTGTATTTGGCTTTTATTTATGACAGTTGCAGTGTCCAGGAGTCACGCGATTGACATTTGAGGCCTTCTCAGTCAGCTTCTGACAAAGGCAGCGGGCAAAGCGAGATTCACTTCACGCCCACACAATCTACCTATCGACCGCAGTGATTTGCTTCAACAACTTGTGGCAAAGAGTTTGTAACATTAGGTGTGACTTACACACTGCCTTGCAATGCAATAGCAGAGTTGGAAGGGACCTTGGAGGTCATCTAGTCCAACTCCCTGCCTAGGCAGGAAACCCTATGCCATTTCAGACAAATGGCTATCCAACATCTTCTTGAAGACTTGCAGTGTTGGGGCATTCACAGCTTCTGGAGGCAACTTCTGTTCCACTGGTTAATTGTTCTAACTGTCAGGAAATTTCTCCTCAGTTCTAAGTTGCTTCTCTCCTTGATTAGTTTCCACCCATTGCTTCTTGTTCTGCCCTCAGGTGCTTTGGAGAATAGCTTGACTCCCTCTTCTTTGTGGCAGCCTCTGAGATATTGGAAGACTGCTATCATGTCTCCCCTAGTCCTTCTTTTTATTAAACTAGACATACCCAGTTCCTGCAACCGTTCTTCATATGTTTTAGTCTCCAGTCCCCTAATCCTTTGTTGCTCTTCTCTGCACTCTTTCTAGAGTCTCCACATCTTTTCTACATCGTGGTGACCAAAACTGAATGCCGTATTCCAAGTGTGGCCTTACCAAGGCCTTATAAAGTGGTATTAGCACTTCACATGATCTTGATTCTATCCCTCTGTTTATGTAGCCTAGAATAGTGTTGGCTTTTTTTGGCAGCTGCTGCACACGACTGGCTCATATTTAAATGGTTGTCTATGCATTGATTATTCTGATCCCAATTTGGTCGTAAATCAAGGACTATCAGTAGGTGCAAGAGAAAAACACCATGTAGTGGCTCAGAGGGTGTTTTTTCCCAGCCTCACATCCAACAAGTGTAAAGTGGGGGGGGGGGGTGTTGATGTGATCCCAAAGAGTCGTTATCTCCTGCCTCAGCTGATTATTGATCTTGGATTCTCCTTCCTGCTGCATGGCTCTCCTTCATTCACCTGACTCCCGTCTTGCTTTGAGAAACTTGACCAATTCCGAACCTTGTTGTAAATGGCAACATTTAATCAGGTAAGAAACCAAAACGGAGCCCATTTCTTTTCCTGTTAAAAAAAAAAAAAAGTGGTGATGGGGAATTTGACAGCTTCCATATTGAGAAAGTCCTGGCTGCGGCGTAAAACAGGGGTCTCCAACCTTTGCAAGTTTAAGTCTGAAGGACTTCAGCTCCCAGAATTCTCCAGCCAGCTTTGCTCCAGCCAGCAAAGCTGGCTGGAGAAGTCTGGGAGCTGAAGTCCTTCAGACTTAAAGTTGCAAAGTTTGGGGACCCCTGTTCTAAACAATTTTTTCCTTTATTCAAGAATCCCTGCTTAGAAGGACACAGAATTAATTGCTTTGGAAAATAGTGTATGCCAGGGGCGTCCTAAGTTGGCATCTTTAAGATCAATGGATTTCAACTCCCAGAATTCCCCAGCCAGCCATGCCTAAAAGTTGCCAAGGCTGGACACGCCTTGGGTATACTCTACAAAAAGAACAGAGTACCTGCAGGGGAGTCTCCCGTGTTTTGGGAGCTCCTTTGACAGGTAGTCTTTGAGTTACGATGAATCACTTAGCGACTGGTTGAAGTTTTGTCAGATCTCCCCGAGGTACTTACGACCCAGTTCCGATGGCTGCTCTCCCCCATGGTCACATGATTGCCTGTCAGACACTTAGCAGCCAGCCTGCATTTACAGAGTTTGCAGTGTCCTGCAGTGACATGCTACATTTTAAGAACATAAGAACAGCCTTGCTGGAACAGGCCACAGCCCATCCAGTCCAGCATTCTGTCTCACACAGTGGCTCACCATTTGCTTCAGGGTCTTCCCAAGCAGATGTCTTCACCTGCTCATGATTCTCTGCAAATGGCATTGAGAGATATCCTGCCTATCTCTCCAACCCGGAGGGTGTCCTTAGGCATCCATCATGATAGCCATGGATACCCTTGTTCTCCATGAACTCGTCTAATCCTTTCTTAAAGGTGTCGAGGCTGACAGCTGTCACCACTTCTTCTGGCAGGGTGTTCCATAGACCAGTGATCCTCTGGGTGAAAAAGTACTTCTTATTTGTTTGAGGTCTAGCTATCAAAAGTTTCATGGAGTGCCCTCTAGTTCTAGTGTTGTGCGATAGGGAAAACAGTTTTTCCTTTTCTACTTTGTCCACACCGTGCATGATTTTATAGACTTCAAGCAGGTCACCTCTCAGGCGCCGTCATTCTAGAGTGAAGAGGCCCAGCCGTTGCAGCCTCAGATGGTAAGGAAGGTGTTCCAGCCCCCTAATCATTCTGGTTGCCCTCCTCTGCACCTTTTTCATTTCCATAATATCCTTCTGAAGGTATGGGGACCAGAACTGGACACAATACTCCAGATGGGGCCTCACCATAGATTTATAAAGAGGCAAAATGACACTTGCTGACGACTTATTTTCTATCCCCTTCCTAAGGATCCCTAGCAATGAGTTTGCTTTTTTCACTGCTGCGGCACACTGGGTTGACACCTTCATTGAGCTATTCATTTTATGATGGTTTCCCCCCCAAACATGCCATTTGCTTTCTGGTTTTCAGCAAAAGTGGCCCACAGCAAACAATTGGTTTGTTTAACAGCCTAATTAGGTCAGTCAAATGGGTGACCCATAAACCTCGTTGACTTACAGCAGGCTCCATTAGGGTCATAAGTCAAGGACTATCCGTATTGCTGAAAATTGGAAATTGCAAAATCTCCCATTTTGTAATGTAATACAGATGAATATTGTGGTGCAATCCCGAGAAGATGCAGAAGAAACTAGTTCCATCTATTTTTTGGATCGTTGCCTTGCTTTGAAGCAGTGGTGGGTTTCTACCAGTTCAGACCAGTTTGGCCGAAGCAGTACTGGTTTGGCGGCCTGAGTCGCTGGAACCGGCAGTGACCCGGATCTGCCACGCTCCTGAACCGGTTCTCCGGGCGGTGCCATAGGCGCTACCCTCTTGTCGTTTTGCTTCTGCGCATGCGCACAGCAATTTTTATGGCACTGTGCATGCACAGGCAGCGCACATTAAGCGTGCGTGTGCATGCAAAGCGCCCATAAGCAAACTGGCAGTGACTGCCAGAACCCATCCCTGCTTTGAAGGTTACCAAAACAGGTTAAGTCCAAACGGTTGACCCATTCTTAGGTTATAAATTAAGGCAATGACATAGGACCTGCATTTTTGGCCTATTTTGCATAACGTGGTCAAGGCATCAAGAATCTTCCTGAGGACCTTCCTCTCTCCATGGGGGTGTGTGTGTGGCTGGGTGTTCTCCAGATGGTTGGCTCTGTTTTGAAGAAGAAACCTGTTTTAAAATAATAGCTTGACAAAGGTCTTGACCAGGGCCATTCAGACCAGTTTCCCAACAGAAAAGAAAACACCGGGAGCCACAAAACCCTTTCCGGTGCTTGACTATTTTCTGAGCGACCACAAAACGAGCATATGTAGTTGAATTAAACATTCTGTTTTCAATACCGTATTTGCCGGCGTATAAGACGACTGGGCGTATAAGACGACCCCCCATCATTTCCACTCAAAATATAGAGTTTGTTATATAGTCCCCGTATAAGACTACCCCCTCTTCTGCACACCTTCCACACACCAAATAAAACGTTTGACTGCTGGACAAATATAAACAATACAATGACTGAAATTTGTTTCAATCCGTCCCTCATCACCCAATACTTCAAACTCCCGGCAAATTAATCTCTCCACAGGCCACATCACCCTGATTCTACCGATTTCTTGGGGAAAAGGTGCAGAGCAGGCAGAGAAACGGTGAGGAGGGGGGTGGGTGGAAAGGAGCGATCCAAGGCCACATAGGAAAAGCCCCTGCCACCAGCTTCCCGGGAAAGCAACTCACCCACCCTTCCTTCTTTCCCTCCCCCCCCTCTTCCACCATATTACCAGGGTTTGGCAAGGGGTGAGGCGGAGAGGGGAGCAGCAGCAGCAGAGGCACCTGCTTGGGCACGACAGCGACAAGATCGCTTGCCTGCTTACTGTCCAGCTCCCACGCTGCTGGTGCCGGGGGGGAGGAGGGATGCTTCCCCGTTCCCCTTGGCAACCAGGCCCTCCACTTCTGGATTCCCTTCCTTTCCTTTCCATTCCTTTCCTTTCCATTCCTTTCCATTCCTTTCCATTCCTTTCCATTCCTTTCCTTTCCTTTCCTTTCCTTTCCATTCCTTTCCTTTCCATTCCTTTCCTTTCCATTCCTTTCCATTCCTTTCCTTTCCATTCCTTTCCTTTCCTTTCCTTTCCATTCCTTTCCATTCCTTTCCATTCCATTCCTTTCCATTCCTTTCCTTTCCATTCCTCTCCATTCCTCTCCATTCCTCTCCATTCCTTTGCTTTCCTTCCTTCCATTGCCTCCCTCCCCCTCCCTCCCTTCTTTCCTTCCTTCCCTCTTACCCTCCATCCCTCTTTCTTTTTCTTTCTTTCTTTCCTTCCTTCCTTCTTTCACTGCTCCCTTCCTCCTCCCTCCCCCTTCTTTCTTTCACTCCCTCCCTCCCACCCTCCATTCATCTTTTTTCCTATTTTTCTTTCTTTCTCCTTCTCTGTTTCTCTCTCTCTCCCCCCCCCACCCATCTGTCACTGTGTGTGTGTGTGTGTGTGTGTGTGTGTGTGTGTGTGTCTGTTTCCCCCTCTCTCTCTTTCTGTCTCTCTAAGTCTGCCTCTCTGTGCGTCTGCCATTCTCTCCCTCCCTCCACCCGGGGAAGCAGCATGTCGGTTGCGGAGGTTATCCCGCAGCGAGCGGACAGAAGACCCAAGCTGCGGCTAGTGCAGGCGAGGAGGAGGGGCCAGCATGTCGACTGGGAAGGTTATCCCGCAGCGGGCGGGCGGGCAAAGGACCCAAGCTGCGTGCTGCCGCTTTTCTTGCCCGCGGGGAAAAGCGCTTTTCCATGCCGTGGAAGGGGGTCGCTTCCCTCCCGGCTTTCGAGGCGGAGAGCGGGCAAGAAAAGCCGTGGGGAAAAGCGCTTTCCACGCCGTGGAAGGGGGTCGCTTCCCTCCCGGCTTTCGAGGTGGGCAGCGGGCAAGAGCCGTGAGCGGGCGAGCCGGGCGGCGCGCTGGGAGCTGCTGAGACCATCGCAGTAAGGAACAGGCGCTCGGGCCATGCGGAGAAGGGAACAGCGGCACCATGGAGAATAAATATCCTTGGCTCGGAAGGAGGCGAGGGAAAGAAGGGAGGGGGCAGCCCCGGGGCTGGGGGGGGCGCTTCCCCAACGCGGCGCCCTCCAGTTGAGTATGGACCTCAGATGCCCCGACTGGTTGACATGCAAAAGATAGGCATGCATGGAAAAGCGGCAAGTCTCCGCGCGGCTCTGGACGGCATCCAGGGAGACGAGGAACGTGAAGGGGACCTCGCGGATGACCTGGCGTATAAGACGACCCCCCCATTTGGAGGCATGTTTTTCGGGGCCAAAAAGTCGTCTTATACGCCGGCTAATACGGTAAATCAATAAATCTCATCCCTGCAGGTGTCGCACATTGGCGGTTTTGACACATATTTTGAGTGACAGGGAGCTGCAGTAGAGGGATGAAAGACCCACATGCGGCTCCAGAGCTGCAGGTTGCTGACCCCTGTTCTTGACAAATGCACTGCATCCTTGTACCTTTTGTGCACAAGGAAGTAATTTTTTAGTGTTTCTGAACAGTGCCCAGTCTGTAGCCTTCTACTCTCCTAGAACAAAACCAGTTCTGTTCATCAAGTCCTCTGATTGGATGTCTGGGAGTTTCTCAGGGGCCAAAGAAGTGAGTGTTTTCAGATGAGGGACACCCCCCCCCCCTCCTAGTTTTTAAAGAAGTCCAACAAAAGATAGTTATTTCATTGGGTCATGAGGACTAGAATGCTATGCTTTTGTCCCTTCTATAGTGGAAGAGTTTGGGTTTTTTTTTGTATACACAGAATGGCTCATCCTTCTATATGTAGGTTGGACGATATTGCTTTGTTTCTTTTTGTATTATTTGAAATCCAATTTATGGACGTTGGGATGTATGCTTGTGATTGGAGCATCCTGTAAGGGCGGTGGAATAAAATTAAACTAAAATCAAGTTTGAAATCTCACTAGCCTTTGAATACCCTGGCAACTTTAGAGCCGCAGCCACTAGATGTCCTCACCGTTCTATCTTTGGGAGAAAACGTCTCATCAAATATGCCTGATTCATCCTCCACTTTAATTCGACAATAATCCATTTGACCGGTCCGAGAACATTAATGAACTGTGAACTTGGGCCTTTGTCCATCCAGATCATTGCTTCTCAGCGGTCGGCTGACACCAACCTACCACAGCTAGGCAAACACGCATCACCAAGTTGAACCCTTTAAATTTATATATATATATATTATATATATTTAAATATATATATATATTAAAATATATATATATATATGCTGGTGTTGCCATCCTCAGGTGTTTATCCGTGTATATAGCATGGAACCAGCATACCTACACCCGTGAATATCTACGAAAGCAAATATATATATATAATTTCTAGATCTAACCAGAAGTTAAAAGCATAGCCGTTTCAAATTTAACATTGCAAGTTGAACTTTTTTTTTTTCTGATGGAGTTTTACATGCTGGTTTAGTGACATTTATGGTATTGATGCAATCAGGGATAATCCATCAAGCGCTCTTTGGATGGTACCATTTCATGCTCCTCCCGATTTGTAGGATGGGGCTTGCCTGCTTAAATATATACCAAGTAGAAAGGATTCAGCTTGCTTATCTTGCTTTGGGCTTCCGTCGCATTGCTGCATTAGTGCTGTAGTGTTAGGATTCTTTTGAGAGGTCTGTCCAGATCTTGGAAGTGGGGTCTGTGCAGGGGTGGGTTGCTGCCGGCATTAGTGCAGGTTCGGTGCATGTGCAATTTTGCTCCACGCGTGTGTGCAGTTGCCCATAAATAGGTCTGTGCATGCACACAACATTAAAAATGGGGGAAAAATGTCGCACTGACCAGGGAACTGGTTCGGAGGCATGGCAGGCTGGGTCGCTGTCGGCTCCAGTGACCCAGGCTGGCAAACCACTACTGTATTTTTCTACATTTTACTTAATTATGAGCCACAACCACTCATCACAACTTAATAAGCCACTTAACAACTTCGTAAATGGACCAAACCAGCAGTGGGATTTATTTACATTTACCACCCCTGTGGTAAACGTAAGTACACGCCACCGTGAGCGCATGCACGCTTGCGTCACAGGTGTGTGCCTTCTGCACATGCATGCTGCTTTTGGCGCATATGCTTTGCTCGCATGCGGCGTGCATGCATTGCGTAGCATCAACAACAAGACTATATAGGACGTTTTGGAGTCAGGGCAGATGGACAGGCCCACCCGCAGTTCGCCGCTACTGGTTTGGGCGAACCGGCCCAAACCTGCTAAATACCATCTCTGCAGCATAAAGGAGAACGGGGCACTCTTCTTTTTACAGGCAGTTTTGAAGTTATGGCCACAATCAGGATCAGACGTTCCTTTGCTAATTAAGGTACCGTATTTTTCGGTGTATAAGACGCACCTTTTTCCTTCAAAAAAGAGGCTGAAAATCTGGGTGCATCTTATACACTGAATACAGCATTTTTTTGCCTCCACAAATCTCGCCCCTTCACCAAAATGGCTGTGCATAGCCTTTAGGAGGCTTTTACAGAGCTCCTGGGGGTTGAGGAAATGTGCGAAAAATGGACCATTTTTTGCTCAATTTTGCCCCAGCCCCCAGGAGCACTGTACAATCCTCCTAAAGGCTATTCATGTACTTTTTGAAAAAAAACACCAGACCCATTTTCGTGAAAAACAGGCTGTTTTGGGGAGGTCTGCAGAGTGCAAAATCCTTTTCAAAAAAATTTGCCTCTTCAAAATCTTGGTGCATCTTATACTCCGGTGCGTCTTATACTTTGAAAAATACGATAGTTATTAAGTGAGCTGCACCTGATTTTACAATCTTTTTTTTTTTGCCACAATTGTTCAGCAAATCCTTGCAGTTGTTAATCTCACTATACAGTCGTTAATGGAATCTTGACTTCTCCCAATAACTTTGCTTTTTGGAAGCTGGCTGAGAAGGACACAATGGGGATCATATGACCCCAGGACTCCGCAGTCATAAATAGATGCTGGTTGCCAAGTGCCCAAATTCTAATCCTATGAAAACGGGGATGTTGGATGGCTCAAAGTGCGAGCCACTTTTTTTATAGTGACAGTCATTGACAGTCGAGGACTAACTGTAATATGCTGAAGAAGCCACGTCATTTACATAACGTTGCAGAGCTGATTCCTAGGTGTTCCTGCACAACCCTTGCAAACAGTGTGACACCTTCGACAAAAAAAAAAATTATTGGCATGCATTCTTTTCTTTTTTATTTATAACAGAATTGGAAGGGACCTTGGAGGTCTTCTAGTCCAATCCCCTACACCACTTCAGACAAATGTTTGTCCAACCTCTTCTTAAAAACATCCAGTGTTGGAGCATTCACAACTTCTGGAGGCAAGTTGTTCCACGGATTAATTATTTTCACGGTCAGGAAATTTCTCCTTTGTTCTAAGTTGCTTCTTGCCTTGATTAGTTTCCACCCATTGCTTCTTGTTCTACCCTTGGGTGCTTTGGAGAATAGATTGACTCCCTCTTCTTTGTGGCAGCCTCTGAGATATTGGAACACTGCTATCATGTCTCCCCTGGTCCTTCTTTTCATTAAACTAGACATACCCAGTTCCTGCAACCGTTCTTCATATGTTTTAGCCTCCAGTCCCCTAATCTTCTTTGTTGCTCTTCTCTGCACTCTTTCCAGAGTCTCCACATCTTTTCTACATCGTGGCGACCAAAACCGGATGCTGTATTCCAAGTGTGGCCTTACCAAGGCCTTATAAAGTGGAATTAACCCTTCATGTGATCTTGATTCTCTCCCTCTGTTGATGCAGCCTAGAACTGTGTTGGCTTTTTGGGCAGCTGCTGCACACACATTGGTATATATTGTTCTGTAACTTCTTTGCACAGCCCTAATTCACACTCAGAAACATGTAGGTTTTTAATTGATTTGGACAGATTGGACAACTGGGCAGAAAAGATGAAATAAAAAAAATACGGGTAGTCCTCGACTTAACAATAGTTCATTTAGTGACGGAAGTTACAGTGTCACTGAAAATGATGACACTTACGACACTTTTTCACATTTGCCACCATTGCAGCAGCCTCATGGACACATCACCAATATTTGGATGTCTAGCAGCTGATTCACATTTATGACCGTTGAGTGTTCCCGGATCATGTGACTATCTTTTGCGACCTTCTGACAAGCAAAGTCAATGGGGAAACCAGGTTCTCTTCACCACCAAGTTACTCACTTAACCACTGCGATGATTCAATTAACAACGGTGGCAAGAAAGCTCATAAAATGGGGGGGATTCACTTAACACATCTCACTTAGACATAGAAATTTGGGGCTCAATTGTAGATGGAGGTAGAGGACTGCTGTAACTGAAAAGGTCAGTTAGGAAAAAACATGCATAGGCATAGAATTGCTGACATGCAGCTAGGACAGGGGTGGGCAAACTTTGCAACTTTAAGTCTGAAGGACTTTAGCTCCCAGACGTTTCCAGCCAGCAAAGCTGGCTGGAGAAGTCTGGGAGCTGAGGTCCTTCAGACTTAAAGTTGCAAAGTTTGCCCACCCCTGAGCTAGAGCAACAGCACAGAGGGAATACACCAGAGGTGGTATTCAGCAGGTTCTGACCAGTCATGGAGAATCGGTAGCGGAAATTTTGAGTAGTTCGGAGAACCGGTAAATACCACCTCTGACTGCTCTGCGCCCCATCTATTCTCTGTCCCCTGAGTCTGATCGGGAGGGAATGGGGATTTTGCAGTATCCTTCCCCTGGAGTGGGAGGGAATGGGGATTTTGCAGTATCCTTCCCCTGGAGTGGGAGGGAATGGGGATTTTGCAGTATCCTTCCCTTGGAGTGGGAGGGAATGGGGATTTTGCAGTATCCTTCCCCTGGAGTGGGGAGGGAATGGGGATTTTGCAGTATCCTTCCCCTGGAGTGGGAGGGAATGGGGATTTTGCAGTATCCTTCCCCTGGAGTGGGATGGGAATGGGGATTTTGCAGTATCCTTCCCCTGGAGTGGGATGGGAATGGAGATTTTGCAGTATCCTTCCCCTGGAGTGGGAGGGAATGGGGATTTTGCAGTATCCTTCCCTTGGAGTGGGATGGGAATGGAGATTTTGCAGTATCCTTCCCCTGGAGTGGGAGGGAATGGGGATTTTGCAGTATCCTTCCCCTGGAGTGGGAGGGAATGGGGATTTTGCAGTATCCTTCTCCCGGAGTGGGAGGGAATGGGGATTTTGCAGTATCCTTCCTTTGGAGTGGGATGGGAATGGGGATTTTGCAGTATCCTTCCCCTGGAGTGGGATGGGAATGGGGATTTTGCAGTATCCTTCCCCTGGAGTGGGAGGGAATGGGGATTTTGCAGTATCCTTCCTCTGGAGTGGGAGGGAATGGGGATTTTGCAATATCCTTCCCCTGGAGTGGGATGGGAATGGGGATTTTGCAGTATCCTTCCTCTGGAGTGGGAGGGAATGAGGATTTTGCAGTATCCTTCGCCTGGAGTGGGATGGGAATGGGGATTTTGCAGTATCCTTCCCCTGGAGTGGGAGGGAATGGGGATTTTGCAGTATCCTTCTCCCGGAGTGGGAGGGAATGGGGATTTTGCAGTATCCTTCCCCTGGAGTGGGATGGGAATGGGGATTTTGCAGTATCCTTCCCCTGGACTGGAGCAAAGCTGGCTGGAGAATTCCTGGAGCTGAAGTCCTTCAGACTAAAAGTTGCAAAGGTTGGAGACCCCTGTTCTAGATGTTTTCCTGAGGGTGATCCTTGCTTTCTCCAGCCTCCGACTGCTTCCATGGGATCACTCTTTCCATGGACAGCCTACTCATAAACATGGGAGCCACCAAGGTCTACCAAACCTCCAAAGCAACAGAAATGTTTGGATATTGCAATGTACCCTTAACTTGTGGATCCTTTTATTTGCAGTGAGTCATCGGCAAAATTCCCCCTGGGTTGCTTGGAGGACTTTGTCCCTCACGTAAACCTTTCTGGATCAGCTGTTGCCACACCCTGCAAAATATCTCCTCAGCTTTCTTGGGCAGCTTCGTTGCCAGCTGTGCTTAAGCACTTCAGCAATGGGCAAGGCAGTTCAAATGTCGCTGTTTTAAAGATTTTCGATACGAGGCTAACTAGAAGCACCTATATTTAGGGTGAAAGGAAGACAAAGCTGGGATTAAGATATCTCGCCACCCATGCCACAAAGTGGTGGTAGAACATTTGCAAAGGGAGAGAGAGAGAGAGATGGCTACCAGGGTGGTGTGGTTTTGAATGTTTGTTAAAATTGCACTGCCTTGGTAAGGCCACACTTGGAATGCTGCATCCAGTTTTGGTCGCCACGATGTAGAAAAGATGTGGAGACTCTTTCTAGAGTGCAGAGAAGAGCAACAAAGAGGATTAGGGGACTGGAGACTAAAACATATGAAGAACGGGGTATGCCTAGTTTAATGAAAAGAAGGACCAGGGGAGACATGATAGCAGCCTTCCAATATCTCAGGGGTTGCCACAAAGAAAAGGGAGTCAAGCTATTCTCCAAAGCACCTGAAGGAAGAATAAGAAGCAATGGGTGGAAACTAATCAAGGCGAGAAGCAACTTAGAACTGAGGAGAAATTTCCTGACAGTGAGAACAATTAATCAGTGGAACAGCTTGCCTCCAGAAGTTGTGAATGCCCCAACACTGGAAGTCTTTAAGAAGATGTTGGATAGCCATTTGTCTGAAACGGTATAGGGCCGTGATGGCAAACCTATGGCATGGGTGCCATTTCTTAGGGTACGCGAGGCATTGCCCTGTCAGCTCCGGTGCGCATGTGTGTGCTGGCCAGCTGATTTAGGCCTTCTTTTGAGGCCGTTTTTCGCCCTCTGGAGGCTTCAGGAGCTGTAGCAATATGGGTGTGGCACGCCTGCGCACGACCCCCTTGTGTTCCCCCCGCTTTTGGCACGCGAGCCAAAAAAGGTTTGCCATCCCTGGTATAGGGCTTCCTGCCTGGGCAGGGGGTTGGACTAGAAGACCTCCAAGGTCCCTTCCAACTCTGCTATTGTATAGTATTGTGCGTTAAGCTAATTTGTAATGCAATGCACAATTCAGTATCACGTCTACATTCGTGTTGGGATGAGGAATCCTGCAGGTTTCTCCATCCATCCCTTTTGGTGTTGGAAGAAATGTCTACCTGGGTTCAGTTCCAAGTGGGGAGAAAGACACTGGAAACAATGGTGGCAGTTTGGAAAGATGGTTTTAATGGATCACATGGTTAGAAGTCCTGGGCAAAAAGGGAAGAAATGCTGAGAGTGCCCTGGTTTTATGCCCTCTCTGGGCTTTTGAATTTGAGCTTGTATTGTAATTGGTTGTCAGACTCCCATGGGGACATGCAGGAGCAATTCTGTAGGCTGTCCTGAGTCCCAAGCTTGGTTGACTCTTGCTGGGTGATGATGTAATGACAGGGCTTTGGGATTCCTATTATGGCTCTGCTGAAGGAGGTACATCTTTGTAATGTAGAATAGACTGGCCAAGGCCTTAATTCAGGGGTCCCCAACCTTTTTGGCACCAGGGACCGGTTTCATTTAAAAAAAATTCTGCGGACCGGTGGGCATGTCTCGGCCGGCGTAGAGGGGGATCTTGGGGGAGGGGGAACAGGTGGCGCATGCACGTAGGGGGGGGTGAGTCAGCTCACTCACCCCTCTCGGCTCCCAACGGAGCGAGCAGCCGCATCTGTGCCCTCCCGCCCCTGGCATGCGCTCTGCCCAGGGGGCTGCCCCTTCCTCCCTCCTCCTCCTCTCCGGTCCTGCGGCCTGGTTCCTATCAAGCCACGGAGCGGCACCGGTCCACGGACCGGGGGTTGGGGACCCCTGCCTTAATTGACAAAGGAGGGACGAGTTTCTGCCTCCCTATTAGGGGAAATATTCTGCCCTTTTAATATTTCCTAAAATATTTCATTTTTTTCTAGGAGAAGGATGGGTGCTAACTTCCTACATTGGTTTAATGAAGGAGAATTTGCTTTCAAAACATTTTTGCAAAGAGAACTTTATTGATTCTTGGGAGTGGGGAAAAGGAGAGACTGGGGGTTCTTGGACTTCCTCTGGGGGTGTCTCTGCTGGGGTGTCTGCCCCACCGAAAGATATCAGGATGGAATACCTGCTTGGGGGCAAAGATGGAGGAATTTGGGGAAAGTTTGATCAGTCAGGGAGACTTGCAAATAATAGAAGCAAATGAAATTTGGCCCAGGGACCATTGTAATAGAGGGTGGTTCAGTGGCTAAGATGCTGAGCTTGTCAATCAGAAAGGTTGGCAGTTCAGCAGTTAGAATCCCCAGCGCCGTGTAACTGAGTGAGCTCCCATGACTTGTCCCAGCTTCTGCCAACCTAGCAGTTCGAAAGCATGTAAAAAATGCAAGTAGAAAAATAGGGACCACCTTTGGTGGGAAGGTAACAGCGTTCCGTGCGCCTTCGGCAGTTAGTCATGCCGGCCACATGACCATGGAGACGTCTTTGGACAGCACTGGCTCTTTGGCTTTGAAATGGAGATGAGCACCGCCCTCTAGAGTCGGGAATGACTAGCACATATGTTCAAGAGGAATCTTTACCTTTACCATTGTAATAGATTCAGCAATACAGAGTTCCTCGATATTAATCAGTTGTGGGTGCTGCATGACTGGAGGATTTTAAGAAGAGATAGGACAGCCATTTGTGTGGAATGATATAAAGTTTCCTGCCTGAGCAGGGGGTTGGACTAGAAGACCTCCAAGGTCCCTTCCAACCGTTCTTCTGTCGAATACGCTGAAAGGAAAAGTCTCACTGCATGGGGCCTAGTTATTTGCGAGACCGTCTCCTACCCCATACATCCCTTCGGCCGATTCGCTCGCACAGAGAGGGACTTCTCTGGGTGCTGTCTGCCGGGCAATGCCGGTTGGCGACCCCCAGGGGAAGGGCCTTCTCTGTGGCGGGCCCAGCCCTCTGGAACGACCTTCCCCCTGAACTCCGGACCACCATGGACCTCCGCCTCTTCCGCCAACATTTGAAGACCTATTTTTTTCATCTAGCCGGCCTAGCCTAGCCCCCGAGAGCACCACCACAGGCTGAATTTTAAATTGCTCCAAATTGATTTTAATTAGCGGTTAATTTTTAGGGAATGTTTTAGCACAGGACACTTTAATTTAATCTGATTTTATTATTTGTAGTCTTATTTATTATATGTTTGCTTTTACTTATGTGTTGTATTACTGTTTTTTAACCTCCTGAGTCCCCTCGGGGAGATAGGCGTGCTATAAAAATCAAATCAAATCAAAATCAAAAATCAAATCACAATTTCAACAAGAAAGCTAAAAAAAGAACAAACCCTACCAAGGGAAATAAATCCAACCTTTTTTTAAAGCACCCTGACAATAAAATAGCGAAAAGGAACTCTTGTTTGTCGCTAAAGAAAACGGCTTAAAATTGGATGGCAATTTTGGCATCTGTGTTAATAACACACATGGACATGTCTGTGCACAAACCCTTGGTCTAAAACACAACACGCCTTCTGAGGAAATTACCAGTCAGCAACCACTGAATAACTTTTGATGTCTTCAGGTCTCCTTTGGCCTTTGATTTATTGGATGGAGGTCTTGTGTTTCCTTCAGGAGCTCAAAGCGATAGGTGTGACACACACACCCTCTCCCCTCCCCTCACACCTACAACCTTGAGCTGTCGTTGGGTTGCAAGAGAGCCTGACTGGGACTGAGGCACACATATTCAAAGCCATTGTACATCGTGTATACAACAAAATTGGTTTGAGCTTCTATTGGTGCAGTCCATACAAGGATACAAGACAACATGAATAATAGAAAGCAGGGGTCTCCAACCTTTGCAACTTTAAGTCTGAAGGACTTCAGCTCCCAGACTTCTCCAGCCAGCTTTGCTGGCTGGAGAAGTCTGGGAGCTGAAGTCCTTCAGACTTAAAGTTGCAAAGGTTGGAGACCCCTGATATAAAGTATAATCCTTACACAAGTAGTTAGGAGGGTGGGGAACTAGTCATACGCTTCCATATGTCCGTCATATTCTGTGCAGCATATATATTACTCTGGTGTATGAATTTATAAGGAATGTGGTGGCTCAGTGGCTAAGATGCTGAGCTTGTCGATCAGAGAGGTCGGCAGTCGAATCCCTAGCGCCACGTAACGGAGGGAGCTCCCGTTACTTTTGCCAGCTTCTGCCAATGTAGAAGTTTGAAAGCATGTAAAAATGCAAGTAGAAAAATACCTTTGGTGGGAAGCAGTGGTGGGTTTCAATTTTTTTTAGAACCTACTCTGTAGGTGTGGCCTATTTTGTGGGCGTGGCTTGGCAGTCATGTGACAGGGTGGGAGTGGCCACCTTTTAAAATGTGGTGAAACTCATTTAACAACGCTCTTGCTTAGCAGACAAAATCTGTTTATCTGGTTGGCTATACTTCGGTGTCTTCTGTTTGATGGTAAAAGTGTGAAGAGACACTGACCGAGGTGTGAATCATCTCTGAGTATCTTCCTTACTCTACTGAAGCAACGAGACCTAGAGATGTCATCCAGTGGTTTTAGAAGGTTTATTGTGCTGAATTGATCACTCTGTGTAGTGCCTTTTTCTCCACAGCTGTTAAACCAGCGTACCATACTGTAATGAGAGCATATGCACCAAAGACAAATTCCTTGTCTTTGAAGAGTGCAGAGAAGAGCAACAAAGATTATTAGGGGACTGGTGGCTAAAACATACAGTGAATGGTTGCAGGAACTGGGCATGGCTAGTCTAGTGAAGAAAAGGACCAGGGGTGACATGATAGCAGAGTTCCAATATCTCAGGGGTTGCCACAGAGAGGAGGGGGGTCAAGCTATTCTCCAAAAGCATCAGAGGACAGGACAAGAAGCAATGGGTGGAAACCAAGCAAGGAGAGAAGCAACCTAAAACTAAGGGGAAATTTCCTGACAGTACATGGGGCTCCCCTTGAGGTGCACCCGGAGACTTCAGTTAGTGCAGAATGCGGCCGCGCGGGGGATTTTGGGAGTCTCTAGACACTCCCATATAACACCTCTCCTGCGCGAGCTGCACTGGCTGCCTGTGGCCTTCTGGGTGCATTTCAAGGTCCTAGTGACCATCTTTAAAGCGCTCCATGGCATAGGACCTGGCTACTTGCAGGACCGCCTCCTACCACATACCTCCACCCCACCTGTCCGCTCCCACAGGGTGGGCCTCCTTAGGGTGCCGTCCGCCGGACAATGCCGGCTGGCGACTCCCAGGGGAAGAGCCTTCTCTGTGGCAGGTCCCGCCCTCTGGAACGACTTGTCCCCCGACCTCCGCACAATCACGGACCTTCGCCTCTTCCGTCGAACCCTAAAAACATATCTCTTCCACGCGGCCGGCCTGACATAGCTGTTTATATAATTGCATTTTAGCTGGGTTTTAAATTAAGTTTTAGCACGGGCCAAATTTATTTAATCCAATTTTACATTTATTTGATTGTCTGTATATTTATATTTTATTTTGTTATTCCTGTGCACCGCCCTGAGTCCCACTTGGGAGAGAGGGCGGTATAAAAGTACGATAAAATAAATAAAATAAATAAATAAATAGAACAATTACTCAGTGGAGCAAATGCCTCCAGAAGTTGTGAATGTTCCAACACTGAAAGTTTTAAGGAAGATGTTGGATTTGTTTGAAGTGATGTAGAATTTTCTGCCTAAGCAGGGGGTTGGACTAGAAGACCTCCAAGGTCCCTTCCAACTCTGTTATTCTATTCTATTCTATTCTATTCTATTCTATTCTATTCTATTCTACTCTACTCTACTCTACTCTACTCTATTCTATTCTATTCTATTCTAGTATGCGAGGACACTTTCTATCGTGAACCAAAAGAAGTAATCAGCCATTTTTCCACCTTATTTTTCCGCAGGACTCTCCTTAGAGAAGAACTTGGGAACATGATCTGGTGGGATCAGTGCTACTTGAGGCAGGGGCTTCTTCAATTTGGATCACTGGAATGCAAATTATGGATCTATATGACCCTTTTAGACACTCATTGCATCTCCGACTAACTATGTAAACCAATGGTAGTCAACCTGGTCCCTACCGCCCACTAGTGGGCGTTCCAGCTTTCATGGTGGGTGGTAGGGGTTTTGTCCAATACTGAAGCACTTTCCTTTTTTAAATTTGATTGACTTCCCTACTTTATATATCACCATTACTGTGGAACCGGTGGGCGGTTAGAAAATGTTACTACTAACAGAGATACAAAAGTGGGCAGTAGGTATAAAAAGGTTGACTACCCCTGATGTAAACCATCACTTTCAGAATTTTTAAACAACAGGGCCATTGAAGTCCCAAGTGCAAAGATTTTCTATTTGTCGGTATAATCCTCCATGAGGGAGATAGGCACTTCCTAAATGTGATAGTAAGTAAGTAAGTAAGTATGTAAGTAGCAGTGGTGGGTTTCAATTTTTTTTAGAACCTACTCTGTAGGTGTGGCCTATTTTGTGGCCGTGGCTTGGCAGTCAGGTGACAGGGTGCGAGTGGCCAACTTGTAAAATGTGGTGAAACTCATTTAACAACGCTCTTGCTTAGCAACCAAAATTTTGGGCTCAATTGTGATGATAAATTCTCTCTCTCTCTCTCTCTCTCTCTCTCTCTCTCTCTCTCTCTCTCTCTCTCTCTCTCTCTCTCTCTCTCTCTCTCTCTCTCTCTCTCTCTCTCTCTCCTTTCTTTCTTTCCTTTCTTTCCTTTCCTATCCTTCCCATTGGGTTACCAGCAGCGGCAGGCCAGACTTACTTCTGAGTCTGCCGGTGGAACCCCCTCTCACTGGCTCTCTAAATTTCAGCATCCGGCTCTTGCGAGTAGGTGTGAGCCTGCAGAAACCCACCACTGGTAAGTAGGCAAGTAAGTAAGTAGATAAGTAGGTAGGCAGGCAGGCAAGCAAGTGAAAACTATTTTTGGAATATTCTTCAGCATCTTAGTAGAATGCATCTGGACCTTTTCAGGGTCCCCCCCCCCCCCCCCCCGCCATAGGAGCTTTTTTCAAAAGGCAACTGACTTTCTTGCTTTTTGCCTTTGAAAACATTTTGCTCCTTATTTACAACTGGAGACATTTCTTGGATGGGAAGCAAAATGTTTTCAAGGGAAAAAAAAAAAATCCCAAGCAAGTCCAGTTTGCCTTTTGGAAAAAGCACCTCTGGGGACACCCATGACCTCTGGACGATTGAGAATTTCCATAGACCGTTTTGGTTTTTACAAAACTCTCGGGACAGATCGAGAGTCGGTAATTTAATCTGTACAATGTTTTTTTAGAATTTCTTCATCGCCCTCCTTCCCTTGATTTCTCCCAGATCTTTTCTGGGCAGTCTCAAGTAACAATCCGCCTCAATGGCATATACCAGGGGTGGGCAAACTTTGCAAGTTTAAGTCTGAAGGACTTCAGCTCCCAGAATTCTCCAGCCAGCAAAGCTGGCTGGAGAATTCAGTGAGCTGAAGTCCTTCAGACTTAAACTTGCAAAGTTTGCCCATCCCTGGCATATACAGTCTGTTTCTGCAATCTCTCTCTCTCTTTTATTAATCTCCCCTTAATTCCCTTCTTTAAGGGAGTTAATTCCCATATTCCTCACCTCTTTCTTGCTTCTGAAGTAATAGCCTCTGTTATTACTGCCATTAAGCTTCTTAAAACCCTTTTCTGCTTAAATTCCTTGTGCCAATGAATGTTCCTTTTAAAAACTCCATTTGCTGAAAGGAAAACCTTTCCCCCCCCTAATAATTTCCTTGACACATTTCGTGATTCATCCTATTGACCTTAATGTGATGATTCCTTTTTTGCTTTTTTTCTTCTTCTCCTGATTTGGACTAAGCATTATTGCTGAGCTTGTATTATTGTGGTTTTGAATAATCCTTCTTGGGGAAAAAATGACTATTTTCTTTCCCTTTAACTTCATTCCTATCAACCTCCTAATCTGAAAAAACCCCACATTATTCATTGTTTTAAAAGCAAAGCTGACCAAAAGTTCCTCTTAGGTGGTCATTTTCTACAGATAGTTGCGTGACATATTTGAATTTTTATTTTTATTTTTTAAAGCCTATTTTGCCACTGAACTTGTCAAAGATTTATGGGGCTCCTGCCAATACAAGGAAGAGTTTGAGTTAGCGAACAATATTATACAATACAATAATACAATCGCAGAGTTGGAAGGGACCTTGTAGGTCTTCAACCCCCTGCGTAGGCAGGAACCTTATACCATTTCAGACAAATGGCTATCCAACATCTTCTTAAAGACTTCCAGGGTTGGGGCATTCACAACTTCTGGAGGCAAGCTGTTCCAGAGGTTAATTGTTCTAACTGTCAGGAAATTTCTCCTTAGTTCTAAGTTGCTTCTCTCCTTGATTAGTTTCCACCCATTGCTTCTTGTCCTGCCCCCAGGTGCCTTGGAGAATAGTTTGACTCCCTCTTCTTTGTGGAAACCCCTGAGATATCGGAACACTGCTATCATGTCTCTCCTGGTCCTTTTCATTAAACTAGACATACCCAGTTCCTGCAACGGTTCTTCATATGTTTTAGCCTCCAGTCCCCTAATCATCTTGGTTGCTCTTCTCTGCACTCTTTCTAGAGTCTCCACGTCTTTTCTACATCATGGCGACCAAAACTGAATGCCGTATTCCAAGTGTGGCCTTACCAAGGCATTATAAAGTGGTATTAACACTTCACATGATCTAGATTCTATCCCTCTGTTGATGCAGCCTAGAACCGTGTTGGCTTTTTGGCAGCTGCTGCACACTGCTGGCTCCTATTTAAGTGGTTGTCCACTAGGATTCCAAGATCCCTTTCACAGTTATTGCTATTGAGCAAGGTACCACCTATACTATACCTGTGCATTTGGTTTTTCTTGCCTAGATGTAGAACCTTACTTTTTTCACAATTGAATTTCATTTTGTTAGATAGTGCCCAATGTTCAAGTTTGTCAAGATCCTTCTGTATCTTAAGCCTATCTTCTGGAGTGTTGGCTATTCCTGCCAGCTTGAACTTTGAACTTTGGCGCTTTTGTTTTACCTCATAAACAAAGCATTCAACTCGGTAGATTGGGCTACTGAGATAAAATAATTCTCTCCAATTCACTAAAGCAGACATCTCTAAACTTAGGCCACTTTAAGGCTTGTGGACTTCAACTCCCAGAATCCCTCAGTCAGTGTGGCTGAGGGATTCTGGGAGTTGAAGTCCACAAGTCTTAAAGTGACCCATGTTTGGCAAACCCTGATTTAAATCAGTAAGTAAGGAAAGCTTCATTTAACCAGTTGGCCAATTTGTGGCAGTTGTATTTTCCATAAATCTCAGGAGCTTTGGCTCCCCTTATCACAAAACATTTTCATTATACGAATTCTCAAGGAAAAGAAACATCCCTCCACAGAAACCTGTTACTTGTCTTGGCTGTTCTGGACAGTCTCCAACCTTCTTTTTTTAGAGGAAGGTTGTGGAAAATGTTTGAGGCCTACAGCTCCAAAGGAAGAAGTGGATTATCTGGACACAGGGCAGTCGGAGTTCAGATTGGGCAATGGCATTGATTAACCTTATTTGATGACCTCTGGTGGACTCAGGAGCGGAGCAGTGCATCAGTCTCGGCCCCTGATTTTTCAGTGGTCTTCAATTCCAGCAGTACCAGTGGTGGGTTGCAGGTGGTATGCCCCAGTACACGCGTCGGAAGCAGCAGCCACCGTACTGGAACTGTGCTTTGGAGGGCCCACCCGCATGCCCTCATTCCTTACCTGTATTTAAAGGAAATGGGCCATCTGCGTATGTGCGCGCAGTGTATGGCGCTTGTGCGACGCTTCGCCGAGCAGTTGGAGCATCACAGGTGGTGGGTGCGCATGTGTGTGCAGTGTGCATGCCCATGGTGCAGTCCCAGTTCCCGTTGCAGCGCACCGGTTAGGAAATCCACTACTGATCAGTACTATCGTATCTTTCTGGACTGGTTATCACAGGGGTGTCTAACTCAAGATCCTGATCTAGCCCGCAGGGGGGGCGTTAATTCTGGCCCACGGAACCAGGCTGGAAACTGCAAAGAAGCGGCCCACAATGCCTCCAGAAATTGTCAATGCCCCAACACTGCAAGTCTTTAAGAAGATGTTGGATAGCCATTTGTCTGAAACGGTATAGGGCTTCCTGCCTAGGCAGGGGGTTGGACTAGAAGACCTTCAAGGTCCCTTCCAACTCTGTTATTGTATTATTGCATTGCCTCTGCCAGTGAAAATGGAGCTCCATTTTCGCTGGCAGAGGGCTGTCAAAATACACTCAAAACAAAACAAAAGGAGAAATGTTCCCCCTTTTGCATTTGAGCAAGCAAGAAGAGACAGGAAAGGGGAAAGGAAAAGAGGAAAGACAAAGAAAAAGAAGGGAAGATGGGAAGAGAGCAAGGAATGAAAAATAAGGAAAGAGGGGAAGGAAGAAGAAAGTATGAAGAGGGAAGGAAAAAAGAAAAGGGAGCGTTGTCCTCCAAACTGGGAGGGAGAGAGGGAGGAAGGAAGAAAGGAAGATAGGGAGGTAGATAGGAAGGAAGAAAGGAAGATTATGAGAATGAGGGAGGGTCTCAGGAAAGTCTTTTCTTAGCACTTGCCCAGCACAGGTGTCCCCAACACGAGTCCCATGTCACGCCCACCATGGCTATGCCCCTACTGTCCATGTCCACCCAGTAGCCCTCCAAGGTCAAACAACCCTAATGCGGCCCTCAATATTGAGTTTGACACCCCTGGATTGTCAGTCATTTGGGACCCACTATTGACCATCATTCACATCTTAATCACTTACCAATAGGACTACTGCAATATACTCTACATGGGGCCATCCTTGAAGAGTATTTGGAAGGCACTGTTGTTCTTCAGTGGATTTACTCTTCCGTCCAAGGCTGGTTCCACTTGACGTGGGTTCAGAGGCAGACGTCCTGCCCTAAACCTTTGCGACAGCTCGACTCTTCCCCATTCCTGTTTGACTTCTACGTGAATTTGCTGAGTGAGGGTTGGGATGAGGTCATTTATCAGCATCGGCTTAAATATCAGTATGCTGACGATATCAGTTGTACAATTTGGTCTTGGGCCAACCAAGTGATGCTATTGAGATACTTTCTCAGTGCCTGGAAGCTGTGGGCTGGATGAGGAGGAACTGGCATTGCTCAACCTTGCCAAGACTGAATGGCTGTGGGCTTTAGGTCCCCTGGATCAAATGAGTTTCCGTCATTAACCCTGACTGGGTTACACCACCCTGGAGTTGGTGTGAAATCTGAGGTTTCTGCTGCTTACAGCTCCTGCTTGAAGAGCAGCTGGGAGCGGGTCCTTGATATAAAGAACGGGGAAGGCACCGCACCATTAGACACAATTAGACTAGGATTTCTCTAGTTGTACCCAATCACAATAAAGGCAGTTCTAATCTTGTTATCTGGTCTACCAAATAGGGATGAGATGCATTGGAACACAGTACTGACCATCACTCATTTCAGTTACTTCCCAATTGGATTACTACAATGCACTCTACATGAGGTTGCCGTTGAAGACTATTTGAAAGGTTCAGCCAGTTTGCAATTCATATGCACCTACAGTTTGGTCATACCATAGTACAGTGGGACCTCAGGTCCTGAACGGCTCAGACCACGAACCATTCGGGTGCTGACCCAAAAAAAATCCACTAAATGTTTCACTTAGATCACGAACACATCCTCGGGTGTTGAATAAACACAGCCATGGCGATTTCCCCTTCCACACCATTTTTGTGTATATGCACAAAGCACAGTCTTGCTTCTGGTCATGACCAAGTTGGGTACCGACTGAAGTCCTGGAACAGATTATGGTCGGCAGCTGAGGTCCCACTGTATGCCCAGAGGACATCACTATTTGAGAATTGCACTGGTTTCCACTAGCTTCCAGGGGCTAGTCATGATACTGGTTGTCACCTAGGGATCTATATGAGCTGGAACCAGGTTGCACCACTTCTTTTTACTGGTTTCTGGCTGCCTCACTACATCTAGCAGAATGGGATATTGATTAAAAAGTGTCATCTGGCAGGTCCATGATAAATCTTCATTGTTTTCAAAACTTTCAGCCTCACATGGAACTCAGAAAAACCTATCACATCAGTGATGACAAACCCATGACACCCGTGTCCAAGGTGACATGCCAGGGTTCACCAATACCTGACAGCTATTCTCTGTTTGACTTACTAAAAAACTAAATGAATATAAATTGGCTACCGTCCACCACCCAAAGATTAAAATGAATGCACACCAGAGGTGGCATTCAGCAGGTTCTGACCAGTCCTGGAGAACCGATAGCGGAAATTTTGAATAGTTCGGAGAACCAGTAAATACCACCTCTGGCTGGCCTTGCTCCCATCTATTCTCTGCCTCCGGAGTCCCAGCTGATCAGGAGGAAATGAGGATTTTGCAGTCACCTGCCCCTGGAGTGGGGAGGGAATGGGGATTTTATAGTATCCTTCCCCTGCCATGCCCACCAAGCCACACCCACCAAGCCATGCCATGCCCACCAAGCCACATCCACAGGACCGGTAGTAAATTTTTTTGAATCCCACCACTGATGCACATCATCTGTATCAACATCTGGTTTATGTTCAGAATGGGGATTGGTACTGAGATGAGAGACCAATAGGAACATGGCAGTCTCACAGTTCAAGTTGTCTTCCAATTGTTGCATAGGGTGGTGTTTGCACATGAAGCTCATTTTCAAAGTGCAGAGGATATCTGCAACTGCAGTCTCCAAATTGTGCACCCTATCAGCAATTGTATGAAATCAGCTTTTGTGAGGCTGCCTGAATTTAGGCAAGAAAAACAGAAATGCACAGGTACAGTATAGGTGGTGCCTGGCTCAAGTCGTAATTATGAGCAGGATCTTGGGAGTCTTAATGGACCATCACTTAAATATGAGCCAGCAGTGTGCAGCAGCTGCCAAAAAAGCCAACACAGTTCTAGGCTGCATAAACAGAGGGATAGAATCAAGATCACATGAAGGGTTAATACCACCTTCTAATGCCTTGGTAAGGCCACACTTGGAATACTGCACTCAGTTTTGGATGTCGTGATATAAAAAAAGATGTGGAGACTCTGGAAGGAGTGCAAAGAAGAGCAACAAAGATGATTAGGAGACTGGAGGCTAAAACAGATGAAGAACAAACTTAATGAAAAGAACTAATAATAATAGCAGCGTTCCAATATTTGAGGGGCTGCCCCAAGGAAGAGGGGATCAACCTATTCTCCAAGGCACCTGGAGGCAGAGCATGAAGGAATGGATGGAAACCAGTCAAGGATTAATCCAATCCTAGAACTAAGGAGAAATGAATGCCTTGCCTCCGGAAGTCGTGGGTGCTCCACAGTGGTGGGTTCCGGATCCCGTTGCAATTGGTACGGTTGCAATGGGGCCCGGCGCCCACTACATGAACGTGTGTAGCGTACGCTCACACACAGGGATGTGCCATTTACCTCTTGCGATGCCTATGTGACGCTCCAGCTGCTTGGTGGAGTGTCGCGCAGGCGCCGTTCGCTCCGTGCACATGCAAGGAAGCGCCAAAGAGCTCAAATACAGATAAGGAGCTCGAGCAGGTGGGTGGGCCCTCCGGAGCACTGGAACGGAACGGTACCCAGTGCTCCTGGAAGGCACCGGTACGCCTATCCCGGGGCGTACCGTCTGCAACCCACCACTGGTGCCCCAACACTGGAGATTTTTAAGAAGAGGTTGGACAACTATGGGATAGGATGTTCTCCTTCAGCAGGGGATGGACTAGGACAGGGGTCTGCAAAGTTGGCTGGGGAATTCTGGGAGCATAGCTGGCTGGAGAATTCTGGGAGTTGAAGTCCACCAGTCTTAAAAGAGCCGACTTTGCAGACCCCTGGACTAGGAGACCTCCAAGGTACCTTCCAACTCTGTTATTCTGAAAGCAAGTCTATTTAATTATAGATTAATATGTAAATTGTTTTTCTTTTGGAGAGGTGGGGGGGGGGGGAGACGTGACATGCCAAAAAAGTCAAATTAAGTATTTTCCAAATTCTTGACACTAAGTCCAAGGGCTCATCTCTGATTTCCTATCCCTCAATTATCTAAATATCCCATGTTGTAACATCTTAGTAGCGACGCGGTGGCTCAGTGGATAAGACCATGAGCTTGTCAATCAGAAAGGTTGAGAGTTTGGCAGTTCAAATCCCTAGGACCGCGTAATGGAGTGAGCTCCCGTTACTTGTGCCAGCTTCTGCCAACCTAGCAGTTCGAAAGCATTTAAAAATACAAGTAAAAAATAGGGACCACCTTTGGTGGGAAGGTAACAGCGTTCTGTGCGCCTTTGGCGTTTATTCATGCTGGCTATATGACCACGGAGACGTCTTCGCACAGTGCTGGCTCTTTGTGCTGGCTTTGAAATTGAGATGAGCACTGCCTCCTAGAGTTGGGAACAACTAATACATATGCGCAAGGGGAACCTTTACCTTTATCATCTTAGTGAATGTGATGATCTAGGTCAGAGGTTCCCAAACTTGGCAACTTTAAGACTTGTGGACTTCAACTCCCAGAAATCTGATCTAGATACTATTTCAAATATAAAACTTCGTTGGCAACCACCCGCCATGAAAAGTGTGAGAAAGAAAACATTCAAGTTAATGGAAACAAGTCTTTATTAAGTAACTTTTTAATATCAGAAAAATAAAACTCTTATAATTCTCTTTACAGCAAATATATAATATCAGTGCTTTGGCCATCATAAGTTAAGGGCCCTTTTATCATAAAATATATGCTTTTTTTTAAACTTTACTCAAATTGAATTTATAATCCCTATGACCTTTCTACATATACATAACAAAAAGAGTGTAGTAAAATTAGCAAATACTAAACCATATTGAGAGCTTTGTCATTCTGAAGTCTGGGGTTTATAGAAACAGTACACGCATCTAATGTTGTATCCTTGGCTTATTAGCTGCAGTGTACAATGCAACAATATACAAAATACATGCTTGGTAAATGGGATTGTTCATATCTACAAGACTCGGCTAAAGATTAAGATTTCAATACTGACATTTAACTATTCTACAAGCTATTAGCGTTAAAGTTATGCATCTCATAATGTAATAATAATAATATTATATGCCATCAAGGCAACTTTTATACTGAAAAAAAATCATAAAATAAAAACCATTATCTGTAAACTTTTTTTTTTTATATACGAAATGTAACTCTTTCAAGTGGAAAATAAAAAATAAAGATTTCTGTATATTCACTAGTTCAATACACGTAGAATTTGCTATTCTGAGAAAACATTATTTCATCTTGGGAAGATATTGCTCAAAAAAAGAGAGGGAATCAGAGGAAGGACAGATAGAGAAGTTTTTCTTTTAAAAGGAGAGAGAGGAAGAAGGAGAAGAAGAAGAAAAATGAAACCCATCAGAACGTCTGAGTTGTTCTTTTAAAAATGCCAGCACAGATTTGGGGAAATTCTGAGGGTGAAGTGCTGGAAGGAGAAACATCCACAGGCTGAAATGTACATTGAAGAAATCAAGAGAGGTCAATTTTTTTCTCCTCGATAAGAGAGAAGCGTAGTTTTGAAATGAAATAAACCGTTTTTCTGAGCCTGTCACTGCTATTTATCACCGAATGGTATACAAAAACGTGGATGTTACTCCTTCCTCTTCCTCCCCCGTATGATTTAAAACAACAACAACAACAAAAAAGACAAGTTTCACATCATGTGCAAGTTGTGGTTTGTAACATAAAAAAATGATTCACATTTTTCTTATACTCTTGATATTTGCTAAAATAGTTAATTTAAGAACATCTTGATCACTGAGCCAATGGAATGTCAGCATCCTCATTCTAGACACGAGGGATGCAAACCCGCCCGCCCCTTCCTCCTCCCACCACGGGGGTGGGGGGTGGGTGTCCGCAAGAAGCAGAGCTGGGCGGGGAAGGGGGATCCCTACGGACACGTCATAACATGACAATTCACAGCATGAATTGTACCTTGTGGGATGAACACCGAGGGCCCAGAGGGAGGCCTTCCTTTCAACGGAAGGCAGTAGCAGTTCAAGTGCAAGGAGCATTGTCTAAGATGCGCCCCGCCAATAAATAACCAAACTGCTACAAATGGGGTGCCTTTCTCCCCTCCCACCCCCCCCATGTTCTGGGCTGGAGCTCCCGTGTCCCTTGGCAATGATTTGAAACAAAAAAGGCTTCTCCAGGCTTCGGCAATGGAAGACCCACACGTTTTCCTGATTCGCTTATTAAAGATGCCTCAATTTGCATACAGGATGAGAAGGAGGCGGCTCATCCTCCATCCGCCCCTTCGGCCGGTCCTCCGCGAACCATGATCTGCTTAATAAAAAAAAACTTCTCGCTTAGGCGACTCCTCGCTCGAATGGCCAGGAAACCAATCGGCGGGCAGCGAAATTATTTGCAACATTAGGTAAATGAAGCCTGTTATTGTTGTGTAAAGGGGGGGGGGAGGGGGAAGAAAGAAAGCATCCCCCCGCCCTCCCTCCCCCAAACCTGCTCTGAAAAAACTGGCAGTGTAAAGAAGGCAGCACTGGAAGTTATTTTGAAACATTCATGATCCTTTGCACCATTTATCCTCCCCCCTCTCCCTCGCCCATAAGAGTTTCTACGCTCGGGGGCTACGCGGGATTTTGCTTTCACCGCCGTTATTAGAAATACTTTGTCAAGATCTGGGCAGACTGCGAATGCTCACTGTATGCTCCCACTCCGGAAAACAGATCCAAGGCCCTAAGATAGGGGTGGGCAAACTTTGCAACTTTAAGTCTGAAGGACTTCAGCTCCCAGACTTCTCCAGCCAGCTTTGCTGGCTGGAGAAGTCTGGGAGCTGAAGCCCTTCAGACTTAAAGTTGCAAAGTTTGCCCACTCCTGCCCTAAGACCTCCCAAAAGCCACCACAGCTTCCCTTCCAGGACATTGCTAGAGGTACCACAGCTGCAACCAAAATGGAGAAAGATTGGCTTTAGGCCTATAAGTTTAACTGAACAAGCCTGGCTTTTTTTCATTTTTGTATTTTTTTTTTGAAAAGAGTACATGCTTTTCAAACCACCGTTAGCCTAATCTCAAGAAAGCCCAGTAACAGTCTGAGTTCATTATAAGTTTACTTAGGGGGGTACCATTACATCCAAGCCATTAAGAGTTTAAAAAGTCCATATATAATATCTCTATATATTTAAGAGTGAATTTGAATCGCCTGAGTAACAGCTGTCTGGCAAACTGGACACGATGGTGCTTCTTTTTCACAGATCTTGTTGGCACACTCCATGCAGAAAAGGTTGTGGCCACATGGAACCAGGGCAGCGATTACTTCGTTCTCAAAACAGATCACGCAGTCGTGCTTCCGTCTTAACTCCGGAGGGGAACTAGATGTGGAGCCACCGTTGGAAGAAGAGTAACTGTTGGTACCGTTGGAAAAGGCAGGGATGTAGATGGGAAGGCCAACCTGGTTGACGGTGCTGGGAGGGTCGCTTCTCACTCTGCGGGCGAGGGGGTGTTCCAAAGTCTCGGGAAACGTCGGTGACAAGCGAGGGGTGGAGGGCTGGCTCCCTTTCCGCGGAGATTTCACATTACTAGCAGGTTCGCTACCAAAACTGGAGAGTGGGTTGACGGGCTCGAAAGGGGTCCAGATGGTCTGAGAAGGGGTGGGCAAGGAATCGTAGGCGGGAGAGTCGACGGCCAGATCCTCTGCCCCTACGGAAGGCAAGGTCTCTCCGAACCAAAAATTGCCAGTGCTGAATGGACTGGTTGGGCTGAAGTCAGCCAACCTATTGCTTCCAAAGTAGGAGTCGGTGGAACCACTGCCTAGGGAACTGGAGCTGTCGTTTCTGTAATTGGAAATCATCCGGGTGCGACTGGGAGGTGGGACTGGGTGGGAAGTAAGCCAGGCGGATCCAAGGTTTCCTCCTTCAAAACTGACATCGGTACCGTTGTAATGGAAATCGTTTTCTTCGTTGAGCTCAATGTAGTTTCCAGTGCGCATGGCGATGTGCATCTCTATCTCTTCCCGGGCCCGGTCTACATTTTCCGGCATGCCGGTTACCTCAAAAACTGGCTCTTTGTCTCTACTGGGAGTAACTATGTAGGTATGGGTTTGCTGCTGAATTCTTTTGATCGTAGCGCCTTTGGGGCCAACCACCAGCCCGACGACACGGTAAGGCACCCTGACCTGGACTGTAGTCTGGCCTGGCAGGTTGGGGTTACAAGGCAGCCCTCCCAGAGCAGGGCCATTCTTGTTGCGCGAAGCTCTTATCATGGAGAAGTGCTCAGCAGCAGAAAGAATTTCCCTTTTGGCCATGGCGACATCTTCTTTGCGGCCGGTGACCACGAAAACGGGCTCTTCTCCACGCACAGGGGTCTTGATGTATGTATTGGTTTTGGCTCTCAGGGCCTTTATTTTGCAACCTGTAGAAAGTGGACAGAAACAAACAAAATAAACATTTTAATAGATTTAATTTATTTTTTAGCCATTAAAAAAACAACCCACTCGTCTTCTAAGTTACAGGTAGTCCTCAACTTATGACTGGTTGTTTAGCAATCTTTCAATGTTACGACAGGCATCCCCTCCCCCAGAAGGCCGTTATGACCACTTCTGAAGTTCCAATGGTTGCTGCTCCCTGTGGTCACTTGACTGTACTTTGCGTGGCTGGCAAACAGCTCACATTCATGGCTGTTTGTAGCATCTTATAGTCAAAAGACCACAATTTATGATGGTTTGGGGTTTTTTTGCTGAAAACCGGCATTTACTTCCAGTTTTTGGCAAAAACCTCCCCACAATAAGCAATGAGATTACTCAATGACTGCACATTTGCTTAGTGACTGCTGGAAAAAAAAGATGGTAAAACAACTTACAACCATACTGGGCAGGCTCTATTATGGTCATAACCTAAAGCGGCCTGTATTTTTACGGTCTCTATGATCCACAGTATGTTCAAACTAAACCCAACAGAAGTCCTTTCCTTGTCAAGACAAGTAACTTCACAGAGATTGGCACCCCCATTCTCTGTGAAAATTGATGCTTCTGGGAATAAATACCACACCTGGTTTGCAAATTAATAAGATGAAGGTCGCTTTAGCCGCTTCCTGACCCACCTAAACAAGTTACTCACAAGTTACTTGCGGTTTGTACAAATAAAACAGAGATCCAGCTTTTTGGGGGGGGGAAAAGGTGAGGTGGGCTACTTAAAAATAATTCTTTACAGGCAAAAGATGTGGAGACTCTAGAAAGAGTGCAGAGAAGAGCAACAAATATGATTAGGGGACTGGAGGCTAAAACATATGAGGAACGGTGGCAGGAACTGGGTATGTCTAATGAAAAGAAGGACTAGGGGAGACATGATAGCAGTCTTCCAATATCTCAGGGGTTGCCACAAAGAAGAGGGAGTCAAACTATTCTCCAAAGCACCTGAGGGCAGGAAAAAGAAGCAATGGATGGAAACTATTCAAGGAGAGAAGCAACCTAGAACTAAGGAGAAATTTCCTGACAGTTAGAACAATCACCGTATTTTTCAGACTATAAGACGCACCATAATTTTGAAGAGGTAAGTAAGAAAAAAAAGTTTTTGCCTTCCCCGGCCTCCAGGAGCACTCTGCAGGCTTCAGCAGGGCTGGGTGAAGGCAAAAACAACCACGTTTTTCACCAAAACGGGGGCATTTTCCCCTTCTCCCAGCCCTGCTGAAGTCTGCAGTGTGTTTCTGGGGGGCTGGGGGAAGGCAAAAACAAAAATGGGATGCGGGGGCGGGGTTTCTGGAGGCAAAAAATGGCTATATTCGGTGTATAAGATGCACCAACATTTCCACACTCCTTTAGGGGGGGGATAGGTGCGTCTTATACTCCAAAATACAGTAATCAGTGGAATAACTTGCTTCAATGTTGGAGCATTCAGCATTCACTGGAAGCTTTTAAGAAGAGGTTGGAGAACCATTTGTCTGAAGTGTGGGGTTTCCTGCCTAAGCAGGGGGTTGGACTAGAAGATCTCCAAGGTCCCTTTCAACTCTGTTATTCTATTCTATTCTATTCTATTCTATTCTATTCTATTCTATTCTGTTCTGTTCTATTTCTATTCTGCTGTTCTGTTCTTCCATTTCACTGATGCCATTTTACTGTTATTTCCTGAATTTCTTCTATCTTTATAATGTCCTTCTCTCCACAAAACCTTTTCTGAAGGAAGTCAATCAAGGAAAGCTGCCCAAAACAAAAAGATTAAGGCTGAATGTAGAATGTAAGGATGAATAAAACATGAAAACTGATGTGCTAACTTTAAGAACAGGCAAATACATGGTCAACATAAGGAAAAACTGATGAAAAAAACTCTATATAGAGATCAGGTGGACCACACCCGAAGACGCCTGACTGATGGTTACAGAAACCATCTTATAATAATAATAATAATAATAAATTGGGATTTATTAACCGCACCCTCTCCCCACAGGGACCCGGGGCGGTGCACAGGCATAATTAAAAACAATATACAATAATATTTCTTAAAATCGAATTAAATAAATCTACCCGTGCTAAAAACATAAATTAAAAACCCATTTAAAATTTATAATTAAAAGACAGAGAGAACTATTCAAGGCCGGCCAGTCGAAAGAGATGGGTCTTCAATTTTACACGGAAGGAGCGGAGGTCGGTGGTCGTTCTAATATCAGGGGGAAGGTCGTTCCAGAGGGCCGGGCCCGCCACAGAGAGCGCCCTTCCCCTGGGCGTCGCCCGCTGACAAAGTCTAGTGGACGGCACCCGGAGAAGCCCCTCTCTGTGGGAGCGAATCGGTCGTGAGGATGTGTGGGGCAGGATCCGATCTCGCAGATAGCTAGGTCCCGAGCCATGGAGCGCTTTGAAGATGATAACTAACACCTTGAAGCGCACCCGGAAGACGACAGGTAGCCAGTGCAGCTCGCGCAAGAGCGGTGTTACGTGGGCAAACCTAGAGGTGCCCATAATTGCTCGCGCGGCCGCATTCTGAACTAACTGAAGCCTCCGGGTGCACCTCAAGGGGAGCCCCATGTAGAGAGAGTTACAATAGTCCAGTCGGGATGTCACGAGGGCATGAGTGACTGTGCGAAGGGCGTCCCGATCCAATAGGGGGCGCAATTGGCGAACCAGGCGAACCTGGTAAAACGCCCTCCTGGCCACGGCTGTCACTTGCTCTTCCATAGACAGCCGGGTATCCAGGAGGACACCCAAATTGCGCGCCCCATCCACAGGGGCAAGATGTTCGCCCCCTATGGCCAGCGTTGGAGAAAGCTGGTTGAATCGGGCAGCCGGAAACCACAGCCACTCGGTCTTGGTCGGGTTGAGCCTAAGTCCGTTACTTCCCATCCAGATCCGCACGGCTTCCAGGCACTGGCACATCACCGCTACGGCATCGTTGGGGTGGTTTGGGGTAGATATGTACAGCTGGGTGTCATCAGCGTACAGATGGTACTCTACCCCAAAACCACGGATGATCTCACCCAACGGCTTCATATATGCATTAAACAGGAGAGGCGAGAGGACCGACCCCTGAGGCACCCCGCATGTGAGGGGTCTCGGGGTCGACCTCTGCTCTCCTGCCCGCACAAATTGCGATCGGCCAGAGAGGAAGGAGGAGAACCACCGCAAAACAGTGCCTCCCACCCCCAACCCCCCCAGCCGATGCAATAGGATACCATGGTCGATGGTATCGAAAGCCGCTGAGAGGTCTAATAGGACCAGGATGGAGGAACATCCCCCATCTCTGGCCCTCCAGAGATCATCTACCAACGCGACCAATGCCGTCTCGGTGCTATGCCCGGGCCGAAAGCCGGACTGGCGCGGATCTAGATAGTCAACTTCCTCCAGGTGACGGGGAAACTGTTGTGCCACCACACTCTCAACAACCTTCGCCAAGAAGGGAAGGTTGGAGACTGGACGGTAGTTGTTCAAAATAGCTGGGTCCAAAGAGGGCTTCTTGAGGAGGGGCCTCACCATAGCCTCTTTTAGGGAGGCAGGCAAGGAACCCTCACTCAAGGATGCGTTGATAACCTCTTGGAGCCAGCCTCGTGTCACCTCCCAGGATGCCAGTACAAGCCAGGAGGGGCACGGGTCCAATGAACATGTGGTGGCTCGCAGTCGCCCACGTAACCTGTCCATATCCTCGGAAGTAACGGGGTCAAACTCCTCCCAAACAAGATCTCCCTCGTGGCATCCCACTGGGCCATGAATGGGGGCTAGCTCACTCTGTATCTGGGCGGTTTTCTCCTGCAGAAAAATCACAAATTCCTCTGCCCTACCCTGTAACGGGGCTTCCCGCTCCCTCTGTTGGAGGAGGGAACGGGTCACCCTAAACAGGGCGGCAGGGCGGTTTTCTGCGGATGCTATGAGGGTGGCACAATGATGACGTTTGGCCACCCTCAGCGCCACAATGTAAGTCCGTAAATGGGCTCTTACCTGTGTCCGGTCAGATTCAGAGCGGCTAGCCCTCCATCTTCTCTCTAGGCATCTCTTGCGGCGTTTCATCACCCGCAGCCCCTCAGTAAACCAAGGAGCCAGGGTGGTTCGCCGCCGCGAGAGAGGCCGCAAGGGCGCGACCCGATCCAAGGCTCCCACGGCCGCACTATTCCATGCGGCCGTGAGGTCCTCCATCGGGGCGCGGGTCAGGGATACAGGAAATGGCCCAAGCGCTGTCTGGAACCCATCCGGGTCCATCAAGCGCCTGGGGCGGTACCAGATTGGTAACTCTGGTTCCGCCTCCCCGCGGAGGGGAGCAGCGGTCGGAAAGTCGAGTCGGAGAAGTGAGTGGTCTGACCATGACAAGGGTATGATGTCTATGTCCCCTGTACCCAGATCACTCTTCCATTGGCCCGAGACGAAGATGAGGTCCGGCGTATGTCCACCCTCATGGGTGGGGCCATGAATTACTTGGGTCAGGTCCATGGCCGTCATGGAAGCCATGAACTCCCGAGCTGCCACGGATGATTCGCCCAACGATGGCAGGTTAAAGTCCCCCATAACTATAAGTCTGGGGGTCTCCACTGCCACCGTAGCGATCACCTCCAGGAGCTCGGGCAGGGCTGCTGCTACATAGCGGGGAGCCAGGTATACAACCAGCAAGCCCAACTGCCTCCCTAGGCCCCACTTCATGCAGAGGGACTCACAGCCAGAGGTCTGCGGCACAATGGTCTCTCTCGGCTCCAGGCCTTCCTTGATAATGACCGCTACCCCACCACCCCTGCCTAGGGCCCGCGGCTGATGAAATGCGCGGTAACCTGGTGGGCACATTTCAACGAGGGGATGACCTCCCTCGTGGCCCAACCAGGTCTCCGCTATTCCTACCAGGTCCGGCTCCCCCTCTGACACAAGGTCACTAATGAGGGGGGCTTTGTTGACAACGGACCTGGCGTCTTAGAGAAACCGGGAGCCAGCTGGGAGGAATGTGGCTTTGCTGGACGGAGCAGGGAGCCAGCCGAGTCAAGTGCGGCTGCCCCGGATGGACCAGGGAGCCAGTCAAGCCGTTCGCCATCTTGTGAAGGCGTATGTGGTGCCACAATGTCTTACAATTCAAAGATCAGCTAGAATTCAAGGAATCCATTCTTTTTTTTTTGTTCTGAGTCCCAAGTCTCTGTGGAGCTATTTTTTCAAATGTCTCTCTGAGCCAAGACTGAGTCAAAACTGGGATCTGACAGGCAAGAGAGGTGTGACTACAGAACACTGACAGACAGCAGAAAGGCAGAGTTAACCCATTCCTTGCATTCTCTGCTCAGCACACTGGAGAGAACTGAAGATTCTATTTTAGTGGCTTAAGAACAAGCTTTGCTGATTGACTGCCTTAAGGTAAAGAAAGGTTCAGCATGAATCAAAAACAGCAAAGGTCGCCTTTGCAGTAAAAAGGATGAAACAAATGTCCATTGGATCAGTGGCTACAACAAAAATTCATATCCTGACTCTCAGGAACATCACGACCGATTTGCTAAAATTATTCATTGGAAACTTTGCCAGAGATTCGGACTGGAATTCTAGCAAGAACCATGGGACCATCAAGTTGAGAAGGCTTGGGGAAATGAGTGGGTTAAGGGACTTATGGGACTTTTAAGATCCAATCAGACAGGCATATCTTGTTCATAATGTGCCTGATGAAACGATTATTGAAAAGTCATTGGTGCTTCTCTGCCAGGTGGTACTAGGATTGAGGAAAAACAATTGGAAAATGTAAAATATCGGGACTTAAAAGTTCAAAGCTGAATGCTTACGGAAAAAGAAATCTGTTGTTATACCAATCGTGCTTGGAACTCTTGGGAGTAATAACTAAAGGACTTCCTTGATATCTGGACATATTGAATTTATTAAACCTGAACACTCACTTTGCAAAATCCCACCCTTCTTGGAATTGACTATAATCTTAGCTGCTACCTTAGAAATTCTGTTATAAAGTTTTTTATTTTTTTCATTTTCATAACATACAATCACATACATACTATTACATAGATAACAACATATTGTATTATTACATGTTTGCATCGATTCATCTTACCATCAACTCCCGAAAAGAATTATTGGCTCTTCTGCTCTCCATACACCATCTCTGTACCTTATCCATCACTTTCTTCGCCGTCTCTCCTCCCCCTCCCTACTTCCTTTCTTCCCTTTGTCATCCTTCCCTTCTCTACTTTCCTTTCCTCTCTCCTTCTCCTCTCTCCCCTTACCGCTCCTCATTTCCCCCCTCCTTGCCTTCTCTCCTATTCCTCTCTTCTTCCCTTATTTCTCTCCTTTTCTTCCCACTCTTCACCTCATTTACTTGGTGTATTTCAGCTTCTGAGCAAGCTCCATTTTATGTTGATGGTATTTATAGTTCCTTTTCAATATACGTATTTAATTTTAACATGTATTCTTCTCCTTTTTAAAAACAAAATAGAACAAAAAAGTACCTTAGTCATTCTTAGGTCCTTGATTAGGACTAAGTTTCTACCAGTCGCACAGTACCCAGATGTTAATTAGATAAAGCATTAAATGATCGGACCGAAAAGCTCAATCGAGTGTGAACACAAATCAAAAACTGCCCGAAAATGGACTGGGTGGAAACAAGAGCAAGGCCTTGAGGCATGGGAGAAAAACGAAATAAATAAATAAATAAATACAACCTTGGATGGATAGGAGCGGAGACAAATGTTAAAAAAAACACCCTTCAAACGAGCTAACGTTTAATTCTATTTACAGGACTAAGAATGCTGGGTACGAGCCCATGTGTAGCCTGCATAATTGCCAAGAGTTCCTTTGAAAACGCTCCACGGGGGAATGACCCATAGGGAAGAAGCAGGTGCGAGAGGCAGGGCTGTGCTCCGTCTCAGTGGGACAAATCCTTCCCAGTGAGAAGCGTGAGCTAAGAAAGGGGAAGAGGGAAGGAAGATGAAAAGGTGTTCGCCTTGGCCTTCAAGGGATTCATGGAAACAATGCGCAAATGTGCACCTGAGGACATTTTCTCTGAAGAGCAGAAATGGAAAAAAACAAACAACAAAGGTTAGTGGCGGCTAACCTTTTTGCCCTCGCGTACCCACACTCATAATGCAATGCGCCCTGCCCCCCCTGTGCATGCACATGCCCCACGCCCCCTGGGCATGTGGTGTCGTCTCCCGCATGCACGGCAGAGAACTGAAAATTGGCTGGCTGTGGGGGAGGTGCACACGCATGCGCGGTGGAGCTGAGCTGGGCGACAGCTTGCGTGCGAGCAGGCTTATGTGCCATAGGCTCGCCTTCACCGAACTAGAGGCTGTGCTGTCCGTGCAAGGAGAAATATGTCTCCCAGAGTAGGGGTCTCCAACCTTGGCAACTAAGATTTGTGGACTTCAACTCCCAGAATTCTGGGAGTTAAAGTTCACAAGTCTTGAAGTTGCTAAGTTTGGAGACATTGCTGGCTGGGGAATTCTGGGAGTTGAAATCCAGAAGTCTTAAAGTTGGGAGACCCCTATCCCAGAGTACCTCAATCCAACGCCTATGGAAGCTAGCAATGATATCTGGATTACAAGAATACTGACATTATGCCTTGAAACAATGCATCAGATCCGACCACCCACCTCCAGGACTGCAAGGTCAAAGAAGTGGGTTTGCTTCCACCTTGTTTATCAACAAGGCCAGATGTTGAACAAATTGAACACAGAGATATTAGCTGACAGGATTACCATAAAGACATACTAAACTGAAGATGAGGAAAAGGTGCTTGAAGAACTCTTAAACAGAATTAGGCTACAAAGAACAAATAAAAATGGATATTAATCAGAAAATAAATGCAGGTATCAATATGACATCTATCAACCATGAATTCTGAGAAGCCTTGTAGAGCAGTGGAGAAATCAAGTAGTAGAATTCAATCAAGTAACCAAAATGTTTGTTTAAGCTCTTGATGATAGTTCTGTGCAAGCATATCACCCATTTATGTGACACATTACGAGCTACAATGATGAATGTGCATTCCTTGACCCACTAAATTACAACTCCCAGAAGAACCAGCCAGCATGACTAATTAGGTTCATGTGTGTGTGTGTGTGTGTGTGTGTGTGTGTTAGGTTTTTGAGCTGATCAATAAATAAATAAGGGAGACTAGGATAGATCTATTTCGAGCTATTTAGCTCTTATCAGCTAGCCATACCTTTACTGGGATTTGAACCGGGGCTATATTACATGTTAGGCATATGTTTTAGCCACTAAGCCACCAGGTTCTCCTCCTGACCAGCTGAGACAGGGGAAATAAGTATATGCTTGTGTGACCACGCCCTGGTAAGCCCTAATTAAGGGAGGAAGCATATTGCTTTCTTTTTCTGCCTTTCGGCTCATCATCAGAGACCATCTAGACAGAAAGCTATTAGTTTTGTTGTATCTTTTTTTTTTTTACATGTGTGTTAGGTTTTTGAGGTGATAAATAAATAAATAAGGGAGACTTGGATAAAAGGAAAGCAGTATGCTTCCTCCCTTACTTGGGGCTTACCAGGGTGTTGTGACACAAATCTATCTATCTATCTATCTATCTATCTATCTATCTATCTATCTATCTATCTATCTATCTATCTATCTATCTATCTATCTATCTATCTATCTATCTATCTATCTATCTATCTATCTATCTATCTATCTATGTTCCTCTTGGCTTCTAGATGCTTGCTAAGAAAGGATGTTTTTGAAATGACCATCAGATCTTTAGTATTTCTTATGCAGTAATTAACACCCTCTCGTGCTAAGGATTTCTACTTCACCTCCCCACCTGAAAAGAAATCTGTTCCAACTGCCAGTTGCCTCACATTCTGTTACCTGGGTTCAAACTGGCAGACGTTCCACTCCTTCACTCAGGAGAGTTCTGGGGCTCCTTACAGTACTAAACATTGGTATCTCATCAAAATGTCTATACCTTCCACCTATGGAACTGCTTCCAGATTCAAGGCAGCGGGATCGATATTCCCTTATGGTTTTCAATCACTGACCACCACTGAGCCAACGGATTGTGAACTGAATTTCTCCTGCATAGCCTAATCACATAGTTTCGTCGCGAAGCACGAGTATCCAGCTAGTCCTCATATATAAGCCTCCTTTAAGGGATGCAACCACTGGAACCGAAGGAGGGGAGAAAATGAGTTTGAAGGCTGCACACTGTTCTGTTCTGCCTGATTTCTTTCTGGGTGAGATTGGTTTTCAAATCTGGAGAATGTAGACACTTTTGATTCTTTCCATTTTAACATTCTGTCATTCTAATATAAAAAAATTACAATATACTAGAAACTTTGAAAAACAAATTGTAATTTGAGTGCTATTCAGGTCTGGGCCTATGAATAACTAAGGATTTTTTTTTTCTCTGAGGAGGATGATTAGAGGCTGTTACCCAACCATCAGCTATGGCCCATTTACAACATCTGTTCTGTCAATCATCCTTGGTCTCCAATCACTGCCACAAAAATGTCAAATACTTTTGAAAGTTTCCATGTAAGAAAGTGGAGTCATCCAAAGCAAATATATGCAAAGTTGCTTATTTCAAATACTTTTATTTTCTAGCAGATGTTATATTTCTGTGGCATATTACACCACAGCTATAGAGAGGAGGGTCAGCTGAACCGTGTTAGAAATAATTGGTTTTCTGAACTTGAACTTTATTAATCTAAACAAAAAGGAAATATTGCCTATTATATATATATGGAAAAGTCTAAAGCTATAAATATTCCACAGAATGGAGAAGAGAGAAGGAGTGCACAACTAATTCCTTCGAAGTCACACTAGGAACAATCTATCAATTGCACACAACTTCCTCTATGTTAGCTTTCTAGAAGAACAGTGCTCCTGTAGTATATACATAATAATAATAATCTTTATTGTCATTGTAAAAATTACAATGAAATTGGTTTTAACTTCACTGGTGCAAAATTATAACAGAAACAAAAAAGAGAGAAAAGAAAAAAGAAAAAACTAGCATGTGCATGGAGTGATTGCGGTTGAATTTAAAAGTCTCACAGCCCATGGATAGAAGCTACCTTTAAACCTGTTTGTTCGCCTGGCTATACTTTGATATCTTCTGCGTGATGGTAGAAGGGCAAAGAGATACCAACCAGGGTGTGAATCATCTTTGAGAATCTTCCTTGCTCTGCTAAAGCAGCGAGATTCTATTCTATTCTATCCTATCCTATTCTGTTCCACTTCACTCTCTATTTTACGTGTGAGTGTATATATATTCAAAAAGCGATACATGTTTTGATGGCTCTACACCAGGGATGTCCAAACTTGGGAAATTTAAGACTTGTGGACTTCAACTCCCAGAATTCCCCAGCCAGCTATGTTGGCTGGGGAATTCTGGGAGTTGAAGTCCACAAGTCTTAAAGTTCCCAAGTTTGGACATCCCTGCTCTACACTCAACAATAAATGTACACAATGGGCTGAAACAAAGTTTAAGACAAGGGATGAATTGTGAGGAATGTTCTTAAAAGTAGCAAAAAATATTTTTTTAAAATAACTGTACATTAATCTTACAATAACCAAAGATTTTTTGGCAGGGCAGAATACAAGGGGCAACAAAAACAAAAGAGATAACTTGGTACTCTTGTATTTTATGGCATGCTGTATTAGGATCTATAGTTACAAACAATGAAATAACTTACTTTTGTGAAATATCTTGAAGCAATTGGTCCTTAGAGGGTGAAGATAACGGTGCTTCAGCTCAATATCATACTGGCTATATAGTGCTGTGGTATCAACCTGTATTATATGCTTAAAAGACCAAGAGCATCTAGATGCGGAGGTTTCAACATTGTGACAGCAGCTTGGACGGTAGTGAACAGGTTAAAAAACCCAAACACTGGGCAGTATGTGGGGCAGATGAGTTATTAAAACTTTAAAAGTGCTAATAGGGAACAGATAAACATGCCCTGCAATTCAATCACATTTTTCTCTGCTTGCATAACAGCAGGAAAGATCAAACTGTTAGCACGCTAAGTACATACAAGCATACTAATAGTTCCCTAAGTTACAAGCCTCCTTGTAAAATAAAAGAGAGATTAGAAGATGGCGTGGGAGCAAGAAGTCGATTCTTACTAGTGGGTTCTGCTTGGTCTTTCTTTTCTTTCTTTTCTTTTCTTTTCTTTTCTTTTCTTTTCTTTTCTTTTCCTTTCTTTCTTTCTTTCTTTCTTTCTTTCTTTCTTTCTTTCTTTCTTTCTTTCTTTCCTTCCTTCCTTCCTTCCTTCCTTCCTTCCTTCCTTCCTTTCTGACGGTGGCAAGCAAGGTGTGATAGGCTCAACATTTTGGAAGTAGTAATTATTGTTGGCTAGGATTACTCATTGTAAGGAAGCTCTAGATTTACTCCCTGACTCTTTTCCTGATATTATCTTCCTGTTGTTGACGCCTACTACCGGAAGTAGTTCTGGAACTGCGCCAGAAATGTTGGCCCAGATTAAATCCTAATGCTATTTGAGCTAATAAAAGATCATAATACCGTAAAGACTAAGGGACATATTCTACTAACTCAGAATGATATTACATTTGTTAATCATAACACCAAACATTCCACCTACTTTGGCAATTTGACGTTAGCCTTTAAAAACCCTAGTTCAAGAATTGCTTATCTCTGTAGAAAGATACTCCATTTCTTCTTCCTTTAAAAAAGAAACACACCAGGAGCCGTGCTCTACATCGCTCAAAAACAAGAGACCCGGAGAAGAGGGAAAATCTACCCAATAATAGTTCCAAAAATGCACAATGCTATCAAATAGAATAGAATAACAGAGTTGGAAGGGACTTTGGAGGTCTTCTAGTCCAACCCCCTGCTTAGGCAGGAAACCCTACACCACTTCAGACAAACCGTTATCCAATGTCTTCTTAAAAACTTCCAGTGTTGGAGCATTTACAACTTCAGGAGGCAAGTTGTTCCATTGATTAATTGTTCTGTCAGGAAATTTCTCCTTGGTTTTAGGTTGCTTCGGTCCTTGATTGGTTTCCACCCATTTCTTCTTGTTCTGCCCTCAGGTGCTTTGGAGAATAGCTTGACTGCCTCTTCTTTGTGGCAACCCCTGAGATATTGGAAGACTGCTATCATGTCTCCCCTAGTCTTTCTTTTCATTAAAGTAGACATACCCAGTTCCTGTAACCGTTCTTTAATATGATTTAGCTTCCAGTTCCCTAATCATCTTGGTTGCTCTTCTCTGCACTCTTTCTAGAGTCGCCACGCCTTTTTTTCTAGAGCCTCAACATTATTTATAAGCATTAGCAACTGCGTCTGAATTGGTCCATTTTTATTTTATTTCCTTGCTGGATTTTACATGTTTATGTGCCCTGTTTCCAAGCAGAGAACTGGAATATAAATTCTCACCCTATCTGTGCCAGCTACAGGCTGCTATACTTTATTTGATGAGACTTCACCGTATGAGAGAAGCGCCATAAGTGAAGCAGTACCTCATTCCTACCAATCTCCAGAAAAGAATCACGTTTACATTTTACTCAAGTCTTATATAAAGAATCTTCTCCATTATGCTTTTTTGGGGGAATTTACATTTCCTGAAATGGCCACAGTTAGACAAAGGTCTATATGGGATGCGGTGGCTCAGTGGCTAAGATGCTGAGCTTGTTGATCAGAAAGGTTGTCAGTTTGGCGGTTCGAATCCCTAGCACCCAAGTGAGCTCCTGTTACCTGTTCCAGTTTCTGCCAACCTAGCAGTTTGAAAGCACGTAAAAAATGCAAGTAGAAAAATAGGAACCACCTTTGATGGGAAAATAACAGCGTTCCGTGCGCCTTCGGCTGGCCACACGACCACGGAGACGTCTTCGGACAGCGTCGGCTCTTCGGCTTTGAAACGGAGATAAGCACCACCCCCTAGTCGGGAACGACTAGCACATATGTGCGAGGGGAACCTTTATCTTTACCTTAGACAAAGGTTGTCCAGAATACCATATATGACATAGCTGTGTGATATTTCTTACAGTTGCATAAAGGTGCTTAAAGCAAATAGTATAGTTGACTTGAACTTGGCAAACCATATTTAGTTCTCGACTTACGACCTTTCGCTTAGCAAGTACTCAAATTTACAATAGACACTGCCGCCCCCCCAACAATTATTATGTTTCCCCAAAAATAAGACAGGGACTTATTTTCTTTTGACCCCTGAAATAAGCGCTTGGCCATATTTTCGGGGAGTTCTTATTATTTTTGAGGTGCAGGAAGTGGCAAGCATGGTCACCTCAGGGCTGCTGCTGTGTTGCAATATTTTTGGGGATGGCTGATTTTAGCGCATGCGCTCCAAAGCCCGATTGGGCTTATTATCCGGGGAGGTCTTATTTTCAGGGAAACGAGCTAGAAACCTTGAAGGAAAACTCCATGGCTGGAACTACTTTTCTACCAGACTCCACATAGAGTTCACCTGGCCTCAAGTGCTTTAACATGAGTAGATAGAGGAGAATATTTGTAGCTCAGGGTTGAAATGAGAAGTTCTTGGTGGTCCCTGAGCTTAGTTGAGTGTTACCTAGTTATGGTAATGAAACGTCTTAAAGAAAGCAACCAAGCTCAGAGAGCACCAAGGATCTCTCATCTACGAAGGGGTTATGGACTTTTATTTCCTTTTCATGGTCAACCAGCTTTAAAAAGTCACGTAACATACCATGGGCATTTGGGAAGGATGCTGGGGATTAAATGGCACAGCAGCTGAGTCAGTCTGCAATCATGACATCCCTTCCCTGCACATGCTCAGAGCCATGTTTAGCTTATTATTTCAAGTATGTAGGAAACAGATGCCAGAGCTGTGACCCACAGGAAAAGAGGTGAAGGAAATGTAAGACAACGGGCACCAAGATGCTAAAAGCCAACAAACAGCGGTTTCATCCTGCAACGTAAGGCAGGGGTCTCCAACCTTGGCAACTTTAAGTCTGAAGGACTTCAGCTCCCAGACTTCTCCAGCCAGCTTTGCTTTATATACTGTATTTTTCAGAGTATAAGACGCACCTTTCTACCTCAAAAAAGAGGGTGAAAATCTGGATGCTTTAAAGAAGGACTAAAGTCGCTTACTTAATGAACTACATTTTTATTTGCGGTCATCGTGAGTGAAGAGAAAGACTACTTGATGCAATGCATCCTGTCTAAAGTCAAATCTAGAGAAAATATTTATTGAGATTTTAAGTTATTGTTATTATTATTTATTACGGTTCAGACATGAGTTTCAGTTTCATTATTTATTTAAAGCTTCTTTCTTCTAAAGCAGGGGTCCCCAACCTTTGCAACTTTAAGTCTGAAGGACTTCAGCTCCCAGACTTCTCCAGCCAGCAAAGCTGGCTGGAGAATTCTGGGAGCTGAAGTCCTTCAGACTTAAAGTTGCAAAGGTTGGAGACCCCTGACATAAGGTATATTTTCTTCTCTTGCCAGTAGGATTCTTCTAAAAGTTGATGCCTTCGGTAAATATCAACAATCCCAAAAGGATTTTTAAAAAACCAAAAACAACCCATAGGGCTTTTGTACAATTTCCCAAAGTTTTTTTTTAAATCTCAGATTGTAGTCTAAACACAGCAGTTGCTCCTAATGAAGACCTGACATTGTTTCCCCATAACAAGAAAACACTGATGTTTTCTACCAGATAACATCATCACGTTTCCCAGATTCCAGGCTACAATATATAAAGAAGGTGGGATGAAAGGGAATAACAAATGTTGAACATAAACAGGCTTATGACCAACTCATTCCTCCTTGCTGAGACAGCCAATCTTGAGGCCAGCTAGCAAGGGAAGCCTTGTTTCCGGTTTAAGAGAGGAAGTTATGCCTGGTATCTGATGAAAGGCAAACTGGAGCTGAGCTTACAAACTAATTTTTGCCATCACCATCTGTACACAAGGCACACAACAAAGTGAAAGAGCCGGCACTGTCCTAAGACATCTCCGTGGTCATGTGGCTGGCATGACTAAATGCCGAAGGCACACGAAACGCTGTTACCTTCCCACCAAAGGTGGTTCCTATTTTCTACTTGCATTTTTTACTTGTTTTCAAACTAGGTTGGCAGAAGTTGGGACAGGTAACGGGACCTCACTCTGTTACGCAGCGCTAGGGATTCTGTTGTGCCCCAGCCGGCTCCGGATGAGCTGGTGATGGACTCTTCTAGTGAAGAGTCCTATGAGTCTGCCTTGGAGGAGGGAGACCTTGAGGAAGCAGAGAATCTGGTTGGCCACCAAGAGGCGCCTGGGTCATGGATCAGTGGGGAGGATTAGGGGCAATTTGTCCCTGATGCTAGATTACGCAGGGCTGAGAAAAGGAGGCAACAGTCACGTAAGAGGCAAACTCGGAGGCCCTGAATTGGAACCAGATGGTTGTTGAGTGGCCCCTCCCAAGAGAGCTTATAGGGAAGGCTTTGGGAGGGGCCATTTGCAGGAAACAACAGTTACAAATCCTCGTTGGAACTATCTGGTCGTTCAAGTCGTGTCTTCCAGTCTCTGAGTGTAAACGTGCTACAGTATTTGTAACATGAGCCCGGGCTCGCAGCCAAGGAGATAGTGGCAAGCAGTGAAGCTTGTGTGTGTCCGTCTGTGGGGCAGAACAGGATTCGAACCGCCGACCTTTCTGATCAACAAACTCAGCTTCTTAGCCACTGAGCCATGTGCCTTACCTAAGTGGGAGTCAAAGTGCTTGACCACTGGATAGTTCTAGTGATTACATTCTTGCAAGAATAGGAATTTGAGGGACAGAGGTACTACTGATGGGAATCATACACTAATTTATTTCTATTTCATATTTCTAAACCGCCCATCTCCCTCAAAGAGGGTATTATTAATTTGTTGGAGGTTAATATAGTTAGGTGGTCTTAGAGGATAAGCAATATAAGTGTCATCTATTGTGCCTCAGAAAGACAACTTAAGAAAAAATAAAACAGTTGACCCAGCAATTGAACAAACACTTACAGAAATCTGGTTGGATGAGACCATTTATTCTGTTGCAATTTAACTTTCTGTATCACTGTGTTTAAATGAACAGAATGTTACCATGACTGATGAAAATCCATAAATGAACACTTTGACTACATCGCTCAAATCTCACATGGAGGAAGTTTGAAAATGCAGAACATTTAAGAATATCAACAAAAATTGTCTACTGAGCTCCAGGAAACAGGTCCACTGAGACAACTTTCACAAGTTATTCATGTATCAAAATCACTGCACAGAATCAGATAAATTCAAGGTTTGTCAACTCCCTGTCCATTTGCAGAACTGCCTGCCTACCAACAATCACAGATAATCCTATTCTTCCGTATGCAAGTGAAAAAGTAACACTGTAAATAGCTAAACAAAGATAAGAGTTTGGTATGCGATATCTATAGTTCAAGATTGCACACATTATGTTTTCCTCACTCCCAGACTGTGCTTTTTATTCATAGGGACCCATGGAGTTTACAACCATTTCCCATAGGGGCTGTTTAAGTGTAAACTCCCTATAATTTAAGCCAGTGAAACAAATCAGATTGCTGGCCACTGAAGATACATCTCACAAATGTAATTATATGTTCTACAACTACAACAACTAGAAATCTTTTCCTAATGTGCTGAAAGCTGGGACTCACAGAATGTTATGTCTTTTCATTATTTCAAGTGGATCTGATGGAAACCCGAAATATATTGGAAATTCATGGGATCATCAGATTTACCAATGGTCAGGTCAGGTCAGGTCCTTCTTAAAATACGGACATTTAACACAACCATCTTTGGAATGGAACTATAGCTCACCACTGAACTATGAAGATTAGCTGCTGTGTGAAATACATGACAATAATCTTCCAAAATTTATGGGTCATATGAGATTCAAGCATACAGAAATGGTAGCTAATGGAATTAAAAGCCAAGTGCATTGGAATTCATATAAACATATTATGAGTTAGTTTAGATTTTGCACAGCTTCCCCTTGGGGCTTGGCTATGACCTCGGGATGGGGGGAGGAAATAACTTCATATAAGGAAGCTTGATATGAAGTGCTGCAAATATGTGTCTATTTAATTAAGAACCCCATTATTTCCATAATTGTTAATTTCAGAGCTGCTAGAATTGTAACTGCTTATGAATTAAATAAACATATATTTTAGATTTATATTTTAAGTGTTTCACATGATTCTAAATGACACTTGCTTCAACTAAATCTTTTTACTGGTTAGATACAAGTATTACTATAGTCACACGAAGTGTTTAATAATTCAGGAAACAAGGAATTCTACCCCAAGTAATATTGTAAAGGAGAATGAAATATGAAATGGCATCTCAGAAAAAATATTCATGTCTTATTTGGATTTCTTTAAAGAATATTTCTAAGGGTGGGTTTCAACTTATTTAAAGTAACAATTCAGAACCTATCCTCCAAATAAGGCATTTGTTTCATGCTAGACAACGCTAAAATAACTTGAACCCCAAAGCAACAGAGGAGGGGCTCATATTTATAGGTTGTTACCAATAACTTTCTCAGGAAGGATTTTGCAGGCCAAATTTGAAGCAGTCAAAATATATTCAGTCTCTGTTGATCCAAAAGGCTGCAATTAACTTTGTGTGGCTTGCTTTCTATAAGCAGCAGGAGCAATACACATTGCAGATCTAAAGTTTCCACTTTGCTCCTTGAAATCCCCCCAATCTGAACAACAGCAACAAAAACGCATAAAGCAAAATCAAACTAAACTCCTTAGCCTAATTTTTGGGGGCCTACTGATTACAGAAGCTCTCCGAAGGCTGCTAAAGCACTGCTACACCTTAGAGTAGAGTAGACTAATGGATAACTGACAGATAACCAATCTGGAGACACTCCTGTTGCACATGTGCCGTGCCAAGAGACTAATAATATGCTAGCCAGAGGGGAGGACATATTAAAATCCCATCATTCTCTTATACAGGCAGTTCTTGACTTATGGCTGCAACTGAGCCATAAAGAGACTCAGCACATGATTGACCTGATTTTGGGACCTCCCCCCCCCCCCAGCTATTGTTAAACAAACTCATTGTCCGCTATGGGTGATTTTAGCTGGAAACCGGAAGTAAACACCAGTTTACAGCAAAAACGAAAGTTGGAGTCATATGACTGTGGGATGCTGCAAACAGCCGTAAATGCAGGCCGGTTGCCATGGGCCCAAAATGAAACCATGTGATTGTGGGTGGGTGGGGGGAACTTTGGAACCGGATTGAAAGTAACGTGTGTGTGTGGGGGGGAGGGGGGGATGTGTGTGTTCTCATAACTTTGAACAGTTGCTAAGCAACCAGTCTTAACTCAAGGACTACCTATACTGGGAGAAACCCAAAGGCACTATGATGCCAGCTAACTTCATTCCAACGCTGACCATTGGCGGCGAGTCATTGGCCCCCGTGGAAAGGGCACGTAATCTAGGCGTCCTCCTGGATTCCCGGCTGTCCATGGATGACCATGTGAAGGCCGTGGCCAGGGGGGCTTTTTTCCAACTTCGCCTGGTTCGTCAGCTACGGCCCTTACTTGGCCGGGACGACCTTCGCACAAGCACTCACGCTCTCGTGACATCCCGTCTGGACTATGGAAATGCTCTCTACATGGGGCTCCCCTTGAGGTGCACCCGAAGGCTACAGTTAGTGCAGAACGCGGCTGCGCGAGGGATCTTGGGAGCCTCACGGCATTCCCATGTAACACCTCTCCTGCGCGAGCTGCACTGGCTGCCTGTGGTCTTTCGGGGGTGCTTCAAGGTGTTGATCATCATCTTCAAAGCGCTCCATGGCACGGGTCCTAGTTATTTGCGAGACCGCCTCCTACTCCATACATCCCTCCGGCCGATCTGCTCCCACAGAGAGGGTCTGCTCCGGGTGCCAACGGCCGGGCAATGCCGGCTCGCGACGCCCTGAGGAAGGGCCTTCTCTGTGGCGGGCCCTGCCCTCTGGAACGATCTACCCCCCCTGATCTTAGGAATATCACAGACCCCCGCCTCTTCCGTCAACAATTAAAAACACACTTTTTTCGCTTAGCTGGCCTGGCCTAATCTTCTGAGAACATCGACTGGTTTTTAAATTGAATTAGATTTTATTGGGGTTTTAAGTGGTTTTAGCACAGGTTGGGTTAATTTAATAAGTTTTTAATATTTATGATATATTTATTACCGGTTTTTATGTATATGCGTGGTTTTATTTTCCTGTGCACCGCACCGAGTCCCTTTTTGGGAGAATGGGGCAGTATAGAAATTCAATGAAATGAAATGAAATGAGAATCCTAGGGAAATGGTACATATTGCTCTAATACTGAGCTTTGGCGATATGGAAGATATATAGGTAGTCTTTGACTTAAAATAGTTCATTTAGTGACCATTCACAGGTGCATCAATGTTGCCATTGCAGCATCCCCATGGACAAGGGATCAAAATTCAGATGCTTGGCGACTGGTTCATATTTATGATGGTTATTGTGTCCCAGGGTCATCTGATCAGGTTTTGTGACAAGCAAAGTCAGTGGGGAAGCCAGGTTCGCTTAACAATTAGGTTACTGACTTGTTAGCTGCACTGATTCACTTAACAGTGGCAGAAAAAGCAGAAAATGGAGCAAACGCACTTAACAAATGTTTCCCTTAGCAACGTAAGTTTTGGGCTCAATTATGGTCATAACTCGAGGACTACCTGTATATGCTTATTTAAGTATTGCAAAAAGGCAGCAGTTTCTTCAGCTATAGAAAAAGGCAAGCTCTTGTACAGCAAGAGTGTGAAAAATTAATGCCCAACCAGTAAACAATTGTTCCCCAACACCTATCTGTGCTTCTCCAGCAATTAAAATCTCTATTAATTCAAATTTATGAGTGGGGTTGTGGAACACAAAATGCTCCTTTTCTCAGCCTTAAAGCTTTGCCAAGCCATCAAAAATGGTCAGAAATTGGCATCCCAAACAGTAACTTTGGGTCATTTTCAGAAACTTTTAAGGAAAGGAATAGGGGTGGTATCATCTGCTGCCATTTTTACCCTTAAACCTTACCCCCCAGTAAAATAGCATAAAAACATGGAATAATTTAGAAATTATATTACTGAGTGATCTCTGCAGCTCTTGCCAATTTAAGAAAGCCGAATTATCTCCTTGGAAACATTGTGCCTTTTAAAGGCTTTTATTTTTCATAATAACACAACTGATATTAGGAATCTTTATATTTGAGATAGTTGGGGAGTTGGATGATTTGGTTTCTCCTTGTCAAATGCCTTTTGCCTCTCTGGCACTCATGAACTCAGTGTTCCTCAACCTTCATTAAGATATGGGAAAATATAAACACTGACTCAAACTCCATATGCTGTTATATACTTGTTTTTCCATAATAGTCACTTATTTATCTTACAAATAAACCTCTTTTTAAAAGGGCTTGAGAAGAGTCGTTTACCTCCTTCTAAAATAACCATTCCTTTGTACTGAAGATAGTCCACAATTTTTTAAAAAATAAAGTCCCCCCCAGGTGTGCAATTCAGTAGTGTTTCTAAACACCCACGCAAGTTAAGACATAAATGATCATTTTTAAAGCTACAGTAATAATATCCTGAGCCAACTAATTGCCGTCTAGTATACTTACAGGGCAGTTAAAAGTGTAAGCAAGGAACTATTTTTCATTCATGAGAACAAAAACCTCGGTATAAACATTTTGCAGCGATGTGACCTTAGGCACAGCAAGGTCACAGCAGCTCCACAGTTTCAATATCCCAGTTAAGAGTTTCTCAGCCACCACTTTAAGCTCCAGGAGCTCTGTGTCCGTCTGCAGCTGTGTGCAGGGATCATGCTGCTTGCTAAAAGGCACAGCTTTTCCACCCAGCTACATCCACCTGTTCCCTTTGGCCAGATTAGTCCACCTTAAATAGAAAGGAAGCACTCAATTAAAAAAAAAAAAGCTTAACTTCTGAATAGAGACCGCAAATCAGAGGTGGGTTGCTGCCGGTATGGCCCTGTAAGGTCATACCGCTAGTGGCCGGGAGCAGCTGAGAGCGTACCGGTACGGTGGCTCATTTGGCCCACCCGCCCGCCTGCACTCTATAGCTGTTTTTATGGGAAACAGGAAAGTGCACATGCACGCACAGCATGCGGGGCCCTGCATGAGCCCCAACAAGGAGCTGGTTGTCGCAGGGATGGTGGATTGCACATGCGTGCACAGCGCACGTCTGGTGTGTTCACAGCGCGCATCCGGTGTGTGCATGAACAGACCGTGATCAGCATACTGGTAGCGATGGTAAGAGCAACCTACCACTGCTGCAAATCTTTTTGGCTTCCTTGAAAAGTAAGATAGAATTGTGGGAAGAAATTTCAATTTTAATTTCAATTTATTAAATTTATAAACCGCCCCACTCTCCCCAAAGGGACTCGGGGCGGTGCACAGGAAGTTAAAATAGAATAAAAAGACACACATAACAATAAATAGTACTAAAAATAAATTAAACCCCAATACCCTGTGCTAAAAATCCTAAAACCATTAAAATCCTAAAAACTTTACCCTAAAAGCCAAATTAAAACAATTTAAACTTCAGTCTATAACTAATGGTGTGGATTAGGCCAGGCCGGAAATATCCATCTGGTTCAGTTCAAAGCTGGGAGAAAGACGCTGAAAACATGGAGGCTGATTGGAAAGAAGGATGAATGATGAACAGAACCACCAAGCACATGGTTCTGGGACAGCTGGTCACATGGAGTTGAGAGTGAGGGTTTTTTATACCTTATCTTGGGCAAAATTAAGTCTCTCAACCAGTGGTGAAATCTAATACCCCCCCCCCCCCCCAAACCGGTTCTGTGGTTGTGGCTTGGGGGGGGGGTGTCCACGTGACTGGCTAGACGTGGCCAACATTTTTTTCACTTTCAGCTGTTTTTTTTTATTTTATTTTATTTTTAAAGCATTTCCCCCCTGCTGGTTCAGGAGAACCGGCAGGGAAAAAAGGCTTTAAAAAGCGGGGGAAAAGCTTCCGATGATTGTGCGGCTCACAGCTAAGCTACGCAATCCTTGGAAGCTTTTTTTTTTACTCCTGGTTCGCAGAACCAAGGACAATTGTCCCTACCGGTTCTTGCTATCAACTCCGTTTCATCAGCTGCCCCAGAACCATGTGGTTGGTGGCTCTGTTCATCATTAAACCTCTGGTTTAGTTTGGAAACCTCTGGTTTAGAAGAATGTGCAAGCATTGCTATGAGGAATGGTTGGAGCAAACTACCTACCCAAGATTTGTTCCTCAGCCAACATATCAGGTCCTGTCTCTGTAAGATAAACAACACCAGGGCTTGTTTGCTCTTAATATTTTGCACTCTGTAGGCTTTGTCTGAGTTCTACCATTATCACCTTGCTTTGACTCTGCTAAGAGTTTGATTGCATGTTGTCTTAAAGCAGGTTAAAACTACGCGCTCCACTTTAGCACGTTTGAGATACCCAACGAAGAAACAAAAGATGCTGAGCATTTACTCCCTATCTTATAGCACCAAACAAGTCTGTGCTTGTTTTCTGTAATCAAGCTGCTATGACGGACTCCAAAATGAAATGTGTGCATTTACAGATGTTATTACGGGAGTGTAGCATACAAGAAAATAATGACCAGGCACACAATAAAGTGCTCCATGGCACAGGACCTAGTTATTTGCGGGACCATATCCTGCCCCATACATCCCTTCGGCCGATTCGCTCCCAAAGAGAGGGACTTCTCCGAGTGCCGTCTGCTAGGCAATGCCAGCAGGCGACGCCCAGGGGAAGGGCCTTCTCTGTGATGGGCCCAACACTTTGGAACGACCTACCCCCCGATATTAGAACTACTACAGACCTCCGCTCCTTCTGCCAAAAAGTTAAGACCTATCTGTTCCATCAGGCCGGTTTGGCCTAATTTATGCTCCTCGCCCCAGTCTGTAGTTTTAAATTATTTAATCTGGTTTTAATGGGATACAGTTTTTAATTGTTTCATAAATTTTAGTACAGGGTTCTTATTTAATTCGGTTTTAATTATGTATGTATTGTAATGTTTTTAGATGCTTTTAATTTTCCTGTACACCGCCCCGAGTCCCTTCGGGGAGAGGGGGCGGTTTAGAAATTTAATAAATTAAATTAATTAATTAATATATGTAAGTAATTCATCATTTTATGCAGGTGTCATCTTCACCACAGGTGTTGAAGACCTACAGGAACACTCCAAACCAAGTCAGAAACATGCTGGTTTGCAAGGTAGTGAACGACAGTCGCAAAGGTGCTTTTTTTCAAGAGGCAACTGGGCTTTCTTGTTTTTTCTTTGAAGACGTTTTGCTTCAAGAAGCTTCTTCAGCTCTGACTGGATGGTGGAAATGGAAGGACTGAGAATCTCCATAGACCCAAAGCCTATGCATACCAGTCATAGTACAGAAAATGTCACTGCCTTGAAGATAGGCCCGTAACGGAAAAGCAGAGAGATTCACCCACCTCCAGGCAGCCAGTTTTATTTCCATACGGATCATTCAACAGAGATTGTATGAGCATTCTCTCTTCTCTCACTCAACTCATTTGCTAACATGAAATCCCTGACTTGGGAAATAATGTTGAAGCCATGCAAATCTAAAGCCATGTAACATGGATATCATACGTTATCACATTCTGGACATTGTATCAAACCTTTAGAATTAACAATAGTTCTTTGCTCGTTTTGGGTTTCAAATGAAACATAAACTGCACAAGTACCGTATTTTTCAGAGTATAAGACGCTCTGGACTATAAGACGCACATTAGTTTTTGGGGAGGAAAACAAGAAAATATAAAATTCTGCCTCTGCCTACCAGCATCTATCGGTATTCATCTGGCTAGTGTCATTTGAAGCAAGCATGTTATTGCAGCCCGATTCAGCACAAGCAACTGATTGGCGGTTGGATCAGCCTCCCGGAATACCGCCAATCAGCTGTTCCAGGCTGCGGGGATCGTCAGAGCCCATCACTGCCTCTGCATGTCATGTTTTTGGCCTTCACACGTCACATTTTCAGCCTTTACACACCGTTTTTGACCTCTGTATGTCGCATTTTTGGGCAGTTCCAGGCGGCAGGGATTGCTGCTGCCTGGAACCGGCTGAAAATGCAATGCATGGAGGGTACAAATGTGATGTGCAGAGGTGGCAATCAGAGGTGATGTGCTGTGGTGATCTCCACAGCCTGGAACGGGTCTAAAACAGGATGTGCAGAGACCAAAAACACAGTGGGTGGGAGGCCAAAAACAGCAGAAGGGTGGGAGCCAGCAGGTGGGCAGGGCTTCAGCAACCTTTGGTGTATAAGATGCACCACAATTTTCACCCACTTTTAGGGGTTGGGGAAAGTTCGCCTTATACTCCAAAAAGTATGATAAGTGGTAAGTCTGGTGTACACTGTTCCTGCAGCAACTCCTAGCAAGGTCCATCTCTCTGGGCTTCCTGCTCCTAAATTTCCCTGCACCTTCCTTCCCTCACTTACTGACTTAGATTTTTCCTTGTTCCTCTGAACTGTGTCTGCTCAAAACAGGAGAGTGACACATTGTTCTTCTAGGCTGGAATGAGAACATGGATCACCCTAAAGCAGAGGTGTCAAACTGGATTTCTTTGCGGACTGGATAAGCATTGTAGTTGTCCTCTGCAGACTGGCTGGGGGGTGGGTGGAGAGAAAGGACAGATGACAGATGGGATGGATGCCTCCTGCAGCACCTACCAGCCAAAACAGGATGTGGGTGGGGGGGCGCGCACTTCCCGTGCCCCATTTTTGCTAGCAGAGGCACCGCAGGGCCTTGGATTTGACACCCTTGCCCTAAAGTGTTTGTTCCAGGGTACTTGTGAGACCACCTATTGCCACTGGTAGCCTCCCACCATCCAGTACGATCCCACAGAGTTGGCCATCTCAGGGTGCCGTCGGCCAGACAGTGTCGGCTGGCGACCCCTAGGGGGAGAGCCTTCTCTGTGAGAGCGCCTTCTCTTTGGAATGAGCTGCCCCCGGAGCTTCGCTTATTTCCCGACCTCTTGTCCTTCCGGCGCACCCTAAAAAGCTGGCTTTTCCAGCAAGCTGGCCTGGCCTGAATAAAATAAATTATTAATTTTAATTGTTAATTGTTAATTTATTTTTAATTTAATTGTTAATTTATTGTTATTGGATTCTCTATTTAATCTTTTTTTAAACTTTTGTATTATGTATTTTTATGTTGTACACCGCTATGATTCCGTTGGGAGAAGGGCGGCATATAAGTCCAATAAACAGTAAACAGTTCCATACATAGAAAACTTTGCACACTACTACCTTGCAATTAAATGAGAGCCAGTTTGGTGCAGTCGTTAGGGCACCAGGATAGAAACTGGGAGGCCATGAGCTCTAACCCTCTCTCCTTAGGCATGAAGCTAGGCGGGTGACCTTGGGCCAGTCCTTCTTTCTCAGCGCAAGGAAACAGGCAATGGCAAATCACTTCCGAAATCTTGCCAAGAAAATTGCAAAGACTTGTCCAGGTAGTGGCGAAAGATCAAAAGCATGCATTGCACCCACATGTCACTCAGCTACCCAGGCTGTAATTCCCAAACATCCAAGCCACAATGGCAGATGGCAAAGGCTCATAGGCTGCTACATCCGAAAGACACCAAGTTGCCAAACCATATTTATCCTTATGCTAACGCTTAAAAGAACTAATGCTTGAACAAATTCTTTTTCAAGGGAAGATCCATCCATACCCAAGGACTGAATAAAATTTACACAGCAAACCCTGTGAAGCCTGCTTCCCACTGCTATCAGGATACAAGATGAATCAGGGTTTTTTTTAAATTTTATTCCCCAGCTCTCGAAAATGGAACTTGCATCATTTTCTGCAGATTTGAATGCGAAGATATACTGGCTTAGCTAGTTTTACAATGTAATTGTTATGAGCAAAAAAAAAAAAAAAAAAATACTGAAGTAATTAACCTTGATTATACAAATGGGGTGGGGCACAATTTAGTAAAAAGCACAGTGATTTTCTACGCATTAAACTTAAACCTAGCGAAGACTTCAAACATGTACCCCAGAAATGAGGAGTCTCTGGCTTCAGGGTCTCCTTCCCTTGACCTCTTGCCCTCTCCCAGCACAGTCCACAACGCTGATGAGCACAACACCTCAATCTTCAATCTTTTATTTGTTGTGGGTTTTGCATCCTGGCGGCTGGAGCAGTCTGTGCTATTTTCATAGGTTACGGTTTCCTTCCTCATTGCTTCTCAGCATTTTCTGAGCTGTTCCGTGTTCGGATCTGGTATACCGTATTTTTCGGAGTATAAGATGCACCGGAGTATAAGACGCGCCAAGATTTTGAAGAGGCAAATTAAAAAACAAAAGGTTTTGCACTCTGCAGACCTCCCAAGAATGGTCCGCTTTTTGTGAAAATGGGCCTATTTCCCCCCCCCCCCCCGCCCACCAAAAAGGGCATGCAGAGCCTTTAGGAGGCTTATAGAGTGCTCCTGGGGGCTGGGGCAAAATTGAGCAAAAAATGGTCTGTTTTCCGCTCATTTCTTCCCTCTCCAGCCCCCAGGAGCACTCTATAAGCCTCCTAAAGGCTCTGCACAGCCATTTTGGTGAAGGGTGCGGGGTTTTGGGAGGCAAAAAATACTGCATTCAGTGTATAAGATGCACCCAGATTTCAGCCTCTGAAAAATACGGTAATTAATTCAGCTAGCTGGGTCTCCCGCTTCCTCCCTGAGCTGCCTCTCTATGGTCTGGAGCTGACCCTTCAGCCTTATTTAAAAAAAAATCAAAGTATGGCTTTTTATGCCTTCTGATGTGGGAATACTACTCATTGACTGTAAAGTGAAGCAATCCTTCTGGCAGATACCGAAAGGCCTGTTTCTGAATTATGAATCACTTCTCTAGATTGGTTGTGGAAATCTGTAACTTAAAATGGATCTCTGAGTCAATGACTTATTTTAATGTAGACATACTGTTCAAGAGCAGGTGGCAAACTGCAGATATTTGAAAATTTTATGACACAGAAGCATATAATTACTGTGCTGAGACAGATGTAGGCCTTACATTTAATAGTACTAGGAAAACGGCAGTTTTTTTAAAGATATAGTTTAATCTAAATCTATTTTAGCCCCAAAATCGAATTAGAACAATTCAGAAAATGCTTTAACTAAAGTTAAATTAGACCACAGTTGTTTACCTGTAAATGTTTAAAAAACAAGAATCAGCTATAAAGTGTTGAGTATAAATATTTTAGATAAGTTTATTTATAATAAAATTTAGTGCAAACATATTTTAGAGCTAAACACATACTAATAACTTTTGAGAGTCTACTATTGATCATTTTTAATCAACATACAACACAATATTTCAGGTATTTTAAAAAAGTTATAGCTTGATACATAAAGTGAAGCATAAAAACACAAACATTTTTATGCAGATAATACTCAACATATGACCATCATTTTATAATTGGAGTAATCATGGCTGTGGAATGAGTGCACTTTAGGGGCCGTAAAGCATTCCATCTGGTTTAAAATTCATTTCCCTTGTGCTGATCTTACAACATTTTGAGTGCTTGACTTTATGACTGGTTGCAACTTATGATCATGTGGCCATAATTTGCAATATTTTTTCCTAATTTCTAGCATTTTTTGGTAGTTTCTGCCAAAACCACATCTAATCGGAACAAAAAGTTTGCTTAACAACCATCACAAAAAGTATTTAAAAAAACCAGGTCTGTGGATGCCTCAGATTACGACTGCAATGACTTATGACCAGATTTTCAGGCCAGAAAGTGTTAGAAAATGAAGAGGCCATGAGTTCTAGTTCTGCCTTAGGCATGAAAGCCAGTTGGGTGATTTTAGTGCCAGTCACTCTCTGTCAGCTCCATCAACCTAATGGGGTTGTGCAAAACAGGAGGAAGAAAAAATATATGTTGTGAGGGTTGAGTTATTTACAAAAATAGGAAAGAGGGAATAAAAATAATTAGGACAAAAACCAATTACCGTATTTTTCGGAGTATAAGACGCACCAAGTTTTGAAGAGGCAAATAAAAAAAAGTTTTTGCATTCTGCAAACCTCCCAAAAACGGGTCCATTTCCCCCACCCCAAAAGGCATGAATAGCCTTTAGGGGGCTTGCAGAGTGCTCCGTGTGTGTGTGGGGGGGGGGGGGGGAGCAAAAAACGCTGCATTTTTCACAAAAAAGGGCATGGATAGCCTTTAGGAAGCTTATAGAGTGCTCCTGGGGGCTGTGGGGGGGGGATTTGAGGAAAAAATGGGTGTTTTTTGCTCATTTCTGCTCTCCCCAGCCCCCAGGAGTTCTTTAAAAGCTTCCTAGAGACTCTGCACGGCAATTTTGGTGAAAGGGGGGGGGGGTTCAGGAGGTCCAAAATGCTATATGCAGTTATAAGACGCACCCATATTTTCAGCCTCTTTTTTGAGGGAAAAAGGTGCGTCTTATGCTTTGAAAAATATGGTAAATAAAGGGGGGGGGGGGCTAACTTTTAAAAACATGCAGAAAGACCCACTTTCATCTCTCACAGCTGCCAAACAAAAGCCGTATCATCTACAGCCAGCATGTGCCAAAAGACTCTGAAACCAGAGACGATCTGAGCAGGAATCACTGGCACAACTGCCCGTGTCAGCACATTTCCTTAGCCCTGACTGTAGGCGGTAGCCGGTCTCCTTGTCTCAAAGTGTTAACCTCCTCTTTCACCTCCTCCTTTTCCTTCACCAGGCGTTAAAATGTGTTGTCCCGTTCCCTCCCGTGCCCCCAACTTTGCAGTGAGGTATCCCCTCTCAGATTAGTTTCAATCTTTTATTTTTCTCCCAAGCTCCAGAATGCACAAGCTGCCACATTTTATTCTCCTGTGATAACATTTTTGTAAGAGGAGATTGGAGGATTTGAGCACCTGTTTTCCTGAGCCAAAACTGGAGAGAGGAAGGGGTAGCGCTGAGGTTAGAAAGCTAGTGGTGATAAGGAGAGAGCACTCAGTGTTTTCCCAAGAATGTTACATGTGCAACTATCCTTCTGTTAAATAGAAATTGTGCTCAGTGTATTCAAGTCCGGTTACAAGATGTTCCTTTGAAGGACGAGAGCTGACCTGTATAATGTGGGAGGGACGGAGAGAGATAAAACTACAAGAATGTGACAATTTTATGCCACTCGCGCTGGTTCAGTGTATTGTGCTGGCGCTCATATTAAGGCAGTGATGGCGAACCTTTTTCGCTCCCGTGCCCACCCCCCATAATTTCATGGTCCCCCGTGCCGTGCCCCCTGTGCACGGCTTTCTTGGAGCCTGGGGAGGGAGAAAATGCCCTCCGGAGGCCGGAAACGGCCCATTTTCCGACTTCTGGTGGGCCCAGTAGGTCCATTTTCCGCCCTCCCCAGGCTCCTAGAAAGCCTTTTGAACCTGGGGAGGGTGAAAACGGCCTCCCCAGGCTCAAAATGGCCCAACATGCAAACTGGAGGTTTGAGAATGGACTTTCGGGTTGCTCGGAATACTGATGAAGAGAAAATAGTGATGAAATAAAAATGAGAAATTCAGGTATTTTAGAGAAAAAGTATGGGCAGAGGCCATAAAAGAAACGTGGTGGATGAAAGACTTAGGATATAGTCACTTCTGGTGGGAAATAAGCCGAAAAATGCCTGTATGAGGAAATATTACGTTGTCTGGGAACTTGGCCAGCATTGTTGGTAGATAAATATCCTTTGACTCTAGACCTATTCCCAAGGACAAGCTGTGATTTTCCCATAGATATCCCTGCAACATCTTTCAATCAACCTTTATCTATTATCTACCCTTATTCTATATCCCCCAAATTTGCAAAGCACGTAATATTTTCATTACCCATTCACCTCGTATGTCTGGAGTATGCAAGTTTCTGCTTGCTAGCGATTGCTAGAAGGCAGCAGACAGTCTTTCAAGACCAACCAACTGGTTCTTCCTGCAGATCATGGAACTCTTTGGTAACTATCTCTTAATCCATAATTTGAAGGCATTCATCTTCTTCCTCCTGGTCCACCTCCACCCTTATTCCATATATTACCACTGAAAAAGCCATTGCTTTCACTGTTCTGAGCCAATGTGATCTATTAGGTAAGATACCGGACTGGGAGTTGGGAAATTGAATTCTAGCAGTGTCTTAGACATGGAAGCCAACTGGTTGACCTTAGACAGTCATGTTTAATGCGCCCTAAAACAAGGCAAGGGCAAGCCATTTGTAAAAATGTTGCCAAAAAAACTGCATGGACTTATTCAGGTTGCATGGCCTTGTTCAGGGGTTGGCTTCAAAAATTGCAGCAATGGGTTCACTACCCTGTTGCTGGGTGGGCGTGGCTATGTCAGCCTCCCGCACCACGACAGGGTAGTGGTGTGTGCGTTTTTGCCCTCCTTGAGTGTCTGGGAGGCCGAAAACTGCTTCCCTGGTGCTCTGGAGGCCCCCTGAAGGCCCTCCAGAGGCCAGAAACAGGCCCATTTCCGGACTTCCGGTAGGTCCGTTTCCCCCCACTCCCTGAGCCTCCGCGCAGACCCTGCACTTACCTGGTATCATAAATGGGCTGCGTGGAGACTCCTGGGAGTGGAGGGAGGGGTGGGCAGGGCCAGCCAGGAGTGGGATTTGGGCATTCGCCAAACTGCACAGAATCTTCACTAGAGGATCGCCTGAACCTGTGCAAACCCCCAGCAGCCCATCCCTGCCCTTTTGGCGATAGCAATTCTTTCATTCTTCATGATTTAGTCTGAGTTTACAATTCTCTTCCTGCCTACAATTATTTTGTTTTCTCCAGCACACTACTCTACAATTTATTCTTGAGCCCAAGAAAGCAAAACCGTTTACCATTCACTTCTTAGCAGTCAACTACGAACGCACAAAACATGCTAGTTGATGTTACCTTTGTCTTTTTAATATTTAACATTTTTTGGACTTTCCAGTTTTATTTCTTTAATGAGCTCTTCTTAGCTTTTAAGCTGATCAAGCGGTGCCGTCTGCATATCTTCTGTTGTTAGCATTTCAACATCGTATTTTAATTTCACATGTCAGTTCTTCCAGACTTGCTATTCTTACAATATATTCGCTGTAAACGAAAATAGCTAAGGGGACAAAATGCATCCTTGTTTCATTCCCTCCCCTATCCTGAATCACTGTTTCTTCAAACTCAGTTCTTTTTACACTATAAGAACTGAGTTTGAAGAAACAGTGATTCAGGATAGGGGAGGGAATGAAACAAGGATGCATTTTGTCCCCTTAGCTATTTTCGTTTACAGCGAATATATTGTAAGAATAACAAGTCTGGAAGAACTGACATCCTCAAAAGAAGTGTTCCAATCTACTCATTAACTTTAATAGGATCTTCACTCTGGCATGAACAGTACTATCGAAGGCCATATTGGAGTCAATAAATAGGTATCGGTAAATCTAAAATTCTTTTTATCTCTCCATTATTCCTGTATTAGTTTTCTATTTTTTTTAACCACACCTTCATTATTTTTATAAATAACCTAAGGTGGCGAAAATACATTTCTTTCTCTTATTTCCCCACAACAACAATCCTGTGAGGTGGCTTGATCAAAGAGTGCGACTATCATCAAGTCCCTCGGGGTAATGTGGGACTAGAACTCACAGTTACCTGGCTTCTAGGCCAGCAGCTTAAACAACTATACCAAAATGGCGTATGCCTTGCCTAATACCGCGTTTCCTCCAAAATAAGACAGGGTCTTATTTTCTTTTGACCACCAAAATAAGAACTTGGCTTTATTTTCGGGGAGGTCTTGTTATTTTTGAGGTGTAGGAGGCGGCGAGCGTGGTCACCTCACATGGCTGCTGCTGTGTTGCAGTAGTTTCAGGAAGGGCTTATTTTTGGGGAAGGGCTTATTTTAGAGCATGTGCTCAAAAGCGTGATTGGGCTTATTATCTGGGGAGGTCTTATTTTCAGGGAAGCAGGGTATTTACCCGATCATTTGACATTCAATGTCCCATGTAGGGCTCTAATCTTCTTTGCAAGAATGTAAACAAAAACTTTGCTCGCACGAGGATTTCCTGCAATGTTTTGATAATTAGCACGTTCTCCAGGACAGGGGTGTCAAACTATCGGCCCGTGGGCAGGATACGTCATGTGCATGCCACACCCACTTCAGCTCCGTGAAGGGAAAAAAATGGTGTGATACATCACATGACGGCAACATGATGGTGCAGGTTTGACACCATGCTCTAGAACAGAGGTCTCATTATTGCGGCCCGTGGGCCAATTGCAGCCCGCAGGACGGTATCTTGTGCCCCCCCCCCGTGATATGAAAGTATAATATTAGTGCAGCCCGCAGGGGGAGTGGACCTCTGTGGAATCCCTTATGTGGGCCAGCCTCACCCAGACTCTAACTCCAGCGGCTCCCAGGCAAATTGAGTTTGAGACCCCTGCTCTAGAATCTCTTTTTGCAAATTAGCTTTGTCTATCCTGAGGTGTCAGCACTTTAGCTGCTTCTTCTCCAACAATGGGATTTCCCAACAATGGGATTTCCCCACCACACGGTGCTTTTGTTATTTGGCAATTGTCTGTTACGTCTTATACAGGTAGTCCTTGATTGACAACAGTTCACTTAGTGACCATTCGAAGTTACAACAGCAGTGAAAAAAATGACTTATGATCATTTTCCACACTTATGAGTATTGCAGTATCCCCATGATCACGTGATTTACATTCGGATGCTTGACAACTGACTCACATTTATGACGGTTGCAGTGTCCCGAGGTCACATGATCACCTTTTGCAACCTTCTGACACGCAAAGTCAATGGGGAAACCAGATTCACTTAACAACCATGTTACTAATCAATTGCAGTGATTCGCTTAACCAATGTGGCAAGAAAAATAGTAAAATGGGGAAAACTCACGTAACGAATTTCTCACTTAGTAACATAAATTTTGGGCTCAATTATGGTCATAAGTTGAGGACTACCTATACATCATTCTCGAATGGAATTTGTTCCTGAATGTACAGTTTTCTTTCTCTACATCCATTTCTGCCATTCTACAAATCTGTCTATAAATGGTTTCGGTATAGTTTATCTTTATTTACCTGGATTAGATCTAATCCAGCATTAGTTTTGAGTAATCTTATTTTAGGTCTAAATTTTTTTCTAATTTTTATGATTAATTTTTTAAAAAAACTTTTGAAAGTTTCTTTCATTTTCTTCCTATTTTTGTCCATGTGTTCACATTCTTGATTTGCACCTCACTCCTTGTCCTTTTAAAACTCTCATTTGCAGTAACATACAGGCAATCCTTACAATCTGCAGGATCTGTATTTGCAAATTCACAAAAATGTTTTTGTAATCCCAGAAAATCAATAATCCTGAGCCTGTCACACCTATTTGTGGACATGCAGAGAATCAAAACAAATTAGTTTGAATTGCCCAACTAATTTGGTATTTGCAGCATTTTCACAGATTGTAATTACCGTGAATAATGTTAATTGCCTGTATCCTTATTGCTCAAGATTAACCTCCATCTTTTCTAACTAGTTCTGAATAACAGTTCTGAAATTATTTTGATTTTGTCTTCCTTTAAAATGTTAGGATTTTTTTTTTAAATTTAACTTCCAACTTTTCCATAGCTCAAATTCTATTTTGCACAAGACCAAATATCTTTTTGATATTTTGATACACAGTCTTCAGTTAAAACTTGCTGTCATGTATTTTTTGCTTTATTTTTTAAGTCCATATATGACCCCAATCATTCATGGTTTTCTTCACCATCTGAAAATGTTGTATTCGGACTGAACTGCATTTCTCCGTCTTCTGTTTCCTATTATTTAGCTAACGTTTTCCATCTGGTGATATCCAGATGCAGAATCGTCATTTATGCTGCTTAAAACAGATATCAGCAATGAAAAGGTAATTCTCTTTGCAAATTCTCCTCCATTATTGTATTAATTCAAATTTTCCTGTAATCAACAGGCTCCCTTAAATGTACATAATTTTTATATATTTACATTTGAACGCTTCTTAATTTGGCACAGAATTCTCTAATTTTTTTCTAATTATATCTATAACAAGGAAATAGAATTAGATAATTGTAATAGATATAACCCCATGGTCTATTGGATTATAGCTAAAAACATATTCTGAAATGCCCTGTGTAGAATTTTAACTTTACTCCAAAAAAAGGAATCTAAAATAAATATGACTGGAATGAACTAATTTTCACAGAATCCTCCTGTGACAAACTAGAAATTCAGAGCCATACCTATTTATTCAGTTTTAAGGTGAATTCATTATGGGCTCTAAGAAAAGCTGTCAGGCATTTTGCCTCCATTCGGACTATAAATTATCCCCTCAAATTCACAACTCAGAGGCTCTTATGCAGAGGCAAGACATATTTCCACTGGACTTGCTACAAAAACCAGTTCAGATGCCTCAACTGTGTCCAACAGCAAGATTCAAGAGCATGTCACGTGTAGCAACATTAGTTTTTCATGAAATTAGTTTTTACTTCAAATTAACCGTGAACTTTACAAACAGGGATCTTTGCTTTCCTGTACCGACTTTCTTTAGAACTAGATTAGTGCTATAGACAAAATGACCTTTCACACTATTACTATTATTAATAACAGGAAGAAGTTGTTAAAAAGCCTTGTACCTTTAAAGGTACCTTTGGACTCATGGACAAAAAGGCTTACACCAGTGATGGCTAACCTTTTCGGGATCGAGTGCCCAAAGTGCATGTGCATGCACATGAATGCATGCACACACCCGAACCCCCATAATGCAATGTGTGTGTGCGCCCCCTGCATGCATGCACAGCCTCCCCGCACGTGCCCCCACTTCCCCTGCGCATGCACTGCAGAGACCCAACGACCAGCTGGCCAGTGGGAGACACATGCGTATACACGCTGGAGCTGAATTGGGCAACAGCTTGCGTGCTCAGAGAGGGCGCTGCGTGCCACCTGTGGCACATGTGCCATAAATTTCCCATCACGGGCCTACACTTTCTTCACTGAGATTTCTTTTATGATTTCAGTGGCACTTTAATTTCCAAGGTGTGAGTGGTCTCTAGATTTACGAATGCTCCCCAGCCTACACTAATATGAAGAACTTTTATATAAAGTCAAACCACTGGTCTACCTACCTTCTCTAATGCTTCCAGTCCAGGGGTGGCGAACTGTGGCTCTTTTATGACTCATGGACTTCACTACCCAGAATTCCTGAGCCAGCATGGCTGGCTCAGGAATTCTGGGTATTGCAGTCCATGAGTCATAAAAGAGCCACAGTTCGCCACCCCTGTTCCAGTCCTATTTCCTGGAAATCCTTTTTGCTAGAAAGGCTGTGATTGGATACACACAGTCGCCACCCATATATCCAAGTGAATGAAGTTGCTCCTGCCAAATATTGTAATTCTACTTTGATATGAACTCTGGCCTGGTATTCTGTTCCTGTGTCTGTAGCAGAATGTATTATCTAATGTAGGTTAGGTTAAGTCCTTTTTAAAAAATATCTTTCACCAGTCCATAAAAAGACATATCCCTAAGTGTATATATCTTGGATATTTGTGAATATTTTATTTACTACAAAAACTGTGAGACCTTCCTCTGAAACCCAACAGATTGAGAAGTTTCTATATGAGATGTAACTATAGTTAAAGTGATCAGTCTGTGTCTTTAGCCACCCAGTCCTCACAATACAACTTTATACTTAAAATGGGCAAACCTTAAAAAAAAAAACTAGTTTCTTCCTTTTAGAACAAATTCTGTTCAGGTTCCTTGTCTTCTACCCTGGGCTCATTATTGTTTCTCCTTTGAAATTCTTTTGGCATTTGGCTTTTATTTTGTAATTTGGTGCTTATCACAATTTTCAACCACTGCTTAATGTAGCCACTCAGTTTCCATGTTACCAGTATATGACAAATCTCCTGCTTCCTCTTTTGTCTTGTAGTTTCAATTCTTTCTTACACTGTATAAGGACAAAGGGATCATACTGGCCACAGTCTCTGGATCATTTTTGGTGATTTCAGAAATATTAGAGAGGGCAAGGCCGTCATAACAGCAACTAGATATAGGTTTTAATTCCCTACAACAGCTGGATGTGATCAGCTCCTGTAATTTCAAGAACTACATACTGTATTTTTTGGAGTATAAGACACACCAAGGTTTTTAAGAGGCAAATTTAAAGAAAAAGTTTTTGCACTCTGCAGACCTCCCCAAAACAGCCTGTTTTTCGCGAAAACTGGCCCATTTTTTGTCAAAAAAGGGCATGCATAGCCTTTAGGAGGCTTATAGAATGCTCCTAGGGGCTGCCGCTCCCCCCAAACGAGCATTTTTCCTCATTTTTGCCCTCCCCAGCGCCCAGGAGCCCTCTGGAAGCCTCCTAAAAGCTAGGCACGACCATTTTTACAGAGGGGGTGGGGTTTCAGGAGGCCAGAAATGCTGTATTCAGTGCATGACACATGCAGATTTTCACCCTCTTTTTTGAGGTAGAAAGGTGCGTCTTATACTCTGAAAAATACAGTATATAAAGCATAAAAGTAGCACAGGTGTGTTTAGAATTTTTCTTCTCCTATGTTGTCTCAACTACATTTCAATTGGATTGAGATGGGTTGCCATAGAAGTTAAATAAATAAATAAATATGATGAAAGTGGAAAAATTAATTGAGAAGATACTTTATATTAAGTCTATTCTTTAATTTTTAATTTTTGAGCATTCTGCTTTATATATACTGTGTGTGCGTTTGTGTGTGTTCAAGTCAGATTGGTTCCCTGGCAGTTACTACACGATAGTAGTCTCTTCAGTTTTCTTGGCAAAAAAAATGTGGAAGTCATTTGCCCTTCCTCTTAGGGTTGAAAGAAAGTAGCCCAAGGTTTCATCTCTAAAGTGGGACTAGAATCCATAGTCTCCTGGTTTCTAGTCTGGTGCCTTAATCTTTGTACCAAATTGGCTCTCTAAATGGACTTTGAGGGACTATATCAGAATAAGTTACTTTTACTGCTACTGGACAAGTACTTGACATATATGTCAAGAACAGGGGCTAATAATTTGGATGAAGTCTGAATCAATTCCTAGATCCCCACCCAGGAGTTAGATAGCCACTTTTGGTGAAACTTCATGCTCCATGAAGATCTCATAGGGCAGGGGTCCCCAACCTTTGCAACTTTAAGTCTGAAGGACTTCAGCTCCCAGACTTCTCCAGCCAGCTTTGCTTTATATACTGTATTTTTCAGAGTATAAGACGCACCTTTCTACCTCAAAAAAGAGGGTGAAAATCTGGATGTGTCTTATGCACCGAATACAGCATTTAAGTCCTTCAGACTTAAAGTTGCAAAGGTTGGGGACCCCTGTCATAGGGCACTTTCATTTTGTGGCTCTGCTCAATCCTTAATCTGGCCCAATCTGCAGGGTGCTTTCCATCAAGGAATTTCAAGGATAGGTCCCATGAAAATTAAACCCCCTCTTTCCTTTCCCATTCCCTCTAGTGATTGCCTCATTTAATGGTTGTTTGCTTAGCAAGAATTCTTCTGATCTGAGCATTCCTCATTTTAAAGAGAAGAACCAGCCATGATTGTGTTCAGCGTTAGTTGAAAGGCAATAGTTCATTTGCAAACAAGGAGCCTAAGTCTGCTTAAAAACAATCCAGCCTAGATAGAAAACATTCCCAATTCAGAAAAAGAGGAACACATTCAACCACAATTAGTGAGTCAGAACACTCTGCAGAATAAGCAAACCCAAGTTATAGGCCAGTCACCTTCTCTATTAAACAAGCAAGTTCCCAAAAATCTCTCAACCCTGATTCCCTTTATTAAGTTGGTATTTCCGATTCAAAATGCAGATTTCTTAAAACCATTGTGCATAGAAAATAATTTACCAGTTATTACAGGTAGGCCTCCCTTAGAAACTCTCATACAATGACCGTTCAGTTAACAATGGTAATGAAAAAGTAACTTTACAACCAATCTAATATTATTATTTATTCTTATTATCTTCCTTACTGCCTCCCCTTTCACTGCATTATGATTATGATTATTCAATTGCTTTGTATGTACACTGAGTTCTTTTGTACCAGAAACAAATTCTTTGTGTGTTTAATCACACTTGGCCAAATAAGGTTCAATTCAATTCAGTTCAAACTTCACATTTACAGTCTTCACAGGTCTCTAAGCTAAAAAACCTGAAGTCAGATCACAAGCATAGTGGCGGTTTCATTTAGCGACCACGTTGCTTAATGACTCAATTGCCAGTTGCCAGTCTCAATTGTGGTTACTACATGACAACTCCATGTACAATGAATTGTGTTGATGTAAACTTGGACCACAGTTGGACCATAATTTATTTTATTTTATTTTATTTTATTCGTATTTATATCCCGCACCCATCTCCCACAGAGGGACCCGGGGCGGCGCACAGGAAAATTAAAAACAAATACAAATGTACAAAATACTCCTAAAACTACATTAAACTCAACCCTGTGCTAAAACATAATTAAAACCCCCAGATTAAAACTTTGATCAACTAATACTCAGTTCGGTATCGGGTAGTTCATGCCAGGCCGGCTAGATGGAAAAAATATGTTTTTAAGCGCTGGCGGAACAGGTGGAGGTCCGAGATGACACGGAGTTCGGGAGGTAGGTCGTTCCAGAGGGTTGGGCCCACCACAGAGAAGGCCCTTCCCCTGGGCGTCGCCAACCGGCATTGCCCGGCCGACGGCACCTGGAGAAGACCCTCCCTGTGGGAGCGAATCGGTCGAAGGGACGTATGGGGCAGCAGACGGTCTCGGAGGTAACTAGGCCATGGAGCACTTTAAAGATGGTCATCAATACCAATTTCATTGTAATTTTTACAATGACAATAAAGATTATTATTATGAATACCTTGTAACGCACCCGAAAGGTCACAGGTAGCCAGTGCAGCTCGCGCAGGAGAGATGTTATATGGGATTGCCTTGAGGCTCCCATGATCACCTGCGCGGCCGCGTTCTGAGCTAACTGTAACCTTCGAGTGCATCTCAAGGGGAGCCCCATGTAGAGAGCGTTACAGTAGTAGTAAGAAAGTCTGAGCGCAAAAGAATGGAGGCCTTTGAACACTGGTGCTGGAGAAGACTCCTGCGAGTCCCTTGAACTGCAAGGTGATCCAACCGGTCAGTCCTAGAGGAGATCAACCCTGACAGCTCTTTAGAAGGCCAGATCCTGAAGGGGAAACTCAAAGACTTTGGCCACCTAATGAGAAGGAAGGACTCAGAGAAGAGCTTAATGCTGGGAAAGATGGAGGGCAAAAGAAGAAGGGGGTGATAGAGAATGAGGTGGCTGGATGGAGTGACAGAAGCAGTAGGTCTGAGCTTAAATGGACTCCAGAGGATGGTAGAGGACAAGAAGGCCTGGAGGAACGTTGTCCATGGGGTCGCGATGGGTCGGACATGACTTCATAGCTAAAAACAACACCAACACACACACACCCTTATCCCAAACCATTCATTTCTATCCATTCAAAGAATATGGATATACCGTATTCTTTGTTACATCCCGTATCAAATACTTATTATTTATTTTCTGTGCTTTTGTGTGATGATGTATGTGGGATGGATTGTGAATATTCTCTCTGTCTGTTCCTCCCCAAAACATGGGACCACAAAACTGAAGTTATTTGAAAATGAAATTTCAAGTTTCCCCTAGCACTCTTACTCTGAAAATACAATGAACAAAAGTTGCTCAACATGGTGGAAGCCTCCTGGATAAAAGGTTTGTTTCCCAGACCTTTCCTTACAAACCACACCCGTTTTTCAAAGTGCCACTGCTCTCAGCTGTTGTACTTCCAGAACCATTCCTCATCCTTTGAAAGCCAAGCTTCCTTTACAATCTCAACATATTTCCCTCCATTCCTCCTATCTAGACATGTTCCTCTGTTAAAAATCCTTTTGTCATATTTAGAATGATCCGATCTGGAGGCAGGCCATTTCCCTACTTCTTCTCCTTGGTCACATTCCCAACCTAACAGTCCTGATCCAGGCCAAACTTCCTCTTACTCAGCATGCAAGGCTGCAACCCACAACTAAGTTTTGAACACCATTATCCACAACCCCAACCAGGGGCACAGCATTAATTAATTAGTTTACTTATCCCAGATCGCTGCAAGGGCACCCTACCTGTTCAGACCCAACCCTTTCCCCAAACTTTTTCACAGCTAGGAGACACTCAAAGCGAACCTTCACAACTCCCAAAGTGAACACGTGTAAGGGAAGGAATTCCAATTTTCCAGCTTTTCTTTTTGGGGGCCTGTCCTGCCATCCTTTCTCCTCTACCCTCGCTCATCTTTTATCAACCCCCCTCCCTCCCTTAAAATAATCTCGTGCCCATCCAGTGCTTTGGGATCGGACTCCCCCCTCTTGCTCCCCGGCTGGGGCCGATGGGAGTTGGAGTCCCCAGTGTGGGAGATCCGCTGCCCCACGGTCCCCCGTGATGATCCCCCAACGGGCTGCCCCCTATCCTCCCCCGGGGGAGGACCCACCCCCCCTTTCCCCGAGACCGGTCGACCTGGAGGCCCTCGGGCCGCCCCGAAACTCACCCTGCCGGCCCACGATCTCGGCCACATGCTCGGAGCTGGGCACCGGGACACACTCGGTCGTGTTGACGCTCTTCCTTCGCAGCAGCGCCGCCTGCTCGCCGTTCAAGACCGACCCGGGGGGCATCCCGGCTGCCACCGCCGCCGCCGCTGCTGCTGCCGCCGCCGCCGCCGCTCCGGGCGGCCCGTAAGATTGCGAGAGCATCGCCGCCATCACCCCGGCGTGGACATCATCGCCGGGCCCGTAGAGCGCCCCGCCCAGCGCCCCTGCCTCGGCCACCTCAAAGGCCGAGCCGGCGGCCAGCGGCAGAGCAGAGACCGCCGCCGCCGGCAGCAGCACCGAGCCCAGCCCCGGGGGCAGGAGCGGCGGCGAAGAGGCCGGCCCCGGGGGCAGCAAGAGCAGCGAGGCCGGGCCGCAGACGCCTCCCCGGGGCTCCAGGAATCCCTCCTCCTCGTCGTCGTCCTCCTCCTCTTCTTCTTCCTCCTCCTCCTCCTCCTCGGCGGCCTCGTCTTCCTCGTCCTCCGGCGGCTCCTCCAAGTCCAGCTCCAAGTCGCCGCCGCCTCTTTCTCCTTCCTCAGGCGCCGCCTCCTCCTCCTCTTCTTCTTCTTCTTCCTCCTCCTCCTCCTGGTTGTCTTCTCCCTGCGGCTCCCGGGCGGCCTCGTCCCCGCGCTCCCTCAGGCCCAGCTCGGCCAGGCGCTCCCTCAGCAGCCCCGTGTCCGCCAGCAGCAGCGGCGGGGGCTGAGGGGAAGCCGGCAGCAGCAGCAGCGGCGGCGAAGGCGGCTGAGCGTGGTACTGGAGCAGCAGGCCCGGCGGCGGCCTGGGCGGGGCAGCCGGCGGTGGTGGCAGCAGCAGCAGCCGCGCTCCCAGGTCGTCGGGAGGCTCGTCGGGAGGCGACGGCGAGGCGCTGCCGCTCGGCATGGCCGGCGGTGGAGAAGGAGAAGGAGAAGGGGACGGCGAGGCGCTCCGGCTACGCGAGGCCGGGAGACATGCTGGGGTGGCGGCGGCGGCGGCGGCGGCGGGCTCTCCGGCCGCGGCTTCCTCCTCTTCCTCCTCCTCCGCCGCCGCTGCTGTCTCTTGGGGGGCGGCCTGGGCGTTGCTGCTGCCGCTGATGGCGCTGCTGCTGCTGCCGCCGCCGCCACGGCCCGCGCTCGGCTCAGCGCTTCTTTTGTTCCATGGCGGCGGCTGCGGCGGCGGCGGCTGCTGCTGCTTCTCCCCGCCGGCTCCAGCTGCAGCAGCGGCGGCGGCCGCAGGCAGCAGCAGCAGCAGCGGCGGTGACGGCCCGGGCAACTCCAGCCCCGCCCCGCGCCGCTCCCCCAGCCGGGCGATTGGGTGGCGGCCGCGCGGGGGCAGCAGGGGCCGGGGCTCGGCGGGAAGCGGCGGCGGCGCCTGAGATTGGCGGGCGGGCGCGAGGCCAGCGGCGAGTGCGGAGGGTGGTGGTGGTGGTGGTGGTGGTGACGGCGGCGGCTTCTCGGGCTCCTTCTCCGCCTCCGGTCCGGTCCCCGCGGGCAGCATCCACACGCGGCGCACCCTGCCGGCTCTGCCCAATCTCGGCGGCGGGGAGGGCCGGCGGCGGGCCCGGGATTGTTGGGTTGGCCCGGCGGGTATTGTGACGGGGCGCCGAGGGGAAAAAAAAAACCACTACCACCCCGGCTGTGGAGAAAAAGCGGCGCCAAGGCGGGGAAAGCGGAGAAAGCTGGACCCCGGCGGTCGGGGGTGGAAAGAGGGACGGTCTTCAGACAACGACACCTTGGAGGCCGAAAACCGGCCTCTTTATTATTATTATTTTTGCAGCCCTGCGAGGCAGGGAACTCTCGGCTGAGGTGTGGCTGGGCGGGTTTGCACCGCGCTGTGAACGCGCTTGTCCGCGCCCGAGCGGTGGTTGAATCGGGTTTAGTGGGTTGTGGGAATGGGGATGTTGGAGAGGATGGGGAAGGTGGGTTCAAAGACCAAAAAACAGAGCCTGTTTTTCCCCTAAATTGAGCCTTGGTCCTTGGAAGGGGGGGGGGCGCTTCTGGGTGAAGACCCCCTCCGCAAGAGGCCTCTGAACATGTTCTATTTATTTTTAATTTTATTTATTTTGTCAAGATAACGGAAGTATAAACATGATTATGAATACAGAAAAATGAGTAAGTGGGGACGGTGGGCGTGTTGGCGCCCTTATGCACGCCCCCTTTACGGATGAATGGGGTGAGGTCAGTGGTGAAATTCAAATTTTTAAACTGCTGGTTCTGTGGGCGTGGCATGGTGGCTGGGGCGTGGCAAGGTAAGGATACTGTAAAATCCCCAGTCTCTCCCCACTCCAGGGAAGGATAATGCAAAATCCCCATTTCCTCCGATCAGCTGGGACTCGGGAGGCAGAGAATAGATGGGGCGGGGCCAGCCAGAGGAGGCATTTGCTGGTTCTCCAGAACTACTAAAAATTTCTACTATCAGAACCTGCTGGATTTCACCCCTGGATGAGGTCCACAGTAGACAGTCTAAGGTTAAAGCAGTGGTAGTCAACCTGGTCCCTACCCCACTAGGGCGTTCCAGCTTTCATGGTGGGCGGTAGGGGTTTTGGCCAATACTGAAGCACTTTTCTTTTTTTAAATTTTATTGACTTCCCTGCTTTATAAATCACCCTTACTGTGGAACCGGTGGGCGGATGGAAAATTTTACTACTAACAGAGATACAAAAGTGGGCAGTAGGTATAAGAAGGTTGACTACTCCTGGGTTAAAGTTTTGGGGGTTTGGGCAAGAAACCACAGAGTCAGGTAGAGCAGGGGTCCCCAACCTTTTTTGCACCAGGGACCGGTTTCATTTTAAAGAAAACTCTGCAGACCGGCTGAGTGACTCAGCAGTCATGTGACTGGGTGGGCGTGGCCAATTTGGAAAATGTGAAACTCACTTAACAACGGTCTTGGTTAGCAACCAAACTTTTGGGCTCAATTGTGGTCATAAGTTCTCTCTCTCTCTTTCTTTTTCTTTCTTTCCTTCTGTCTTTCTTTCTCTCTTTCTCTCTCTTTCTCTGTCTCTTTCTTCCCTCTTTCTTTCTCTTTCTCTATTTCTTTCTCTTTCTCTCTCTATTTCTTTCTTTCTCTTTCTTTCCCTATTTCTTTCTTTCTCTCTCATTTTTTCTTTCTTTCCCTCTTTCTCTCTCCCTCTATTTCTGCCTCTTTCTTTCTTTCCCTCTCTTTCTCTCTTTCTTTTTTCTCTCTTTCTTTCCTTTGTCTCTTTCTTTCTCTTTTTCTCTGTCTGTCTTTCTTTCACTCCCACTTTCTTTTTCTTTCCCTTTCTCTCTTTTTCTTTCTGTCTCTCTCTCCTTTGTCCGCCCATCTCTGTCACTCTGTGTGTGTGTGTGTGTGTCTGTCTGTCTCGCATTCAGGCACTTAATCATTCATTCTGTGTCTCTTGTCTATTTTTCTCTCCCTCCCGCTCTGTGTGTGTGTGTGTGTGTGTGTGTCACTCTCTCTGATTCCCTCCCTCCCCGTCTCTCTCTGTGTCTATGCCTCTCTCTGTTGGTCTGTCGTCGTCCCGTCCCGTTCCCCCCCCCCCCCATCGCGGAGTCTCCTCAGCCCGGCTCGACTCGTTCACTTGCCTTAGCTTGCCCCACCCGGGCGGCCACCGCTGCGCTTGGTCGCTCGTGCACTCGGTCAGGCTCCTTCCAGGAGCTGAGAAGGCTCTGAGGGGAGGGGGGGGAGGAACCTCCGCAGCCTCTGGAAGAAGACGAGTAGCTGGCATGCCGGTTGGGGAAGCTCTGTGGGGGCAGGGAGGAAGGGAATCCGCGGCCGGTAGGGAGGACTGCTGCGGAGTCCCTTTCTCCCTGCCCCCCCAGGAGTCCCACCGTCGACAAGGTTGGAAGAAGAGGTGCACTTCAAGCGCGCGAACAGCCCCGCCTGCGTTCTCCCGCGCGCTTTGCCTCCTCCTCCTCTACGGCCCTGCGGCCCGGCTCCCACCCAGCCACGGACCGGCACCGGTCCGCGGCCCGGGGGTTGGGGACCCCTGAGGTAGAGCATTCCAGGCATTGACCACTCTGTTGCTGAAGTCGTATTTTCTGCAACCGAGTTTGGAGCTTTACTTTACTTTTACTTTATTTTCAATTTATATACCGCCCTTTTCACCAAAAGGGACTCAGGGCAGTGCACAGAAAGACAAAACCCCCCACACAATATACAAAATTTAAAAAACAATTAAATCAATAAGACTGTGCTAAAATTGAATAAATAGTTAAAAACATAAATAACGAATTAAAAGTCCCTAATCTATGTCAGGCTGGCAAGACGAAAGAAATGAGCTTTTACCACCCGACGGAAGAGACGTAGGTCCGTGATGGTACAGATATCGAGGGGGGGGGGGGGGGAGGTCGTTCCAGAGTGTCGGACCCGCCACAGAGAAGGCTCTCCCCCTGGGGGTCGCCAGTCGGCATTGACCGGAGCGGGTCACCTCCTGATCCTTAGGAGTTCCTTCAACCCATCCGCCAACTGGGAATGATGGGTTTCAGGCCTAGAGCAGCTGGGTTGGTGATGGGAGAGAAACCACTTGCTTCTCCATTCTACCAGGGCTACTGGATACCTGAGGAGTATGTGGGTGTGTGCCTGTGTGTACAGGCAGTCCTCAACTTACAACAGTTCATTTAGTCACCATTCAAAGATACACCAACACTGAAAAATGTGACTAATGACCGTCTTTCACAGTTATGACCTTTGCTGTGTTCCAGTAATCGTGATCAAAATTCAGATGCTTGGCAACTGGTTCATATTTATGACGGTTGCTGTGCCCCGAGGTCATGTGATGATCCCTTTGTGTGATCTGGCAAGCAAAGTTAACGGGGAATCCAGATTCACTTAACAGCCATCTTACTAACATCAACTGCAGTGATTCACTTAACCACTGTGGCAGGAAAGGTCATAAAATGGAGAAAAACTCACTTAACAAATGTCTCGCTTAACCACAGAAATTGTGGGCTGGTCGTAATTTGAGGACTACCTATACGTGTTCGTCTATGTAAGTCAGATAGCAGTGAAATCTATGCAAGTTACAGTACTGTCCAGGCCTGAACAGGGATTGAGTTATCAGAGAGCAGTTACTTCAGGTTGGTAATGTCTCTGGAACTTTCTCCTATTTTCAGCTTGATCTAGGACAGAGTTTGAGCTTTCCTCTTCTCTAAGGTAGACTCAGAGGCAACTACCAAGCATCTTTCCAACAGAGAGCTCTTCCCAGATAATTACAACATAGAATAATAGGGTTGGAAAGGAACCTTGGAAATTTTCTAGTCCAACCTGCTCAAGGCAGGAGTCCATATATCATCCTGGACAAATGGTTGTCCAATATTCTCTTGCAAACCTCCATTAATGGAACATCCACAATTTCTGGAGGGGCAAGCTATTCCACTGATTAATTGTACTGACTCTCAGGAAATTCTTCTTTATATTTCCATGTTGGATTTCCCACTGACAAGCTTCCATCCATTGCTTCTTGTCCTACCCTCAAGTGCTAGGGAGACTAAATCGATGCTTCTTCCTTATGGCAGTCCTTCAAGTATTGAAGTCTGCTATCTGGTCTCCCCTAATCTCTCTCTTTGTTAGGCTAAACATACCGTATTTTTCGGAGTATAAGATGCTCTGGAGTATAAGATGCACGTTAGTTTTTGGAGAAGAAAACAAGAAAATATAAAATTCTGTCTCTGCTTACCAGCATCCATCACTATTCATATGGCTAGTGTCATTTGAAGCAAGCAGCATGGTCAGCTTCAGCACGTTATTGCAGCTTGATTCAACACAAGCAGCTGATTGGCGGTTGGATCAGCTACCCGGAATACTGCCAATCAGCTGTTCCAGGTTGCAGAGATTGCCACAGCCCAATGCCGCCTCAGTGCGTTGCATTTTTGGCTTCCGTGCATTGTGTTTTTGGCCTGCGTCACATTTTCTGCCTATGCACGTACCATTTTAGACCTGTCACAGACTGCGGGGATCACCACAGCATATCACTGCCGATTGCCACCTCTGCGTGTCACATTTTTGGCCTCTGCGGATCGGGTTTTCAGCCTCTGCACACCCCTTTTTTGGCCCGTTCCAGGTGGCGTGGAAAAAGTGCATCTTATACTCTGAAAAATACGGTACCTAGATTCCCTAATCCTTCATCATACAATTTAGCCTCCTGATCATCTTCGTTCCTCTTCTCTGCAGTGTTTCTATGTCCATAGCATGTTTTCCTTTTTCTTTTAATGTATTGTATCAACTGAAAACGAGCTAATTTGTTTGCTTCTGTTTAAATAAGCTACATGTCTCATTGTGTTGTGAACTGCTTAAATAAGAGAAGTGGAGAATAAAATCATTTATCTTATACACAATTTTATTCTGTTAAAATCTAGCTATATATAGTGTCTGGTCTTCTTGCTTCTTTTAATAGGAAAAGTTGCAGGTGCTTTAAAGCAGGGATCTCCAACCTTTGCAAAGCTGGCTGGAGAAGTCTGGGAGCTGAAGTCCTTCAGACTTAAAGTTGCAAAGGTTGGAGACCCCTGCTTTAAAGAATGTAGGTGCTTTAAATTTAGGCAGATTGCCTAAATTGACACTGATTCATTCTTGGGTGTATTTTTCTGAAATCTACTCTTAAATATTGCCCAACGTTTCTAGTTCCTTGTGGCTCTGTAACAACTGCTATTCTTTGCAGCGATCTAAACTGATGGCTAGACCATGGTTTGAACCATCTTGCAAAAATTGCTCGGTTTTTAAACCTTGCCTTAGCTGCTCAAGTCTGATCAGTTTTTTTTAAAAAAGGAGGACAACACCCACACTGCCAAGTGGGGCCTTCAAGATGGGAGTAGGCTTAATTTTATGTGTGCGTGTGTTTCATTAAACAAATCTTATATTGTGAATTCAACCCCTTTGTCTTGCTCTCAGTAAGCATTTTGTGTGGATTGGTTTACTGTTGTGGGCTTTGTATGCTGCTTCGAACAGTGATTCACAATCTTTGAAATAAATACAAATGGAGTACATATTTTAAAATATTTCCAGAATCTTTGGCAATAAACAGGGAGGCAGTGGGGATGGGTAAGGGTCTGGGAAATACGTTTTACACTAAGTTGAAATCAGTAAATCCAAAAAGCGAGTTGCTTTCTATATACGGGAACCTATATAGTTTACTATTCCCAATTCACATATAAATAATTGAATGAATAAGCCAAGCTCGTAACGCTCTTGGTAGGAGTTCAAATGAATCTTGTAAGTCTTAAAAAGGCTTTTGGTATCTGTGCTACATTTTTATGATTTACTATACTTTTTTACACCAATGATTTGCCTTTGTTTTGCATGGTCTGCCACAGTATGATTACTGGTTATTTCTCAGTAGATGTTGGCAATTTACCAGGCTTCACAGACTAACTTTCAGAAACTGCTTGGTAGCATGCCAACTTGCCTCAAAAATTGGGCATGTGATTAAATGATCACATAATAGTTTCCATGTATACCAAGGGGCTCAGTGCCCACATTCTTCTCGTTGTCAAAGACATCTGAATTAGCTGCTCAGGGATATCTAATGTGCCCTAAGAGACTGCTAATATGAATTATATGGTCTTGAGTCACGCTTCTGTTCATGCTACGCAAGCCTAAAGCCAGATTTTGAAAAGAAGAATTATATTCCATTGGGGGATGACCAAAAAGAAAAAAAAGATTAAATGCTAATATAGTTTCAAAGGATAGCAATTTTTGTAGTAATTTTATACTTATGAAAATGCTTGGATAAACACCCAAAACACTCTTAATGCCAGTCTGGCTTTAAACACTGTGTTGCACGTATTAAAGCTATTTATCCAACATGCACCCTGAATACCGAAATACTTCCAGGTGTTTTTGGCTTTTCAGACAATTCACATCTTCAGCGGCTTGCATGCAGCTATATTTTGAAAGCAGCTTCCATACAGTGGGCTACATATACTCCTCTATTTAGTGACTGTTCAAAGTTACAACACACTGAAAAAAAGTGATTTATTACCATTTTTCACACTTATGTCAATTCAATTCAATTTATTCGACTTATTAAATGTCCTTTGCAGCATCCCCATGGTCACACGATCAAAATTCAGACGCTTGGCAACTAGCTCATGTTTATGACCTGGGGTGTTCTGGTCCCCTTTTGTGACATGATGATGAGCAAAATCAATGGGGAAACCAGATTCACTTAACAACCATTACTAACTACTGATTCACTTACCTGTGGCAAGAAAAGTTGTAAAATGGGACAGATAGCAACTGTCTAATTTCTACCCTGTTTTCCCCAAAATAAGACCTCCCCAGATAATTAGACTTTTGAATGCATGCACTAAAATAAGACCTCCCTGAAAATATTGGAACACAGCATCAGCCATGAGGTGACCACATTCGCCACCTCCTGCACCTCAAAAATAATAAGACCTCCCCGAAAATAAGGCCAAGCACTTATTTCGGGGGTCAAAAAATAAGACCCTGTTTTATTTTCGGGGAAACATGGAAAAAAATTCTAAGAAAATTGTACTTTCTACATATAAGGTAGTTCTCAACCTATGACAATTGAACCCAAAGTTTTTGTAAGTCGAGGACTACTTGTATATGTAGTAACTGCAATTTTATTTATCATGTAGTTCAATGGTGGGATGCTGCCAGCATTACCGCTGGTTCACAACCTGCACGCAACAATTTACAGTGAACTGCGCACGCGCAGTCACTAAAATCCAAAATGGCGGCCAAGTGGCAGCGAAGGAACTGGTTTGGGAGTGTGGCAGGCTTGGGTCATTGCCGGTTCTGTGACCCAGGCCTGAATTCTACCGGTTCGCCCAAACTGGCCCGAACCAACAGCAACCCACCTGTGATGCAGTTACATCCTAGTGAAGATTAAACGGCAAAAATACACTAGTCCTCAACTTCTGATTGTTTCCTTAGCAATCAATATATACGAGACCGCCTCCTGCCCCATACACCCCTTCGTCTGATCCGCTCCCACAGAGAGGGTCTTCTTCAGGTGCCGTCGGCGGGGCAATGCCGGTTGGCGACACCCAGGGGAAGGGCCTTCTCTGTGGCGGGCCCGGCCCTCTGGAACGACCTACCCCCCGACCTTCGCACTATCTCGGACCTCCGCCTCTTCCGCCAACGTCTTAAGACGTATTTATTCCAACAAGCCGGCCTATGATAGCCCCCCGTTTCTGACTTTTAAAAAATAAATAATTTATAATTTGGTAATGGTTTTAACATGGGTTTTAGCATGGGTTTATTAATTTAATATATTTTAATTGATATTTATTGTATTTTGTGGTTTTAAATAATGCCTGTGCGCCGCCCTGGGTCCTAACAAGGAGAAGGGCGGGGTATAAATTTAATAAAATAAATAAAAATAAATTTGAAGTTATGACACCCCAAAAAGATACAACCAGGGTTCAAAGTTCCATTGCCTTCCCCCCATGGTCATATAATTGCATATTGGGCAATTGCCACCTGGGCCATATTTTGTAGGTGTTTGCAACTTTCCATGTTACTGATTGCAATTTCTGATTATTATTACTTTTTGCCAGAAATCAGCATTTACGTACTTCCAGCTTTTCTGTTTTTCTTTTCTTGCACTTTTAGCTTTCCCTTTGATTTCCTCCTCCCCCCCCCCCCTTAATATGCATTGATTTGTATTCATTTTTATCTTCCTTCTTAAAAGTCAATAAAAATATATAAAAACACAAGTTTATCTTTGTTCGATTATTGGGTAATAATTTTTGAAAAACTACGTAGGGCTCAAGAATAAGACTAATCTTATCAGTGGTGGCTGATGGGCAACGGGAAGAAAGCAGGATGTCCAAATATTAAGTAAGAGCCAACCGCTTTTCATTTCATTAATTTATTCATTGATATTTCGCCTTCAATTATTTTTACAAATAAATTAAGGCAGGTAGCGCCACCCACTTTTAATTTCATTCATTGATATTTCGCTTTCATTATTTTTACAAATAAATTAAGGCGGTGAACATATCCAACACACCTTCCTCCTATTTTCACCACGACAACAACTGTGAGGTGATTTGGGTTGACAGATAGTGACTGGTTGAAAGTCATCTAGCTGGCTTTCATGGCTAAGATGGGACTTGAACTCACAAACTTCTACTTTCTAGCCTGATGTCACTAGTTTCTCCACCTGCCCCCCTCCCCCCTTTCCTCTCATACTACACCAAAGACACTGGAGGCAATTAAATGTAAGACTAATGTTAGTCTTACCTAGAGGGACACCGTGGCTCAGTGGCTAAGATGCTGAGCTTGTCGATCAGAAAGGTCTGCAGTTTGGCGATTCGAATGGAGTGAGCTTCCGTTACTTGTCCCAGCTTCTGCCAACCTAGCAGTTCGAAAGCACGTAAAAATGCAAGTAGAAAAATAGGAACCACCTTTGGTGGGAAGGTAACAGCGTTCCGTGTGCCTTTGACGCTTAGTCATGCTGGCCACATGACCACGGAGACATCTTCGGACAGCACTGGCTCTTCAGCTTTGAAACGGAGATGAGCGCCACCCCCTAGAGTCAGGAACAGCTAGCACATATGGGCAAGGGTAACCTTTACCTTAATGTCTTACCTTGGTTCAAAAGGACTGCCTCTGAGGAGAAGATGTTTGTGGACTCCATAATCCTTAGGGTCATGCCAACCTTGCAAATGCATCTTGTTTTCATTGCTCATTGCTGTGACCCAACAGCTGCATAAATCAAACACCAATATGTGAATGCCATGGATAATGGGATCCAGAACAAAAACTATCAATGCAAATAACTTGGAAAATAAGTTCCCCATCATTTTTAAAGGGCTTCCCCATAAAGATGTGTTATGGAAGGGGCAATACAGATGCAAAAAAGAAATCTAATTACCTTCTACAAACCCCGGGCATCTCGATTTTGCTGCGCATTTCATGACGTTCTAAAAAACATCAGCACAAGAGAATTTATTTCATTTGGATTTTAGGGCTGATTTGAGTATGAGAGTATCTTTCTTTACTGGCATTTTTGGGAAAGGTGCTTTTTCAAAGGAAAGACTTTACTGGAAAATAGGACATTTGGTGGCTCATGTTTTATATGCACAAATTCAAGGATCTCAGCAGATAGATAATTGCCTTTTGAAATGACATTGGTGCCCAAAGGCAGTGATGCTACATCCTGTATTGTACAGTATATCAGAGGTCGGAGCTAAAAGGTGATTGGAAGACTTGCATTACTACCTTTTCCATATAAACTACTGACTTGCAACAGCTGCATCAGTTGGAAAAACAGATTTGAAGCATGAACCTCAGAGAAATAATAGTCTTGGCTTCATCATTAGATTAAAGTTTACAGCACTTAAAGGAAAAGTTATAATGTGTGCTTTCCTATCTGGACAGAATAGGAAGGGACTTTTCCAGGAAAACTGACCTTGATACACATCTGAAATTAAATGGTTAACTAGACATAACTAATTAACAAGCATATAATGAATTGCCTCACAGTGGCATAAACTACTTCTGATCCGTTTCTTTTCTTTTCTTTCCACCTCTCAGCCACATCTCCAAATTTTCTGTTTGGGGAAGAATTCTGCCTTTTTCGATGATTTATGAAATGAGCTTTTTCTTTTACTGCTGTATTCTAATGGGGAACAACAATGGAGTTTGTGTTGACTAGAGGTGGTGGATTGTGTTTGTTGCCCCTTGTGGGGTGCTTCATGGTTCAATGGCATGCACACGTGCAGAGGAATATAGGGGGCACACATGCATGTGCAGGACACATGGGGTCTGTGTATGCGCAGAGGGTGGGATGCACATTCAGGCAAGCGGGGGGCCTGCACACGCATTGCATCATGGGGGTGTGCGTGCGCTTTCAACACTTGGCACCAAAAAAGTTAGCCATCATTGCCATAGGCCATAGCTGGTTCAAATTGAAGTGGCCATTTGACATGGCCATGTTGTACCACTGCTATGCAGATTGCATTGGTTGCCAGTCATTGCAATTCGGTCCTTGTAGTTACAACCATTGGAGCTTCCCCAATGTTATGCGATCAGAATTCAGGTGCTTGGCATTGGGCAGGTGTTTACAAAGGTTGCAGCATCCTGGGCTCATGTGCTTGCCATTTCCAAACTTCCCAGCTGGCTTCCGAGAAGCAAAGTCAACGGAGGAAGACAGATTTGCTTAATGACCATATGATTCATTTAACAACTGCAATGATTCGCTTAACAAACCTGTCAAAACTGGTCATAAAATTGGGCGTGACTTAACAGCTGCTTTACTTAGCGGGGGAAATTCTGATCCCGATGATAGTTGTGAACTAAATGTAAACCGAAGAAGAAAAAGGAGAAATATAGATTTCAAACGAGGATCTTATGGAGAATCTAATAAAAAGTCACAAAGTGAAGAAGAGGGGACTAGGTTGGCTCAGGAAACCCTTTTTAAAATGCGGTTCATGCTCCTGCTATTAAGAATGTGCACATCTAGTCCATACTTTACAGCATGTTTTTATTTAATTTCTTATATACTACCATAATGTTAATAAATCCGTGTTAAGTGACTGGAGAATAGAGATATCTTTCTTTAATTTATTACCTGTGGTGTAAAATTAACAATGATCCCTGTATCAAGGCTACCTTGCTGGTCCTTGACGTGTGCTCTGTTTTTAAAATTAGCTGGCTTTGGTTCTGTCGGATGTGTGAAGACAGAATATTTATTAGACTTGGCTTGCATATCATGTAAGGCAGGAGTGTCAAACTCAAGATCAAACTCAAGATCATTGATTTGGCCTGCAGGGTGTTTAGAACTGGAGCGCGGGCAGCGGTGGGATTCACATAAGTTTACCACCGTTTTGCAAATGTGAACATGCACGCATGCTTGCGCTGTGCGCACGCCTTCAGCGCATGTGTGTGGCCTTCTGTGCATGCTCTTTGCTCACGTACTAGCATGCACGCCTGCATCTGGTGGCTACATAGGATGTTTTGGAGCCAGGGCAGGTGGGCGGGGCCACACTACCCACAGGTCGCTGCTACCGGTTCGGCCGAACCCGTCCGAACCGGCTGAGTACCACCTCTGCCCATGGGGCCGCCCTGGAAACAGTGAAGGAGCGGCCTGCAGTGCTTCTGTCAGCAAAAATGGAGCTTGGGTTGCAGGTGGCTGTCGCAGGCGAAATGAAGTTTTTGCTGGCAGAGCGCTCAGGTCATGACAGGCGCCCCCAACAAGAGTGACATCAAGCTGGCCACACCCACCCTGGCCATGCCTGACCCAGCCCCCTAAGGTCAAACACAACTCCGATGCAGCCCTCAATGAAATCAAGTTGGACACCCCTGATGTAAGGCATGGTTTGTTATAAGAATACAGGTAGTCCTTGACTTACAATGGTTCATTTAGTGACCACCAAGTTACAATGGCACTGAAAAAAAATGACTTCTGACCATTTTTCACAGTTAAAGACCTTTTCAGCGTTCCCATGATCATGTGATCAAAATCCAGATGCTTGACAAGGCCGTGGCTGTGTCCCAAGGTCATGTGATTCCCCTATTGCCACCTACTGGCAAAGTCAAGGGGGAAGCCAGATTCACGTAACAACCAGGTTACTAACTTATCCACTGCAGTGATTCACTTAACGACCGTGGCAAGAAACTCCATAAAATGGGCCAAAACTCACTTAACAATTGCCTCACTTAACCACAGAAATTTTGGGCTCAATTGTGGTCTTCAGTGGAGGACTACTTGCAAGCTTTGATCTGTGGGATTTGCACCCAGCACATGAAATAAACACCTGCAGGGGGTGTTATGACAATCAAGATGGCTGCTACTAGGAGATCAAAACCCCGCCCCCTATTTTCACACAGTATGAGATGTCGCGAAGGGATGGGACTTCAGTCTCATGACTGTGGCTGCCATCTTGACTTTTTTTTCCACACCTCTGGCAAACGTCCCTGAGATGAAGCCACCCAGTAGGGCTTATCATTAATAAACTATATTACGTTGAAGCAAAGTAGGTCAACTCAACCTCTGCTACACTTGCATCATTTCCCTTGAGCTAATATTTAGCTTAGATTTTAGCTCTGAAGCTGGTACTGTCTCACTCTCTGCAACCTCAGCTCTTATAAACAAATAACAATAACAACAGCAACAACAATAATAATAATGAAAAAAGTATGGTTCATTGACATTGCAATACCTGGTGATGCACGAATTGAAAATAAGCAGCAAGAAAAAAAATCACAAAGTACTGGGACTTGCAAATTGAAGTTGAGCGACTGTGGGGGAAAAATCACTTCTTGTCCCGATTGCAATTGGAGCCCTTAGAGCAGGGGTCTGCAAAGTCGGCTCTTTTAAGACTGGTGGACTTCAACTCCCAGAGTTCCCCAGCCAGCATAGCATAGCTGGCTGGGGAATTCTGGGAGTTGAAGTCCACCAGTCTTAAAAGAGCTGACTTTGCAGACCCCTGCCTTAGAGCAATACCTGAAAGGCTACCTCGCTATTTAGAAATTCTAAATTTACCGGACTTGAACACTCTGACTCTACAAAAAAACCACCCTACTTGGAACAGCTTGTATCCTCCGATGTTACCTTAACAATTCCTAGGTCCTTGGTTAGGACTTCAGCTGTTGAGCTACCAACCAGCCCCAAAGGCTGTGAATCTCACCAAAGATTAACCACAGAATAATAATAATAATATCAGCCTAGTTCAGTTGTCAGTATTTTATTTGCTGACAAACGAAAGACCATGTTGCAGTTTCCTTTACTCTTTACAGATTACTGAAGTGTTTTATTCATCCAGTTGGATAGTGCCTGAGTTGAAACATATTGCTTAACCAATGCTTGTCTAAATAAATGATTATTCGGGTTCCAAGCTAAATAATAAGCTTAAAGAATAACCATAAGCTCAATGCCATTTGCAGGGAATCATAAGCAGGTGAAGACATCTGCTTGGGAATACCCTGAAGTAAATGGGGAGCCACTGTGTGAGACAGAATGCTGGACCAGATGGGCTGTGGCCTGTTCCAGCAAGGCTATTCTTATGTTCTTATGTTCTTAAGAATGATGATGATGATTGACAAATCACAAAGGCTAGGTTTCTATGTTGAGCAAAACGAAATCCAAAGGAAACTTTTTGGTTGTATGGGCAAGTTGCACCAGGATACAGGTTGTCCTTGTTTAATGACCAGTTTCAGGGGTGGGTTATAATATCCTATGGCACTGCCAATAGAACTGGTTCGGATGTGTGGGCGGCCGAGTTACTACCTATTTGTCCGAACTTGGCTGAACTGGTAGGAACCCACCTCTGGTAGAAGTTCGTTCTCCCAGCTTGTGGGTTGGTTTCCGAACATTTCGTAAAAGGCTAAGTAGCAGTTCCTGCATGCAGAAGGTCATCAAAAATAGAAACTTTAATTCAGTACAGGTTACATTTAGTGACCCCAATGGAGATCAGCAGCTCAGTCGCTAAGCGACACAGTCAATAAAGGAAACTGTGACTGCTTATGATCTGACTTCAGCTTTCTTTTGCTTTCCAGACCTGTGAAGGTTGTCAGTGTGAGGCTTGCTTGTAAAGTTATTTTTTCATCTCCGTTGTAACAGTGGACGATCATTGTATGAGGCAGTTACATAGCGAGGACTACCTGCGATCATCATCTCCTTTTCATAACCCTATAATCCCTTGCTTGGTGGAGACTGGGCAACTGAATGCAGCTGAGTGTTTACTGGCCTGATGCCCTTCCTGTACCAATGTGGAGTTATATTCAGCAGATATATTCTCATCGGGCCCCCAGAGAGAAATATCTGCCTCTACCTAGGATCGAACTCACAGCCTCCTGATCGTGAGGCGACGGCTCCACCTCTAGGCCACCGGACCACCCGAGGACTACCTACAATCTCTGTGATAAATTATTTTCTATACAATTTATAGATTCCGCATTTCAGAAGCACAAACTGTCAGAAAGGGAGCCAGGCAGGGGTGGGATTCAGCCGGTTCGCACCGTTTCTCACCAGTTCGAGTGAACCGGATGTTAATTTTGCATCTGGTTCATCAAACCAGTTGTTGCAAGGACCGGCTGGTCCTGCCCACCCCACCCCTCTCCTCGCAGGAGTCTCCACGCAGCTTGTTCATCATGCCAAGTAAATGCAGGGCCTGCATGGAGACTTTGGGAGGGCGAAAAGCAGGCCTCCCAGAAATCCAGGAACCAGCCTGCTTCCGGTCTCCAGAGGATCTCTGGAGCCCCGGTGAGGCCATTTTTGTTCTCTTGGAGGCTCAAGGAAAGCCTCCGGAGCCTGAGGAGGTTGAAAACACAGCGCCCTCCCCGCCATGGTGCAGGAGGCTGAGTAGGCCACACCCACCATGGCCACGCCTACCCAGCAACTGGGCAGAAAATCAGTTGCTAACATTCTTCAATCCCACCCCTGAAGCTGGGGAGAGAGGCTTTTTGGAACTTGCCTCTTTAATAGAGAAGGCAACTGACCTATAACTTGGGTTTGCTTATTCCGCAGAGTGTTGTGACTCACTGATTGTGTTTGGATGTTGCTTTCTTCTTTTTTCTGAAATGGGGATATTTCCTGGATTGCTTTTAAGCAGATTTACCATATTTTTCGGAATATAAGACGCACCTTTTTCCCTCAAGAAAAAGAGGCTGAAAATCTGGGTGCATCTTATACACTGAATACAGCATTTTTTGCCTTCTGAAACCCCTCTCCCTTCACCAAAATGGCCGTGCATAGCCTTTAG